>CM065430.1:45422500-46622500 GCA_033030585.1 Hippophae rhamnoides | reverse complement strand
AAACCTTAAAATCTAATTTTTAGATTTAAGTTTGTAATGAAAGAAAATATATTTCTTTCTAACATCCTTAATATAAAATCTTGAATAAAAACAAAATCAATTTATTTTATAAAAATGTTTTACCTATTTAATATTTTGCAAGCGTAACAATTTTATTATTATATCATATTTACAAATATCCAAGCATGTTAAATTTATTCCTAGGCAAATTAAATATAACATATAAGAATAAAACATAAAAATAACTATAAAAAATTCATTTTAAAATTATACCTCAAAAGAATCATTACAGAACTTTGATGCTAATTCTAGTTTTGAAAAACCTCAAAATGGATTTGTATTTCCGTTTATTGAGTCAAAAACTAGAAATTTACAAGAGCATAACTAGTTCTTCTAATAAACTAAGAAAGATTTCTAGAGAGAGAAAGATAGAGAGAGAGAGAGAAGAGTTGAGAAATTGTATGATTTGAGGGTTGATTTTTACATTGGGGGAGAGATTCCTTTTATACTTAAGGAAAGGGCTAAAAAAGTAGGAAAATATTTAAAAAATTGGTCTTGGATGCATTTGGATAGGTTGCCATGCTTGTGAGGGGCAAGATTTGTGGTAGATGAGCAATTATGGGACTCTACATGACATGCTTACGCGATGCATGGGCTAGAGATAGGTTTGAGGTGGCGAGCGCTTGAATCAGTACGGACATGTGCTGGCTCCGTGTGCACATGTTGGTGTGTACTAGCTATGTGTGTGCATTTGTTGGCTACATGTGGGGCTCAACATTTTTGACCGTTTTGACCCATTTTGTCCAATTATTCATTTTTGACTTTTCCTCACTTTTTTCTCAACATGTTTGTGATGTATTGCCTCTATTATTTTTCTTCTAGTCTTTAAATTATTTTTGAACAAAAATTCCTGAAAAATAATAAAAATACTTATGATTCTGAAAAGACAAATTTATATAAAAATATGATAAAACAATAGAAATATAAATCTATTTAATCAATTAAAGTACATTAAATCGTCGTAATATTAGTGCTTTTTAGGCATTCATCACAACTCCTAACTAGCTTTTTGCTAGTTTTTTAGAAAGAGAAGTGGTAAAAACTAAAAAGTAAACTATCCTAAATCACTTCCATGGATTGACACAGTTGCATTTAGAGTAGGCAACAAGCATTTGAACCCCTAGGTTTCCCTAGTGGACGAGTTTAAGTCTCCTGAGGGTTTTTAGTAATGATACCCACAAACATTAAACTAAAAAAAATATTTAAAATAAAAACACAAGTAGAACAAGTAAAATAACAAATTTAAATAAAATTAAAAAACTTTCATGCTTTAAATTTCATTTAAGTTTTATAATTAAAACCTTTAAGCATAAATTATTCTAATTTCTTAAAGATTCATTGTTTACTATAATAATTAGTCAAAAATCAATTTCACATTTTAATAAAAAAATGTTTTGCTTTCACTACACTCAATTTCAGTGTTAGGAATCCGAATTTGCTTTAACTCAACTCCTCACAAGTCAATACTCTTAATTCATTGAATCCTATGGGTTCAAATACTCATACTAAGGCGTATGCGAATATAATTTATGTTTAAAAATGAACTAAAAAGTTTGCATACTTATTAAAGAAAAAAAGGCTCAAAATAGTGCATAACTTTGATCTCATGAAAGGAATCGAATGTATAAATTATAAAGATATAATATATATTATTTTCATGCATCAATCAAACTCATTAAGCAAAATTTCAAGATATATGCCATTTAGAAGTGTAGGAAAAATAAATGCAATAACTTCTACAATAATTATTTCCTATATTTCTTTTCAACTAACCAATTCGCACATATTCTTTTAAGAGATTTTTCAACATAATTTTTTAGAGAGTGGAGCCCATGTATATACTGTACATTTTTGTAGGAATTTGGTGAGTGTTAATTTTGTGGCTTTTCTGTTTGATTTTGGTTTAGATAACCCAAAATATGTCCCTTTTTGGTAAAATTCATGCATGAATGCGATAAAGTCATATACTATTAATTTATACTTAAATCATTTAAGTGAAGAAAATGAAAAATAAATGTACAACACTCTATTAAAATGAGAAAATTCATACATTTAATGCTAATACCTATAGAGATCATCTAAAATTTGAAGAAATAGGATAAGTGTTTTGAGTGGAAAGAAAATATTTTACTTAGAATAAAGGAAGTTAAGGCTCAAATAATATCTCACATGGGTAGTTTCCACTATTTGATTCCTAAAAATCGATTTTGGGTTCGTTTTATTTCAAAATTTTATCATAAAATATTAGTTAGGATACAAACTTACTAATTATTATATTGCTTCATGATATGTTTTTGAAAATTAATCTAATAAATCAAAAAGACATAATCCTTCCTTAAACTTAATTTTTAAGACATGATTATTTTTGTGACAAAATTTTGAACACTACTCTAATTTTCCTAAACATAGAAATAAAGAAAATAACACACATATATAAAAATAAAACAATTTAATTAAAGGAAAAAATTAATATCAAAATACATAACTAAATAAGTAAAATAAGGGCACATTTTTTATAAATATTTTAAATTTTGCCTAATTTGTGTAACTTCTAAATCCCCCAACCTAAAATATACATTGACCTCAAGGTAACAAATGAAAATTGTAAAAATAGAATGGATAGGAAAGTTACCAAATTTCTTTATGTGTTAAGGAATTTGATGTAGAATGCTAGTAGCATCCAACATCAAATTTGATTCATACAAATATGTACTCTTTCACCTCTTAAACAAGAAATTATTTTATGCAAGAAAATAAACAAAGTGCTTATAAAAGAAAACAAATTAATATAACAAACTAAATTGCTTAATATAAAATTACTTTTCAATGATGGGTTGCCTCCCATCCAGCACTTAGTTTAATGTCTTAGAAAGACACATCACTATGATGCTAAGGATTACTCAGCCAAATGCAATCAATTTCGGTAGTGTTGTGTGGTCCTTATAAATAAGGCTTCACACGATGCCCATTGACTTTGAATGTTGTTTGTGTCTTGGAATCCAATAGTTCAACTACTCCATGTGTAAATACTTGGACTATTTTGAATGGTCCATCCCATCTTGAACTCAATTTTCTTGGAAACAATCTCAGACGAGATTTAAATAAAATAACTTTCATTCTAGGATGAAGAGTCTTAGGAACTAGCCTCTTGTCATGATAGCGCTTAGTATGCTCTTTATACAATTTGGCATTCTCATAGGCTTCATTCCTAATTTCTTCCAAATCATTAAGATGGAGTAATCATTTTTCTCCTACTTTATCTAAGCCCATGTTTAACCCTTTAATTTCCTAGTAAACCTTGTGTTTGAGTTCAATGGGAAGGTGGCATTCTTTTCCAAAGATTAATCGATAAGGGCTTATCCAAATTGGTGTTTTGTAAGATGTGCAGTATGCCCATAAGGCATCATTGAACTTAAATGCCAAGTCCTTCCTTGGAGGAGGCACAATGCGTTTCAATATTCCCTTGATTTACATATTACTTACTTCCACTAAACCGAAAGTTTGATGATGATATGGAGTAGCTACTTTATGTGTGATGTTGTACATTTTTAGTACTCCGTCAAAGATTTTGTTACAAAAATGGCTACCTCCATCACTTATTATAAATCTAGGAATTTGGAACCTACTAAATATGGAATCCTTCAAGAATTTTACAACAACATTAGTATCATTGGTTTTCATGGGGATAGTTTTTACCTACTTGGATACATAATCCATAGCAACCAAAATGTATTGAAGACCATTGGATGGCAGAAAAGGACCCATAAAGTGAATTCCCCATACATCAAGAAAGTTTAACCACCAAATTAGATATCAAAGGAATTTCATCTCTTTTGCTTATGTTGCCTATTCTTTGACATTTATCACATTATGCACAAAACATATGAGCTTCTTTAAAAAGAGTGGGCCAAAAGAATCCAGACTGTAATACTTTATGAGTTGTATTTTCGTCACCAAAATGGCCCCTATAATGAAGTTCATGACAAAAATTCAGAATGCTCTTATGTTCTTCTTTAGGTGCACATCTTTGGATGACTTGATCTTGACCAATCTTGTATAAATAAAGGTAATCCCAGAAATAGTCCTTGATAGTTTTAAAGAACATTTTCTTATCCTGATATGAAGTGTTAGGTGTCAAAACACCAGTGGGAAGATAGTTTACAATATCACCATACCATGGGTTTAGACCTATTGAAAATAATTGTTCATCATAAAAAGGTTTCAACTATATCTTCTTTACTTCACTTTTAAGAGAATTGAAGTCAAAAATCAACCTATAAAAACGGTTAGCTACTAAGTTTTCACTGCCTTTCATATCCTTGATGTCTAGGTCAAATTATTGTCAAAGTAAGACCCACTTGATTAATCTTGGCTTGGAATTTGGTTTAATTAATAGGTATATTAAAGCAACATGATATGAATGCACAATCACTTTAGATCCTACCAAATAAGACGTAAATTTGTCTAAAGAAAACACTATAGCCAAGATTCCCTTTTCAGTGATGGTATAATTCATTTGGGCATCATTGAGTGTTTTTCTAGCATAGTAGATGACATGCAAATTATTATCCATTTTTTGTCCCAAGACTACCCTAATAGCATAATCGAAAGTGCCACACATTATATCAAAGGGTAAAGACCAGTTTAGTGCCATAATAACAAGGGTAGATGTTAGTTTCTCTTTCAAGGTATTAAAGGCAATAAGGAAGTCATTTTTGAAATCCAAATAAACATCTTTTGATAACAGGTTACATAAGGGATGAATTATTTTGGAGAAATCTTTAATAATTTTTTTTGTAAAATCTTGCATGTCCTAAGAAGCTTCTTATCCCCTTAATAGATGTAGGGGGAGGTAGTTTGGAAATCAGTTTTACTTTTTCCTTATCAACTTAAATACCTTTGTTTGAAATGATATGTCCTAACACTATCCCTTATTGAACCATAAAATGAATTTTCTCCAAACTAAGGGTTAGATTGCATTCAATGCATCTTTCTAAAACCAAAATCAATTTATGTAAGAAATCATTGAATGAGTATCCAAAGATAGAGAAATTTTCCATGAAAATCTCAATGAATTTTTCCATCATGTCCGACAAGATAGACACCATACATCTCTGGAACGTGGTGGGGGCATTGCATAACCTAAATAACATTCTTCACAAAGAAAATGTCCCAAAAGGACATGTAAATGTGGTCTTTTTCTAATCTTCTGGTGCTATGGGTACTTGATAATATCAGGATAGTCCATCTAGAAAAAAATTGTGCCCATCTAATCTTTCCAACATTTGATCAATGAATAGAATAGGAAAGTGATCTATTTTAGTATATAATTCAATTTATCGAAGTCTATACATATCCTTCATCTAGGGATTATTCTAGTGGGCACTAATTCACTTTTCTCATTTTTAACAACTGTTATCCTAGATTTCTTAGGTACCATATGCACTAGACTAACCCACTCACTATTGATAATAGGGTAGATAATTCCTTCTTCTAACAGTTTAAGAATTTCTTTCTTAACTACCTCTTACATGTTTGGGTTTAGTCTTCTTTGGGCATCTCATATGGGTTTAGCATCCTCCTCCAAGTTAATCTTATACATACCTCTCTAATCCCTCTTATATCCCCAATAAGTTCCTTTTCTTGGGTTTTGGCCAAGATTGAAGAAATTATCACTGGATAAGTTTCTCCTTCTCCCAGAAACAAATATTTTAAGTGCTTAGGTAAGTATTTGTGTTCAAGGTCAGGTGGATTGGCCTATTTACTAGATGGGGAACTATATAGATTTAAAAGTGTACTAGATTTTTTCATTAGTTCATCACTATCTAGTTGTTCAAGGTACCCCTTAGTTTCCTCATCTAAATCTTCTTTGACCTCTTCTAGTGTAAGAACAGTTTCAATCTTGTCTTCTATTCTTATTTGGGAAAAGGTGCTTTGGACAAGATTATCCAAAGGGTTAATATCGAATATTTCATCGATGGTAGAAATAGAAGGAAAAGGTGAAGAATCAAAAACTTTACTAAATGTTTTTGATACTATTACTCACTCATTAAGTTCATACCTCTTTTTCTTAGTGTTCAACTCTTTGAAAAACTTAACATAGGAGGGCACATTCATAATCACTTCTAATAATGGTATATTGATATTTACTTTAGAAATCATATTAAAAAAAATCATAGTATTGCTTATCTTGTTTGGACTCTTTAAGCTGGTGTGGAAAAGGTACTTGAAGTTGGTATGGTTCTATTTTCTTTTGAATTTTTGGGATGTCAAATGACACCCCAATGAGTTATTCTGAAGGTTTGTCAAGTTTTGCAATTGTCTCTCCTTTTTGAAAGACTATAATTTCAAATGACTCCCCAATGAGTTGTTTTGAAGGTTTGTCAAGGTTTGTTACCTGAACTACAAGGTAGATCTTTAGAGATTTCAGGTAAACTAGTATTGAATACCTCACCACTTCAAAGGGTTCTTACATTTTTTTCTTCTTCGAGTTAACTGGGGAACTTTACTGGTTCTTGCCTTCACATTTGTTCAGCTAGTTACCCAACTTTAGCTCAATCCTTTTAACTGAAGCCTCCATGATGATCAACCTTTGATTATTCATCAATTGGTTGTCATGAGTAACTTGAATAAAAGCATTCAAGCTATCCTCTAATGTTGGCTTAAAATATTGATTTGGTGGGTAATGGTGGTTTTTTATTTGGCATTAGTGTTTGACATTGGGTGTAGGCTTGGTAATTGTTTGGTTTCCAATGATGGTTAGGTTGAAAAATACACTTCACACATCTCTTGATTTGGCATTTGGTGGGTAATGAGAAGTTACACTTGCTTAATTAGTCAATTCAACAAGTTGCAAGGTCATCTCATTATCAGTGCCAACTTTATTCACTCCTACTCTCCTTCTTCTAGTACTTCTTTGTTGGGAATTAGAACCCAACAACTCATAGAGACTATAGGTTTCCTTTGTGGTCTTTTCTCAAACAACTTCTCCAACAACATTATCAACCATGTATTGATTCCGCAATGTCAATCCATCATAAAAGAATTGGTCATATAGCTGTAATGGAAAGCTATAGTGAGGAAATTGAATGAAAAGGATTTTGAGTCTTTCCCAAGCTTCATGAAAGGGCTCTTCATCCATTTGAGAAAATGTTGTTATCTTCATCCTTAAATTAGCAGTCTTTTGATGGGAATAAAACCTACCCATAAACTTTTCATAGACTACCTCTTAAGTCATTAGAGAAGCTAGCTATAGAGTAATGAACCATGACCAAGCTTTATCCTTGAGGGTGTAAGAAAAATACCTCATCTTAAGCTAGTCTTCATCAAATCTCTACAGTGGAAAGGTTTTGACAATAACATAGAATTCTCTAATGAAATGTAAGGAGTCTTCATTAGGGATACTGTGAAAGGAATGCAACAAAGAATAATGAATCTTTTTCAATTCATAGTTTCTTGTAGCCTCTTGCAATTATATGTTGGAAGTTGCATTGGCAATGATTGACGTTACATAGTCCTTCATCATTTTTTATATATCTCCAGCATCTCTCATGGCTACTTGTAGTTGAAATTGATGCTTCTCCTTTTGAGTATCAACATCTAGCTTCTAAATTGAAAAATAGTAGAACTCTCTAGGAAAGATTTAGCACTTGACAAAATGTATAAGCTTAAAGAAGAAAGACGTAGGAAACCTAAATTTTTTATTTTTTTTAAGTGAAAATCTAAGTTAATTATGTTAATAAATTAATATATTTTTTAAGATATTTTATATTTTATATTTTTTAATGCTATATTTAAAGAATGCACACAATTTTTGAAAAAAATGAATTTTTATTATTTCATTGGAATTTTATTACACACATTCTTAAAATAAAAACAAAACAATTTGACCTCCCACATAGGATTAAAATTTATAGTCTTCTAGTAAGATGTTTCTTAGAGATTTCATAATGACAAACTTAATGTCTCTTCTTCATTGAATTTATTTGATCCAATTTGACCATTCATTTAGTCTTTGTTTTGTTTTTGTAAATGCTCAAGTAACTGTTCCAATTGGACTTCCACCGTTTTGATAAAAGCTTTCATAAAGTCTAACCATCGATTGTTTTTAGATTGGTTATCTCTGTAAACTTGAATAAAAGAATTCAAGTTGTCCTCTAGGATTGGTTTACTAGGAAGGCTTCTTGGAATGGGCTGGTGAAATTGCTGGCCTAGTTGATTTGAGCTTTTCGCGAAAAGATGGTTGTTTTGCCTTTAGGAGAAATTGGGAAGATTTCTCCACCTAGGATTGTAAGTATCTAAATTGGGGTCAAATCTTGGTCTATATTGATATGCTCCAAAAAAATTAACATGTTTAGGTCTAGCTGGTGCTTCTTCTTAATATGGGCAGGCTTCAATACCATCCTATATTGCTACATAAAACACATTGTTCATTGTTGGTGTTGGTTTGCGTAGTGAGAAGGGAAACTTTCTTGTCTAATTGAAGAAGTTGTCTTTGAATTTCATTTCTATAATTGATTTCATGAACTCCAACTCTTCTCACTTGTGAGATTTTATGTTGGGAATTCGTACTCAAAATCTCAAAGGGATTTTACATCTCTAAGGCTATCTTATCTCTCATAGCTCATCAGCCAACATTGTCGATAATGAACTGGCATTACTACGTAAGTCCATCATAAAAGAATTAGTTCTACAACTATAGGGGAGGCTGTGATGTGGTCATTGAGTAAGGAACAGTTTGAACCTATCCTAGGCTTCATAGAATGGTTCTCCTTCCATCTGAGAGAAAGTGGAAATATTTTTCTCTTAGCTCTGATGTTTTTTTATGGGAATAGAATTTTCCCATGAATTTGTTGTAAATTTCCTCCCTGATCATCAGAGAACCTAGAGAGAGTGACATCAACCAAGCTTTGGCCATGTCTTTTAAGGTGTATGGAAAATACCTCATTCTTATTTGGCCCTCGGTAAGAGCATCAAAGGGAATAGTCTAGAATGTTGAATAAAAGTCCCTAATGAAAGATAGTGAATCTTCATTAGGCAGTCCGAGAAATGAAGGAAGCATAGAAAAATGAATATTTTTCAATTCATAATTCCGAGTAGCCTCACCCAATTGGATGGAGGCAGTTTCCATGCCATTTAATGGCCATTCAAACTCCTTCATGGTGGTTTCCCTAACATGTGGGTTTTCTCCCATTTCTATTGGTTTCGGTAGATGATTAAGGCTTGGTTTTGTGTTTGGCTAAAAAATAGGCTGATAGTTAAAAACCATTCCTGTGAACAATTATTTAAATTTATGAATATTATCTACGTATGATGTAAGAGGGTTTCCTAAGGATCTCCTACCATGCATAGACTATTGAAAGTGTAAATTTAAAATACCTATAAATTAAAAAGGAAAAGAATAATAAAATAACTACACAAAAATTTAGAGAAAATGTACATAATATTTAATACAAAATACTAAACAAACAAATTAAGTTAATAAAAAAATCAATATTAACCAAGAGTGCTCCCAGAAAAGAATGGAAGGGCAAAGGCTTCCAAGAACTAGTCTCCTAGACAAAACTCCCTTTTACTTTTCATAATAACATTTAGTTAGTTTTTATTAAATTAAATTCTAAAAATAAAAATCACAATATTTACATCACAATTTTTTTTTTAAATTTTGACAAAACAATTTAAATATTCTATTCCTTCCCTGGAAACGACGCTAAAAACTTGATTTTCTTTCCCCGACAATGGTGCCAAAAACTTGATGGACAAAATCAGCATCGGGTTAGCAATACCAGTTTTGCTGATACTTTGGTTTTATATATGTAAAACTCTCGTAGGTGTACGAATTATTTTATAGAAAATGATAATTATACTCCCAAGGTCAATCTAAGAAGAAATATATGTGGGTTTTAATTTATTATTCAAATTTTTAAAAACAAAATTAAAATCAAAACATCTTGTCATGATATTTTGATTTTTTTTGTGATTCCAAATCTAATCACATAAAAAATAAGTATAGATATGGATTCAATAAATAATTATGAAAATTTTTATGGGTATAATAATTAAGTTAATTATGCTTATTCATATTATTTAGGTTATTAAAGATATAAATTAATATTTATTGATTCTTTCTTTTTTATATAAACATCACCTTTGGTAGGATTAGATATTTTTTGTTAATTAAACAAATTAATCAACACCCATGGGTGGGGTCGATAATTAATTTGGTTAATTAAATTAATTCTTTTTTTAAGATATTGAAAATGAACCATTTAAATGCCACCTTTGGTGGAGTTAGAAATTTTAAACTTTATTCAAGGAATCCAAATTAAACATAAGATTTTAATTATTTGAGTACTAACTTTCAAATTTTAAAACCATTACTGAAAATATGTTGTCAATACATTTTCAAATAATAGTTCTTATAAAAACTTTTGAAATAATGCCTCACTGTAATTAGTGGGTGATTGTACCAGCAAATAAAAGGACACAACTCTAAATCAAATAGGATAATTAAACCTTAAAATCTAATTTCTAGATTTAAGTTTATAATGAAAAATAATACATTTCTCTCTAAACTCCTTAATATAAAATTTTGAATAAAAAAAATCAATTTATTTTATAGAAATTGTTTACCTATTTAATATTTCACAAGTATAACACCGTTATTATTATATCATATTTACAAATAACCACTAATGTTAAATATAATCACAGACAAATTAAATATAACATATAAGAATAAAACATAAAAATCAATGTAAAGAATTCATTTTAAAACTATACCTCAAAAGAATCCTTATAGAACTTTGATGCTAATTACGTTTTTGGAAAACCTCCAAACGGATTTGCATTTTTGTTTATTGAATCAAAAAGTAGAAATTTACAAAAGCATAACTAGTTCTTCTTAAAAAAAGAAGAACTTTAAAACTAAAAAATAAAAAAAATCTTTCTAGAGACAGAAAGATAGAGAGAGAGAGAGAGAAGAGATGAAAAAATGTGTTTTAAAATGGGGGGAGAAGGTGTTTTTATGGGTGAGGAAAAGGCTAAAAAAATGGAAAAATATCTCAAAAATTGGTCTTATTCTTGTTTGGACACGTTGGAAAGCGTGTGTAGGCGTTGGCAAGTGCATGATTTGTGACAGGATAGGCGTGACATACGATTGGTAATTATTTGGTTCGCATGTAAGATTAGGGTGATTGTAAGTGTTGGAATGATACCTTTGCATAAAATTGGCTTCTACCAAGGTATCCATACTAGAACCACCCACAATAATCACCAATAATAAAACAATCAATAACACTATGACCAACTGTATCACAAACTCTACATACTTTTAGAGTTGATGTTTGGTGAGTAATGAGGAGTTACACACTCTTGGTTAATTTTATAAGTTGCAAGTCGTTATGTTTCTTGAGCCAACTTTATTGACTCTTTTTCTCCTTTCTTTAACACTCTTTTGTTGGGAATTGGTACCTAACATCTTATATAACTCTTAAGTTTGCTATGTTGTCTTTTCTCTAATAACTCCTTTTATAGCATTATCAATAGTGTACTGACACTATTGTGTTAGTCCATCATAAAAGAACTAGTTCTGTAGCTACAGTGGGAAGGTATGATGTGAGGATTGCGTCCAAAGGAGCTTGATTTTGTCCTAAGCTTCATGAAAGGGCTCTCCATCCATTTGAAAGAATTTTTCTACCTTTTTCTTAAGTTGATAGTCTGTTGATGGGAATAGAGCCTACCCGTAAATGTATTATAGATTGCCTTCTAAGTAGTTGATGAGCCCCTTTGTTGAGTCATGAATCAATACTTAGCTTTATCCTTGATTGTGTAAGGAAAACACCTCATTTTAGGATGGTCTTTATCAAGTCTATACAATGGAATTATTTTTATAGTTGCATAAAATTCTATAATAAAGTTTAAAGAGTCTTCATTAGGGATACTATGAAATGAAGGTAACAAAGATAATGAATTTTTTCAATTCATAAAAGAAATTGAAATTATATATAATTTTTATTTTGTTTTAATTTCAAAAGATTATTTGTTATATCAACTTAGAGTTTCAAATTTGTTTAATAAATAAATATTATGAATATTTGCAGCATAAAAGTTTTTAAAATTTTTAATAATAAAAGCTTAAAAACGTTATTCCTCCCCGGTTATGGCAACAAAAACTTGATATAAAAAAATTCATAAATAAATTTTGTATATTTTTAAATAGATTGCAATTACATGAATTACGTTATAAAAAACAAGTATGCTTCCAAGTTCAATCTAAAGAAGAATTACGTGACTTTTGGATAATTCAACAAAATTCTTAAAAACAAAAAATAATTCTAAAAATTCTTTCTTGAAGTTTTGGTTTTGAAGTATCTACTAATAACACAAAATAATAAAAGATAAAGAATATATTAAGTTCACTCAAATTATAGACATACATGCAATTTATTTATCAATGGAAAGTTAATGGGATATTTAGCTAGTTGGTTATAGTTGGTAAAATTAATTAGTTTAATGAAATATAAACTTAGATTATTGATTCTATCTTACATATATAAATGATACCTTTGGTGGGATTGATAACTTCAACTTAACTAAATTATGCTTGTTTTCTAAGAAATTATCAAACCATTTAACATGACACACTTGGTGGGACTGAAAATTAAGTACATGATTCTTCATCAAATGTAAAAAATCCTAACATTTAATTCAAATCCTATAGGGATCACCTAACAATTAAAAATAATAAGAAAAGTGTTTAAAAGAGTAGAGAAATATTATCACACAGAATAAAATGTATAAACATATTTACATATGCATCTCGAAATTTTTCCATATATTGGGTCTCGATGTACGACCACACATTAGGTCTTGGAGGTTGACCTCCCATAAGTCTCAGAGTTAACCAATCATATATCTCATAATTGACCAATACATGTGCCATATATATCCTAGAGTATGACCATACATTTTCTCTCAAAGTATGACACAGTACATTGAGTCTCAGAGGTTAATCGGCTATGTGTCTAGAAGTGTACTACCTATGTATCTAATAACTCTAATTTATTAGAGTTAACATTAGCTTTACTATCTTATTAGCTTGCTTGATGATTTGAGAAAATCTACATAATGTGCTTAGATGGACTTTAATTTTTCCTTTTTGGAATTGAGTGTGTTCTTAAATATAAAATCTGAATTTAGCTTGTATTTCATTGAAATAATTAATATTTCAAAGCTTATTTATTGAAATTACACTTTCTATCATCGTAGGGAATAAAGAGAACAAAAAGTAGAGTGGTTTATAGTTTGCTATAGATTTCCTATAGTAAATTTTCCCAATAATTATGCAATGAGTTAATTAAAATGTTAAAGCAAAGGATATACTACTACAAAATTACCTTTTAAATCAGTTGGGGGACTTAAAATTTAAAGTCAGTTCTACCCGTAAATTGACTTAAAAGGCCATATTCCCTTTTAAACATATTTTGGTTATTTTCTACTAATTTCACTGCATGTTTTCGATCACTTAATAGTAGAAAAAACCATAATATGTTTAAAAGAGTTTTTATATACATTTTGTTAATTGAAAAATTAAATATTAATTACTTAAAAACTAAATTTATAACAAAAAATAATTTATATACAATACAAACATACATATATATTTAACTTAATTACAATATCATTAAACATTATAAGATACTTATGTTATTCAATATCATCATATTCTTTTTCTAATTCTTCTTGTGAACTTATAATTTCAATCATATGTTCTACCCATTCTTCTCGTAAATCATCAAAAATTTGCATGTCATAATCTGGCTTGCTCCAACTAAAGAATTACATGTATTTAAATTCAAAATAAGAATGTAATATCATGAATTTACAAAAAATAACTTATATATGTTAAAAGAGTATATTAGTAAGATTACCACATCGACATCGGAGTGATATTACAATAACCCTATCCTTTTGAAATCATATTAGTACTGTCTTAATCTTTTGTCTATAAAATATGAAGCTATCTGGAATCAAGCTGGTATTTTTATGCTATGATGAGTTCTAAATATGAAGTCAAGTGCAACTCTGATTTTTTACTTAGGTTGTTGAGTTTTGGTTCCTAGAAACTAATACTTTTGTATTTCCTTGGGGTGAAACAACAATTACTCTTGAAGATATGAGGATTTTTGATGGGTTTCCTATACTTGGCTTGCTAGTGACTACTCCTATAAATTACCAGGATGATCATGTCCAAATGCATAATATATCTCATCTTTCCCTGGTTGTTCAATTATTTCACTCATGTTTATTTTTCTTGAATTGTTCTCTATAAATAATAAATTAATAAAATATATCATACATTATTATATCAATATGAAAAAAAATCATAACAAGGAATTTGTATCAAGTTAAATTATAACCAAATTATTGAGTTATTTTTCTCCTTTACATGGACTTTATATTCATTAAGTGGTTCCAAGTATGAAAACACATAATTAATTTCTGTCCAATTTGAAAGTTGTATCCCTTTCATGTCTTATTTACAATTTTATAGCACTTTTTTATCCAATTATTGTGGCCTTTAAAATGATTCTGTAAAAAAAAACATTTTATAAGAGATATAATACAAAAATGATATAATATATGTAATTAATTATAAAACAAAAGAGACTTAAATAAATGATTTTCCATATCTTATACTTTTTAGAACCTTCAACCTTATACTTTTACATTTAACACATGGGCATCGAATCATACTAATTTCATTATAACTATTTCTACAGGCAAATTCCAAGAACGTTTCAACTCTAGAAATATAGTCCTTCTGAATTCTACACTTTGACATCCAAGATTTGTTCATTTTCTATTGATGACATTAAACATATTAAATATGTATCCAATAAAATATAATTATATTAATCACCAATATATTTTAGATATTATTATATATGAAGTCATAAATTATTAGAATATCAATCAAAACGTTATAGAAAAATAAATACATAAAATTAAAAAAATTAATAAATTCATTATATAATTAACAATAATAATATTAAAAATATATAATATATAATAATTTATATACATATATAAATGCATGTAATAATAACAAATATTTTATACATATATATAATAATAAATATTAATAAACCCATTATACATTATATATATATATACAAATATATTTTATAATATATATATATATATATATATTTAATGTACATGTAAATAATTTTAAAAAAATTTAAGTTTAAAATAAATTAATATATATCAAAAACATAACATAAAATCATTAAAATAAATAAATAAAAAATAGCTTCTTCTTTTATAAGTTTTAAAAACAAAATACACAACCTACATAACACAAAAATATACACAAATAATCAATAGCATATAATATACATTAAAATAAAAAAAATGAATAATAAGTGTAAAATAATTCATAAAAATACTTAAAAGAATAAATGAACTGACAAGATAAAAGAAATGAAGAAAAAAAATGCTTGGTAAGTGAGAAAGTGAAGGAAAATAGGTACAAAAAATTTGAGTATTATGGTCAAAAGAATAGTGGATCTAGAAGAGAAATTGGAGTTGAAGAAAACCAAATTGACGATGCCGGAAATGGTGGTCGGAAGTGGCCGAAAAAAGAAAAAGAAAATAAAGATAACAAACGGTTTTTCTCTATGTGGGAAGAGGGAAACACGAGCTAGCATTGTTGGTAAATGGGGGAGAGAAGAAGATAAGGATAAAAAATAAGATAGTGTTGGTTGACTTGTAGAACCGACTTAAATTCTTACTGTAGGGTTGGTTCAACGTGTCAACCAACGTGAGCCACGTGTAGCATCGGTTGACACGTAAAATCGACTTAAAATCCTATGTAATGTCAATTATACGTGTCAATCAGCGATACTAATTTCTTTTTTTGAAATTTATTAAGTCGATTGACATGTAGAACCGACTTAAAATTTGTTATAAGTCAGTTTAAAAAAAAACAACTTTGAATCCCAACTTAAATACCCTTTATTATAGTAGTGATAGTTGGATTTGGGTTAGTTCAAGGATGAAAATGGATAGCTAAAATTGCCTCCTCACCTTGTTTAAACCTAAAACTGACATACAAATAGAAAGAGAATTAAATTAGCAATTGTAAGCAAGATTAATAGGTCTGAGATATTACATTACTCTTTCTTCGTTGAATTATGTGGGTTTAGCTTAAGTCTAAGGATTAAAATTAAATTTGTAACTAACATAGGAATATGTAGTTGTTTCACATTAAACAAAAGAATTAGTGTATGTAATGGCTTTTTTAGGTTTGGTTTACATAGGAATATGTTTAATTGCAGATTAGGAAAAATCCCTTGTAAATTTTTGAGTTTAGGCTACTGGTGTATTTTTCCATAGCATTTCGGTAGAAACTATGTAATGATTGTGACATCTTGTTTCATTTACAATCCTTGTTATCTAAATCATCGAACTCTTCACTATTTCTCTTGCTAAGCTAAATCTATTTGTTACTTATTTGCTCGACTTTTTACTTGCTATTTTACTTTTAGTTATTTTATTCTTGATTACTCAAAATACAAAATTGATATTTACTTGTTCATTTTTACATTAGTTTCTAATATTATCATTATATTATTTGTTTGCGATATGTATACTTTACGTAGCAACCATTACACACTTTCTAAGCAATAAATATTTTAGAGTTGACCAATACATATGGATATTGTATACCATGACGATTTATGATTGGCATTGCATATTTTATTATTGTTGGAGCATGCATTATGTATCTTGAATGTGCACCCCTGATTCTGGAAGCGAGGAAGTACAAGCATGCCCAAGTTCTAGAGGAAAATATCCCAACTATATAATATTGTTAATGATTACTAGTTTTATGAACATGCATGAGAACTTTATACCATATTTTATGCATCATTTTATTTATATAACATATTGCATAAATTCCTCTCCTACTGGTGTGAGCTCACTCCCCCTCTTTTACTAACCTTTCAGATGAGTACATTTGTGATATTTGTGCATAATTATAGAGTATAATTTTGGAAGTAGTATGGTCTTTAAGGTTTAATCTAAAAACGTTATTACTTTGGTTATTCGAGTTTTTTGGATACGTAGGTTGAGATGATGAATATTAGTTTACACATTTTTTAATATCAATTCATTTATATTTGTACACATTATATTATTATAATGAATTAAAATTATTTATTTTATATATATTAGAAAAATTTAATTTTTTTTTGGGATTGTTTGGGATTTTTTAGAATTGTTATTTATTTTTTTGAAATTTTATGCAGCAGGCGGATTAACTTTGAAAAGGATGTGGATATACTTAGCAGACCAAAATAAATTTCAAAAATCCCGTATGGATATCTATTTTTGACGCATGGAAAAGTTTTGAATTAGCTCCCGGTAGCCATTCAACTCTTCATTCCCGTGTATGACATGTGTCACCATATAAGTTCGTGCAACCGCTTGTCTTTCCCGTGTGTAATGATCGTAATGAAACTCTAAAAGAGAAAAGTTTTCCCATATAAATTTCTAAACAACACCCTTATAAAATATGATTAGTATGAAAAACTTTAGATTTGGTGCAATATTGAAAGATCATTGAAGGAAGATTAAAAAACAAGTTAAAGATTGATATTTTTGGTTTCTTTAGTTCAAATATTTCTTTCAAATCATATTCTTTTTTTATCTCTTTCATCTTTAATATGTAATATTCTGTTATTGTTATAAATTTGATAAATTTCATATCTTATTGTGATTGTGAAAAATTTAATGCCCTAAACTATGGCTTAGTTAATTTAATGTTATAATAATTTTAGTTTTATTGCTTGATTTTGATGTATTTAAGTCTATATTTGAATGTTAAAACTATGCATGTATAAATTAAAGTAATTAATTAGTATATTATATCAATATGTTTATATATAATCTAAAATGCTAATACGTAATTGTTAATACTTTTATTATAAGTGGTACGTTGTGGTTGCTATCACAAATAGAATTGAATATCTCCACTAAATGTTAAATGATTGTTTTAATCATGCTTTGTTTAGTTATCATTTTTTTTTCGATTTTAATACAATAAATGAATTAAATGTATTAAGCATACCTCTAGTTTGTTCACGACTTAGGTTAGTTAATAAGTGGATCTTTAATTAACTATACTATAGAAGCTAATTTACATTTATGACATAATTAATAAGAATGTAGGCTAGTAGTGAAGATAATCTCATGATTAAATATCTCTCAATATTCTTGTGCAATTTATTTTATTATTTTCTTTAAAATCAACAAAAACCTCTTTTTTACCAATTTAATTAAGTTAGTAATGATCTAGTAATTAGGAGTCGATATTCTTGCAAATCCTAATGGATATGACTACCCTTGTTCTTAAATTACTTATTACATTATCATGATCACTGGTCAGTTCTTAAAAAACATTCATATTTTGTGATTTTTTTATGCTTAATTGAAAGGAATATGTTTGATTATAACATATTTATGAGATTATTTATGCAAATCCATCTGTTTAGAATCATGGGTATGTTTTGTTGTATTTTTGGTGTTTTTAGCTTCAAAATTGATAAACTTATTAACACACGAAGAACAACACTTGCAGCATTTATTTTGCACCCTAAGAGCTTAAAAGACTAAGGCATGTAAGCCTTACATTAGGAACCAACCAATTTGTGAGGTATACAAGGAAAAATTCAAGACAAACAAAGTGTCATGCGGCAAAGAATCAAGTGTTTCTGCGATAAACACTTCTCGGGATGAATTACTAGGAAAGTTGAAATTTCTATGCCGTAGCGTGATATATAATGTTCAACGACGAGGCCCTTTCAGGTTGAATAATGCATAATTTAATCAATCAGTTAATAATCCCTGCCTAAAAACATTAAGTGGTTTGATTAACAAAGAAAATGACCCCATGTCAAAAGACCTTTTCATATTTAAAAGGAAAAATCAATAATTTGAATTTATATTTTGATTAACATAAATAATTCTAAGCATGCATGGTTAACTAGCTGAATATTCCAATAAATTCTCCATTGGTTGTTAATTTCATACTTGCCATGATTTTGTTTGAATCAAATCAATATTAAATTATTTTGTTATTACATTAGGTTTTTCAAAACCCAATCATTGTGATAGAATATTTAGGTTTTATTTTTGTATTTCTTTAAGTTTTTAAGAAAATTGTAGAATTATCTAAAACCACATGATTCCTTTTGAGACTGACCTTTCAAGTGTACTTATCACTTATTGTAAGGTTTATGTGAGTATTGGCGATATTCGTGAATAAAATGTATAATTATAATTTTAGTTTTTAGGTGTGTCTTCAAAGAATATTTTAAACCAAAAGAAACTATTGAGCCTCAATAGTCACATATCAGCTATATTTCTATTACTGTATACATTAAATTGCATATTAGACACAATAGGAACAATGTTAAAAATAGGCTACTCGGTCAATCTAGTAGTGACTAGATCGGTCGACCAATTTAACCTGATTAAATTAATTTTTACACAAGACTAGATCAATTGAGGGATTTAATCGATTGATCGTGGACTAGATCAATCGAGTTAAAGCACTGGATCGATCCACTTATTGAAAAATTAATTAAATATTGACTAGATCGATCGACCAATGTACTCGATCGATCGAGGACTTGGTTAGATCAATCAAGTAGCCAACTATCTAACTTTAAAATGTGTTTCTATTACAATTTGGATTGACTTTTTACTGTATTTTCCTTGTTTCTTAAAACTGTTTTAATTGATTTTATGGACAATATAGTAATTTTGTTTTAACCTAATGTGCTTCAAAATATTCTATAAATAAAAACCTAAACCAACATTTTTAAACTAACCACACAATAGCTATTATGCTTATTCTCTTCATCTTTTATTCTCTCTCTTTTTTTGCTAAAAGTTTTCAAGTACACTTTTTCATTAAGTTAATTTAAAAAATATGTGTGATTGTGTTTGATGGATTAACAAGCCTATAATAGCAATTTTTTTATTGTGCTTTTAACTGATTATTCTAGAGTTTCTAGTTGTTTTCAATTTATCTAATATATTATTTAAATCAACTACTTAGGGTTGTTTATTATTGAATATACTCTAGGACATATACTTACACTTGTGTTTATATGCTAACTTTTCAGGTGATAGTAGTACATATTCGATTAACTCGTGAGACTTGAGTTTGTTAGAATGCTAGTCCGAATCAGAACTCCTATCTTGTAGAGACAATGATGAAAGTAGTGACTTGTAAGTAGGTTACATGGGGGCATTACTTGGGTGGGTAGTTTAAATCCTTACCTTGTAAGTGGATTCTTATTTTTCATAGTAGATAGTTAGGTAGTCCGGTAGTTTTCCTCCTAGGTCATTCTTATGCCCTAATTGTTTCCTCCTAAAATTCTCGTGTGTTGATATTTTTATTTCCGTATTACTTTACATACACATGATTGGTTGTTTGGCTGCTTGCAAAATTTTAATTTTTCACCCACTGGTATTCCACTAATTAGATCCATAACTAAATAAACAAACCTTCATTTGGTATTAGAGCCATTACTCATACACTTAGTGTGCCTAGGACGTTGTTATGGATCATTCAAGAGAGGGCTCGTCTACAATCCATGCACCTTACTTTGACGGGTGTAATTATCCATATTGGAAGGCTCATATTGGAGCCTTTCTACAGTCTATAGATAAAAGCTTCTATAGCTCTATACTTTATGGTTAGGAACCACCTACGGTTACTAAAGATAATGTAGTCACTCTTAAGCCTAGGAACGAATACACATTAAGATAAAATTGGTAGTAATTGGAATCAAAATGGTATTAATGCTATTTTTAGTGTTATGTCTATTGATGAGTTTTGTTGTACTTCTTATGTTGGAATTGCTAAGCATAGGATATTTTAGAGGTTGTCAATGAGGGTACCTCACAAGTTAAACGAACAAAACTTCACATGCTTAGTACTCAATTTGAAAATCTTACAATAAAAAATGATGAAAATTTATCTAAATTTTATATTACATTATGTGATATTACTAACACCTCTACCAATATTGGAGAGAAAATTTATGATTTTAGGATACTTTGAAAGATTATATGCTCATTATCATATTGCTTCTAATGAATAAAGGTATCACTTTCAAAATTGCTATGATTGAAGACAGTGACAATGACGTTAAATAACTGAGACTCTTAACTAGAAGATTGAAAAAAAATGCTCAACAAAAAGAATCCTTGTATCAAAGGACAATCAAGTTATCAAAAGGATTAGAATATAAGAAAACTCCAATTTAAGAGTTTTGATGGTAAGAAATCTAAACCCACTGGACCTCAATGTTTTAAATGTATGAGTTTTGGTCACTTTTTAATTGACAGTGCAAACAATAAGAAGCAAAGTGGAAGAGCTTTAAATGCTATGCTTATTGACCCTAAAAGTGATAATGATAATCCAGTTGAATCTGGCACAAACTACTTGGCATTTACTATAGCTATTGATGGACAATCTAGTAAGTCTGACATTAATTCAGATGACAAGAAAAGTAATGCTAAATTTCTACTCAACAAATTTAATGTCACAAGTATTGATGAAGTGCTTATATATTATGTAAGATTCAAAAGGAAAGTAGCTAAACTAAATGAAAAACTTAAAGTCATTGAAACAAATTAGTCAGTTATAGAAAAAGAAAAAATTGAATTGTCTAAATGTGCTAATGTTTTGAATTCAAGTTTTGCAGATGTTAAATAAAAAAAACAAGAATCTTATGTAGAAACTTGAAAAATCGAAGCAGTAAGAAGGTTAACAATTGGAGCTGAAAATGTTAAACAAAATTCTGTATTATGGAAAGACAACTGGAAAAAAAGAGGGCTAGGAATGCAGACGATCACACTATGCCATCTTTGTCAAAATCAACTAAATTTTTCAAACCTTCAAACATGTCCTCTTCACATGATACACAACATTGGTTAGAAGGATGAGAACTCCACTCCTTCAACATCAAAAACAACATCTATAAGGCCTTCTAACCCTAATCCTTATATTACCCATTATACATAAAGAAAAATCATACCTGTGATTAAAATATCTATTAAGTTTGTGCCTGTCTATCATCATTGTTATAGGAATGATCATATTAGGCCCAAGGGTAGATTTTTGATGAATGCTCCTAAATTTAATAATACTTTCCATGCTTGACATAGTATGACTCATAACAATCATCCATCTATGAATGTTGCATCATATTCTAAGATGAATGGAAATTATGGTAACATATTCAAAAATCTTACAAGAAAGCATGAAGTTGTTGGCTCAAAGAGGAAAGTGAAATTCAATGCATTTAATTCTAGGACTAGTTATCATTATCATGCATACTACATCTTTATTTAGGATGAATGAGAAATATAAATTTAAGTTCAAGACTATGCCAATGACAACTAAGTTATTTGAATTCCAATCCAAAGATATGAATAAATCAAAATTCAAGAAAATTTGGGTTAGGAAAGATTGTCTCTTTTTAGTCACTTGACTATCATTTATTGTTCACTTAAATACTTTTTTTTAGTACTTAATTGACCCTAGGTGAACATATGTAGTTTACTAGTTTTTTTTATTCATGTTTTTGGTTTTAAAAAAAGAAAGATAAAAAATGAAAAATGAGGGAAGTAGATGTGCTTTAACAATGATACGATCATTACATACTCCATTCATATTTATTTTTATTGGCTATATATTATAAAAATGGATATCTTAACTTGATATACACCTACTTACACACTCAATGGACATATATGTGTATCATGCCTGAAGTTTATGATTGATTTTGTGAGATTCTAGGGAATGAGCGTTACTACAAAGGTTTTTTTTTAAGATCTATCTTTCACTTTCTAAAATGCTGTTATAAAGAGACATCTAGTTTTGAGAGAGCTATCTACTATGATATGTGAAAGCTATCGAAGTGAGCAGAAAGGGCTACCTCACAATTAGTGTAAAAATCATCATACAAGGTATATTGGCTTGTGTATATTTCCTAAATAATAATAATAATAATAATAATAATAATAATAATCAAAGAAAAAGAAAAATACAAAAGCTTTTGCATGCACAAAAAGAAAAAAAACCATAGTTGGTTAGACAAAGGGAAAACAAATAATTAATCCTTCACAAAAAAAAAAACAAATACAAGAGGAGAATACAAAAAAAAAATTAGATTAAAGTTATCTCTTGGTAAGTAAATTTTATTTTGTGTAAATATGAATTTAATTGCAATTTTTTATGATAAGTGATACTCATTCCTTTAAATCCTTCATAATTAACCATAAATGGACTAATTGGCATACTATATATTACAGTTTTGATTTTTATGTCACTTTTGGTGACTGTCAATATGTCACTATATGTGTTAGTATGTTTGTGTGACTTGTCTACATATATTTATGTTGTCAATGGATAGTCACACTTTGAACAAAATTAATTTCATCATTTGTGTGTACTATTGTAGTCATGTTAAGCTAAGTCTACTACCCTCAATTCAAAAATTATATATATATATCAATTTTATAAAATTTATTTTATTCTAATTTATTTGGAAGAGTCGTAGAACTTAGGGAGAGTTTAATCATTTTTGGGAAAAAATATTGTTTTTAGCTCTTTGTTTTGATTGTTACGAGCCTTTTAGGATGTGTACTCTTCTTTTTAGTCATTAAATACCCTAATTTTTTGCTCAACCTATTTTCATTGCTTCATGATTATATTTTTTATTTGTTTAACAAAGAGGTGGAGAATAATTGGTATACAAATTTTGAACTTAAATTGAAATTTTTAAAAAAAGTGATAGTTAATTTAGTAGGAGATTTTTATTTTTTATTTCTATCATCTCTTTAACTCTCTTTTTATCATTCTTCACTTTTCTATTATTAGATACATTGAACTACTATGAAAAATGAATCCTTCAAGACAAGTAGTTTGCTTGTTGGTGTTTTTTTCAGTGTAAACGGGAGCTTTCGAGATTCAAGCGAAGATGGATCCAACAGATTATACGATAGTACCACTATGTAAAAATTTAATTTTTATATGAGCGTTATGTAGGGAAATAGAGGTTTTTTCTCACAAATATGCCGAAGGGGGGAGATTATAAGGTTTATGTGAGTGTTGGAAATATTCGTGAGCAAAACATATAATTGTAATTTTAGTTTCTAGGTGTGTCTTAGAAGAATATTTTCAAGCCAAATAAACTATGGAGCCTTAATGGTCACATATTAGTTATATTTCTATTCACATGCACATTAGATTCCATATTAGACATATAGAAACAATGTGAAAATGGGCTACTCGATCAGTCGAGTAGTGACTAGATCGATCGAGCAATGTAACCTGATTAAGTAAATTTTAAAACATGATTAAATCAATCGAAGAATTTACTTGATTGATTGAGGACTATATCCATCAAGTTAAATCAGTAGATCTATCCATTTCTTGAATAATTAATTATATGTTGACTAAATTTATTGAGACTACATTCGATCGATCGACCAATGTGCTTGATCGATCGAGCACTTGGTTAGATTGATCGAATAGCCAATTATTTGATTTCAAAATGTATTTCTATTATGATTTGGATTGGATTTTTACTATATTGTCTTTATTTCTTAAAAGTTTTTTAACTGATTTTATGGATAATATAATAATTCTATTTTAACTTAATGTGCTTCAAAATATTATATAAATACAAACCTAAACACACATTTTGAAACTAACCACACAAGATCTATTATGCTTATTCTTTTCATCTTTTATTTTCTCTCTTTCTTTGCTAAAATTTTTCAAGTAGTACTTTTCATTAAGTTAATTTATTAAACATTTGTGGTTGTGTTTGATGAATTAACAAGCCTACACTAATAATTGTTTTATTGTGCTTTTAACTAATTATTCTGGAGTTGCTAGATGTTTACGATTTATCTGATTGTTTAAATCAACTAGTTAGGGTTATTCATTATTGAATATACTCTAGAAACAACTTGCAATTGTGTTTATGTGCTAATTTTTCAAGTGATAGTAATGCAGGTTCAATAAACTCATGGGACTCAATTTTGTCGGAATGCTGGTCTAGATCTGAATTCTTATCTTGTAGAGACTAAGATGAAAGTAGAGGCTTGTAACTAGGTTACCTAAGTGGATAATTTGAGTCCTAGTCTTGTAATTGGATACTTATTTTTCATAGTAGATAGTCAGGTGATCTGCTAGACCGGTGGTTTTCCTCTTATTTCATTGGGGTGGCCTAAGTTGTTTTCACCCAAAACTCTTATGTGTTGATATGTGTATTTCTACATTACTTTACGTACACGCGATTAGATGATGTTCAGGCACTTATGACGTTTTAATTTTTCATATTTCTACTGATATTCTGCTAATTAGATCCATAACTATATAAACAAACTTTCACTTATTATAAATAATTTGTGTACTTGCGAGCTTTTTATAAATACAAAATTTATGTATCATGTTTTTGGTTCCGTTGCTAGGAAGGAAATAATTTTTTAGATTTTTATTATCAAAACTATTTAAATCTCTTTTTTAATATTCATGATTTTTCTTTTGTGATTTTTTGGGAATATTTATGGTTTGTTTTGATTTTTGTTTATTTTAATTATTTTTTATTTTATTTGTTTATTTTATTTTTATTTATTTTTTTTTTATTTTTCTCATATTATCATTGTTTGGTATGTTTTTTAATTTAGTATTATGTTAGTTTAATTTAATATTATTCCCAAAAACAAAATGTGTGCTACAACATGGCTTTTATTGAGCCGTGGCATGGGATTCTCAAGATAAAATTAGGGTGAAGGAAATGCGTTCACACTACAACATGAATGTTTATGCGCCATAACATACTTGTCACGAGATATTTACACTAGGTAATTTCTTTGTCGTGTTGCGGCAAGAAAAAATATGAGTTGTGGGCTTTGATGAATGTTTACACTAAAAACCCTAGAAAATGCATACCAATAAAATCTATTTCACTTTTTCTCTTCTTTTTCTTCTATAAACCCTACTTTTCCACTCCCCAAACACAAAAATACATCTTTTTCTCCAAATCTTTCATATTTCTTCTCATATTTTTCTATCCCTAAGTTATTTCAAGTCATCATTGTTAGATTTTGGAAATTCATCAAGTTCTTCAACTTTTCATCTCTTTAAAGGGGTATTCTCCAAATCATGAGCTTCTTCAAAAGGGGTAGCATAAAATTACAAGTGAACAAAGTTTCTAAAATAATTACGGGGAATTATTTTCTGAATTTTTTGCGTAGTTATTTTCTAAAATTTTGGATTAGAGAGAACAAAATTCTAAATTGGTCTAGAGATTGTAAAGAGGTATTTTGTGCTATAATTTCTAGAATTTTTGTGGGTATATTATTTTTAAGAACTTGATTTAAATGGCTCCTAAAATAAAGGGTTGTGAGAGAGAAAAGGAAAAGAAGGTTCCAATAGAATATACTAGAGTTAAGTTTGTTAGTCCAGCGACTAAACTATAGTTTGACAAGAAGCTAAGATTAATGAAAAATTTATAGTGAAACGAGGAATGAAATTTGAGGTAAAACAATATCCAATCGAAGGTATTTCTAATAAAATAGTGACACTCAGATGGAAACAGTTTGTGTTGTTGAGTCTATAGCTTGGGAATTTTATGCCAATGTTTATGATGCTATAAATAATACGAAAATGGTAAGAGTTGTGCTTGTCTCATTTGGCTCATATGAAATAAATACTTTTTATGGATTATGAGATGTTATCTAAGGGTAATATGAAAATTATTTGGATAATTTGGATTATGAAGTGGTAATAGAAAGCGTAGCTATGGAAGTGGCTAAATGGGATTTTTACAATAGGAGACACAAATCTTTCGAAACCAAGTACTTAACTAAGGTCTCTTATATTTGGAAATAGTTCATTTTTTCTAGGCTTATGCCCATCACGCACTATAGTACAGTGGATAAAGAGAGGGTTGTATTACTCTTTACCATAACACCCACCAAGAATATAAATATAGGGGCAATAGCTAACCGAAGGATAAATATTTTCTACAAATAATCATCATTTGAGTTATTTCTTCTCCCAAATCATTAGAATTCTTTGTGCTAAAGTGGGGTGTAATTTCCAAAAGGTTAGGTTTTGCTACAACCTGGTGAATTATTGACTCCTAACAACATATGTGAACCCACTTCTAGGACAAAAGGCACCCAAAGGGATAAAAAGGCTGCCTCTTCTTCAAAACTTTAGTGAAAGTCAAAGTTCAACAGTTATTAGAAGAGGTTAATTATATGAAAAATTACGATCAAGACTACCATGGCCAACAATTAGAATATATAAGTGGGGATATGCACTTTCAAGGTGAATTCATGTAATCTATCTAAGATATGAAAAGGTTGCATCTCTCTCATGCAAGAATTGATTTTAGTCAAGTAAGAGTACCTAAGAATCCTATATATGGTGTTGTTGTCAAACTAACTGAACCCCAATATGGTTATGAAGAAGGACCAGACAATATTGAGAACTAACCTCCAACTTTGTTTCAGCTTTATTTTTAAGTATTTTTAATTTTAATTTTATTATGTTTTCCTTTTTTAGAATTGATGTACATTTTTTTATTTTATTTTATTTTCATTTCCTATTATTATGAATAATGTTTATCTTATTTAGAAGTGTTAATTTCATAATTGTTTGATAATATATGATTCATGAGACGTACACAATATTTTTATTTGTGTGATTGTTGTCTCTTTTGGAGAACATAAAACGTGCAAGTATACACGGTCACAAGTAATAAAATTTGATAAGTAAAGTATCGTTCCCATGGAGATTTGTCACTACAGTTTGTTGAGTACTAAAATTATTTCGCTCTGATTTTATCCAAAATAATCGTTAATTGGAAAAAGTTTAAGAAAAGAGTTTAATAACAAAATAAAAGAAATCTAGGATTGCAGTTTTTCACCAAATTAATCCACTCTAATCATGTTATTTTCTCTTGATTTATATTTTTAGTACATTTAATTTGTCAACCGAAAACTTCTAATTTTATCCATACATCTCTTCCGAGCTCCGTATAGACACACCTCGTTAAATTAATTCACTATATTCCTATGAGAATTAAATTCACCAAGATTCATTACGTTCTAAGTTTTCAAATGGCCACACATACAATTAGGATATATTCCTATCCTTCATCATAAATGTCATTCTATCCATGAGCAATATACACAAAAATACCTCTTCCAAGTTTATTTAAGTGCCATGGATCATTTTGATAAAATTCGTAAATAATCAAAAAGCATTAAGCACAGATAGAATAAACAAATCGAACGTCTTATAAATCTTTCAAAAATACTTAAAATCAAAGCTTCATAAATTTAGATCAAATACAACCCTAGAAAAATTAAATTACTTCATTAATTAAAATTAAAATTACAGCAGTTAAGGAATTTCGAATAAGAACACAAAGAAAATTAAAATCATTTCGGATTGTAAATATTTGGCACACGCAGAACATAACAGAAGCCAAAAATGGCTTCTGCGTGTTCCACAGTCCAGCCCCAAACACTACTAAAAATCCCAAACTCTCAACTCTCGAATTTTAGCAATAAATTCCCTATTTATAGCACCAAAAATACATCTAAAAAAATATACATTTTTCTTCAATTACGCATACACGCGTATGGGAAATGGGATATCAAAATTATTATTTAAACATACGCGTGAGAGACATCAAAAACAGGGGTGCCGTTTCTGATCTTTTTTAATTCAATCTACGTGACACGTGTCAGCGTCTGATTCGCTAAAAGAAATGATGGGACAAGTGGCATAATATTATTGGATATGAAGGACGGCGCACGATAGATTGTCGCATGGGATTGGGGCGCGAGAAACGTGACGGACATCTGCTGAGACACGTGCGGGATTCTACGCTTTTACGTTCACCCAAATGTGCCATGTGTCATCACCTGATTGTTTGAAGGGAACGTAGGACACGTGGCAGACTTTA
Source organism: Hippophae rhamnoides (assembly GCA_033030585.1). NCBI lineage: Eukaryota > Viridiplantae > Streptophyta > Magnoliopsida > Rosales > Elaeagnaceae > Hippophae > Hippophae rhamnoides. Next base: position 46,593,353 of record CM065430.1, on the reverse strand, counting down.
AATAGCTGGAAGGAATGATTGTACGTGGTTTTGCCGCATGGGATCATGCCCTTTGGCATACTTGTAACAGACATGTGGGTCCCACACTGCATGCCGTCCTATGCGGCAAGTGGGACCCACTCGGGCACCGAGCTGCGTAAAACCTGAAATCCATGTTCACTCTCTTTTTTTGCGATTGCAATCCACTCGCCTCATTGTATCCGTTGATTGTCTGATCGAACGGTTGGTGTCGCCCGTAAATGATTGTGCGCGTGGCTTCCTTTTCCTGCACAGAATATAAATTTCCTTAATTGCATTTTGACCCACAAATTTAATTCAAATTACATTTTAAACTTTCTTTAATTACAATTAAGCCCCTTTTCTAATTTAAATTAAATTCTAAAACTTTTATTAATTAAAATTAAGCCCAATATTAATTTAAATTATATTTTAGACTTTTATAAATTGCAATTAAGCACTCTTTTATTTGAAATGAGATTTTTGGACATAAATTTGCAATTAAGTACGTTTTCGATTCAATTTATTTAATTTACTTCAAAATATATTCCTTAACACATAAAGAGAAAATATTAATTTATTCAACTAAAAATAACCAAAAATATAGAGAACATAGCAATTATAATTAATAAAATAGATGAAAATAACTATATAAAATACAGTTAACAGTGATATAGTTGAGTTAGATGATGGATGCAATATGACTAACCATATCACCTACTTAATCACATTGAGCTAATATAAATGGGTAATTTTTCTTTTCTTTTTCTTCTTTATGCTTGATGTACATTTGAAACATTGAGTATAATGTAATTCTAGGTTGGGGGTGGAAGAAAGGTACTTATGAAATTATGCATTTTAAATTTTATTAAACATTTGTTTCCTATTATTTAGTTGTTCTTAGACATTTACGTCTATCTATTAAGAAAAAGATACAAAATTATAGTGATTTTAGATCATTTAAAGTGAATAAACTTAGTATTTGCATTGTTTGTTTGATGTATTCATGTTCATGGATTATTGTAAGAATTTGTTCTATTCATTGTTTATGTTCAATGCTTGGATGTTGAGATTGAGATAAATCCAAAATTAGTGTTTAGGAATAAGATAGTAGAGACTTGTGATATTGTTGAGCCAAAAACTTTTATTCTGAATGATAATTTTTCTTCTACTCCTTCAAACACTTGTCTTATTATTTCAAATTATTAAATGATATGTATAGGTTTTGTAATGAATTTTAGGATTTTAAACATATAATAAAGTATTATGTACCCATTTTTCATTGCTTAGATTAAACATTAAAATCTTTGCATACTGATTTTGATTGAAGCATGAGATTAGTAATGTGGCATATTCATAAATCCTAGCACTTGATTACTTTCATGAGATCAATGTTATGTACTTTTGAGCCTTCTTTGTTCATAAACATATGAGAACCTTTTCATTTTATTCCTTACATAACTTATGTTCACATATACCTTGTTGAGTGTTTGAACCCATTTAATCAGTAGGATATTGAGAGTATATCTTAGGAGGATTAGAGTACATACGAATTTGGATTCCTAACGCTAGGATTAGACGAGTCAAAGTTGATATGTTTGTGTAATAGATCGAGAATTTGTAATGTGTGAAAGAGTCCATAACTTGGTACACAATTAGGGTAAGGAGATACAAACTCCTAATGGACTCATACCCACCCACATACAGAGGATAGAATAATAGTGAAAACATATCACTCAGTAAAAGCAGTAACAATATAATATCAATTCAGCAAAGAACATTTAGTAACATATATTATATTTAAACTAACAAGTAGATATAGAAAATAAATAGTTCTAATTAGAGTTTAAACAAAGGTATGTTTTAACACACACAATTTAAACATAGATTATACTAGCACAATAACAAAGCATTCATAACACACTATGTAACAAGGTAAACCCACACATAAACTATATCTATGTGGTAACGCCCTTGGATTGCTTAAGGCAGTCACTCAGCAAAAAATAATTCACTAATTAATAAAAATACAACTCCAAAAGAAATAAAACCACTATTACCTCTATGAGTTGTGACCTCCATTCCAACTACCTATTACTAGTCTTGTTTGCTACTTCCATAACATCTTGGTTCGACATATGAACTTGGCTCTCCTTCATAGCCAACACCACACTATATGGTGTAATCAAGTACTATTGAACAATAATATGTAGAATAATCTAACCCAAATTTTAAATGCTCCTCACACAGAGATGTATTGACTCACCACATAAAAATAGTTACTCTCACTATTCTACGCTCACACTTACGTATCAAAACTACTAAAGTACTTTCAAAATAATTAGTGAATACATAATTTGAATCAATGTAAATTTTGACAGAGGTTTGATTGATTTTTGAATTAAAGAAGCAATTAATGAAGTGGCTATTTATATTGATGAGAGGGTCACATCACCAGGCACCTCACCAACCATCTTTTCAACCATCTCACCAAGGATGGTGGTGAAACAAGCCAAAAACCTTGAGTAAAAAAGTACAAAACTCCATCTAGCCTGTACACTATAAAAACCTACTTTGTGGTGTGTTTGAACATGTGCGAATTACTAATCTATAGTAACCAACCTTACACAATAGAAGAAAAAACACTAAGTAAAATAAAACAGACATCGTGTTTTGTACAAGGGAAGCTAACACATAAACATAAGGACCATGAGACTTACAATGTGTACCTTGTTTGAACAATAAAATGTGATCTTTTGAGATATTGAATTAACTTGTTCTTGAAATTTTGATTTTGAACTAAGAAAAAACTAAAACATGAGAATTTTTGTTTAATTTAGTTTTTATTTTGTTATTTGTAGTTTTATTTTTCATTTTGCTTTGTGAATTATTTTTAGTTTTAATTTTTGCATGTTAAGATATTTGTGGGTATCATCACTGAAAGCCCTCAAGAGGCTTTAACTCATCAACCTTAGCGACTTATGGGGTTAAAGGATTGTTGCATATGGTAAATGCAACCTTATTAATCTATGAAAATGATTTATTTTAGTATAGTTTAGTTTATCTATTTTTGTTTTAGTTTTTTAAATCGTTTTACTTACTAGAGGCTAGCGCTCATATTCTGTGATTTTATTGTGCTTAATTAAAAGGAATAGGTTTGATTATATCATGTTTATGAGATTATTTATGAAAATCTATCTGTTTGGAATCATAAGTATATTTTGTTGTACTTTAGGTGCTTTTAGCTTCAAAATAGATAAATCCTCAAACATATGAAAAACAACACTTGAATCACTTATTTTGCACCCTAACTACTTAAAATATTAAGGAATGCAAGACTTACATCAAGAACCAACAAATTTGTAAGATTTGTAAGTCAAATTTCAAGACAAACAAAGCGTGGCATGGCAAAGAATTAAGTGTGTCATGACACACACCTCTCAAGATGATTTATTGGGCAAGTTGAACTTTACATGCCATGGTGTGAAATAAAGGGTGTTGTGGTGAGGCCTTCTTAGGTTGAAATTTCATAAGGTGATCAAGCTCTATGCCATGATTAGGAAAATATAATGTAGTGTCCCGTAATGCTGAATTTTGACTCTAAAGCGCTCTGTACACACGTTTTTGACAAATAAACATATTTAACATTAGGTTAATATAGCTTTTCAATTAGAATTTCATCAATCATACTATTCATAATTTTAGAATAGTTTTTATTTTGTTAAACACAATCTAGATTAGGTTTATAACATATTAGATAATGATTTTTGGGAGTTTTTTTAGATCAAGATCACAATTTTAGAGTAGGACATGTCATCCATCCTTAATTGGTATTAAGATTTGATTTGTAATAATTTTACACTACTATAATATTGATATATAGCCTTGATTTTTAATTGTGACCGTAATCTATGGCCACAATTATAAAATCGAGGCTTAAGTGGGAGAGACCATAAACTCTTACATATGGTCTTGATTTTTAACCGTGACCATAGCCATCATTTGGTCAGTCTTATAAAGATCGTGACTATATGCATACCATTTAGTCATGATCATATGAATGACTGTAACCTATTATATGTTTATAGTCACTGTTATAATATTAAATAGTGACCATATCTTCATATTTGGTCTCGGTTACACGAAAACTATGAATTATCTATGTATTTGGTCTTAGTTATATGAAAACTGTGACCTTTATCTTCATATTTGGCCTCGGTTTACACAAAAATTGTGACCATTAATCTTTATATTTGGTCTAGATTTACACTAAAATTGTGACCTTTAATCCTTTTATTTGGTCTCGATTTGGACTATAACCGTGACCATATACATCTCAATTAACCACATTATACTATTTTTTCTGTATTTAATAAATTTAAGTACCTATTTTTCAATATAAATTACTAAATAATATTAAAAGTCAATAATATATTAAAATTAAGAGTTCAATAATATTTGGGAGTTTATGCACAACACATAATTAACCTTACTAGCTAATTAAAATATTCCAAAATATTAAATACATTCTTAAAGTTTGCCAATAATAAAACTAATCAAATTGTCCACAATCTAAGTCAATCTAACAAAAAACAAATTAAGAGTACATAGATGGTCTAACTAGTTATCTATCGCTATAATAACTTATTTGTGAACTCTGTTCTCTCATTCCGCATTTCATAAATTTCACTATCAGTGTAAGTTTCTTCATATTTAAACTATAATGTACACACATTTTAAATTATTGTTAGCCACCTATTTTAATAAAAAAATTTAAATAAAAAATCAAATTAAGAAAAAAAATACATAACATAATTCCAATTATTACTAAGTCAATCATGGAAACAAGTGGATTGATAATAATTATCCTCATAAACATAAGGACAATACCCACGTACTTTTGATTATATAGAGATATATAGTCAATAAGAAATGCACGTACTTTTAATCAATATACATGTGAGAAGTCTAAAAAGGTCAAAATTATAGAAGTTAATGAACCGTGTATATATAACATACTCTCATTTAAGACCATATTGGCAAATCTCGAGCCTTTCGATTTTGGTGACCATTCAATATACCATGTACCTACGTATTAAAGAAAAAAATAAATATAAGTTATTTATGAAGGCCAATTAAAGCTTAATGTTTCCAAAAATATACTGCTAGTAAAACAAATATAATTTATTCATTCATAATATTTTTAATAATGGATAACACTTCATCCCACGTTAAATTCAAATAACATATGATATTTTTGGATTGTACATACATAATTAAAATCCAATGGTACTTATATCAATTTATAATAAGATATATATCGATAAATGTCTTTGATCACATAATTTTTCACGAAGTCCACAATAATCTACTCACCCTCCTTTATATGAAATAATCTATTTGTCTCTCTCTCTCGAGTATTATCCGTTCTTTCACACACTTGTTTTGCAATTTAGGTACATGTCTTCTTCTTCTTAATGACATACAATCAACTTGAGTAGATGAATTTAATCATATTATTTAAATGATTCTTTATTAACTCATGTCATATAAAAAATATTAAAAACAATTTAATTAATGACATAATAACAATCACAAAATACCAGGTTAGTATTTTAGAAGTCATAATAACAATCATATATAAGCCCTTCAAAACCTGTGAAAGAATCACAGAGGTAGGATCTGCATTGTAATAGCAAGCTGGCTCAAGACTCACTACAGCAATATAATAAATACTATTGGGATGAAGGATGATGGCCATACATTCACTATCCTTTTGATTTTGCCACTTCAGTTCCAAATATTTTTGCTTAAGTTGCTTAATGAAGGATATATTAACAAAGGGTTTGTGTAAAATTTCCAAAAATTAGGCTAAAACCTACATTGGGAAATTAAATAAAGGTTGGGAGCACAATTCGAGAAATTAATAGAGGTTGGTCTTACGCAGAAAATTAAAAGGTCAAAAACTAAATTGGGGAACTAGTAAAAATTTGGGGATTTCAATGGCATTCATCGGGGTTAGAATAAAAAATGCGAGCACCATATTTTTAGCCATGCCGCTATACATGAATGAAGTAAACCCAACAGACAGTTGAATCCAAGAGATTCTTTCAGGGAAATTACTTGGTACTTGCCCAACTAAAGTTGTGTACTTGTGTCACCCGCTTGTAATTTCATGGACCGTATACAAGGAGTAACACCCCCAAATACATACACTCTGAAGTTATTGTTGGACTAGAAACAGAAGTGAAATACCCATTCCTTGCCTTTTGCATCCTCCACTTTCAGAGGTAATCCTTCAGGCTAGGAAATTGGAGGAAAATAGGCCTGTCTTGTAGGAAAAGCATGCATCATTTGTTAGGACCACTGAGATAAGTTTCAAAGGACAGGGTAAAATATCTTACACAATTTCTTTTCACTTTGAGTACATTTTGGTCCTCATTCTTTATATTTGACTCAATTACTTCGCCATATAACATTGAAAGTATCATTCAAGTGTATCCAATTATTTTATGCAGATGATCAAGAAACCACCGATATTAGGAGGAAGACCTATATTATGCAAAAAAAAATGGCAATTTCAAGTAGTCTTCGTTCTTTTGTTTATAATTATACTCTCATCATTATGTAACTTATCCATAAAGAGCAAGAAACCAAAATTTTAATATTCAAAAGGTAGATTAATTGATGATCAAAAGATGCCCTTTGCTTTACTAATATAACCGGCTCACCTACATGCTAAATTGATCACTTGTTATCAATAAACCATAAGAATGACGCTTTTTTGGTCCAAATGTTATCAACAAAATTAACAGGGGGGATCACCGTAGAGTAATGAGGTAATCAATTTCAGAGTGTCACATAATTCACAGCTTATTCATCAAACTAATAGCTTCCCACTTAATAGTAAATGGGGCATGATTATGATACGAGCAAAAATGCTCGAGTTGCTTGGCACAACACCTATGGCGCTCAAGCACGCAAAAGAAGGTACCAACGATACAAGGATCCGCACAACACTCGTGTGAACAGGTGGGCACAGAGTCACGAGTAGAGGAGGGGATCACTAACGGCAAGGAACACTAGCTTAGAGTATGAGCAAGGGGACCATTGATTCTGTTAGATAGGTGTCAGAATCAGTTAGCCTCATGTAATCCTATAAATATGGCTAAAGAATTTAGGGAAAGGATATTAGAAAATATATGAAATCATCTTCCCTTACCTCTGTCTTCTTCCTCCTCCTTATCTTTTGAAAATTACCCTATCAATGGTATCAAAGTCCGTTCCAGCCATGAACAACTACTCTGACGCCGAATTCTTCAATAAGGTATCTAAGATCTTGGCACGACATGAGTCCAAATTCCAGTGAGTGATCGTTGCTATATAGGCGGTGTTGATCGAGCTATGAGCACATTGCACCACTCACAACTCACCACGGGTAACCTCTTTTGGCAATCAGAGGAGTATATCGCCTGAGACCTTCAAGAACCTTGAGGCTACACCCACTAATTCCTTCACCTCTGGTACCATTTCGAAGAAAGCTCTGAAAAATCCCCAAATTGGAGAGAACCCATTGCTTATTGGGTTTACAGAGAAGCAACGAAGGAAATCGGGCTTAAGCTCTGTGGATCACCAGTGCTTGGGCTTCCAAAAGTGTCCGATAAGCCAGCCCAAAGAGCCAGCCTATCTCGTAAGGGTAGCCTCTCTCAATCAGCTGAACTGCCCCGTATTGGGCTTGGATTCGGCCCATCGCCTGGCCCTATAACCCCTACCTACGAAAAAGACCAAGGACCTCTCATCTACACCTTCTCTTTGTCTCGAAATTCTTTGAAAATAATCAAAACCATGGATCAATCAACCACCCAAGAGACTTGCAAGCAAGGAAGAGAAAGATTATGTCCTTATTGTGGTAAGAGAGTTGTTGTAGACCCTCACTGCGCGAGATCCAAGCATCTTCACGCTGATAAAGGTTCAATTAGAGAACCCTGAGACAGTCACAAGAGGGAGCTTCATCAGGCTAATCAATTCCATGAACGCACTCCTCTACCAATTTCTAACAACCAGATGGGTATTCTCCTGAAAAAGGTTTCCTTAGCTACTTTGAAAACAATGATTGATCTTCGAAATGAGAGGTTAGAAATTTGAACTCATACCAGTAATATAAGAATTGAGTATGAGTCCTATTCTGTTCCTGAAATCAATAACTTGGAAAAATGGGATAAGAAATGGAGAGGTAAAGCTTACGCACGCAAGGTGTTTGAAGAGATAATGGAGAAGGAGCACGTTTCTTGTAACCTATGGATGGTAATTTTGTGTCGGTTAGAGGAATCAAAAATTGCCTTACAAGGGTTCCATTCCATGCTATCTGAGAATGTAGAACCTAATAATGCTACCAAACAGTCTCACTTTCTTATGAATACCAAGGCAAATTCATAGGTGGGAAAAACACCTGAAGGGGGCTCTTTTGAGTACTGTAGATTCTCTAGAAGAAGAACACCCACCCTAATTTTTCAGCTCCTTTGAACATGTTTCAGCTTTTTCATAGATGTCATCTCAGCCCAGACAGGCCATTCTACCTCAATTAAAGAGGTGCCCCTATAGATCGTTGAGAAGGTCACTTTGAAGCTCCTCAGCTTAGCCAGAAATCCAGAATCAATGGTTGAGAGAATTTAGGTACATAAATCAAAACTACTATGGGCTACACAGGTTGTCAACCAAGTTGTAGTCAAAATTTCCTCCCAACAAGACCAACCAAAAGGGAAGGCATTCATAAGAGGGGTACTTATTTTTTGTCATATTCCAACTCCATCCTTGAGGAAAAGGATTCTTAAAGGGGGATGGAATGATACGAGCAAAAATGCTCGAACTGCTTGGCACATCTCCTATGGCGCTCAAGCATGCAGAAGAAGGTACTAACAATACAAGGATCACACAACACTCAAGGGAATAGGTGGGCACATAGTCACGAGCAGAGGAGGGGACCAATAACGGTGAGGAATGCTAGCTTGGAGTATGAGCAAGGGGACCATTGATTATGTTAGATAAGTGTTAGAATTAATTACCCTCGTGTAATCCTATAAATATGATTAAAGAATTTAGGGAAAGGATATCAGAAAATTTATGAAATCAGCTTCCCTTACCTCTGCCTTCTTCCTCCTCCCTATCTTCTCAAAATTACCTTATCAGATTACTTCATATATCCATATGACAGGGAATCAATATCCAAAATTGTAAAAATTGAAGCTCCAACTTTTGCCATTCTAGAGTTAGTCATATATTTGAAACTAGAAAAACACCATTCTCATTGGAGTATATATCTCTAGAAACTTAACTTCCTTTCAAACTGAGTACATCAGGACTCACCTATGCGCATTTGTTTGGTAGCAAAAAATGCCCAATTGGCCCAGCATCACTTGCACTTAATGTTTTCTCAAACAATGGAGTAATTACAGAATTTGAACATATATTGGGTTAAGGTTCATAAGTTACTAAATTGTAAACATAAGCAGGTCATGCATGCAACAACATGAAGGAAAGCCAAGTTCTTCAGAATGGACATCAACCAAAGTTCTTCACCACTAATTCTTGAAAATATCCATCACATAAAATAAATGTGCAAACTCAACAAATTTTAAAAAAGGATGCTCCAAAGATATTTGTTGCAGCTCTTCATCATTGAATCTTGGTCAATATTGTGGAAGTATATGATTTCTTCTTCTGGCCTCTCCTTGAGGCCTAGCATAGAAAATTTGAGTCTCACTGCATGCACTAACTCCATTATGTAAATTACCAATAAATGGTTATGGGAAGGGTTGTAGGGTAGGGCACAAAATATTGCTAGCAACTCCAACTTGACCATTCGTTACACATGGAGATGCATAAAACATAGTCAAACCAATTTGTGAAGTAGATGATTCATCTTTGATGGAGGAAGATTGTTGGTATACACTTAAGCAAGAATTTATCTATTCCACACAGTTTTTCCTTGCAACAAGAACAATTCAAGTTTTACCAATTCTACAGCAGCTAAGTATAATAAATACAAGTGCATCAGTATAACCTCCTCCATTCCTTTTTTGATATTATTTTCCCCTCGATCCCAAAAATAAACTTGAATTATTGCAAGGAATGGATGCGCGAGAAACAAAGAGAGAAGAAGTAAAATCGTGAGAATGGATGAAATTGAGAATAATATGAGAAGCGAGAATTGATGAAATGCGTATGAAAACTAGAAAAAATAAACAGCTGAGAGGGAGGGAAGAAACTAAGAGGGAAAAAATGAGATTGATAGAAGGAAGATGGAAAAAAGAAAAGCAATCTGAGGAAGAGGGAAAATTGAAATTGTAAGATAAATGAAAAGGTTGTAAAGTGATTTGTTTTAATAAATAACACAATATATTATTTTGCCTCGATTTTAAAAAGACTAAGGCTCTATAACTTTAAAAAGATCATGGTTATTTAATAACCTTGATCATAAACTTGTTTATTTTTACGTAATTTGTATACTTTAACTTATGATCACATTTATTGATAAAAATCAAGATTATATGTATATCCTATGGTCACGGGTTAGTTCAACCATGACCAAAACATTAGGGCCTTAGTTTTTATAAAAACTATGGTTAAATTTTCACTACCAAATGTCACTATTGTAGTAGTGTTATCTTCAAATTAATTTTTTTGTATTTTATGAATACTTAAATACTAATTTTAAAACCACTCATCTTGGTATTTAATATGAGCATGTCTCGTTAAATTTAACTGTGGGAATTTATCTCTGTTACCATGTTTGTATAGATTTATTCAAGTAATTGTTTTTGTAATGAAATAAATAAAAATTACATTTTTATTCAAGATTTGTTATAAGATTTATTTATGATTAATTTATTGACCATTAATTTTTCATAATAGATTTAATATATGAGAATTAGGTTTCAAAAATATCGTCTAGATCTAATATGGACAACTTGAGTAAGCGTTTAAATTGGTAACTCCACCAAAATGATTGATTTAAATGGTTTGTTATTTTCTTAGGAATATGCATACATTAATCAATTACTTAATGATCCATGTTAAAAGACATTAATTGGTTTGAATAATAAAGAAAATGATCCCAGCTAAAAGGCTTTTTCATAGTTAAAGGGTAAATCAATTATCTAAATTTATATTTTAATTAACCTAAATAATTCTAAGTAAGCATGGTTTACTAGCTAAATATTTCAATAAATTATCCATTGATTATTAATTTCACATCTCCCTTGATTTTGTTTGAATGACATCTATATTTACTTATTAGGATTTTCAAAATCCAATAGAATGTTTATGTTTTATTTTCATATTTTTTTTAATTTTTTTAAAAAATTGAAGAATTATCTAAAACCACACATTTTCTCTTGATACCAACCTTGGGAGTATACTTATCCCTTATTATAAGTGATTAATGTACTTGAAAACTTTTTATAATGATAAAATTTGTGCATCAATCACATATACTTGCATGTTCTCAATCTTATCATGGGACTACATTGATTTAATAAATTCATTTGGATTTGAAACAATTGTGATTAAAATTATGAATTTATAAGAAATTTCATTCTAAAATATTAATTTTTTTAAAGAATACCCCAATTGTTTTTTTATTTTAAGAATTGATTGATTTTAAGATGTTTTTTCACAACTAATAACTTTCATTTCACATCTATGCTTTGGTGACGTTTTGTTAGTTATCCAAGTTTGCTTTAATGTTTTATTCCTATTTGTTACTTGATCATCAATTAATAGGATAACAGACTGAGATTAATTATAAAAAGGTTAGTTGAAATTGGTTAAAGCTTGAATAATATTGATTTAGTTGAGGTATAAGGATTAACGTTAAATTTACAACTAAAATAGAAATATATAGTTGTCTCACACAACCCAAAAGAATTAGTGCATTTAATAACGTTTTTAAGGTCAAATTCACAAAGGAATATGATTAATTGAACTTTGGGAAATAAACACATCATAGATTCGTTAGAATCCCTTGAAAATTTGTGAACTATGGCTACTGGTGTGTCTTGCTATTGTATTGCTATAGCACTTTGATTAGTGCTTGAAAAGCGCTAAATATTTCATAATTCATTTGCACTTTAGTGTCAAAATATATTTTTATTTGCATAATTTTATTATTATTTTAGCAAATCTATGTTTTTGGAATCACTAATATGTTTTATTATTTTTCATGTATTTCTAGTTTTAAAATGATTCAATTGATAAACACTTGAAGAATTGTACCTGAAAGCATTAGGTTGCAACGAAGAAGAATACAAAAATAACATATGTAAAGTCTTATATATGTTCCAACCAAATATAAGGGGATGAAATACAAATAAATTTGGAGACTCGTATTTTAACGGGGGCCACAGTTGCGAATAATGTGTGTCGTGGTGCGAGACAATTGGATCGTGATTTAAGCACATATTGAATCAATGCATGTTACAATAGGTCTAAAAGTGTGCTGTAGTGTACCTGAAAGCATTAGGTTGCAACGAAGAAGAATACAAAAATAACATATGTAAAGTCTTATATATGTTCTAACCAAATATAAGGGGATGAAATACAAATAAATTTGGAGACTCGTATTTTAACGGGGGTCGCAGTTGTGAATAATGCGTGTCGTGGTGCGAGACAATTGGATCGTGATTTAAGTACATATTGAATCAATGCATGTTACAACAGGTCTAAAAGTGTGCTGTAGTGTTTGATAAATACTCACTCATGATCTATAATTTTTTCCTCATTTTAACATCTCCCCTACCTATAAATACACCCTTTACCTTTCTTCTCATACTATCCTTCATTCCTCACCTCAACTAAACAATTACCAGCTTTCTTATATTTTTGTTTAGTATTTTTCTTTTAGTTTCTCTCAAGTTTTTGAGAGTTACAAAATTTTAGATTAGGTTATTACAAATAAGTGGTACCAATAAGAAGATTTTTTAGATAGCAAATTACTGCTGAAGTTATCCTTAAGAATACAATTGAAGTATTAATTTTAATTGTATTCTATTTACAGATTTAATGTTATGTACCGATCTAAATGCTATATTTAATATATAGGTGACTTTTTAAATTGAGCATGTTTGAGGGATTATGATAATGTAATTTTTTTAGGGGGACTATTTTTAAATAATAATAATAAATAGATTATTTTATTTTCAATATTTTTTAAAAAAGTTTTTTGTTGAAAATATATTAACCATATATTTTTTATAATAAATTTAACATAAGAAAATAAGATTTCAAATAAATGAATCTAGATCTAATTTAAAATTATATTATATTTCAAAGAATTTTGTAAGATTTATTAATGAAAAATATCTTGAGAGCTTATTTTTCATAATAGATTTAAAATCAAAAAGTTATGTTTCAATTCCATTAGCTTAAAATCTAATTTAGACAAGCTTGAATAAGAGTTTAAATAGCCGACCTCAACAAATGTGGCAAGCTAAATGGTTTAATAATTTTTAGAAAACAAGTAGAATTTAATTAAAATTAACTAACGATCGTACCAAAAGTATTAAGTGATTTTAATTAATAGAGAATAACGGCTCCACCAATGATGTTATTTATACATATAGGAAATAATTAATAATGAGTTTAAAATGCATTAACCTATATAATTTTATTAAACATATCCAATTAGCTAAATATTTTATTAATTCTCTATTGAATATTTAATAACCTATTTAGGTTTATTTTTAATTTTTAATTTTTTGAATTATTTAAAAACCACATAATTTCTCTTTGGATAGACCATGGAAGCATACTTATTGCTTATTAGAAAGTGAATCGTGATTTTATAAAATTTGACGCCAAAGTTTTTAGGTATCAAGTTTTTGGCCCTATTGTTAGGGAGTAATAACATTTTTAAATTTTTGTTTTCTAAATATTTGTGATAAAAAAAATTCAAAATTTTTTGAAAATAAAAAAATTAAAAGAAACTAGGTTATTAATTGATTTTAAATAATTTGAATTAAAAAAATTTTAATCTTAAAACATTTGGAAAATTCAAAATTTTATTTAAAAAAATCTTAGTTATTAATTAACTAAGATATGTTCAAACAAAATTATGATTCTTTTTTAACTTTATATGTTTAAATATTTATTAACTTAATTTGGCTTTTAGAATTTTTTTCCTTTTTCCTTTTTAGTATTTTAGTATTAATTTTAATTTTAAAATTTCAACTTAATTTTCTTTTCTTTAATTATTAACTTAATTCCTTTTAGTTTTTATTTTATTTTATTAATTTTACTTTAATTTTTTTTATTTGTTTTGTTAACTATTTTGTTCAGTATTTCTATAAACGCACGTAATTATTGTATAATATATTTTATTAACTTGTAGTTATTTATTTAACTTGTATCATTGTATAATAAATTATTTCTCATATATTATATGTTATAACTTCGTATTTAACATGTATAATTGTATAATGACTTATTTGTATCATATATTGTGTTTATTACTTTTTATTTACTTATTTTATTTTATATATTTTTGATTTTATTTCCATCATCTCTTTTTATTTATTTTATTATTTACTTTTTATTTATATTTGCTATTTGTTTTTGTTATTTATATTTTTTAGAAAAAGAATAAGAAAAAAATATCTATGTATTGTGGATTGTTTTTGGGCTAAGTGAGGCATGTGTCTATCTCAATAAAATTGGATTGAATAAAACTTTTTGCACTATGACATGAATGTTGTGTGAGTCATGGCAAGTGTAATCTTGTTTATATACACTGGGTTATATTTTTGTTAGCACCATACCACCAATGAAGTTTTACTTTAAATATCTCAAAAAATGCATTTCAAATCAAATTCATACAAATTTTTTCTTTTTCTTCCTCAACCTCAAATTCATACAAGTTTTACTCTAAAATCTATGTTTAAACAAGAATCAGACGACATTGAGAACTGAGCTTTGAATTTTGTTTCGGCTTTATTGTTTTATGTTTTCTTTTAAATTAATGTATTTTATTTTATTTTCTGTTTATATGATTCCATGTTTATTTTATTTAGATTTTTTGTATATTACAACTGTTTGTTGAGATGCGATTTATAAGAAGGACACAATAATCTATCAATGTGATTAAAATTGTGTGAGATGATGGATGCATCACACTACTTGAGTAATCACATCGAGGAAGAAAATGGTAAATTTTCTCTTCCTTATCTTTATTTTTAATTTATATTTATTTCATTGAAGGCAATGTAGATTCTAGGTCGAGGTGGAGGAAAAGTTAAGTAAATTTAGGAAATTTTCAATTTTTTTACAACATGTGTTTACATTTATTTATTTTTATTTAGTTTTTGTTTAGGGATATTTTAGGTTTATGTTAAAAATTTCTTACTAAATTATCATGTTTTTAATTGATTTAAGTAAATGATTGCTTTGTATCATTGGATTAATTTCTTTAACATATCACGGAGTAATGTGATATTTAATTTGTTTTTGTCATAATTTATATTTTATGATAAAATATTGGAATAAATCCAAAATTGGTGTTTAGGAATCAAATAATGGAGAATACCTTATGAGAATTATTTGAGCCTATCATCATTCCTTTCTAAGATATAATATTTTTCCTACTTCTTTAAATACTCTTCTTAACTATTCAAATTGTTAGATGATCTCTATTGGTTTTTTATGAGTGTTTAAAAAAACACTAAAATTGCAATGTAGATGCATGATTGTCCAATCGCATCCAAGACCATTTTCAAGATATTTTTCCACTTTTTTTAGCATTTTCCGCACCTATAAAAGGACTGTCTCTCTCATTGTAAAAATCATCCCTCAAGATCCCTAAAAATCCCTCAAATCTCACATTTCTCAACTCTTCTCTTTCTCGCTCTAGCTTTCTCTATCTAGAAAGCTTTCTTACTTTTTCTTTAAGTTTTTTTTTTTAATTTTAAAGTTCTTCTCTTTTTGAGAAGAACTAGTTATGCTTTTGTAAATTTCTAGTTTTTGATTCACTAAACCAAAAATGCAAATCTGTTTAGAGGTTTTCCAAAAACGGAATTAGAATCAAAGTTTTGTAAAGATTCTTTTGAAGTATAATTTTAAAATGAATTATTTGTAGTTATTTTATGTTTTAATTTATCTATGATTAAATTTAACATGGTTGGCCATTTGCAAATATGATATAATAATAACGTTGTTATGCTTGCAAAATATTAAATAGGTAAAACATTTCTATAAAATAAATTAATTTTTTTATTCAAGATTTTATATTAAGGATGTTAGAGAGAAATATATTATTTTTCATTACAAACTTAAATCTAAAAATTAGATTTTAAGGTTTAATTATCCGATCTAATTTAAAGTAGTGTCCTTTTATTTGTTGCTACAATTGTCGGATAGTTAGAGTTAAGCTCTATTTCAAAATTTTTATATAAACTATTATTCGAAAATGTATTGACAACATGTTTTCAATAATGGTTTTAAAACTTGAAAGTTAGTACTCGGATAATTAAATTCTTAGGTTTAATTTGGACACCTTGAATAAAGTTTAAAATGTCTAACCCTACCAAAACCCTACCAAAGGTGGCATTTAAATGGTTTATTTTAAATCTCTTAACAAAAAGAAATTAATTTAATTAATCAAATTAGTTATTGACACCACCTATAGGTGTTAACTGATTTGTTTAAATTAATAAAGAATATCTAACTCCACCAAAGATGATATTTATATAAAAAATAGAAAATTAATAAATATCAATTTATATCTTTAATAATCTAAATAATAAGAGCAAGCATAATTAACTTAATTATTATATCCATAAATTATCCACTATTATGAATTATAAAAATTTGCATAATTTTTATTAAATCCATATCCATGTTTATTTTTTTATGTTATTAGATTAGAAAACACAAAAAATCAAAATATCTATAAAATGACTCGTGCACTTGCGAGAGGTTTACAAATATAAAACCAAAGTATTTGCAAAACTGGTATTGCTAACCCAATATCGATTTTGTTCATCAGTTTTGCATTGAATGGTATAATTTTTAACATTTGAAAAAGTATCATGTACTCTTTTTATTACTTAGATCAAATGATTTGAGTAAAATTGAAAACATATATCTATTTCATTCATGCATAATCTAAATTCTATGACTCAAATTCCTCTAAAGTTGTGAGAAATGACTATTAAAATTGAAAGATAATAAGTAAATCCCCTTAACATCATTGCTTTTCATTCATATCTAAAGGCATATACTTGATATTTTTATTCAATATTTTTAATTGATGCATGAAAATGGTATTTGATTTCTTTATAAGTCATTTCATTTGATTACTTTCATGAGATCAAATATTATGTATTATTTTTGAGTCTTTTCTTTTTTAAACATATGCGAACATATTAGTTCATTTCTTTACATAAAATATATTCTCATATAACTTTGATTGAATACTTAAACCCATAGTATCATTGTAATATTGAGAGTATGACTTGTGAGGATTAGAGTCGAAGTGAATTCGGATTCCAAACACTAAATTTGGGTAAATCAATATTGATACATGTTTTTTTATACGAAATATGAATTTTTTTATTTTCAACTAATTTTTACAATAAACTATGGATTTTTATAAATTTAATTTAACTTATCCTATGGATTTTAATAACGAACTTAATAACGAAATTTAATTCAACATTATATTACTTGTTTGCAATATTTATACTTACATAACACTCATTACACACTTCTGAAGAAACAATATCTCATAATTGACCAATACATATGGATATTGCATAGCATGTTGATTTATGATTGGCATTTCATATTGTATTATTGTATGAGTAAGTAACGGGGTACCTAGAATGTACACTTCCCCTAGTTCAAGAAGCAAGGAAGTACAAGTATGCTAAGTTTTTAAAGGAAAATTGTTCCACTATATAATATTGTTTATGATTACTAGTTTTATGGACATGCATGAGAACTTTATATCGTATTGTATGCATTATTTTAATTAAACAACTTATTGCCTGAAGTACTCTTCTATTGGGTTGTGGGCTCACTCGTCCTCTTTTACTAACCTTTCTGATTAGTATAGTTGTGGTATTTGTGATGATTGTGGCATAATTATGGAGTATAATTTTGGGAGTATTATGATGTTTAAGGTTTAATTTAAAAACTTTATTTCTTTAGCTATTCGAGTTTCTCGTATATGTAGATTAAGATGATAAATGTTATTTTATACACATTTTTTGAAAATAATTTATTTATATTGATATATGTTTTATTATTATAATGAACTAAATTATTTATTTTATATTCAAGGGAAAAATATAAATATTCTAGATTTTTTTGGGATTTTTCTACAATTGTTATTGATTTTTTTGGAAAATTTATGGATTAGATGGATTAATTTAGAAAAGGACGTGGATGTACTTAGAAAACCTAAATAAATTCACAAATGTAGGAAGGGTATCTCGTTTGGACAAGTGGTGCATTTTTAAATTCGCTCCTAGCAGCCATTCAACTCCTTATTCCTTAGTGTAACATCTGTCACAATCCACGTATCTTTTTGGTGTGCACTAATCCTAGTCAAGGACCCGTTTATCTTCTATATATAAATACTAAATAACATCCCATAAAATATGATCAACATCAAAATTACACAAAATATAAACATGAGAGAAAATTTTGAAAAATTTAGATTTGGTGCAATATTGTAAGATTCTTAGAGAAAAATTAAGAACAATTTAAATATTGATATTTTTGGTTCTTTTAGCTCAAATAATTCATCTAAATCATATTTCTTTTCTACTCCTTTCTTCTTTAATATGAAATATTTAGTTAATGTTATTATGAATTTGATAAATTTCTTGCTTAGATAAATATTCCTTGTCATTGTGAATAATTCAAAGACTTAGACTATGGTTTAATTAATTTAATATCATAATAGTTTTATTTTCAATGCTTGATTTTTGATGTGAATGATTGTTTGCTTGAATGCAAAAACTTTGCTATGTATGAATTAGAGTAATTAATGAGTTTGTTGCATGAATATATTTATATCTAGTATAAGATTTTATAATGTAATCACAATATTTTTATTCGAAGCGATACTTGGTTGCTATCACAAGTAGGATTGAATACCTTCACTAAAGGTTAAATGATTTTTTTAATGTTTCATAGTTTGGTTATCATTTGTTTATATCTTAATACAATGAATGAATTAAATCTATTATACATACCCCTAGGTTGTTCACTATTTCGGTTTGTTAAGTAGATCTTTAATCAATTACAAGGTAAAAAAATATGGGAAGTCTTAAGGGAAACTAGACTTCTAAAATTAAACTTAAGAGCTTAAGAATGATTTTAAATGAAAGTGATTTGGATAAAAGAAACTAATTTACCATAATGAAATGATTAATAAAGTTGTAGGTTATTGGTAAGGATAATCCTATGATCACATATCTCTCTATATTCTTGTGTAACTTATTTTATTATTTTATCATATGTTCAAATCTTAATGTAAAGAATGAATTAAATCTATTAACCATACCCCTAGGTTGTTAAAGATTTAGGTCGTTAATAAATAAACCTTTAATCAATTATATGGTAAGAAATTATGGGAAGTCTCAAGTGGAATTAGACTTCTAAAGCTAAACCTATGAATGTAAGAATAATTTAAAATTATGAAAGTAATTTAAAACTAAAGAAACTAATTTACAATTATGATATGATTAATAAAATTATAGGTTAGTGGTAAGAATAATATTATGATCATATCTCTTTCAATATTCTTATGCAACTTATTTTATTATTTTATCATCTATTTAGATCTTAATGCAATAAATGAATTAAATCTATTAAGCATACCTCTAGGTTGTTTAGGATTTAGGTTAGTCAATAAGTGGATATTTAATCAAGTATATGGTAAGAAAATATGAGAAGTCTTAAGCAATACTAATCTTCTAAAACTAAACTTAAGAATTTAAGAATGATTTTAAATTATGAAAGTGGTTTAAAACTAAAGAAAGTAATTTACAATCATGACATGATGAAGAAAATTGTATGCTAGTGATAAGGATAGTCATATGATCACATAACTCAATATTCTTGTGCAAATGATTTTATTATTTTATATTATTTTCTTCAAAATAGTAAAAACTCATATTTTACTAATTTTAATTAACTTACTAATGAGTTAGTAATTAGTAGTAGATATTATTACCAATCCTCATAAATACTACAACCCTTGTCCTTAACATACTCATCACATATACATGATCACATATATTTACATGTTCTCAATGGTGCCATGGGACTACTCTGATTTGAAAAATTCATTTGGATTTCAAATTATTGTGACTAAAAATATGGATATGTTAGGAATTTCAGTTCTTAAATATTAAAACTTCTTAAGAGTACCTGAATTGTTTTATTTTATTTTAAGAAGAAATGATTGATTTTAAGATGATTTTTCATAGCTAATACCTTTCATTTAATACTTTCTTCCTTTAAATTTATTTTTCTTCTTAAAATTCATGCATCCATATTTTAGGGTATGATAGAACTCAAGGAATTGATTTTCCTTTTCTTTCCCTATCCTTGGTGGGACTAGGTTGTCCCTAACTAGATTTGTTATCATGTTGATTCTTTTTCCGTAGGAACTTTCTTAATTCTCGTGCAAGTAAGACTATAGACTCATCATTAATATCCTAATCACTATTAGAAACTATTTTTTGGTACTCTTGAAGGCTACAATCTTTTTCCTATAAGGAGGCTTAAGTGTGAGCTTATAAGTTTATATATATCTTGATAGTTCATCAATTTTCACAATGTCAACATTCTTTCTTTCCTATACAACAATGAATTTCATCATGAAATCTAATAAAAGAGTCCAAGAATTTGTGGATTAACTTGGGTTGTTATATTTTCTCTCCCCTTAGTAAAATCTAGCATACTATTCATTAAAGTTTGAAAGAGTCTATGATCCGATGTACAACCATGACAAAGAGATACAAACTTCTTTAGGGCTCATTATGGCTGGCAAGTAGCTGAAAATAATAATAGAAATGGTATCATACATTTATTTAAGCAAGGTAGAATCAAATAAAAATAAATTCAACAAATAAAAGGCAGATTAATTTTTATTAAGAAAGAGAAAACAAGGTAATAAGATAAAGCAATAAGCATGACAAATCGAGAAATAGTAATAGAAGAAATCAAACAGCATATAATAGACCAAAAGAAATTCTATCTAATCACAGTAAGATCCTTATATGTTGGCACATACTTGGACATAATTATGATTATGAAGATTCCCATACAAAGTAACAATTACATAAAGGTCAATTATTCTTCCAACTCAACTAGGAAACTGGGACAAAGATGAGGGGTGGAAATGCAAACCCATAGAATCTTTTCATGTTTTCTATATCAATTCGGACAAGTAAGCCTCACAATGTTAATTAAGCAATTAAATTATTGAAAGTACAAAACAACATGCTCAATTCAACACACAACAATAACAAAAAGTAGATACAAAAAAAAAACAATCTAAAGAATACACACTAGTGATAGTGTGCCTTACAGGATCCTATCAAGACTAGCAATATACATACATGAAAAAAATACATAGCTTGTGATATAGGTAAACATACCAACAAGCTAAAAGGATTTCTAATCACTTCAAGACATCGTATATGGGAACAAATTCGGTAAAAGATAATTGCACTTTAAAAGCATTGTATCAAACATACATAGCAAAACCTTAATAAATAATCTGACGCCAGGTACACTTCTAGGGTAAAGATACACAAAATCCTTAGAGACTCACTCCAAACTCACATGTAGATAAAAAAAAGATTATACCAACACAATCTAATCATGCATGAGTAAAGGAGTTACTAGCACCTTAAGGACTCAAGCCAAATAAGAAAACAATAGAGAGATAAACACTTGACAAATAATGAAAGTTGTAGTAAAAATAATTATAGATAGACAATATAAACCAAAAGCAATATTCAAGAGTCAAAAAGATAGAAATAAATCATAAAAGCCATGTAATAAGAGTTTAAAAATCAGTAAGTAAACATACACCATTTATACTCTAATTATACAACCGTACATTAAAACCAATATTACCTCTATTAGTACATACCTCTATCTGAATTTCCTATTGCTACTTTTGCTTGTTACTTTTGTAACAATAAGGTTCAACTCAAGAACCCAACTCTCCTCCGAAGCCCACACCATGAAATGTGGTATGATCAGAAACCATAGACTAGTAACAAAAGTGTAACAACTCATACTCTTAAAGACAACCCTCAAACTCAAACACCCTATCTCTTATTTCACACAGTAAGAGATATGAGAATTGAAGGAATTTAACTTAGTTCACTCTTCCAAAGAAGTTTTCACCACATCGATAAAATAGTCTTAAGTACTCATAGCTTAAAATCTCTATTTTACACTAATTAGCAAACTCCATCTCGAGTACTCACAACTCACAAGCATGATTTTTCTCATACAATCACTAATCACTAATATCAAACAACACTCAAGGTATTAGAGATCTAGAAATAGAAAAATGTGATGTTAATTTGATAAAGCTTTGATATATTTTTTTTGGATACCAAATAAGAAAAAATGGGGGGTAATTATTGAGCCTCAGACGACCACCTTGCCAGTCATCTCTCCAACCACGACACCAAAAGTGATGGGGAGGGTGGCAATGAGGTACTAAAAAAGATACATTTTTGGTTTAAAAAAATGATAAGTAAATTCCAAAAATTGTCACACCTAAAATGAAACAAAAAAAAGTGACAATGTTGGCTCACTCACCAAAGACCAATACTATAACTAGCATACACACTATGAAAACCAACCGTATAGTTTGTATAAACATGCCCCTATATAAAGTGTTCCAAACTATATGTGTGTATGTGCATTACTAATCTATAATAACCAATCTTACACAAAGGAGGAAAAATGCACTAAGTAAGAATAAAATAGATACATTGTTTTGCACATGGGAGCCAACACATAGAGATGAGGACAATAGGACTTACATTCTCCCTCTTTGGCTTTTCAAGCCAAAGCACTACACAACTAAGTACATATACGTATCAAGTATGATATGATCATGAAGATGTCCTAAGGTTGTTTTCTTTTATGACCAACATAATGACACACCTATTCCAAGTGCATCCATCTTAAGTGCTCCATACAACTTCAATAATCACCTCATCCAATCCTTATCACAATGAACTCATAACCACTACACATAGTACACTTGAAGCATGAAGACTTCACTCTACACCAATAACTTACTCACATGAAACAAACATGTATCCTATGAATGTATCATAAAGATACAACATGTAGCCTATACAAATACTATTACGTTACCCCTATACATATATACATGATAAGTTAAGCATAATTAACATGTAGCCTATACAAGTACCAGTTTCGGAGGGAAGAAACAAGTAAAATCTACATGCAATACAAATATGCAAACTATACAATCTACATGTGATGAATTTTATAATTTAGCATAATTTATCATTTTTCAACTTTAACTTTAGTTTAACTTTATTTATTTTTTATTGAATTTAGACTTCATTATTATTATTTAAATTTTATTATAGATTTGGAGATAATGAAGATCCAAAATTATAGAATCATATCATCTTAGGACTCTTAAATTTAAATTAAGATTTCTCTAAATATATATATTAGATTAAGAAAGGCTACATAAAGGATAAATATATATATATATATATATAAGAAATTGAGAAAAATGGACAAAGGATATATATATATACACAAATGAAGGGGAAAAAAGGGAGGCCACGAGAGAACAACCAAAAGAAATAAAAAAAGAACAGAGTGGTGGCGAAGAAAAGAAATAGAAACAAAACAAAAAATAAAAAGAAACATGAGTGAAGAATGAGAACAGAAAAGGAAAAAAGAATATAGCGGCGTAGCGGGAAAGAGAAAACCAAAAGCATATTGGAGCACAACAAGTTAACGTGATAACATATTATTTTTGCAAGTCAGTTTTATTTCAATTCCTTTCAGAAAATTATGGTGAATTCTTTTACGTTAAATTTAATTTTTAGCATGAAATTTTTTTCTTTATTCTAGGAAAAAGATATAATTTAATTCTGAACTATGCTTGATTTTTTATGTTAATTTGAATTATTTCTCTTCATATTTGTCTGATTTATTCTGAATATATTTCTTCTAATTAAATGGTCATTAATTAGATGGTTTTAATCTTTTAATTTACTATCGAAAGAGGGAATTATAGGATTGATCTGGGATATTTTGACATAGGTACTAATAGAGATTGAAAGACTTGTATGAACCTGTGTAGTATTAAAATCCTTGGTCTTAATACTTTCTAGATTTATTAAATTGTGTACTTTTGTGTAAATTAATGAACAAGAATATTTCCAATTGACTGTTGAAAGAGGCTTTTGGATGTTTTTTTGGAGATTGCTAACAAACAAAGCAGAATTAAATTCAATTACCTAGATGAGTAATGCATAGTGAGGGATTAGATGAAATAGATTTCCTAAAAGTTTTCTTTCTATTAATTTGATCTTTGAATAATATTTTTATTTTCTTTTGCGCATTTTCTTTAAATATATTTTATTTTAAATTTCAATTACAACAACTTACGTGACTTCTCTAGATAAAATTAAGATTAGTATAATGTTTTTATTTTTTAAAAGTAAGTTACCAATTGATGAGCGAAAACCGGCATCGCCGATTCTCGCAAATACTTTGGTTTTAATATTTGTAAAACTCTCGCAAGTGCACGAATCATTTCGTAGAAAATGATAAGTATACTCCCAAGGTCGATCTAAGGAAGGAATGTATGTGGTTCTTAATTTATTATTCAAACTTTTAAAAACGAAATTAAATCCTAAACATCCTGTCACGATAGTTTGGTTTTTGTGTTCCTAATCTAATAACATAAAATAAACATATATACAGATTAATTAAATATAATAAAAAAATAAACATAGATACAAATTCAATAAATAAATATAAATACAGATTCAATAAATATTCATGCAAATTTTATCATTTATATTAGTGGAGTATTTATGGATATAATAACTAAATTAATTATGCTTGCTCATATTATCTAGGTTATTAAAGATATAAATTGATATTTTATTGATTCTCTCTCTTCTGTATGATTACCACCTTTGGTGGGGTTAGATATTCTTTGTTAACTAAACAAATCAATTAACACCTATGGGTGGGGTTGATAACTAATTTGGTTAATTAAATTAATTCCTTTTTCTAAGAGATTGAAAATGAACCATTTAAATGCCACCTTTGGTGGGGTTAGACGATTTAAACTTTATTCAAGGTGTCCAAATTAAACCCAAGAATTTAGTTATCCGAGTACTAACGTTCAAGTTTTAAAACCAGTCTTGAAACCATGTTGTCAATCCATTTCCACATACTAATTCTTATAAAAACTTTTGAAATAGAGCTTCACTCTAACTACCGGGCGATTGTACCAACAAATAAAAGAGCACTACTCTAAATTAGACATGATAACTAAACCTTAAAGTCTAATCTTGATTTAAGTTTGTAATGAAAAATAATATATTTCTCTCTAACATTCTTAATATAAAATCTTGAATAAAAATAAAATCAATTCATTTTAGAAATTTTCACCTATTTAATATTTCGCAAGCATAACAACGTTATTATTATATCATGATTATAAGCGACTAGCATGATTAAATTTAATCACAGACAAATTAAATATAACATGTAAGAATAAAGCATAAAAATAGCGTAAAGAAAATAAAATCCTTCTGAGAACTTCGACGCTATTCCCGTTGCTAGAAAACCTCCAAGCGGAATTTGCACTTCCATTTATTGAATCAAAAAGCTAAAATATTACAAAAACATAACTAGTTCTTCCCTAAAAAGGGAAGAACTCTAAAACTAAGAAAAACTAGCTAAAACATAAGAAAAACTAGCTAAAACATAAGAAAAACTAAAAAAAACTAAAAACTAAGAAATGGAAGAAAGAAAGAAGAGAGAAGTGTGGTTTTTGAGGTGAATGGAAGAGGGGTATTTATAGGTGAGGATGGAGAGAAAAAATAGAGAAAAAAATGTTAAAAAAATGTAAAAACGCGGATTTAGTGATTGCTGACGTCATTGATGACGTCAAGATGACATGGCCAGACAAGATCATACCGCGACAAGACCTATGTGATGAACAATCTGTGCGGATGAACAAGACGCTGCGGATGAACAAGATCTGTAGCGGATGAAACTGATACCAGCGGATGAACAGTACCCACGGATGAAACGGTGTTACTTGTATGGGCGGAGTTAAAGCATTGTGGCCGGGCGGCCTTGTGGCGCGATTTTCTCTTTCTGACATTTTTGTCCTTTTTGACCCATTTTGTCCAATTTTTCCTTATTTGTTGACCTTTCCCCATTTATTTATTAATATATTTGTGATGTATTGCTTCTAGTATTTCTCTTTTTTTTAAGTTGCGTTTTTAAGCCAAAATACCTGAAAAACAATAAAAATACCCGTGATTCTGAAAAAGACAAATTTATATAAATATATGATAAAGCATATAAATATATATATTTTTAATCAATTAATGAGCATAAAATCATGGTAATTTTAGTGCTTTTTGAGCACTCATCACAACCCCCAACCAGCTTCTTGCTAGTCCCTTAGCAAGAGAAGCGATAAAAACTAAAAATTAAACTATCCTAAATCACTTCCGTGGATTGACACGGTTGCATTTAGCCTATGCAACAAGCCTTTAAACCCCTAGGTTGCCCTAGTGGACGAGTTTGAGTCTCGTGAGGGTTTTCAGTAATGATACCCACAAACATTGTACTTAATGTAAAAACAAAAGAAACAATAAAAACAAACAACTTAAAAATTAAATTTACAACAACATCACAAATTATCAACATCTCACAAAAATGTCTCATACTTTTTAATCTCCTTTAAGATCATAATTAAAATCTCAAGCATAAGTTATTTTAATCTCTTTAAACAATCATGATTTATTATAATAATTAGTCGAAAATCATTTTCATATTTCATATCAAAAATGTATCAATTTAATTTCACCCAATTTCAGTGTCATGAATCAGAATTCGCTTCGACTCTATTCCTCACAAGTCAATACTCTCAAAACTCTGAATCCTATGGGTTCAAACACTCATACTAATTTATATGCGAAAGAGTTGATGTATAGAAATGAACTAATATGTTCGCATATGTATAAAGAATAAAGGCTCAAAGTGTTATTTTAACATTGATCTCATGAAAGGAATCAAATGTATAAATTATAAAGATATCATATATAAAAATTATTTTCATGCGTAAATCAAACTCATTAAGAAAGAATTTCAAGATATATGCCTTTTACAAATGAAGAAATTGCAATGACTTTTTAGGGAATTACTTCTTATATCTTTCTTTTGTAATTAGCCTTTACTCACAACTTTGTAGGCAATGCGGGTTATAGTATGTAGATGATACTATTTTTATCTCTCTTTTTTTTTCTGTAGATATTTTTCAATATGTGTATTTTTTAGAGAGTCAACCGATGTACAGATTGTACATTTTTTTGGATTTTGGTGAGTGGTAACTTTGTGGCTTTTCTGTTTGATCTTGGTTTAGGTAACCCCAGATATGTCTTTTTGTTTTTGTAGTAGTCATGCATAAATGAGATATAAGCATATACTATCAATTTCTACTCAAATCATTTAATCTAAGCAAAAATAATAAAAAAAAATATATATGATACTCTATTAAGATGAAAAAAATTCATACATTCAATGCTAATACCTATAGAGATCATCTAAAAATTTGAAGAAATAAGAAATGTGTTTGGAGTAGAAAAAATATATATTTCACTCTGAATAAAGGAAATTAGGCTCAAATTATATCTCACAAAGGTAGTCTCCACTAAAAAAAACTCATAAACACCGATTTTGGGTTTAATATAATTTCTACATCTTATCAAGAAATACTAATTATGACAAAAACTAACTAATTATCAAAAATAGTTACAAAATATTTCATGATATGTTTTCAAAAAATTAATCTAACAGTACAAAAGACTTAACTATTTACTTAAATTTGATTTAAAGAAAAGATAAAGTTTTGTGAATTTTTTTTTTATATTCCAAAAATTACTGAATCACACAAAATAGAAATAAAACCAAACACACAAAAAAAAATTTTTATTTATTTTTATTTTTTTATTTTTAAATTGTTAAAACTTTTTATTTTTTTTTTATTTTTTTTATTTTTTTATTTTTTTTAAGCATGGTAACTTTTCACCACCCCCAACCTAGAACTTACATTGTCCTCAATGTAACAACTGTAAATTAAAGATAAAGAGAAAAGAGAAGAAAGATTACCTATTTCTTGAGAAAGTGCAAGTAGTAATGGAAAATGCAGGTGCATCCATCATATTCATCATTAAAGTGTATACAGACAGATCGCTGTGAACTTCTAACATCTCAACAAATATTTTTAGTTTTAACAATTTAAAAATTATTCACATGTAATTAAATAAAAGAAAATTACCTAAAATGATGGGTTGCCTCCCATCCAGCGCTTAGTTTAACGTCTTAGCAAGACGTAACTTGGGGATTGCATTTTAAGTAAACTCAATGTCCCCTCATCATTGAGTCAATCAAACCTGCAGGTAAGACAAGGTTGTCTTCCTATACTTTTTCAGTCATGCCCTATTGATTTTCAGATTTCTTTCTGTACTTAAAACTAGAGGCATACTTTGACGGTTTTAGATAACCCACATCTAGGTGCAAATCAAATAATTAAGTCATTAAAACACAGTTGTACCTAGATCAAACAAAGCAACTAACTCCTTAGATTGTAATTAAAACATTAAAATTTTGGAGATAGTTCAGATTTTTTTTTTTAAAATAACATAATCAGTATTAACCAAGAGTGCTCCCAGGAAAGAATGGTGGTGCAAAGGCTCCTTAAAAACCATCCTCCTAGACAGAACAACGTTCCCAGGAAAGACTAGTGGCACAAAGGCTTCCAAGAACTTGTCTCCTAGACAGAACTCCCTTAGATCTTTACTTTTCATGTTATTAAGTTAAGTTAAATAAAACTTTAAGTTAATGAAAATCTAAGTTAATTAAGTTTAAAGAAAAGGTTAATTAAGTTAAGTGAATTAAAAAAATCTAAGTTAATTAAGTTAAGTTAAAAAAAATCTAAGTTAATTAAGTTAGTAAAAAGTTAATTAAGCTAAGTGAAGTAAAAAATCTAAGTTAATTAAGTTAAGTGAAAAAAAAAGTTAATTAAGTTAAGTGAAGTAAAAAATCTAAGTTAATTAAGTTAATGAAAATTTAAGTAAAAACATAAGTTAATGTGAAAAAAAATCTACGTTAAATAAGTTAGTAAAAAAAAACTAAGTTAAGTAGGGTAACTAAAAATAAAAAAAAATAGCCAAAGAAAGAAAAATAAAAAAATAATATAAAAATTGAAAAAGGTAAAAGAAAAAGAAAAAGAAAAATTAAAATTATGATTTAAAATAAATAAAAAAAATAGTAAAAATTAAACTCAAAAAATTAAATTTTTTTTTTATTTTTTTTATTTATTTTTTTATTTATTTTTATTTTTTTTAATTTATTTTTAATTTTTTTAATTTTTTTAATTTTTTTTAATTTTTTAATTTTTTTAATTTTTTTAATTTTTTTTAAATTTTTTTATTTTTATTTATAATTTATTAAAAAAAAATTAATTTTTTTATTTTTTTTATTATTTCTTATGAAATTTAAAATTTGAAATTTTTTTTTTATTTTTTTACAAAAACAAAAAAAATCACAATAATTTACAGCACAAAAATATTTTTAAAATTTTGATAAATAAATTAAAAACGCTTATTCCTTCCCCAAGAACGGCCAAAAAACTTGATGGCGAAAACCAAAGATCGTAGATTCTCGCAAATACTTTGGTTTTAATATTTGTAAAACTCTCAAGTGCACGAATCATTTCGAAGGAAATGGTAAGTATACTCCCAAGGGCGATGTAAGGAAGGAATGTATGTGGTTCTTAATTTATTATTCAAACTTTTAAAAGCGAAATTAAATCCTAAACATCCTGTCACGATAGTTTGGTTTTTGTGTTCCTAATCTAATAACATAAAATAAACATATATACAGATTAAATAAATATAACAAAAAAAAAGAACATAGATACAAATTCAATAAATAAATATAAACACAAACTCAATAAATATTCATGCAAATTTTATCATTTATATTAGTGGAGTATTTATGGATATAATAACTAAATTAATTATGCTTGCTCATATTATCTAGGTTATTAAAGATATAAATTGATATTTTATTGATTCTCTCTTTTTTGTATGAATACCACCTTTGGTGGGGTTAGATATTCTTTGTTAACTAACCAAATCAATTACCACCTATGGGTGGGGTTGATAACTAATTTGGTTAATTAAATTAATTCCTTTTTCTAAGAGATTGAAAATGAACCATTTAAATGCCACCTTTGGTGAGTTAAACCGATTTAAACTTTATTCAAGGTGTCCAAATTAAACCCAAGAATTTAGTTATCCGAGTACTAACTTTCAAGTTTTAAAACTACTACTGAAAACATGTTGTCAATACATTTTCACATAATAATTCTTATAAAAACTTTTGTAATAGAGCTTCACTCTTACTACCTAGGCGATTGTACCAACAAATAAAAGAGCACTACTCTAAATTAGGCAGGATAACTAAACCTTAAAGTCTAATCTTCAGATTTAAGTTTGTAATGAAAAATAATATATTTCTCTCTAACATTCTTAATATAAAATCTTGAATAAAAATAAAATCAATTCATTTTAGAAATTTTCACCTATTTAATATTTCGCAAGCATAACAACGTTATTACTATATCAGGATTATAAGCGACTAGCATGAGTTAAATTTAATCACGGACAAATTAAATATAACATGTAAGAATAAAGCATAAAAATAACTCAGAAGAAAATAAAATCCTTACGTAACTTGACGCTATTCCCGTTGCTAGAAAACCTCCAAGCGGAATTTGCACTTCCATTTATTGAATCAAAAATCTAAAATATTACAAAAACATAACTAGTTCTTCCCTAAAAAGGGAAGAACTCTAAAACTAAGAAAAACTAGCAAAAACATAAGAAAAACTAGCTAAAACATAAGAAAAACTAAAAAAAACTAAAAACTAAGAAATGGAGAGAAAGAAAGAAGAGAGAAGTGTGGTTTTGAGGTGTATTGAAGGTGCAGGGAAGGGGGGTCATTATAGAAGAGGATGGAGAGAAAAAACAGAGACAAAAGTGATAAAAAATGTAAAAACGCTGATTTAGTGATTCTTGGCGTCATTGATGACGCCAAGATGATTGCGGGCGGCCGTGACAAAGGCCGCGGATGAACAAGATCTGCGACAAGTACCGCTGATGAACAAGACGCGGATGAACAAGATCTGTAGCGGATGAACAATCTGTAGCGGATGAACAAGATACCAGCGGATGAAACGCAGTACTCGCGGATGAAACAGTGCAGCGGATGAAACGATGTTCTGTGCCTTGACTTGGGCGGAAGTTGGGCGGCAAGGCTTGTGGCCGCGGCCTATGGCGTGCGATTTTCTCCTTTCTGACATTTTTGTCCTTTTTGACCCATTTTGTCCAATTTTTCCTTATTTGTTGACCTTTCCCCATTTATTTATTAATATATTTGTGATGTATTGCTTCTAGTATTTCTCTTTTTTTTAAGTTGCGTTTTTAAGCCAAAATACCTGAAAAACAATAAAAATACCCGTGATTTCGAAAAAGACAAATTTATATAAATATATGATAAAGCATATAAATATATATATTTTTAATCAATTAATGAGCATAAAATCATGGTAATTTTAGTGCTTTTTGAGCACTCATCACCAATCTCTAAGGATGATACTCTTTTGATCACTTTATTGTAAAACTATGATACTGTACACTTGTACTTTTGCACCGATCAAGTTTTTGGCACCATTTTTGGGGAATAATTTTTCTTATTTTTCTTAATATCGATGCAAAGTAATCTTGGTTTTAATTTAGAAGTATATTTTATTTTTATTTTCATCTAGGTGTGTTTTTGACATTGGATATGCCATGCTAGAACTCGAAACATTATTTCTTTTGATTTGGAGATTGAAAGAACATTTAGATCATGAAGAAAGAAAGAAACTACTAGCCGTGCATGAAGGAGAACAAAATGGACTTCCACACACCTTGAAGGATTATGTAAGGCCAATTGTGAATGATAACTATTTAGGTGTAATACACCAGACCATTAATGCCAATAAATTTGAGCTTAAACATGCATTGATTAGCATGGTGTAATAAGCCCAATTTAGCATATAGCCACTTGATGATCCTAATATTCATTTAGTGATGTTTTTGGAGATTTATGACACTATAAAAATGAATGGTGTTACTGATGACACAATTAGAATGAGATTGTTTCCTTTTTCATTGAGGGACAAGGCCATAGGTTGGCAACAATATCTATGACAAGGAAGCATAACTAGTTGGCAGGACATGGTAGAAAAGTTTCTTGCTAAATTATTTCCACTTGCAAAAACAATCCAACTCAGGAGTGAGATTGGTAAATTTAGACAAAATGATTTTGAGACACTCTATGAAGCATGGGAAAAGTATAAAGATATGATTCAATGTTGCCTTTAACATGGATTTCTAGATTGGTTGCAAGTTGAGATGTTTTATAATGGGTTAAATGAGAAAACTACAACCATAGTTGATACTGCTTCTAGTGGAATTTTGATGTCAAAGACAGTTGAAGGTGCTACTTCTCTTTTGGAAGAAATGACCTCAAACAACTATTAATGGCCAATTGAAATATCTATGGCTTAGAAAGTTGTCAAGATTCATGAATTGGAGCCATTTGATGTGCTTTCAACTTAAGTAGGTTCTCTATTTCATCATATTTTAGCCTTAACAACCCAAAGAATACTACAAGGTGTAGGATATGTTGTAGATTCAAGTATGATAGTTTTGATGAATGAAGAAAGTCATGAATAAGTTCAATACATCAACAATTAGAACTACAACTATTGTGGTAATCCTATGCCAAATTACTATCATCTACGGATTCAAAATCATGAGAATTTTTCTTTTGGAAGCACAAAGATGTGCTCCAACTTCCTCTAGGATTTGATAGTCAACTAAGCAAGAAGAAGATGTCACTTAAGGGTGCCATAGTTTCTTTTGTTAAGTAGACCAAAGCAAGGTTTAAAAAGAGTGATTCAAGGCTAGATAAAATTGAGACTCAATATAGCAATATGGCAGCCACTATGAAAAATAATGAAGTAAAAATTGGAAAACTAGCCACGACTATAAATGCTTGAAAAATAGAAACTTCTCCTAGCAATAAAAAACTGAATCCAAAGGAACAATGCAAGGCCATTACACTTAAGAGTGGAAGGAAAATTGATAGGTCATCATCAAAGGAAACCGAGTCCACCTCTACAGCTCCAAACAATAACCAAAGAAAAAATAAAGTAGAATAAGAGGAGATTATTGATGATACACTAAGAGAGACTCACATGCTTCTATCAATTTCATTTCTTGGAAATCCTTCTATTCTCTCTACTCCATTTCCTTATCCTCGACGCTTTAAAAAAAATTAGATAAGTAATTTTTTAAGTTTTTAGATATCTTTTAGAAAATTCACATAAATATTCCTTTTATAGATGCCTTAGAACAAATGCCCAATAATGAAAATTCATGAAAGACATCATGTCCAATAAAAGAAGGTTGGAGGAGTTTGAAATAGTGAATTTTTCTGAAGAATGTAGTGCCATTCTTCAAAAGAAATTACCTCAAAAATTAAAAGATTTAAGGAGCTTCACTTTGCCATGCACTATTGGAAATTAATGTTTTGATAAATTTTTATTTGATCTTGGTGCTAGCATTAATCTTATGCCATTATTTATTTATAGAAAATTGGGACTTGGAGAGATGAAACAAAAAAAACTTTTTTGCAACTAGCAGACTAATTCATCAAGTATCCACATGGAATCATAGAAGATGTATTGGTAAGGTGGATAAATGTACTTTTCTAGCTAATTTTGTGGTTTTAGATATGGATGAAGACCAAGATGTCCTACTAATTTTTGGCTGACCATTCTTCGCTACGGGAAGGGCTTTAATGGATGTTCAAAAGGGTGAGTTAACATTGAGAGTGAACAAGGAAGACTTTACGTTCAACATCTACAAAGCCTTGATATTTCTAGAAGATCCAAGCACTTGATTTCAGGTATAAATCATTGAAAATGTGAAGTATAAGCCTTTCAAGAAGATATGCCAACAGATCACCTATAACGATGTATCACCACTTCATCTCATACTTATTATTTTAATAACTCTACTGCTTGTGAACCTGATTTACCTTTTGTTAGTGAAGAATTTCTCCACTATGTATTTTCCTTGGAAGCATTGCAATAGGTTATATCATTTATTAAAGAAGTAGAGAGGTTGGAGCCAATGGTAGCAAAGATAGATTCTATAATCTCTATAGAAAAAGTGCAAAAAACTAGAACTCCATAGTTGAAGAAATTTCCTGGGCATCTTTGCTATGCATTATTGGGAAATAGTTACACCTTTCCAGTGATTGTTGTGGCATCAGTTACACCCAAAGAAGAGGAAAAGTTACTACATATGTTAAGGGAGCATAGAACATCCTTGGGATGGACTATCTCTGGCATAAAAGGTATAAGTTCATCCATTTGAATGCACAATATTTTAATGGAGTAATCTTGCAAACCATCAATGAGCCCCAAAGAAGATTAAATCCAGTAATAAAGGAAGTTGTGAGAGCTAAAATTTTGAAGCTCTTCAATGCTCTAATTATTTATGCTATTTTAGACAGCTTATGTGTAAGTCTAGTGCATATTGTACCAAAAAAAGGTGGAAAGAATGAAAAAAATGATCTTATTCCTACAAGAATAGTCATGGGTTACCGTGTATGTATGCAATATCATAAGTTAAATAAAGCAACAAGGAATGATCATTTTCCACTTCTATTCATTGAAAAAATGTTAGATCGATTGGTCAGATATCCCTATTATTACTTCTTAGATGGTTATTTGGGGTATAACTAGATTTCCATAGCCTTGGAAGATCAGGAGAAAACTATATTTGCTCTACAAAACATTTTATTTTAGAAGGATGCCCTTTGGATTGGATAATGCCCCAACAAAATTTCAACGTTAAATGATGGCAATCTTTTTTGATATGGTGAAAGATATAATGAAAATTTTCATGGATGACTTTTCGATTGGAAAAGCATGTCATCTCCTTGTCAAGTTGGAACATAAAGCTTATTGGGCTATAAAGTAGTTAAATTTTCATTTGAAGCCAACAGGGGAAAATCGACTTCTTCAATTGAATGAAATGGATTAGTTTTAGAATGATACGTATGAAAATGAAAAGATCTACAAAGAACGGACACAGAATTGGCATGAAAAACATATTCTTAGGTGTGAGTTTGCTATAAGATAGCAGGTTTTTCTCTTTAATTCATGACTAAAACTCTTCCTAGGTAAGTTAAGATCAAGATGGACTAGTCATTATACAAATGAAAAAGTTTCCTTTTTGGAGCAATAGACTTGAAAGACAAGGTAAGGAATATATTCAGAGTGAACGGTCAGAGATTGGAAACACTATTATGGAGAATAAGTGGAGAGGAATTTTGCATTTATTCCTCTTCAAAATTCTAATTGATGAAGATTGAAATATCTAGTTGTAGACTACAAAATAAGAGCTTATGAGAGGCATCCCATAAAACTTTCTTTTTATTTTATTTTTTATTACTATTTGAATAATTTTGATTTTGATGCTGATTTATTTTATAGGAATAAATAGATGAAAATTACCACTAATATGGATCCACCATAAAACTAGGAAAGTTCCTTTCATTTCTTCTATCTATCTCACTTTTGAATTACAATGAGGACATTGTTTAGTTTAAGTTTGGGGTGTAAACTCCTATAGTCTTGAGTTATTAAATTCTCTTATCAAGCATGTATTTGAGTATGATTGAATACGCTATGACTATGAAATTTGTGATAGAGGATGGATTTGAGAAATATTTTTCAAAATCTACTATTATGTTAGTCAGAGTTTTATAGGTACTTTGATTTAAATCTTTGTCCTTGAAAATTATTGAGCACATAGTAAATTTTTCTCTACTCTATTTTACCTATAAAAAGAAGGAGTTCAATTGATTGGGTTAGGAAAAGTTTAATCTTGCTTTGTGATAAGAGCTAAATTATTGCATTTTTGTTATGATTTAAATGTTAATATTTGTGTGAAAATTGTGTTTATTTGATTATTTAATACACAAATGTCATTTCACGGGTATTTCGTGTTTAAAGTAAAATTTCAGGTAAAATCATGATTTTGGAGAAGTTTGGGACAAAGTACAATGATCGGGATTGAATGAAAATAAAAAGAAAACAAAGTTTCAAAATTTAGAAATCTCGCCGCCGGCGCAAATCTTATCCAGAGCATGGTGAAATTCTTCCTGAGAGCATGGATTTTGAGAGAGTGAATCTCACTGCCGGCCAAAGTATTCTCGCCGCCGGCCATATTCATCTAGCTACCGACGAAAATCCTACAGAAATCATGGCGAAAATATTCCCAAGAGCACAAATTTTGGCAAACTCATCTCGCCACCGGCCAAATGCATCTAGCCACCTGCCACATTAATTTGGCCGCTGGCCAAAATCATAAAAACAAATATTTTATTTTCGGAAGAAACTCGCCACGGCGAGAATAATGTCACCGCCGGTGAGTTTCGTCCGAAAACACATTTTTTTGGTTGTTTTGTTCCAAAATTACCCCCAAAACCCTAGATCTATATATACAATATGATGGAGAAAGAGGCCATGGCAGAGAGAGCAGATCTGAGTTATTTTTGGAGGAGAAAAGGAAATTTTGGAGAGAAAGGTTGGAGAAGCTTGAAGGATCATCACCATTGTTGCTAACAAGTCTTCATCTTCAAGAGTTTTTCATCTCTCCTCCTTAGCTTTTATTTTCTACATTTTATTTAGATTTTTTATTCATGGATTCAATTGAGATAATGTTTATTGTTATTTCCGTTATGAACTAATTCATTTTTGCTAAGGCTATGATGTAATTAAATCAAGAAAATCTGATTTCTTGTGTTATCGTTATATGAATTCATTGTTTTCAAGTTGAGTATTTATTTCCATGCTTAATGCTTTTAAATTTCTGATCAAGATTTA
Organism: Hippophae rhamnoides; assembly: GCA_033030585.1. Taxonomy (NCBI): domain Eukaryota; kingdom Viridiplantae; phylum Streptophyta; class Magnoliopsida; order Rosales; family Elaeagnaceae; genus Hippophae; species Hippophae rhamnoides. The sequence continues at coordinate 46,555,996 of CM065430.1, read as the reverse complement.
GATGATTTGTTGCATAATATTGAGACCGAGAGGAGATATGTAATGAATGCTTCTTGTGATAAATACTGTATGTTGAATGCGAGTTTGACACCTAATGCATGATATATGTGGTTATTCTAGAAATTCCAAAAATCGTAATGTGCTTATTTGTGATTAAATCTTCATAGAAATATAGTTGGTTTTCATAGATAAGTAATTCTAATATAACTCGAGAGAGAGTATTAGATAAATTTGGGTTTTTCAACCATCATTTCTAACTTTGATTTTCATATAACATGACTTGAAATCGGATTGAATTGATTTAGCGAAATCAAATGTCTTAACGTTTTTAATCATTTGTGAACAACATTAAATTTTTTATTTGCGTTAGTTTTAAGTTATTTACTTCTTAAACAAATTCAAAAATTCGGTTTTCAAATAAAATTAGGATTAGTCAATTTCGGTACTTAGTAACGCCATTCCTTGTGGGTTCAATATCCGTACTTTTGTACACTTTATTACTTGAACGATTCGTACACTTACAAAAATATGCATCACTTTGCTCTAGAATCTATTGATGGATCCTTGAGGCGAAATCCTAGTGGATACCAAATATTAGAGAAATTATGTGGGCAATTTTTTCACAACCAAAAAGCTTTCCCAACAGTCCTAATTATCACGCCATCATTGCATGGTGTATTCCCATAGTTAACCCTCTTGAGCCTTATTTTACATAAGCCTTTATTTTTTCTTTTAATTACATAAACCATGAACTTACCTTAAATTTTGAGAAAATACTTTGGTGTAATTTTTCATTTAAAGAGAAAGTTAGTTCAAATCAAATAATTCATATTATGTGTTCTCTATTTGATCAAAGAGTGAATAAAAAATAATAAAAAAAGAAAGAAAGTGAAAGGCAAGAATCGAAAAAAGGGTTAAAGTTATTGAAAATCAGAAAAAGGCTATGAGTATCAAGATTATCAAAATACCAAGTATTTTCCCACTTTTCTTTGATTTCCTATATCCATTTCTTCCATAGCCTTCATCATGTGGATTTTCATTAGAACCTTGATTAAAGACCTTTTGATCTCTGATTTTGGTATTTGATTACATTAGCAAAGAGGATTTCTTAATATTAGACTTATAGAGAAGTTTAGAGAGATAGAATTCTTCTCATTTCACTTATTCTACTTTTATCTGAATATATTGGTGGTTTGGAGTTAAATTGACTATTCCTTACACACATACTCAAGGACCTAGCTTAAGGTTTAAATAAATTCTTAACCCTTGCTTAACAAATTGATGAATTTTTGATTGATTTTTCTGCTATCTTTGATGTAAAAATAGTAAATTATTAGTGATGAAATCTAAATTTAGATCTTGGCTTAGTGAGTGATGGTAGTGCTCTATGAGATCATGTTGACATTGTCTACAATTGTCTTTTCTTTTATTTTCTTTTTGTTTAAATACAAACAAAGTTTTAATTTTAGGGGTGTTTGATGACTTGCATAATTTGCCATAATTTATCACTTTTCAACTATAATTTTAGTCTAATTTTATTTATTTTTTATTGAATTTAGACTTCATTATTATTATTTAAATTTTATTACAGATTTGAAGATAATGAAGATTTGAAATTATAGAAATATATCATCTTAGGACTCATAAATTTAAATAAAGATTTCCATATATATATTTATAACAAAGGGAAAAAGAGGAAGGTCATAAGAGAATAGCCAAAAGAAATAAAAAAAAGAATAGGGAGGCGGATCTATATGCAAACTACGCAATCTACATGCAATGCAAATATGAAAACTCCTCCTAAGTGTATGCATATTAGACAAACATAATGTAGTTTATACTACACTCACCATCCCATGCAACAAATAGTATGTTAATAAGAAAACATAATGCACAAATATACACAAGTTGTACACACTTTTTTCCTTTGTTGATATGGAAAGCCAAAGCAAACACACATAGAATATGTAGCATATGACACCCGTATATGAAGGAGAGAAGGAAAATAGAAATGCAATAATCATAACACTCAGGCAATATAGTGGAGAAGATTAAGACAAACAAAAAAATAAACAACATATATATGCTGCCAAGCAAGAAATACAAAAAATAACACGAAGACAATAGCAAGGTAAAAGAATGTAATGAACAATAACTTGAATACGTATACAAGTCATAAGTAGGGAAAACAAAAAAAATATCCCTAATGTGATGCATAACATGAAGTCCCACATCTATACGTGCTATTGGAAGGTATAAGGGGTTTCACAATGTACATACAACACATCGATAGAATGGTTGGTCAAACACCATTGGAACATAAATGCGTCAATGAATCTGAAAGGAGATGTTGACTAGGAATCAAACTACCTTCCAAGTTGGCACACTCCTAGTGATTCAATAATCTTCCCCCAAACATCAATACCACTTATATGTGTCAATGAATCCATAAGAAGGAGTTGACTAGGAATCCAATTATCTTATAAGTAGACACATTCCTAGTGATTCAAGCATCTTCCCCTAACAACACTTCAGTGTATTCAATCTAGTAAACTCACCCGATACTATGCACACACATAGAAAAGATATCCTAGTTTACCAAAGAAATCATATGTCATTTATGAGTGCTCAAAAGCACTTAATATATCATAATTTTATACATGTTTAATGATTCAATTGATTAGTATTTACTTAATTTTACTATTATATTATACAAATTTATTTTTTTTGGAGCCATGTATATGTTTTGTTATTTTTAAGGTATTTTAGCTTAAAAGAATAAAATTGATCGATACATGAAGAATTACACTTGAAGAACTCCATTGCAATTCTCCAAACCATTAGAAAATGATACAAGAAAATAAGGGAATAAAGTCACACATAATAGAGTATGATGCAATGTGAAAAAATTGTGTGCTATGGTATGAGCCTAAAGGGCGCAATAAAAAATGTCCCTAATTATTCTTGGGCCATGATGTGGAAAAGTTGCATGTTGTGTAATAGTCACATGCATGCCATGGTGTGGACTAATGTGTTCCATGGCACCAATCCCTTTGAGTTGATTTCTTGAACCTATAAATATGACCCCCATTCCCTTGTATCAATCATCCTTAATCATCCCTTCCCATCCCTATCTTCTTAGTCTCTTTAGCTTCTAGGTTTTATTTTATTAGTGTAGAGTTTTTCTCTCATTTGAGAGTTGAACAAATATAGTTTATGTAATATTTGTTTATCCAATTCAATAAAATTTTGGCATTTCTTTTTGCATATTTTCTTAAAATAATTCAAGAAGATTCTATTGAGATATATTTAGTTATTTTTAATTTTTTGATCAATTACTAAATTAAGCATGTAGGGTTGAAATTATAAGGTGATATTAGTAACATTGTTATGTTTGTGAAATATTGATAGAAAAAATAGTTTTACAAAATTAAGTATTATTTTCTATTCAAGAATTCTACAAAGTTTATTTTAGAAAATATAGTTATTACAAAATTTTTATTATAAACTTAAAATATGAAAGTTAGATGTAAGCTTTGATTATTTGAATCTAATTTAGAGTACTATAATTTCATTGAGTATAAACTCTATTTCAAAGATTTTTATAAGATTATTATTGAAGGATATATTGAGAACATATCTTTTATAGTAGTTTTAAAATATAAAATTCATTTATCAGATAATTAAATTCATGAAATTAATTTTGACACATTGAATGAAGTTTAAATTTTGGGGCCTCACCTATGAAAGACAATTAAATGGTTTATTACTTTCTTAAAAAGAAGAAAAATTTAATAATAAAATCAATTAATAGTGAGGGGTGAACTAATAATTTTAATTCAAATCTTATGCAAAACAAAGAGAATTAATAATTTTAATTCAAATTTTTAATAATCTATTTGATATTAATCAAACATAATCAACTAGCTAATACATCCCAGAAATTCTCCATAACAAGATAAATGTTTAAATTCCTAAACGTTTATTGAATCTATCTTTATTTTATGTCATTAGATTAGATACTCAACAAAAACAATAATGATAGAATGTTCAGGTTTTATTTTTGTTTTTAAGAATTTGTTGAATAATTTAAAAATCATATAATTTCACTTTAGATCAACCTTGGAAGTATACTTATCATTTTATATAAGTGATTCGTGTACTTGTGAGAATTTTAGCGAATAAGGAATAATATTTTTAAATTCTTATTATCAAAACCTTAAAAACTATTTGTGTTATAAATATTGTGATTTTTTTTAAATTCATAGAATATCTAGGTTATCAACTAATTTTAGATATTTTAAAATTTCAAATCTTCTTTTATTTTCTTTAAAATAATATTTTAAATCTTTTAAATTCTTTTTTATGAAAATAAATAATAAATTTCTATATTTAATTATTTGGCCAATTATTTTTCTTTTAAATTTAATTTCTTTGATCTTACTTTCATTTTTATTTCTTTTAATTATTTATATGTTTAGTATTTCCATGTACTATCTCAATTTTAGTATAGTTTATTTTCTTTTATTAACATATGTACCATGTACTAATAAAATGTTTAAGTATTTTTTTGTACAAACATTTAACATATTTTTGTGTTTATTTTGCCTTTTTTTTCACTTAATAGGTGATTTTAAATTCTACTTTCTTAGGTTTATGTTAGGGAGGAGGTCCTTAGGGTACCCTATAATACAGTATAATAATAACATAAATAGAACTAGTAGATTGTTAAGAAGGGTGGACTTTGAGGTCTTACAGCCTTTGGTAGAGCAAATTAGTGAACCAAACCTTGACCCTTTGCCTGAACTATTAATTATGGGGTGAAATCCACCACCTAGGGAAACCACTATGGCAAGCTAGTAATTGGTAGTACAATTTCCTTAATTCACCTGGCTGAGGTAGCTAGGAACTATGAATTGTGAAATATTCATTTTTACATGTTGCCTTCCTTTCATAGACTGCCCATTGAAGACTAACTATCTTTCATTAGGGATTTCTACTCCACAATCCAAAATTTTCCTCTCAGTTTATTCACTAAGGATCAATTGAGAATGAGGTTTTTTCCCTATACCTTATAATACAATGCCAAGGCTTTCCTCTAGGTTCCTTGATTATTTGGAAAGATGTTTACAACAAGCTTTTATTGGAAAATTCTATTTCGATCAAAAAATGTAAGAATTGAGAGCTAAGATAACAAATTTCTCGTAGATGGAAGGATAATCTTTCCATGAAGTATGGGATAATTTCAAACTTTTTTCACTTAAAACCCATATCACAGTTATCCTTTACAGTTATAGAACCAATTTTTCTGTGGGAGAGAAGAAAGCCTTAGAGACTTATAATCTCTTTGAGATGTTGGGTGCTAATTCCCAACAAAAGAGCTCTAGAGTGAGAAGATTCAAAATCCATGAAGTAGATTCCTATACTAGAATTAAAATGTAGCTTGCTGAAGTGACCAAGGAGGTTGCACTTCTTAAAACACATGCCACATCAAATAAAGAATATCATCGTGTGTGTAGCAATCCAAGATATGGTGTTGAAACTTGTCCCTATCAAGGAGAGACTAGTGTTGGATCCAAGCAGGTTATTGCTTTAAGAAAATACTAACCCAGACCCAGGTATAATCCTAATGCCAATACTTAAAATCTTGGGGGGAGAAATCATCCCAATTTCTTAAGGAGGCAAAAAACCTTCCATTTGTCCAAAGCTCAAACCTACTAGGCCAATAATTCCACCAAATAATACTTACAAATCCTCCCAATAAACCCAATCTAGGGGACAACTTGAAATTTTTTATTCAAGTAAGCAGAGACAACCAAGCATGAACAAATCAAAGGTTTGACTCTATGGAAGTTTCCATTAAAAAGATGGAAGTTTAGGCGGAATAATTGAATAAGCATATGCAAATGTAAGGCAACTAATAGTTGTAAAAAGTCAAAAGAAAAGAAAAAAACTCAATAACTAGGGGATAATGGGCTTAGTAGAAGATAAAATCCCTCAAGCAACATCTCACTAAAGATGATAAAATTAGTCATAAAAAGAAGGTAACCCATTACTTTATATTATTTTTCATTTTATTTTCAAGTATTTTATGTTGTGCTATGAGTGTTTATTTTTCCTAATTTAATTTAATATGAATAAATTAAAAAAGGGGGAGTAAAATAATTTAAGTTGCACTACATCATGAATTTCTTAGCACTGTGGCATGGGTGCCTCTGAAATAAAAAAACAAAGTGAAGATAGAACATTTGTGCCATGTCATAAATTTACTAACATTCTACATAGGGGAAACTTTTGGAATTTGAAATAAGGATTAGCATTGGTTGATGAGCACAAGACCGGCATTGCAAATATTGATCTTGTGAAATATTTTGGTTTTATTATTTGTAAAACTCTTGCAAGTGCATAAATCATTTTATAGAAAATGATAAGTATACTCTAAAGATCAATCTAAGAAAAGAATATATGTGATTTTTAATTTATTATTCAAATTTTTAAAAAAGAAATTAAATCCTAAACATCCTGTCATGATATTTTCGTTTTGTATGTTTCCTAATCTAAAAACATAAAAAATAAACATAGATATGGATTCAATACACAATCATGAAAATTTTTATCATTCATAAAAGTGAAGTATTTAACGATATAATAATTATGTTAATTATACTTGCTCATATTATTTAGGTTATTAAAGATATAAATTGATATTTATTGATTCTCTCTTTTTTATACGAATACAACCTTTGGTAGGGTTAGATATTCTTTGTTAATTAAACAAATCAATTAACACCTATGTGTGGGGCTAATAATTAATTTGGTTAATTAAATTAATTCCTTTTTCTAAGACATTGAAAATGAACCATTTAAAAGCCACCTTTGGTGGGGTTAGACATTTTGAACTTTATTTAAGTTGTCTAAATTAAACCTAAGAATTTAATTATTTGAGTACTAACTTTCAAGTTTTAAAACCATAATTGAAAATATGTTTTCAATACATTTTCAAATAATAGTGCTTATAAAAAAAATTTGAAATAGAGCTTCATTGTAACTACTGGGCGATTGTAACAACAAATAAAAGAGCACTACTCTAAATGAGATTGGATAATTAAACCTTAAAAAATAATTTTCAAATTTAAGTTTGTAATGAAAAATAAAAGATTTCTCTCTAACATCCTTAATATAAAATCTTGAATAAAAACAAAATCAATTTATTTCATAGAAATGTTTAACTATTTAATATTTTGCAATTATAACAACATTATAATTATATCATATTTACAAATAGCTAGTCATGTTAAATTTAATCACATACAAATTAAATATAACATATAAGAATAAAAAATAAAGAAATAACTATAAAAAATCCATTAAAATTATAGCTTAAAATAATCTTTACAACAATTTGATGCTAATTTTGTTGCTGGAAAACCTATAAACGAATTTGTATTTCCATTTATTGAATCAAAAACTAAAAAATCTATAAAAAACAGCTAGTTCTTTCAAAAAAAAAAAATTTAAAACTAAAAACTAAAAAAAAAACTTTCTAGAGACAGAAAGAGCTCAGGTTGGCATGAGTATGGGGCGCGAAAATTTTGGTAGATGAGTGGTTGGCATAGTAGACGGGCGTTTGACGCGCGTAAGTGCGCATAGGGCATGGAGAGAAGTGTGCTGGCTACATGCGTTGGCTGGGTATGTGGGTATGTGTTGGGCGTGTGCTACACGTGTGCGCAACACTCGACATGGATGGGTTGCTACGGGTGAGTATCGGCACGGATGGGTAACTGTGCACGATATTTCAACCTTTTTGAGATTTGTTTTCCATTTTGATCCATTTTGTCTAATTTGTTTTCCATCTTTTTGAATTTTCCTCATTTATGTTTTCAATATATTTGTAATGTATTGCCTCCAATATTTTTTTTTGTATTTTTAAATTATTTTGGAACAAAAATACATGAAAAATAATAAAAATATTCGTTATTCCGAAAAGACAAATTTATAAAAAAATATGATAATATCATACAAATATAAATCTATTTAATCTATTAAAGTATATTAAATCATGCTAATTTTGGTACTTTTTAAGAACTCATCATTGGTGCCATTGATTACTTTTTTTCTACGCTACAATACGTGTTGATTTTCTTGAATTAAACCCTCCCAATGTGAATTTTTGAAATATTCTTTGCTCATTACTAGATCGCTTCCATGCATAGGTTACCACCATTGATGAAAGCAAGGATGTAGACACCATCAAAAATGAGGAACTCGTTGGTTTACATTAAACCTTTAAGATGAGTTTTCGAACTGCTGCAAAGAACAAAGGTGTAGTTTTCAAAACCACCATGACTAATGATAATTATAGTAAGAATGATGATGAAAATTAATAATGCTTACTCTTAGTGAAAAGACTCAATAAAATCTTCAAATAGAACAATTCATAGAGTAATTTGCTACCAAGTCGTTCAAGGAAATAGTATTTGAAATAACTCATATCTATGAATTCTGATGGTAAGAAATCTAAACTCACTAGCCCTCAATATTTTGAATGTATGGGTTATAGTCATATTGTAGTTGAGTGTACTAAAAAAAAGAAAAGTAATGGAAGAGCTTTCAATGCTAACCTTAGTGACTAAGAAAGTGACAACGACAATCGTAATGACATAGAAAATTATGGCACTGAGTACTAGGCATTTACTTCAACTATTGTTGGACACTCTAATGAGTTTGAAATTGGCTCAAATAATGATTAAATTTAGTTTGAACTCCTACTTACTAAATTTAATGCTAATAACATTAAGGTTACTAATAGAAGTAAGCAAATTGAATGATAAACTCAAATCCTATGAAGTAAATTTCTCCACATTATAAAAATAAAAAAATGAGCTAACATAATGTATTGATGGTTTAAATTCAAGCCTTACAGATCTCAACATAGGAAAATAAGAATTTTGTTCAAGAGTTGAGCCAATCAATGGAAGTTGCAAAAAGATTGACTATTAGAACTGAAAGGCTAAACAATGTCCTTGACTATGGAAAATCTTTTAGAGATGAGAGAGGGCTAGGCTATGTATATGGGAACTCTTCGCCATCATCTTCAAATACAACTGAATTGTAAAACCCTCCAATAATTCTTCACATGCTACACATTCACCTCTAGCATCAAACACCCTACTTATAAGGGACTCTAACTCTACTCCTAAAATTATTAATTATGCACAAAGAATTATTGTTCCTATAATAGAAAAAATTGTTAAGTTTATACATGTCTGTCATCATTGTGGTAGAAAAGGTCATATAAGATGAAAGTGTAGATTTTTAATGAATGCTTAAAATTTAATAATTCTTTCCATGCTTTTAGTTATAGGACTCATAATTATCATCCATCTATGAATATTATGTCCAATAATTATACTAAAAAGCATGACATTGTTGGTTCGAAGAGGTAATTGAAATTTAACACATTTAATTGTTGGACTAATTATCATCATCCTACCATACATGTCGCATCTTCATTTAGGATGAGAAATCCAAAGGTATGTCCAAAACAATTCTTATAACAACTAAGGCATTTGATTTCCAACCAAAAGATATAGAGAAAACAAAATTCAAGAAAGTTTGGGTTAGGAAAGATTATCTTTTTATGGTCATCTGACGGTCCCTTAATGTTCACATAGGCATTTTTTCTTGAGTTCTTAATTAACATCAGGCGAGCGTCTTTGGTTGGTTTATTGTTTTTGGTTTTTATATTTATTGATGTTTCTTTAGTTTAAAAAAATGAAATAAAAATAAAAAAATAAAAAAGTGGGAAGTAAATTGTCTTAACATTGACTTGAACATATAATATTACCTTCATATTGATGTCAACATGAACCTACTCATATACTCACTAGACACATAAGTATGTCAAGGTTGAAGTGTATGATTGACATTGTGAGATTTTAGTCTTGAGATAACCTTGATTACTAAATTATGGTTGAACTCTGCCTTTTACTTTTTAAAATGTTGTTATAAAGATATTCCTAGTTTCGAGAAGACTACTTATTGTGATGTGTGAAGCTATTGTATTAAGCCGACATGGCATAACTATTAAGAAAGTCATCATACTTAGTTTTTGACTCGTGTAGATTTCCTTAGAATGATAATAATATTATTAAAGGAAAAAATAAAAATACAAAAGCCTTTGCATGCATAAAAGGAAAGAGTCACAAATAGTTATACAAAGAGAAAATAAATAACCAATACTTCACAAAAATAAGAGAATACCAAAAAAAAAGAATAAAAATGTTAATTAAGTTTTCCATTGGTAAGTAAAATTTTCTTATGTACAAATATGAATTTAACTGTAATTTGTTTATGATAAGGAATAGTATTTTCTTTGAATCTTTCGTAAGTGATCATAAATGAAGAAATTGACATCCAATTACAGTTCCACTACATATTTTACTTTTGGTGATTGTCGATATGTTATCATATGTGTTTGTATGTTTGTGTGTCTTGTCTACTTATATTTATGTTGTCAGTGAATAATCACCCTTTGAACAAAATTAATTTCAACTTTTATGTGTACTTTTGTAGTCATATTTAGCTAAGTCTACCACCCTTAATTCAAAAAACAATTTTATATAAAAAAATTTATAAATTTTTGCTTTGTTCAAATTTATTTAGGGAAGTCATAGAACTAGGGAGAGTTTATTCATTTTTGGATAATATATTGTTTTCAGCTCCCTGTTTTGATTGTTACTGAGTTTTTCATGATGTGTCCTCCTCTTTTTAGTAATTAAATACATTGCTTACTTGCCCAACATATTTTTCATTCTTTCATGATTATATTATTTATTCATATGACAAAAAAAGGAGAGAGTTATTGGGTGTTAATTGAAAATATATAAAGGGGAGAGTTATTGATTAAAAATTTTATTTGAGAGCTATTACACATGCGAGGAGCCATTTTTAAAATTTCTACGTGTTGATTACTCACTCTTATTAATTTTCTTTACTTTTTTTTTATTATATATATTTGAGATTTTTTTCTCACATAAGGAAGGGATATCTCTACAGGCCCTAGTTCCTGACTAGTGGATAGATTCCTTTCGTCCTTCCCTAGCCTCAAACCATGGACCTATCCCTTAAGTACCTCAAGCTCTTAGAGGCTAGTATTAATGGGCTAGTAGCATAGTTGGTAGTAGCTTGCTTCCTAATAAGGTATCTAAGGGCTAGGTACCAGGTTCGAGACTTGCGGAAAGTGAAAGGAATGCGTACAAATTAGCTAGGGATAAGGACCCCTAAAATCTAGAGGGCCCACACATATATTCCTTAAAAAGGGCACCTTATGATTTTTGAGATTATTTTCTCGCAAATGGAAGGGATATCTCAGTAGGCCCTAGTTGCTAACTAGTGGACAAATTCGTTTTGCCTTCCCCCAGCCTCGAACTTGGGACCTAGCCCTTAATTACCTAAGGCTCTTAGAGGTTGGTACCATCTAGACTACTAGCATAGTTGGTACCAGCCTCTAAGAGATTGAGTTAATTAAGGGCTAAGTCCGAGGTTCGAGGCTGGGGAAGGGTGAAAGGAATCTATCCACTAGTTAGAAACTAGGGCCTATAGAGACATCCCTTCCATGTGTGAGAAAACAATCTCAAAATAGTTCCACCACTATATACAAATCTAGAGAAAAAAAACCTTCCAATTATAAAGAAGATCCAAGGATTTTAAGAGGGTAGTAACAGTTGATTCAAAGATCTAATATCAACTTTCTCAAGATGGGGTAATTTTATTGTTATATCTTTTATTTCCCTTTGTTATATATTTTTTTTCATAGTTGAATTAACTTTTGTTAATTTAACTATGATTAGTTTATTATGTAATGTGGGATTTTAGTAGTTTATGCTTTGATTAAATAAAAGTTATATTTATTTCTTATTCATGTTCTTAAAATCTTTAATTATAAATTAATCATGGACCAATACTTGATTTATGATAAAAGGAAATATTTTAGAATTAGGCATATGAAACATCATTTATTCTTAGTTGTGCATAAATGAATAATAGTTTAATTTAATTTCCATTATCAATTTCAAGCCCTACCAAGGAAGTTATTGATTAAATGAGATTAAATTAGATGGTTAAAAATATCTTTAATTATAAATTAATTATGGATCTAATTTTGATTTATAATTAAGGAATATATTTATCTTAGGTTTACAAATTAACTAGTTTCAAGCCTAAAAAGGAAGTTATTAATTAATTAAGGATATTGGTTTACATAATTTCCTTCATTTTTCAATTAATCAATTTCAAGTCTTACCTAGGAAGTCATTAGTTAATTGAATATAATTGGGGCTCACCATGATTATAGGTGTTTTCTTATTTAAAAAGAAAAAAAAATCAATAAATCTAACTTGTTATTTGAATCATTTAATTTGTTTCTCGATGAAGGTTTATGCTTGCTAAGATCCCATGTTCTTCCATCATCGTAGGTTCAGATATAGTTTCGATTACCTACTTTAATTTACTCACTTTAATTTAATTTCTTTATTTAAAAATAATTTAGCTTTTTAAAACAACCGATCAAATCCTTGGGAGACTAACTATGAGAGTATACTTTTCCCTTATTATATGTGACTCATGTACATGTGAGCTTTTACTTTAAAATTGGTGCATCGTGTACAGGTGACAAGTAAATTATGAATTGAGCTTGTCGAATAGACGAGGGTTGTGCCACTAATAATGAGCACAGAGATTATGAGAAACATGTTATTATGGAAATATCTCCACTACTAACCTATAACTAACCAATTATGTCATGAATTAATACTTAGTTTCTTAATCCTAAATTACTATCGTAACATGGAATCATCCTTTGATTCTTAACTTTAGCAACATAAATCTAGGTATACTTAAGATATTTTGCCTTTTCTTTATGTTTGTTGTTAATGATATAATCTATTAACTAATCTCAATCATGAACAGCCTAGAGGTTCATATACTAGATTTAATCATTCATTGTATTACGTTCTAGAAAGGAGACAACTAAAGAATGAAAGTTTATAACCATTGATAAAATTTAATGAAGGTATTCAACCCTACTTATCATACAAGGTGATGAGTGCTCAAAAAAATACTAAAATTACCATAATTTTATGCACGTTAATTGATTAAAAAAATATATATTTATATGATTTTATCATATATTTATATAAATCTGTATTTTCAGAATCATGGGTATTTTTATTGTTTTTTAGGTATTTTTGCATAAAAAAATAACTTAAAGACTCAAAGCAAAATACCGGAGGCAATACATCACAAATATATTCATAAAGTAAATGAGGAAAAGTAAAAAAAATATGAAAAAATTGGACAAAATGAGTTAAAAAAAGAGGAAACTGCGCACGCAGCCGCCCAGGAGTGCCGGCCAACGCACGCAACGTGCCTAGCCACGCCGAGAAACTTGTGTGCATCGCCCAGTCCACGCATACCTGCTCTCCATTCCGTGCGCACCGTTGCGCCCATCTGCCCCAATCCGAGCGTGCCACTATGCCGCACACCACTATGATGTCAACAATGATTTCATCATTCACTACTCTGTGTTTCCACCATATTTAATGATTTTTTCACCCACTTTTTCTTCCTTTCCTCACCTATAAATACCATCATTCTCTTCATATCAAAACACACCTCAAAAACATCTTCTTCTCTCTTTCTTTCTCTCCATTTCTTAGTTTTTTTTAGTTTTTAGTTTTTCTTAGTTTTAGAGTTCTTCTCTTTTTAAGAAGAACTAATTATATTTTTGTAATTTATTTGCTTTTTGATTCAATAAATGGAAGTTCAAATTTCGTTTAGAGGTTTTCCAACAACAAGAATAACATCAAAGTACTATAAGGATTTTATTTTCTTTACAGTTATTTTTTATGCTTTATTCTTATATGTTATATTTAATTTGTCTGTGATTAAATTTAACTTTGCTAGCTGTTTGTAAATATGATATAATAATAACATTGTTATGCTTTCCAAATATTTAATAGGTAAAAATCTCTAAAATGAATTGATTTTGTTTTAATTCAAGATTTTATATTAAGAATGTTAGAGAGAAATATATTATTTTTCATTACAAACTTAAATCTGAAAATTAGATTTTAAGGTTTAGTTATTTGGTCTGATTTAGAGTAGTGCTCTTTTATTTGTTGGTATAATCGTCCGGTAGTTAGCATGAAGCTCTATTTCAAAAGTTTTTATAAGAATTATTATCTGAAAATGTATTTACAACATGTTTTCAGTAGTAGTTTTAAAACTTGAAAGGTAGTACTCAGATAATTAAATTCTTAGGTTTAATTTGGTCACCTTGAATAAATTTTAAACTGTCTAACCCCACCAAATGTGGTATTCATATAAAAAAGAGAATCAATAAATATCAATTTATATCTTTAATAACCTAAATAATATGAGCAAGCATAATTAACTTAGTTATTATATCTATAAATACTCCATTATTATAAAAGATAAAATTTGCATAATTGTTTATTGAATCTGTATCTATGTTTATTTTTATGTTATTAGATTAGAAACACAAAAACCCAAAATATCATGACAGGATGTTTAGGATTTAATTTCGTTATTTAACTTTAATTTATTTATTTTTAATTTAGACACATCCTTTAGTGCTATTAGAAGCATAGATTTGAAAATGGCTATCAATAATTATCCATGGTCAATGAACGAAATGATAGCCATAAGAATAGTAGATGGAATGCATAAGGTAAATAATATCATGGCACTTACAACTCAAGTGTCCTCTTTGATAAATCTTTAGATGGTTCAAAAATTGCGAGCCAGTATAAACCAAGTCCAAGATACAATGATGTCTTGTGTGTTTTGTGATGGAGCCCATTTGTTTGATAATTGTCCACATAATCCTGAATCAGTCTTCTATATGGGTAATGTGAATCAAAACAATAATTCATACTCAAACACATATAACCCAAGATGGAGACAACATCCAAATTTCTCTTGGAATAACAACAATCAGGGTGATAATCAATTCAACTATCAATCATTTCCACCACCTAGTTTCGAACAACCACAACAATTACAAGCCCAAGAAAAGAATCCACCTACTGAGGACAATACAAATGCCTTAATGGTGATGATGAGAGACTTCATCCAATCATTTAATACAAAAGTGTCAACTCAAGAGGCTTCAATTCAAAATTTGAAGAACCAAATGGGGTAACTTACTTATGCTATAAGTCAACATAACATTCCAAGTGACACAATTGTAAACCCAAGAAGAGAAGGTGAGGACCATTGTAAATCATTAGCCTATAGGAGTGGTAAAACTTTTGAGCAAGAAAGTAAGACTTAAAAGGCTAAGGAGGACTATGATACTAAAAAGGATAAAAAGGAACCGAAAACTAAAGAGGAGGAGGAGAAATTGGTAGATAAAATGTGTAATGGAAAGGAAATAATTCAGTCAAAAAAGAGCAACCTCTACAAACCCACTATTCCTTTCCCTCAAAGACTGCAAAAGTAAAAGTCAGATATGTAGTTTTCAAAATTTCTGGAAGTCTTCAAGAAGTTTCACATAAACATATCATTTGTAGATACACTTGACCAGATGCCTTCTTATGCCAAATTTCTATAGGACATGTTGTCTAAGAAAAGGATACTTGGAGATAATGAAATAATAATCTTAACTGAAGGTTGTAGTGCCATCCTTGCGAGAAAACTACCCCAAAAGTCAAAAGATCTAGGTAGTTTTGACATTCCTTATACAATTGGAACAACCACTTTAAGAAAGCATTATATGACTTAGGTTCTAGCATTGACCTTATGCCATTATCAATCTTCAAGAGATCGGGGGTTGGTAAAGCCATACTCATTACATTAACATTACAAATGGCAGATAGATCAATTAAGAGATCTCAGGGTGTGGTAGAATATTTGCTAGTAAATGTAAACAAATTCATCTTTCTAGTGGACTTCATTATGCTAGATATGAAAGAAGGCCATGACATTCCTATCTGAAAGTTTATAAGATATGGACCTAATTAACCTAGAGGGGGATGAATGGGTTATTTTTAATTTTTACCAATTTACAATTTGATAACCTAAACAAATCTTCCATGCATGAAATCATGTCTAAAAATAAGTGCGAAAAAAAAGAATAACACACGATATTTGTAGGTGGAAACAACCTAGCCCACAACCATAACTTAAGAGGAAAACCACTGGTCCATCGGATCACCTAACTTTCCACTATGAAAATCAAATGTTCAAGTACAAACTCGATCTTATGTTACCGTCCCTAGGATACTACCCCAATTTACTTTACTTATGAGCCCTTTCTTTATTTTCACAATTTCTAATATTAGCGTGAGCAGTTTTCATACCATCGTTCCAATAAGCTCCCTGCCAATCAGATCATTCACAAATCAACAACAAAAAGGTTAGTACAATAACACAAGTGCCCGTGTGTGTTGTAGGATGTATTTAACAATGAATAATCCTAACTGGATGATTCAAAACATATGTCACTTAAATTAAATCAACTAGAAAATTCTAGAGCAAAAAGATTAAGCACAAATTCAATAAAAATAGCTTTTTTAAAATTTAATAATCAAATCAAATAATCATGATCACACATAAAATTATTTAATCCAAGCATGTAAAAATCTAATAAAAAAGAAGCTATATAAAGATGTAAAATATGAACCAACTTGACTATGGATTATGAAAATAAAGATAATTAAATACCATAAATTAATTTATCACCTTTGCCTACCTTTCATAAACTGCAATAAAAATTGGACCTAAGTCAGAACTTGAATCCCTTATATGAAATTAACCATCACCAAAATATTAAACTTTATTTTTCGTGACCGGTCTTTGAGGAGATGACAACATGCGATTGGAAACAATGATGTGGGCTGAAACAAATATTCTGATGGAGACAAATATTAAAGTGTGGATGGCTTTATTTAGATGAAGCCAATATGATTCTTTAATATTAATTAAGTGGCATTCAGATTTTTCACTAAGACTTAATGGCTGATGATGATGAACACTTTCTATCTCTCAGATTTTCCAACTCAGATTGCCCTTTTTTTCTTTTAACAGTTCAGCAGATTTTGGTTTTTTTTTTCACTCAAATTATTTCAGCACACACTTAACCCTAATTATATGTGTATATATATATATATATAGATAATGATAACCTATTAGCATTAGGGTTAGAATATTTTGGGCTTCATTATTCGAGGCCCATTCAAAACCTTAATAAAAAAAATATTTTTAAGTCATATCTTAAAAATATTAAGATACATAAAAAATATTTATGCCCCAAAAATAATTTCACATTTATGAACATATACTATTAAATGTATAAATGCAATTCCATGTGCCGTAGTTATAAAAGATATATTTGAAATACGATATCAAAAACTCGAGCATTTATTGGGCTTTTCTTGATAGACTTGGTAGCACGTCTAAAAACAAATTTACAAGTAAATATTTTGTCCACGAAAATAGTCAACACTCTTAATCCTTACAAACTCCCCATTTGGCATTTTTGGGTGGCAAAACCTCTCACTTACTACATGACATTTATAAAAATACAATAATGTCCCAGACTCCATAGTAGAACTATCCTATGGTTTGGTGAATCCATATTTGCTACACTTGACAAATTTGTAAGTAACTAAAATGACATAAATAAAGCATATGACAATTTGGCTTAAAAGCCTCATTGTACATTAGTTAAGTTTACATAGAAATTAGTGAAGTGTAACGAATATTCAATGTATGCATTCATACTAATCAAGCTTAATTAAATATGTTCTCTCCCTATATGCATAACAAAATAAAAACATGAAAGTAAAACACATTTTTCTCTTCCCCTTTTTGACATACGAATAGAACAAAGGATTAAACAAAGTAACGAAACTAAACACCTCATAAAGATATAGTAATGTAAAATCAGAATAATGCAAAAGTCCAATGTGTTGTAAACTCCCCCTAAGTTCTATGACTTTCTAACTTAGAAACCAATTAAAAAGGTAATAAATGAAAAGAATATGTAAATGAAAAATCTAATTAAATTTTTTTTTAAATTTTCATAAATAGCCACATAAGATATTAAACTCATTTAATCATAAACGAGCACATAACCAATTGAGAACTCATCATTGTTTAACTCCAATTTTAATTATTTATCATATAAATAAATAAGTAGAGTAGAAGAAGTACACAAAGACACTTCGCACATATAATGACATATTGACATTTACTTAAAGTAGTATATATTTTTAAACTCCACAAAATATGTCAATTAATTCATTTATGACCTATCAAGAGAGATTTAAAAGAAAAAAATATCACCTATCATATAAAATTATAATCGAGTCTTCAATCTTACAAAATAAAATATATCTACTAAAAGAGGACTTAATTTTTCTTTTATTTTATAGAGGAGGTAAATGATATTTTTTTAAACCTCTATTAGCTCTTTCTTTTTGTACATTCCAAGTACAAGATTTATAAGAAATCACTTTTTACATAATTTTTCCTTCTTATCTTTTCTTTTCCTTCTTCTTTTTTCACGATCCATAAACCTAGCATGCTGACTTTCACACTAGTTATAAGGTAGCCCTCTCCGCTCACTACAGTAGCTTCACACATCATAGTAGGTAGCCCTCTCAATACTAGGTGCCTCCATACGGTAAAGTTTTAACAAGTAAGAAATATAACTCAACACAATTTTACAGTCCAGATTAGTTGAAGTCCTAGAGTCTTTAAAGAAAATTCATAAACTTCAAGCATAACATATATGTGTGTTCGTGAGTGTATGAATAATTTTGTATCAAAATCGATCATCATATGTACAAGAATATGTGTGTGCATAAGTCAAAACTATAGAATTATTTATACAATAAATGTCAAAATTAGTTAAGTCATTAAAAATAAGTTTCTATGTCTGTAAGTGTTGAATGAGTCTGATACCATATTGACCAAATAAGGATTCTACTTATCTTTTATTTTTCTTTTTTTTAAGTTTAACTAATAAATAAAATAAAGACAATAAACATTACTCACCTAGGTTCATTTAAGCATTCTAATAAAAGACTATCAGGTGATTGGGAAAAAACACCCTTTCCTAACCCATATTTTCTTGAATTTTAGCTTCTCTATATCATTGGGTTAGGACTCAACAAACTTATGTTTCATAGGTGTTTTCTTGGACTTAGCTATACTTTTCTCATTCATCCTAAATAAAGATGTAGTATGCATAATAGGATGATGATAATGAGTCCTAGCATTAAAAGTACTTAATTTTGCTTGCCTTTTTTAACCTAAGACTTCATGCTTCCTAGTAGAATTTATGAACAAGTTATTATAATTTCCATTCTTTCCTGAATATGATGTAGCATGCGTAGATAAATGATGCTTATGAGTCCTAATATATGAAGCATGGAAATAATGATTAAGTTTTGGAGCATTCATCAAATATCTACATTTTGGTCTTATATGACCTTTCCTACCACAATGATGACACACAGGCACAAATTTACAACTTTTTCTACCACAGGTGCAATAGTTCTTTGTGAATAAGTAATAACAGTAGGAATAGAGTTTAAGGACTTTAAAAATGTGGTCTTTGATGTTAAAGGTGTTGATTGTTCATCTATGTATCCAAGACCTCTCTTATTTCCACGTAACTTTCCATAGTTTAGGACTTTGGTCAAATTTTGAACACCTATGGTCAACTTCCTCACTATATCTTTATCAATACTAAGTTCTTGACTAAGCTTTTTGTTTTCCTCGGTGGTTTTAGCAAGTCTCAGATTCAAGGTATTAATATTTTCATACAATTCCTTTTTTATCTTTCTCTAGGCTAGAGGAATTTGTTTTGTGAACATTGATGATATAATTAAGTTTAGTTACTTCCATAAGTAGTTTATCCCTCTCTTCCCTAGCACCTAGACAATACATGAATAGTTCCTTATAACTCGATACATTAAACTTAGACAATAAGAATGAAGAGTTTACTTCCTCATTTTCTTCATCCAAGCTAGAGTTAGAGTCATTGTGGTTTGCTTTGGTAGTTACGGTGAAGGCACAATAGTTAGTGTCATCATCTTTTGAGTTACTAGCATTATCCTGCTCACTTTCTGTGTCACTGAGTGTAGTATTAAATGCTTTTTCAAATTTATTTTTATTGTTTGTACAATCTATAGAAATATGACCAAAGCCTCTACAAGTAAAGCATTGAGGACTAATAGGCTTACTTTTCTTACCATCAAGGTTAGATTGATTATTTTGTTGACCCTTATTCTTCATGAACTTCTTCAATTTTCATGCTAGTGAGACTAATGATTCATCATTCATATCCTCTTCACTATTAGAGATGTCCATTTTGGAGCTTTTAAATGCCACATCCTTATTTTTTATGGGTGGATCTAGAGAAAGTTCATAGGTTTGGATTGATCCGAAAAGTTCATCAATGTTTAGTGTGTCCACATTCTTGCTTTCCTCTATTGCTGTAACTTTCATCTTGTAGTCTGCTGTTAATGAGCTTAGGAGTTTGCATGCTTGTATAGCTTGTGGAATTTTCTCACCAAGGTTAGAGCAAGCATTAGTGATATCACAAAAGCGAGCATAGAATTGACCAAAAGTTTCAGTGTTGCTCATTTTAATGGAATCAAACTGAGATGTTAGCAATCTCAATTTTGTTTGTTTAACTTGGGAGGTTCCTTCATGAGCAAGAGAAAGTGCATTCCATGCATCTTTAGCAATTTCACAGTCAGAGATGCGACGAAATTCATCCATCGACACTGCAACAAATATTGAGCTCAGACCTTTTTGGTTTGCCCCACTAAGGGTGCATTCTTTAGTAGTTCAGTATCTTCTTGGCTTTTATGATTGTTACACTATCTTTCATTACCAAAGGTGGTTCCCAACTATCAAGAATAGTATCCCAGACTTTTTCATCTTGTTTGAGAAAAGCTTGCATGTGAGCCTTTCAGTAAGGGTAATTAAACCCATCAAAGTGTGGTAGTCTAACAAATGATCCACCTTCCTTCATTTGGTCCATAACTAATAGTGTGTGTCCTTAAGGATCAATCTCACTAAGTGTTTCTAGTGTCAACTCTGATACCAATTGGAATTTTATAAGATGTGGACATAATTAACCTAGATGAATAGGTTATTTTTAATTTTTACCAATTTATAATTTGGTAACCTAAACAAATCTGCCATGCATGAAATCGTGTGTAAAAATAAGTGAAAAAATAAAAGAATAACACACGATAGTTTTAGGTGAAAACAACCTAGGTCATAACCATAACCTAAGAGGAAAACTACCGGACCACCTAACTTTCCACTATGAAAATTAAATGTTCAAAAAGATTAGCACAAATACAAAAGTGCCCGTATGTGTTGTAGGATTGATTTAACAATAAATAATCCTAACTAGATGATTCAAAACACATGTCACTTAAATCAAATCAACTAGAAAATTCTAGAGCAAAAAGATTAAGCACATATTCAATAAAAATAGTGGCTTTGAAATTTAATAATCAAATAATCGTGATCACACATAAAATTATTTAATTCAAGCATATAAAAATCTAATCAAGAAGAAGCTATATAAAGATGTAAAATATGAAACAACATGACTATGAATTATGAAAATAAAACTAATTAAATACCATAAATTAATTTATCACCTTTTCCTACCTTTCATAAACTGCAATAAAAATTGCTCATAAGTTAGAACTTGAATCCCTTATATCAAAATTAACCATCGCCAAAATATTAAACTTTATTTTTTGTGATCGGTCGTTGAGGAGATGACAACATGCAATTGGAAACAATGATGTGTGCTAAAACAAAGATTCTGATGGAGACAAATATTAAAGTATGGATGGATTTATTTAGATGAAGCCAATATGATCCTTTAATATTAATTAAGAGGCATTCAGATTTTTCACTAAGACTTAATGGCTGATGATGATGAAGACTTTCTATCTCTTAGATTTTCCAACTCTGATTGACCTTTTTTTCTTTTAACAGTTCGGCCGATTCTGGTTTTTTTTCACTCAAATTATTTCTACACATACTTAACCCTAACCCAATGTATGTGTATATATATATATATATAGATAATGATAACCTATTAGCATTAGCGTTAGAATATTTTAGGCTTCATTATTCAAGGCCCATTTCAAAGCCTTAAAAGTATTAAGACACATAAAAATATTTAAGCTCCAAAAATAATTTTCTATTTATGAACATGTACTATTAAATATATAAATGCAATCCTATGTGTCATAGTTATAAAAGATATACCTAAAATATGATTATCTGAAACTCGAGTATTTGTTGGGGTTTTCTTGATAGATTTGATAGCAGGCCTAAAAAAAATTTATAGGTAAATATTTTGTCCACGACAATAGCCAACACTCATAATCCTTACACTATCATACTTGGTCATCCATTCTTAGACACCGGAAGAGCACTTATTTATGTATAAAATGGTGAACTTACAATGAGACTGCAAGATGAACAAGTAATGGTTAATGCTTTTAAAGTATTTGAACCCCCTTACATTGATAGTGCTAATAAATGCTTAAGGATAAATGTTACTAAATATGGGGACAAGTTAAAAGAATCTGTAGGGTCACCCATACTTAAGACTATTACACATGATGCTATGAACAAAGATATAAACTCACAAGAAAACAACTCAACCTATTTTAACTTTGAAAGTATGGCATTGAAGGTTGATATTGTGAAAAATGTAAAAATTTTAGAGGACATGCCTCTCATGTATGTATCAATGGAAATTATGGAAAAGTTTGAGGTAGGATCTAAGTTCAAACCATCAATTGAAGATGCACCAAGTTTAGGCCCTACACTTTTACCCTTCTATCCCTAGTCAAGTATGAAAGTGAAAGAGTCCAATGGAGAGGTGAAAAAGATGTTGGAAATACATAAATTGGATGATTTACGATGGAGTGCTTATAATAAGTCCATAAAGTTCAAAAAGAAAACAAAAATATGGCATGAAAAAAGACAACACAATTTTGGTGGAGATTCAAGAGCAGATTAATACTACAATTCAAGAGATTGATTGTATTCCTTTTTCTACTCTCTTTTTTTTATCAATTTTATGTCTTTCTTTATGAAAAATATGAGATTTAACAACACAATTATGTGTAATTAATTTATTAATCTAGGGATCTTATAAACCCAATTTTCACCTTGTGATGATCTAAAATTTTCACATGTATTGGCATAACTCTGCATGTTGTATAGAAATTTCAATGCTAGTGCCTATCTTGTAAACTCTAGCTCTTCTCACTCTAGCACTCTTTTTTTGGAAATTGGTACCCAACATTTTATAGAGATCATAAGTCTTTAAGGTAGTCATTTCCCCTATAGCTTCACTTGGTACATTAGTAACTATGAATTGATACTATTAGTATCAACCCAATATAGAAGAATTTATTTTGCAACTATAATAAAAAAATTCTCAAATCAAAGTTTTTCCAATAGGAATAGAGTTTTATGATGAATTTATTATAGACTCCCTACCAACCTATTTGGGAATCTATTAGGATAGCCATTAACCATGCCTTAGCCCTATCTTTTAAAATGTATGAGAAACATGTCCTTTTTAATTGGTCTTCATTTAAATCATTCAATGGAAATGCCCGTATAGTTTAGTAGAACTCTCTAATGAATGTTATGGATTTTCATTACGAATTCCATAGAAGGGTAACATGGAAAATTAATATTTTTCAATTAATAGTTTCAAGATGCCTCCCCCAACTATATTGAGGTAGTGTTAGTGCCAATGATTGGCTTTGAATACTCCTTCATAGAAATATCCCTTTTTAAAGCATATCCTAAATGTAAAGCTTATAAAATGGGATCTAGTGGTTGCTCAACAATAGGTTCAAGAAAAGGCTCTTGGACTTCATAAAATTATCCTTAATCCCTCTGTACCCACACTCTACCTATAAATAAATTAGTTTTTAAGTTTTTTATTTAACCTTTAAGTTATAAATTTAGGCCACCTATTGGTTCTTTTTAGATTTAGTGTAGAATTTAGGTTAGCCATTTCACCACCATTTATAGATATAGAAAGAAAACCTCTTGATTGTGAAGAAAATCCAAGGATTTAGAGAAGACAATGACAACTTGATCAAAGATTTGGAATCATCTTCAACATGAAAAGCTATTTTTGATTGTTATATCTTTTATCTCTTTTTATATTTTTTTGCCTTTTGTAGTTAAATTGACTTTTATTAATTTATCTATGTTGAGTTAAATCTGTTGTGTGGAATTTTAGTCTCTACTTCTAATGACTAGAAGAACAGTTTTGTGATTTAAAGAAATAAAAGTTTAAGATTTATTTCTTGTTCATAATCTTTAAATCTTTAATCAAAAATTCATGATGGGCCAAGTCTTGATTTATAAATAAAGAAAACATTTTAGAATTAAGCATTAGACACATCATTTGTGCTTAGTTGTGCATGTTAATTTCATTGATTTGTATTAAATTAGATGGTTGAAAAATTACTTTAATTATAAATCAAAGTTGGGTCAAATCTTGATTTATAATTAAAGAATAAATTTACCTTAAATTTATTAATTTATTAATTTCAAGCTCTACCAAGGAAGTTATTAATTCATTGAAGATTTTTTTTTCTATATTTCTTTAGTTTACCAATTAATTAATTTCAACCCCAAAAAAGAAAGAATTGATTAATTGAATATCATTCTAAAGTCAACATGATTATAGATAATTTGTTTATATAAAAATAAAAAAAATCAGTAAATCCAGTTTATATGTAAATCACTTAATTCGTTATGTCCTGAAGGGTTATGCTCGCTAAAATCTCATATACATCTATCATTTAATTATATTATAATTTAATACTTTAATTTATCTAAATTTTTAAAAAATGATTCCCTATTTTTTACCAAAAAATGGGTAAGAATGGCTATGACTTATAAGTTAAGCAAAACACTATCTCCAAAAGAAATGTTTTTAGTCATTGGACTTCAGTATAGTCCATAAAGGAAGTGTAATTCCAGCCCATTTTCCCTCACATATGTCTCTTTATTAAAGCTACTTTAATTAAGTAACATTGCTATCAGCATATGATGCATGGACCATTTTCTTGGAGACGTGGTCTAAATAAGATTTGTTTGACTATAGTGGAGTTGAATAGTTCATGATAGGTCTTTATCTACTTTTAGTAGTGGTTGTTATCCTATCTAAGTTTTAAGCTAGCTTAGTTTGATACACCGATTTAGATATCACTTTGAGAAGGCTCCAGATTTAGTTTATCATTTAAATCACTAGTGCTACTTGAAATGGAGGCAAAGAGTTTCTCTAATTTTTTAGAAATGTATTCTTCTCACTTACCTTTGCTTTTTAATTGTTCTATCAGTATTGAATTCAATTTAACTTTTCCCCTACTATCTTTTGTAGGCATTTTTATAAGGATTTAAATAGTTCAATAATTTTGAAGTCCTCAAATGCTTCTAAAGATAATAAGGGAAAGGCAAAATTGGATTCACTAATAGAACAATTAAAAAGAAAAAGTAAAGGATAAGAATACATTTCTAAAAAATTTAAAAAGCCCTTTGTTTATATTTCAAGCGACTATAGTGATTCAAAAGATAAATTAGATCTAGAGCCTTGTAAAAGTGATATCCAAATAGGTGGATCAAACTAAGCTAGCTCAAAAGTTTAAAAGGATAACCACCACTACAAAATGTAGACAAAGACCCGTCTTGGATTATTCGACTCCATTCTCCTCAATCTTATCTCGGATAGGTCTCCAAGAAAATGGTTCATACATCTCATGATAATAGCAAATTTACTTTATTAAATTAGCTTTAATAAATAAATATATGTAAGGGATGGTGGGTTGGAATTACACTTCCTTTATAGAATACACTACAGTCATACAACCAATAACATTTCTTTTTGGAGGAAGTGTTTTTCTTTCTTCATAAATCATAACCATTATTTCCCATTTGTCAGGAGAGAAACAACAAAAATAAAACCTTACAAGATCAAGAGAAACCTTAACAAATTACTTATATGTAATTTTGTTAATACTCTAGATTGAGTAATAATTCATAAATGGTACTCAGAAGTTACAATTGTGATAAATAAAGAATATTTTTTTATAGTAGAGCATTTATTGATTCTAGTAGTGATTTAAATTCAACTATTGAAGGAATAGCACCTATAAAATAGTTTTCAAAAACAACAGCTATTAAATACTACTAATGGGGAAAAGTGCTATTAATTATAAACTTTCAAATACTATAGTTTGTAATAATGGTATTTGTTTAGAATGGTTATTTTAGGAACCCCATAATGAAGCATGTTATATCCATTTAAATTTATGGAAGAAGGTACAACCTCTATTCTTAAATGTCATACATTAATGTTTAAACACTCAAAAGAACCCCAATGGCATACATGCCTTTTGTGTTTCTAACTCTTTGAATGATATTTAAGTGCAAGTGTTATGTCTTCCTGTGTTGACAAGTTTGTTTCTTTTGAAGCTAAAAACACCTTAAATACAACAAAGCATGCCCTTGGTTTCAAGAAGATATATTTTCATAAATAAACAAATAATATGCTATTTCCAAACCTATCCATTCCAAATAAGCACATTAAAATGACAAAATAGGAGTACTTTTCAAGCACTTATCCCAACTCCCAACTAGCTTCTAACTAGCCTCTAGCAAATAAAGTGATATAAAAACATAATAAAAAAATAAATAAATTAAGCTATACTATTTTAAATCATTTTTATAGATTACCATGGTTGTATTTACCATAAACAACCAGCCTTTAAACCCCTACGTGGCCCTAATGGATGAGTTAAAGATTAATAACAAAAATAAAAACTTGAATCAACAAAATTTATCAAGCTTTAGTTTCTTTTCAGTTTATAAATAAAATCTCGAGCATAAGTTCATTTAAAATCCTAAAGGATCAAGGTTCATCATGTAACATTTCAAAAGCACTCAATATATCATGTTTTTATGCATGTTTATTATTAAAAAGATTTATATTTACTTAGTTTTACTATTATTTTATACAAATCTATCTTTTTTAAATCACGGGTATATTCTATTATTTTTCAGATATTTGATGAGTGCTCAAAAAGCACTAAAATTACCATGATTTTATGCTCATTAATTGATTAAGAATATATATATTTATATGTTTTATCATATATTTATATAATTTGTCTTTTTCGGAATCACGGGTATTTTTATTGTTTTTCAGGTATTTTGGCTTAAAAACGCAATTTAAAGACTCAAAGAGGAATACTTGAAGCAATACATCACAAAAATATCAATAAATAAATGGGGAAAGGTCAACAAATATGGAAAAACTGGACAAAATGGGTCAAAAAGGTCAAAAATGTCAAAAAGGAGAAAAACGCGCCGCCGCGCCGCAGACTCAAGACTCAGCCCCGCCTCTAAATGCGCTGGTATCGTTTCATGCGCGCCGCACTGCCACTAGTCTTTCCTGGGAACGTTGTTCTGTCTAGGAGGATGGTTTTTAAGGAGCCTTTGCACCACCATTCTTTCCTGGGAGCACTCTTGGTTAATACTGATTATGTTATTTTTTAAAAAAAAAAATTCTGAACTATCTCCAAAATTTTAAAGTTTTAATTACAATCTAAGGAGTTAGTTGCTTTGTTTGATCTAGGTACAATTGTGTTTTAATGACTTAATTATTTGATTTGCACCTAGATGTGGGTTATCTAAAACCGTCAAAGTATGCCTCTAGTTTTAAGTACAGAAAGAAATCTGAAAATCAATAGGGCATGACTGAAAAAGTATAGGTAGACAACCTTGTCTTACCTGCAGGTTTGATTGACTCAATGATGAGGGGACATTGAGTTTACTTAAAATGCAATCTCCAAGTTACGTCTTGCTAAGACGTTAAACTAAGCGCTGGATGGGAGGCAACCCATCATTTTAGGTAATTTTCTTTTATTTATTTTATTTACTTAATTTTATTGTTTATTTCATTTTAATTACATGTGAATAATTTTTAAATTGTTAAAACTAAAAATATTTGTTGAGATGTTAGAAGTTCACAGCGATCTGTCTGTATACACTTTAATGATGAATATGATGTATGCACCTGCATTTTCCATTACTACTTGCACTTTCTCAAGAAATAGGTAGTCTTTCTTCTCTTTTCTCTTTATCTTTAATTTACAATTGTTACATTGAGGACAATGTAAGTTCTAGGTTGGGGGTGGTGAAAAGTTACCATGCTTAATTTAAATTTTTTTTTGACAATTTAAAAATAAAAAAAATAAAAAATAAAAAATATATATATAATAATTTTATTTTTATTTTTATGTTCACATTTTCATTATTTTTTTGTGTGTTTGGTTTTATTTCTATTTTGTGTGATTTAGTAATTTTTGGAATTAAAAAAAAAACTTTTCTCACAAAATTTATCTTTCTTTAAATCAAATTTAAGTAAATAGTTAAGTCTTTTGTACTGTTAGATTAATTTTTGAAAACATATCATGAAATATTTTGTAATTATTTTTGATAATTAGTTAGTTTTTGTCATAACTAGTATTTCTTGATAAGATGTGGAAATTATATTAAACCCAAAATCGGTGTTTATGAATTTTTTTTAGTGGAGACTACCTTTGTGAGATATAATTTGAGCCTAATTTCCTTTATTCAGAGTGAAATATATATTTTTTCTACTCCAAACACATTTCTTATTTCTTCAAATTTTTAGATGATCTCTATAGGTATTAGCATTGAATGTATGAATTTTTTTTCTCATCTTAATAGAGTATCATATATTTTTTATTATTTTTGCTTAGATTAAATGATTTGAGTAGAAATTGATAGTATATGCTTATATCTCGTTCATGCATGACTGCTACACAAAAAAAGACATATATGGGGTTACCTAAACCAAGATCAAACAGAAAAGCCACAAAATTAACCACTTACCAAAATCCAAAAAAAAAATGTACAATCTGTACATGGGTTGACTCTCTAAAATACATATATTGAGAAATATCTTCAGAAAAAAATAGAGAGATAAAGAATATATAGTATAATCTACATACTATAACCCACATTGCCTACAAAGTTGTGAGTAAAAGTTAATTACAAAAGAAAGATATAGGAAATAATTCCCTAAAAAGTCATTGCACTCTCTTCATTTGTAAAAGGCATATATCTTGAAATTCTTTCTTAATGATTTTGATTTATGCATGAAAATAATTTTTATATATGATATCTTTATAATTTATACATTTGATTTCATGAGATCAATGTTAAAATAACACTTTGAGCCTTTATTCTTTATACATATGCGAACATATTAGTTCATTTCTGTACATCAACTCTTTCGCATATAAATTAGTATGAGTGTTTGAACCCATAGGATTCAGTGTTTCGAGAGTATTGACTTGTGAGGAATAGAGTCGAAGCGAAATCTAATTCATGACGCTAAAATTGGGTGAAATTAAATTGATACATTTTTGACATGAAATATGAAAATGATTTTCGACTAATTATTATAATAAATCATGATTGTTTAAAGAGATTAAAATAACTTATGCTTGAGATTTTAATTATGATCTTAAAGGAGATTAAAAAGTATGAGACATTTTTGTGAGATGTTGTTAATTTGTGATTTTGTTGTAAATTTAATTTTTAATTTGTTTGTTTTTATTGTTTCTTTTGATTTTTACATTTAGTTCAATGTTTGTGGGTATCATTACTGAAAACCCTCACGAGACTCAAACTCGTCCACTAGGGCAACCTAGGGGTTTAACGGCTTGTTGCATAGGCTAAATGCAACCGTGTCAATCCACGGAAGTGATTTAGGATAGTTTAATTTTTAGTTTTTATCGCTTCTCTTGCTAAGGGACTAGCAAGAAGCTGGTTGGGGGTTGTGATGAGTGCTCAAAAAGCACTAAAATTACCATGATTTTATGCTCATTAATTGATTAAGAATATATATATTTATATGTTTTATCATATATTTATATAATTTGTCTTTTTCGGAATCACGGGTATTTTTATTGTTTTTCAGGTATTTTGGCTTAAAAACGCAATTTAAAGACTCAAAGAGGAATACTTGAAGCAATACATCACAAAAATATCAATAAATAAATGGGGAAAGGTCAACAAATATGGAAAAACTGGACAAAATGGGTCAAAAAAGTCAAAAATGTCAAAAAGGAGAAAAATGCGCGCCACCAGCGCCCGGCACCTAAAGACTCAGCCCCAAACTGCGTGCGGGTCGCATTCACGCGCGCGGCAATGACAAAGCCTGCGCAGCGCTGGCCAGCCCGCCCTCCGCGCGCCAACGTTTTCACCCCATTTTTCGCGTGCAGCAGCCCCTCTGACGTCATGCTGATGTCATTGATGACCTCAGCATGTCCACTACACGTTTTTTAATTTTTTAATATTTTTTTTAACATTTTTTTATTCATTTTTTCTCTCCATCCTCACCTATAAATACCCCCCTTCCCTTCACTTCAAAACACACCTTCAAAACTCACTTCTCTCTTCTTTCTTTCTCTCCATTTCTTAGTTTTTAGTTTTTTTTTAGTTTTTCTTATGTTTTAGCTAGTTTTTCTTATGTTTTAGCTAGTTTCTCTTAGTTTTAGAGTTCTTCCCTTTTAGGGAAGAACTAGTTATGTTTTTGTAATATTTTAGCTTTTTGATTCAATAAATGGGAGTGCAAATTCCGCTTGGAGTTTTTCCAGCAACGGGAATAGCGTCGAAGTTCTGTAAGGATTTTATTTTCTTTACAGTTATTTTTATGCTTTATTCTTACATGTTATATTTAATTTGTTTGTGGTTAAATTTAACTGTGCTGGCTGTTTAGTAAACATGATGTAATAATGACGTTGTTATGCTTGCGAAATATTAAATAGGTAAAAATCTCTAAAATGAATTGATTTTATTTTTATTCATGATTTTATATTAAGAATGTTAGAGAGAAATATATTATTTTTCATTACAAACTTAAACCTGAAAATTAGATTTTAAGGTTTAGTTATCCGGTCTGATTTAGAGTAGTGCTCTTTTATTTGTTGGTACAATCGCCTCGTAGTTAGAGTGAAGCTCTATTTCAAAAGTTTTTATAAGAATTATTATCTGAAAATGTATTGACGACATGTTTTCGGTAGTGGTTTTAAAACTTGAAAGTTAGTACTCGGATAACTAAATTCTTAGGTTTAATTTGGACACCTTGAATAAAGTTTAAATTGTCTAACCCCACCAAAGGTGGCATTTAAATGGTTCATTTTCAATCTCTTAGAAAAAGGAATTAATTTAATTAACCAAATTAGTTATCAACCCCACCCATAGGTGTTAATTGATTTGTTTAGTTAACAAAGAATATCTAACCCCACCAAAGGTGGTATTCATACAAAAAAGGGAGAATCAATAAATATCAATTCATATCTTTAATAACCTAAATAATATGAGCAAGCATAATTAACTTAGTTATTATATCCATAAATACTCCACTATTTATAAAAGATAAAATTTGCATGAATGTTTATTGAATCTATGTTTATTTTTATGTAATTAGATTAAAAACACAAAACCCAAAATATCGTGACAGGATGTTTAGAATTTAATTTCGTTTTTAAAAGTTTGAATAATAAATTAAAAACCACATACATTCCTTCCTTAGATCGACCTTGGGAGTATACTTATCATTTTCTACGAACTGATTCGTGCACTTGCGAGAGTTTTATAAATATAAAACCAAAGTATTGGCAGGATTGGCGATGCCGGTTTTCGCTCATCAAGTTTTCGTTCATCAAAGTATTTGGCGATCACGATTCTGCTCATCAATATTTAAGCTTAAAAGATAAAATTGATCGATACTTGAAGAATTAAACTTGAAGCATTCCATTGCAATGCTTTGAACCATTAAAAAACTGGCACAAGAAAATAAGGGAACAAAGTCTTGCAAAATAGAATGTACTACAGCGTGGAAACATTGTGTGCCATGGCTTAAGCCTAAATGGATTTGTACAAACTATCTTAGGCTATGGTCTTGAAAAGTATTATTCCACTAAACAAGATGCTTGGACTAAGTACAATGTGTGTGATAGTTATGAGCATGTCATGGCATGGACTAATGTGTGATGTGGTGCCAACACCTCTTAGTTGATTTTCTGAACCTATAAATAGGACCTCTATTCCATTGTATCAATCATTCTTAATTCTCCCTTTCCATCCCTATCTTCTTAGTCTCTTTAGTTTCTAGCTTTTCTTTCGTTAATTTAAAGTTCTTTTCTCATTTGAGAGTTGAGCAAATTTAGTTTATGTAATAGTTATAGATCCATTTCAACAAATATTTTGGCATTTCCTTTGGAGATTTTCTAGAAATAATTCAAGAAGAATCTATTGAGGTATATTTATGTATTCTTTTAGTTATTCTTTATGTGTTGTTTTTACTAGCTATGTTTAATTTTTTGATCAATTTTTAAATTAATCATATTTGGCTGAAATTATAATTGGATATTAGTAATATTATTATGCATGTCAAATATTAATAGGTAATATATTTTTACAAAATTAATTATTATTTTCTATTTAAGAATTCTACAAAGTTTATTTCATAAAATATACTGATGTCAGAATTTTTATTATAAAATTAAAATATGAAAGTTAGATTTAATATTTGATTAT
The DNA here is from genome assembly GCA_033030585.1 of Hippophae rhamnoides. Classification (NCBI taxonomy): domain Eukaryota; kingdom Viridiplantae; phylum Streptophyta; class Magnoliopsida; order Rosales; family Elaeagnaceae; genus Hippophae; species Hippophae rhamnoides. The sequence goes on along the minus strand of CM065430.1, from coordinate 46,523,245 downwards.
TTCAATCTTATGTAGAGTACTACTCTTTTATTAGTGATTTGGTTCACACATGTACTTGGAATATAAACTTTACTTCAAAGAATTGTATAAGAATTATAATTGAGAATATATTGATGACATATCTTTCATAGTAATTTTAAAATCTGAAAGTTATTTATCAAATAGTTAAATTCTTGAATCAAATTTTAACAACTTGAATGAAGTTTAAATTATCGTGCCCCACTCAAGGAAATCAATTAAATGGTTAATTAATTTCATACAAAGAATCAAAATTTAATAATAAAATCATGTACCTAAGGATTTTAATTTGTTTATTATTAATAGCATGAATGATCCCTACCCTAGGAGTTTTTCATACAAAAAAGAAAGAATCGATAATCTTAGTTTAAATCTTTAATAATCTATTTAATATTGAGCAAGAATAAACAACTAAAAATGTCTAAATGTTTATTAAATCTACCTTTATTTTATGTCATTAGATTAGATACTCAACCAAAAAAAACCATGAGAGGATATTTAGGTTTTATTTTCATTTTTAAAAATTTGTTGAACAATTTAAAAACCACATAATTCCTCTTTAGACTAAAAGTATACTTATTATTTTCTATAAGTGATTCGTACACTTGTAAGCATTTTATAAATTTTACAAAATTTGACAATAGTGTTATTGTGACTCAAATTTTTGGCACCATTGCTAGTGAACTAGTGATATCATCAAAAACTCACTAAATTTTGTATCATCAAATATGGATCTTATGAATAGAATCAAATGCTAGGATTATGAATATATCACATTACTAATAACATACTTCAATCAAAAAAATTTAGCAAAATTATCAAGGATGTGCCTCAAAATTAATGAAAATGTAATTGACTTCAAGGAGTTATTCCTACTCTTTGATAATAGCCATGCCACTACTTTCAAGAGTTTAGGGTCATAGTATTTATTTGTACTATTTTTTTTCTATTTCTTAATTCTTTTTTGTTTTTTGTTTTTTTAAGAGAATAGACCCATGTACATATATGTGTTATGGTGAGTGGCTATATCGTCTCTACTTTTAAGGGAATCCCGTATATATCTTTTTTCAATTAGAAGTCAAGTATGAATGAAGACAAACACATACTTTCAATTTCTACTCAAAATCATGAAATCTAAGGAATGAAAATAAGTACGTGATACTTCATCAGATGTTTGAAATCCTAACATTCAACATAAAACATATTTATATCATCTAACAATTTGAAATAGCAGGAAAAATATTTGAAATGGTAGAATAAATATTATCACTTAGAATTTGATTCTTATACACCAAATTTGGATTCATGTAAATTTCAACATCCAAGTATAAAAAAATAAAATATGAATAGAATTAATTCATATGATACTTTATGAACATGTTTAAGACATCTAACAAACGATGCATAAACACAATTAATCACCTTAAATTAACTAAAAGCATGATAATTTTGTATCAAAATATTTTTTATTGCTATTGGAGAAAAATATCCCTAACTAAACTAAACAATATCAAGCACATGTTTGAGAAAATTTAAAATTCATAATTTCATATGGAACTTTTCTTCCACCTCCAACCTAGAATATGCATTGTCTTCAATGTTTCAAATATAAACCAAAGCAAGAGAGAAAAATAAAAGAAAAGTTACCCATATGTAATAGCACAATGTGATTAAGAAATGGTGATGTGGTTACATACAATTATTGCATCCATCATTTAGTTCAATTTTAATCCCATAGAGAGAATCACTATGTACTTCTCATTAAGAAATTAACAGTTCTAAATAACGTAAACACTCTTCACCAAAATGGAAATAAAATAAAAATAGCTATAACTAAAAAATAAAAATAATGAATTAATAAAAATGAAAGAAAAAAGTTTAACAAGTTGGATCCCATTTATGACTTAGTTTAAAGTTTTAGCACTATGCTTCTTGGAGGGATTATAATTTGTAGAATTTAATTCACATACTGCCCCCTCAGTATTGAGTTTGTGTCAGTATGTGCTTGGAAATGTAAAATCTCTCCCAAGATTGTGATTGATACACTCTATTACAGACATTAAAATTGGCTTAGTCAAGGCCATGAATGGTCTACTAAGAAGTACATTGTGCTCCATGTCCATTTTTAGGGCTTATTGCACATTGCAATTACAAAATTTACAAGTATAATAAGATAATATACCTATACCATTAAGCCATTTACCATGCTCTTTGGATAAATTAGAGATTTATTAAACAATTATAGAGACATTGTTGTGGGTTTCAACTCACTAAATCTTAGCTACCAGTATGATGAATATGACATTAAATTAATGCTTGCAACTAGATATAAGATATAATTTACCTATTTTATCACCAATGGTGATATTGACATTAATTCTTCTAGGATCTTTGTAGGTAGCTTTAGATTTTTTGTATTCCCTACATCATTAGGTAAATATTTAAAAATATTTATGGAATTCGATGTCTATCAACTTATCATTGTGAAGGGCTGTAATAGCCTTCATATATTCATTTTGACTGAGCAACTATTCTCTAGCTTGCTTTTGTAAATGCTTAACTAGTTGCCCAATTTTCCCTACAAATCATTTTATAGATGCCTCCAAATAATCGTACCTCTGATTGTTTTTAATCTGGTTACCTTTGCTAACTTGAATGAAAGCATTCAAGTTTCCTTCTAAATTTGTTTTATTTGGAGGATTATATGGCATATGTTGTTAGTATCTCTAGCCCTATATAAGATTTTGATTTAGGCTATAGGTAAATTTATTTTCCGTATGGGAAAAATTGGGATTATTTCTCCACCCTTGATTATGAGTGTTTACATAAGGGTCATTCCTAGGTCTAGGTTGGTAACCCTTCATTTCATTCATTTATTCAAGACCTACAATTGGTTCTCTTTGATAAGGGCACGTATTAGCCTCATGCCCATAATTACTACACACTTGACATGCTTCTTCATTTGGAGTGCCCTTAATGGAAAGAAGTGTAACTTCCTTGGTCAATTATGTAAGTTGCATAGAAATTTTAGTGCTAAAGTCTATCTCATAAACTCTAGCTCTTCTCACTCTAGTTTTTTTTTTTTTTGAATTAACACCCAACATTTCATAGAGATCATAAGTCTCTAAGGTTGTATTTTCCCTAATAGCTCCACCAGCTACATTATCAATTATGAACTAACACTATTACGTCAACCCATCATAGAAGAAAGCTATGGTATAGGCATTGAGTGAGTAAAAGTTTGAACCTATCCCAAGTTTCATGAGTTATCCTTCCATTTGAGAGAATGTAGCAATTTTTTTATGGGAATAGAAGTTTACCATGAATTTATTATAAACTCCCTCCCAAGTTATTGTGTAACCTAGTAGGAGTGCCATTAGCCATGCCTTATCCCTATCTTTTAAAGTATATGAGAAACACCTCATTTTCAATTGGTCTTCATTTAACCCACTTAATGAGAATTTTTTACAGTTTCATAGAACTATCTAATGAAAGTTAAAAGGTCTTCGTTAGGAATTCCACAAAGGGATATGGGAAAACAATATTTCTTAGTTCATAATTCTAAGCTGCTTCCCTTAACTATATAGTGACAGTAGCTGGGCCAATGGGCAATTATAGTGGTGGCTCAATTATACGTTCCAAAAAATGCGTTTGGACATCAATATATAGCTTTTTAGTGTGCTTTTTACATCTGTTAATGTTATCTATGAATGGTAGGAGTTGATTCTCAAGAGATGCCCTACCTTGCATAAACTAACAAAAACAACAATTAAATTTAAGCACCAGAAAGTAAGAAATAAAAAAGAAAAACAAATAAATATTAAAAATAAAATAAAAAAATAAAATAAAATAACAAAAAAGAAAAAATCAAAAATCAAAAATCAACAATCAAAAGACACAAAAGAAACAAAACTAATTGCAACAAATAAAAATAACATAACAAAAATATTAACATAATTAAAAAAAATAAAAAGAAAACAATTAAAAAATTGAAAACACCAATTCTCCAGTAATGACGCCAAAAGCTTGGTGCATAAATTTTAATTTAAAAGATTGCAAGTGCAAGATTTACTTATAATAAATGACAAATATGATCTTGATAAGTGCTTGAAAAAAATCATCTTTCATGATTTTATTGTGCTTAATATAAAGGAATAGATTTGATAACATCATGTTTATGGAAATCTATCTCTTTGGATTCATAGGTATGTTTTATTATTTTTTAGGTGTTTTTAGCTCGAAAAAAGATAAACTTGTCAACACATGTAGAACAACACCTGGAGCACTTATTTTTCACCCTAAAAAGCTTAAAATATTAAGGCATGTAAGCCTTACATCAAGAACTAACTTGTTTGTAAGGTGTATAAGGAAAGTTTCAAGACAAGCAAAGCATGTCGTAGTAAAGAAATAAGTGTCCAACAATGCACCCTATTTTGTATAGATTTATTGGGCACCTTGAGTAACATGTGCCACAAAGTGGAATAAGTAGTGCCACAATATGAACCCCTCGGTTTGTAATTTGGTTGAGCTAAATGTACCCTATGTTGTAGCATGGAAAGTTGGTGTAATGGTGCACTTGTATTAGATCATCCGAAGCTCTTTGTACCCACTCTCTCATATAAATAAATCAATTTTTAAGTTTTTAATTTTCCTTTCATATTATAAATTTAGGTCAATCATTTTTTTCTTTTTAGTTTTAGTGTAAAATTTACGTTAGTCATTCCACCACTATTTATTAATATAGAAAGAGAACTTCTTGATTGTGAGGAAGATTCAAGGATTTGGAGAAGCTAGTGACAACTTGTTATACCTTTTACCTCTTTCTATATTTTGATAGCTTTTGTATTTTTATTAATTTATCTATAATTGGTTTAATCTGTAACGTGAAATTTCAGTCTCTGTTTCGAATGATTGGAATAACAATTTTGTGATTTATCTAAATAAAAGTTTTAGATTTACTTCTTGCTTATACTCTTCAAATATTTAATCATAAATTAATGATGGACAAATTATTGATTTATGATTTATGAAAAAAATTTAGAATTAAGCATTAGACACATCATCTATGCTTAGTTGTGCATAATGAGTAAGTGTCATTTTTAATTTCATTGATTTGCATTAAGTTAGATAGTTGAAAAAATAATTTTAATTATAAATTAAAGATGGGTCAAATCTTGATTTACAATTAAAGAATATATCTACTTTAGGTTTATCATTTATTAATTTCAAGTCCGACCAATGAAGATATTAATTCATTAAATATTTTGGTTTATATATATTTCTTTAATTTACCAACTAATCAATTTCAAATTTCACTAAGGAAAAATTGATTAATTAAATATCATTTAGAACTCACCATGATTATAAGGAGTTTGTTTAAAAAGGAAAAATCATTAAATCTAGATTATATTTAAATCACTTAATTTGTTATGTCTATGAAGGGTCATATATATCCATCATCCTAGGTTCAACTATAGCAAAATTCATTGCCTTAATTTGTTGTTTTAATTGATTACTTTAATTTATCTACTTTAATTTACGTACTTTCTTCACATATGATTTAATTTAGAATTTTATGTTCTCTTCTATCAAATTGACAAATTGTTAGAATGTTTAGAACTTGTTTTTCTTAATTAAATTAGAAAATAATTGAACTTGTTTAAAAAAATTGCAATTTTTTAAGAAATGGTATTTGGAGTATACTTTTTGCTTATCACTTGTGAGCTTTATAAATATAAAATTTGACAATCAAGTTTTTGTACATCAACTTCTAAGGTTAGTCTTTCAAGTAATTGGCTAGTTGTTTTAAAAAGTTAAATTATTTTCTAATATAGTTAAAAGAAAACATTTCTAAACACTCTATAAATTATTCGTTGGTATAAAAGAAACTGTAAATTCTAAATTAAATTAATATATAAAGAAAGCAAAAAATTTAATATGAGTCAATTAAAGCAAGTAAACTAAATTATAGCCAAAGGTAGGATGATTGACGATTATGAACCTTATGAAAAAACTTATAATCAAGGGTGGAGAAGTAATCCCAATTTCTCTTGGATGGTAAACAACCCTACCTATGCCTAGAATCCAAACCAATAGGGCTAGCAATGACACCAACACATACCTCATAATCCTCCAATTAGATCAACCTTAGAGGATAACAAAGATGGCTAGATTAAAAACAATCAAAAGTTTGACTCTTTAGAGGCATCTATAAGAAGAGTAGAAGTGTAAGTGGGATAACTAGTTGAGCATTTACGAAAGCAAGCTAGACAATAGTTTTCTGATAGAATGAACATTTAAAGTCTATTATAGCCCTATAATGTGAGTTGATAGGCATAGAATTCCCTCAATTTTCTAAATATTTACCTAATGATTTAGGGAACAAAAATCATTCTAAAGCTACCTCCAAATATATTGGAAGCTTTAATTTCAATATCACCATTGGTGATAAACTAGGGGTACATACTATGTTAGACCTAGGTGCAAGCGTTAATCTAATGCCTTTTCTTTATACTTGTAGTTAGGAGTGGGGGAACTAAAACCCACACCAATGTCTATACAATAGTTGATAATTCAATAATATATCCAAAGTGCATGGTAACGAGCTTAATGGTGCATATAGATGATCATTTTATACCTGTAGATTTTCTAATTTCATATGTGTAGGAATCATCACAAACTGACCTGGATTAAAATGTACTTTTACTTAGGCCATTCATGGCCTTTACTAAGACAATTGTTAATGTCCATAATAGGTGTATATCAATGAGAATCTTGGAAAATACTATGCATTTTCAACACATCCAAATACAAACTCAATGATGAGGGAGGCATTGAGTGAATTAAATTCTACAAATTGTTATACCCCAAAGTGGTGTCTAGTCAAGACATTAAACAAGTGCCTTATGGGAGGCAACCCATCGGTTTAGATAGTATTCTTTTCGTTTCTTTTAATTTAGTTTTTATTTATATTTTTATTTTTATTTTCTTTTGTTAAGATTTAATGTATTTTATTTTACTTAATTTCTATATTGTGAACAATGTTTATGTTATATAGAACTATTAATTTCATAACTATTTGTTTATATGTGATTCATAAGAAGTATACATTGATTCTCTCCATGTAATATAACTATGTTAGATGATAGGTATAACAAGAATAGTATCCACATCACTAGCTTAATCACATTACACTTTTACAAGTGGGTAACTTTTCCTTCCCTTTTTCCTTTCGCTTTGATTTACATTTCATTGAGGAAAAATGTAGAATCTAGTTTTGGAGTGGAAGAAAAGTTACTTATGAAATTAAACATTTTAAATTTTATTGAACATGCGTTTGCTATTGTTTAGTTTAGTTAGACACATTTAGGTCCATTTCAAAATTAATTAATTTTTTTTTCTCTTTTACAAAACTATCATGCTTTTAGTTAATTTAAAGCGATTGATTGAGTATTTATATTGTTTGTTTGATGCCTTAAATATGTTCATGGATTATTGTAAAAATAATTCTATTCATGGTTTTTGTTTCATGTTTTGATGTTAAGATTGAGATGAAGCCAAAATTGATGTATAGGAATCAAATAGTAGAGACTATCTTATGAGATATTATTGAGCCTATATCATTTTATTCTAAGCGATAATTCATATTCTACCTTTTTAAACACTTTTCCTATTATTTCAAATAGTTGGATGATCTCTAGAACTTTTGCATTGAATGTTAAGATTTTAAGGATCTCATGAAGTCATGTACTTATTTTCATTACTTAGATTAAATGATTTAAGTAGAAATTGAAAGTTTGTGCCTATCTTCATTCATGCTTGACTTCTAGTAAAATAAATGATATATATATATAGGGTTTTCTTAGAACAAAAAGATCCAAAATAGCCACTTACTGGGTCCATCCTTTAAAAGAAAAAAAAAAGAAAGAAGAAAAGAGAAAAGTAATATTTCTAAATACTAACTCCCTAAGTTCTTGAAAGTAGTGAGATGGTTATTACAAATAGTAGGAAATAATCCCCTTGAATTCAATAGCATTTTCATTCATCTTGAGGCATATAGTTGAAATTTTTGCTTAATAATTTTCATTGAAGTATGAGATTTCTAATGTGAAATATTCATAATCCTAGTATTTGATTTCTTTCATGAGATTAATTTTATTCACATTTGAGCCTTTTCTTAATTTTCATATACAGACCTTTTTTCTTTATTCATCACGTAACATATGTTCACATGTGATATTGAAAATATATCTTGTGAGGTTTAAACTCGAAGCAAATTTGGATTCCTAACACTAGGATTGATTGAGTCAATGTTGACATGTTCTAGTAATGGGACATAAATTTCTGTTATGCAACTGATTTAAATGGTGAACTTTGATCATTTGGGATGTTGAATGAACTTATGCTTATGTCTTTAATTATGAAATTAGAAAGAAACTAAAGCATGAAATTTTTTGATAATTTGAGTTGTAGTTTTGTTTTATTTTTTGTTTTTGTTACTATTCTTTTTATTTTAGTTTTTTTTTTCATTTTAGGATGTTTGTGAGTATCATAACTGGAAGCTCTCATGAGACTTAAAATCATCCACTATGATCACATCAGGGTTCAAAGCCTTGTTGCATATGCTAAATGAAACCAAGTCAATATATAGAAATGATTTAGGTTAGTTTAGTTTAACTTTTCTTGTTTTATTTTTTAGATCATTTTACTTGCTAGAGGCTAGAAAGAAGCTGATTGGGGGTTATGATGGGTGCTTAAAAAGAACTCATGTTTCATGATTTTATTGTGCTTAATTGATAACATCATATCTATGTGATTGTTTATGTAAATCTATCTATTTATAATCATGGGTATGTTTTATTATTTTTCAAATGTTTTTAGCTTCAAAATAGATAAACTTGTCAACGCATGAAGAAAAACACTTGGAGCATTTATTTTTCACCCTAAAGAGCTTAAATGATTAAGCCATATAAACCTTACATCAATAATCAACTAGTTTGTAAGGTGTAAAAGGAGAATTTCAAGACAAACAAAGTGCCACGGTGAAGAAATAAATTTGTTGCGACGCACACTTTTTGGTGTGGATTTACTAAGCATGTTGAGTAAGGCATGCTGCAGTACACAATCTTAGTTACTTTTTTTCTTTTATTTTCTTTTATCTTATTATAGTTATTAATTATTTATTTTAATTTAGTACTAAGTATTAATTTAGTTAAAAAAATAAAAAAATATATTATTTTAAGCAGCATCATGGGCACTTGTTATACATTTGGGTTGAAGGAAAACTTTTTACATAATGACACGCGGGTCCCTTTTTGAATAAGCTGGGTTGAATTTCTGTCCACGCGTAGACATCAATGATTTTTTTCACCAAAAGCCCTAAAAAACGCTTTTCAAATTGGACCCAAACAATTTTCCCTTTCACTTATTCTACAAACCCTATTTTTCCATGTGCCAAACATAAATAATTCTAATGCTACCTCCAAAGATTCTAGAATTTTTAATATTAGTATCACCATTAGCAATAAAAAGGAGGTAAATGCAAGTTAGACTAGGTCCACGCGTTAATTTAATGCCTTATTCATTATACTTGCAACTAGGAGTGGGTGAGCTAAAATGCACAACCATGTTCCTACAATTAGAGGATAAATCTCAAATATATCAAAAATGCATGGTAAAGGATTTAATGGTACTGGTAGATAATCTTATCATACCTTTAGATTTTGTAATTGTGTATATGCAAGAAACCCTAAAATTGGAAAATGAGCACAATGTAATTCTTTGAAGGCCATTCATGGTTTCTACCAAAACATTTGTTATTTTTAAGCACAGATTGACACAAACTAAATGATGAGAGGGACATTAAGAGAATTAAGTTCTACAAATTGTAACCCCCTAAGAAGAGTTTTACTAAGACATTAAAATAGGCCCTGAATGAGAAGTAACACATTAAACTTTTTTGTTTTATTTTTATTTGTCACTTATAGCTATTTTAATTTTTATTATGTTTTCTATCATTTTAGATTTAATGTATTTGGTTTTACTTTATTTTAATTTTATTTTCCTATTAATGCAAACCATCTTTATTTTATTCATAAGTGTTAAATTTATAACTAATTATTAAGATATAATTTGAGAAGTACAAAGTATTCTATTGTGTGACAAAATTGAGTAAGATGATGGATGCAGTATAACTTAACACATCACTACTTGATCATATTGAGCTAAGATAAATAGGTAACTTTTCTTCTTCTTCTTTTTCTCTTTTATCTTTAATTCACATTTCATACATTGAGGACAATGTAGATTCTAGATTGAGGTAGAAGAAAAGTTAAACATAAATTTAGGCATTTTTTTTAAAAAATTTAAGCATATGTTTACTTTTATTTGCATTTATTTAGTTCATTAGGGGTATTTAGGATATTTAGGTTCATTTTTAAATATTTTGAGAAACTATCACACATTTTTTTTAATTTAAAGTGAATGATTTAGTCTTTGTACTATTTTATCGATGTCTTATACATGTCATAGAATATTGTGTAATTGGTTTTTTATACATAATTTGTGTTTTATACTTAAATGTTGAGATTGAAATAAATCCAAAATTGGTGTTTACGAATCAAATAGTTGAGACTACCTTGTGCGAATATTTTAACCCGGTATCATTTTCTTTTGAGTGATAATATTTTTTCTACTTCTTCATACATTTTTCTTATATTCAAATTGTTAGATGATCTCTATATGCCTTTGCATTGAATGTTAGGATGTTTATCATCTGATGAAGAATCATAAACCGATTTTCATTGCTTAGATTGAATAATTTGAGTCAAGTTGAAAGTATATGCCTATTTCATTAATGCTTGATTTCATAAACAAGAGATATATGATGAGTGCTCAAAAAGCACTAAAATTGCCATGATTTTAGGCACATTAATTGATTAAAAATATATATATTTATATGATTTTATCATATATTTGTATAAATTTATCTTTTTGGGAATCACGGGTATTTCTATTATTTTTCAGGTATTTTCGCTTAAAAACGTAACTTAAAGACTCAAAGAAGAATACTAGAAGCAATACATCACACATATATTAATAAATAAATGGGGAAAGGTCAACAAATATGGAAATATTGGACAAAATTGGTCAAAAATGTCAAAAAGGAGAAAATCATGCCGTCCAGCTGCCCAGCCGCGCCGAGCCTCGCGCGTGCCATGCTGTCGCCCACACCCATGCCCGTGCGTGCCCTGCGTCCCCCTGGTGCTGTCTGCGCGCGCCGTTGCCCATTTTCACATGCAGCCGACCCCATAATGTCATATGACGTCATCAATAACGTCAGCAATTGCATTCTGCATTTTCACATTTTTTTAACATTTTTTCACTCACTTTTTCTCCCCATCCTCACCTATAAATACTCCCCTTCTCTTCACTTCATACCACACCTCAAAACACACTTCTCTCTTCTTTCTTTCTCTCCATTTCTTAGTTTTTAGTTTTTTCTTTTAGTTTTTCTTAGTTTTTAGTTAGTTTCTCTTAGTTTTAGAGTTCTCTTTTTGAGAAGAAATAGTTATGTTTTCCTTTTGGAGGTTTTCCAGCAACTGGAATAACATCGAAGTTCTGTAAGGATTTTTTTTTCTTTACGGTTATTTTTTATGCTTTATTCTTACATGTTATATTTAATTTGTCTGTGATTAAATTTAACTGTGCCGGCTGTTTGTAAACATGATATAATAATAACGTTGTTATGCTTGCGAAATATTAAATAGGTAAAAATCTCTAAAATGAATTGATTTTATTTTTATTCAAGATTTTATATTAAGAATGTTAGAGAGAAATATATTATTTTTCATTACAAACTCAAATCTAAAAATTAGATTTTAAGGTTTAGTTATCCGGTCTGATTTAGAGTAGTGCTCTTTTATTTTTTGGTACAATTGCCCGGTAGTTAGAGTGAAGCTCTATTTCAAAAGTTTTTATAAGAATTATTATCTGAAAATGTATTGATGACATGTTTTCGGTAGTGATTTTAAAACTTGAAAGTTAGTACTCGGATAACTAAATTCTTAGGTTTAATTTGGACACCTTGAATAAAGTTTAAACTGTCTAACCCCACCAAAGGTGGCATTTAAATGGTTCATTTTCAATCTCTTAGAAAAAGGAATTAATTTAATTAACCAAATTAGTTATCAACCCCACCCATAGGTGTTAATTGATTTGTTTAGTTAACAAAGAATATCTAACCCCACCAAAGGTGGTATTCATACAAAAAAGGGAGAATCAATAAATATCAATTCATATCTTTAATAACCTAAATAATACGAGCAAGCATAATTAACTTAGTTATTATATCCATAAATACTCCACTATTTATAAAAGATAAAATTTGCATGAATGTTTATTGAATCTATGTTTATTTTTATGTAAGTAGATTAAAAACACAAAAACCCCAAAATATCGTGACAGGATGTTTAGGATTTAATTTCGTTTTTAAAAGTTTGAATAATAAATTAAAAAACACATACATTCCTTCCTTAGATCGACCTTGGGAGTATACTTATCATTTTCTACGAAATGATTCGTGCACTTGCGAGAGTTTTATAAATATAAAACCAAAGTATTGGCAAGATCGACGATGCCGGTTTTCGCTCATCAATATATATGGGGTCCCTAAAGCCAATACAAAAGGAAGCAAAAATTAGCCACTCACCAAATACCCATATATACTTTTCTTTACTCTCTTAAAAAATAGAATATATATAAAAAATGAGATAAAAATAAATAATATTACTGAATATTATGAACCTAAAAATTTTCAAGTAGTGAGATGGTTATTACAAAAATAAAATAGAAAATAAATCTCCTTACGATCAATGCATTTTATTTCATCTTAAGGCACATACTTGAGGTATTTTCTTGATGATTTTAATTGATGCATAAGAATAGTAATGCGATATCTTCATAAATCCTATCATTTAGAGATCAAAACTTGATTTCTTTTATGAGATCAATGTTATGTATTTGTTGAGCCTTTCTTGTTTAATCAAATGTGAGCACATTATTTCATTTCTTTACACAACTTATATTCATATATATCTTTGTTGAGTGTTCAAACCCATATGATCAGTGTGATATTGAGAGTATGTCTTGTGAGAATTAGATTCAAAAGTGAATCTGGATTCCTAACTGATCGCCACACACAAAATGTATGCAATAAATATGTAATTATACGTATTGCAACAAATAATATAATTATAAGAAAATGTCATTCCAATAGAGATTATTTTATAAGAAACTAATTTTTAAAGCTAAAAAAATTAAAAATCAATTTTTTTGTGTTTTTATATTTTAAGAAAGCAAAATTAAAATTACTAAAAGTAAATAGCAATAATTAATTAAATCAGTTTTTGTAACTAAGAAGATATATAAGAAAATACCTAGGAATACTTCATCTCTCAATTTTCTAAACATGTGAATCGTTAAAATCCCCCCAATATAATTATCAATTAACTACATGATTAATTAAATATAACCTAGCATGTATTTCTCTCTCAAGTAAACTACACACCATATAGTAATTAATTTAATCACACTCTTATGTCAATTAAATTGTATACTACTCATTAAGTTCATCAATTATGGATCATATACATAAGAATCATACATCTATGCCTAGAAACTATGCATGTTATTTAATCAAGACAAACAATTAAATAATTCTCTCAAATCTATTTAATTGCCTCTATAGATAAATTGTTGACCAAACAATTAATAACATAAAAATTAGATTAAATAATATAATTAAATTATAATTATAATTGGGGTAAAATATTAGATCATCACATGGTGAAAATTAGGTTCATAAGATTCCTAGACTAATAAATTAAGTACACATAATTGTGTTCATAAAGATTTTATTTTTCATAAAGAAAGACATAAAAATTGATAAAGAAAAGAGTAGAAAATGAAATACAATCAATCTCTTGAACTGTAGTGCTAATCTCCTCTTGAATCTCCATCAAAATTGTATCTCCTCTTGAATATTTCTATATTTTCTCTCTTTTTAGCTCCAAAAACTAACCAAAATTATGCTAATCATAGCCCCTTAAGGTTTATGGGGTGATTATAGGATTAAATATAGCTTAAATCAACTTGAGATCAAAACAAACAAAACTTACAATGCCAGCCAATCACAACGTGACACATGGCACGCGGTGCAATGTGATTCGCAAAAATAGATTGCATGGCGTTGATGAGCAGAATCGTGATCGCCAAATACTTTGATGAACGAAAACCGGCATCGCCGATCCTGCCAATACTTTGGTTTTATATTTATAAAACTCTCGCAAGTGCACGAATCATTTCGTAGAAAATGATAAGTATACTCCCAAGGTCGATCTAAGGAAGGAATGTATGTGGTTTTTAATTTATTATTCAAACTTTTAAAAACGAAATTAAATCCTAAACATCCTGTCACGATAGTTTGGTTTTTGTGTTCCTAATCTAATAACATAAAATAAACATATATACAGATTAATTAAATATAATCTAAAAAAAATAAAAAAAATAAACATAGATACAAATTCAATAAATATTTATCTAAAAATAAATATAAATACAGATTCAATAAATATTCATGCAAATTTTATCATTTATATTAGTGGAGTATTTATGGATATAATAACTAAATTAATTATGCTTGCTCATATTATCTAGGTTATTAAAGATATAAATTGATATTTTATTGATTCTCTCTTTTTTGTATGAATACCGCCTTTGGTGGGGTTAGATATTCTTTGTTAACTAAACAAATCAATTAACACCTATGGGTGGGGTTGATAACTAATTTGGTTAATTAAATTAATTCCTTTTTCTAAGAGATTGAAAATGAACCATTTAAATGCCACCTTTGGTGGGGTTAGACAGTTTAAACTTTATTCAAGGTGTCCAAATTAAACCTAAGAATTTAGTTATCTGAGTACTAACTTTCAAGTTTTAAAACCACTATTGAAAACATGTTGTCAATACATTTTCACCTAATAATTCTTATAAAAACTTTTGAAATAGAGCTTCACTCTAACTACCAGGCGATTGTACCAACAAATAAAAGAGCACTACTCTAAATCAGACCGGATAACTAAACCTTAAAATCTAATTTTCAGATTTAAGTTTGTAATGAAAAATAATATATTTCTCTCTAACATCCTTAATATAAAATCTTGAATAAAAATAAAATCAATTCATTTTAGAAATTTTCACCTATTTAATATTTCGCAAGCATAACAACGTTATTATTATATCATGATTATAAACAGCTAGCACAGTTAAATTTAATCACAGACAAATTAAATATAACATGTAAGAATAAAGCATAAAAATAACTGAAAAGAAAATAAAATCCTTACAGAACTTCGACGCTATTCCCGTTGCTAGAAAACCTCCAAGCGGAATTTGCACTTCCATTTATTGAATCAAAAATCTAAAATATTACAAAAACATAACTAGTTCTTCCCTAAAAAGGGAAGAACTCTAAAACTAAGAGAAATTAACTAAGAAAAGCTAAAAACTAAGAAAACATAAGAAAAACTAAAAATCTAAGAAAAGAGAGAAAGAAAGAGAGAAAAGAATGTATTTGGAGATTTTGAAGGTGTAGGGAAGGGGGGGATTTATAGGTGAGGATGGAGAGAAAAAATGAGTAAAAAAATGTTAAAAAAATATTAAAAAATTAAAAAACGTGTAATGGAAATGCTGAGGTCATCAATGATGTCAACATGACGTCACAGGGGCTGCTGCACGTGAAAAATGGGGTGAAAACGCGTTGGGCGCGCGGAGGGGCGGTTGTTGGGCGATGCGGCTGTCGTTGCGCGCAGCTCGGCGCGCGTGAACAGTCTCGCGCGCTTGATCTGCGCGCATGAACGATAACCCGCGCAGTTTGGGGCGGGCTGAGTCTTTGAAGGCTGACGGCGCGTTTTTCTCCTTTTTGACATTTTTGACCTTTTTGACCCATTTTGTCCAATTTTTCCATATTTGTCGACCTTTACGCATTTATTTATTAATATATTTGTGATGTATTGCTTCCAGTATTCCTCTTTGAGTATTTAAGTTGCATTTTTAAGCCAAAATACCTGAAAAACAATAAAAATACCCGTGATTCCGAAAAAGACAAATTTATATAAATATATGATAAAACATATAAATATATATATTTTTAATCAATTAATTTGCATAAAATCATGGTTATTTTAGTGCTTTTTGAGCACTCATCAGGCGCACAAGTGGAACGCGTGGAGCAATCGCATAGTGACAAGTGGCAGTATCGTTTGACTGTGCTCGTAAGTCGGATTGAATGTGATGTTGACATGTGGCACGTGATTCATCATCCTCACACATAGAGATCTAGTATTTGTTGGCCAATCATCTCCTCTGCTTGCGTGGCAAGACATGTAGGAGCTACTGATTGGCTCTGCGTTAAAAATTCATAAAAAATCCATAAAAATTCATAAAATATCCCAAAAAATTCTAAAAATTATATTTTTACCCTTTTCACTAAAGTTATTATATTTTAACATTCCATCAATATAAGGATATGCAAGGTTTTTGACAAATTTCTTTGTGTGTGTGTACTGCATATGATATCATCCAATGCACTCATGAAATCAACCCATTCAAGTATGCTAATCAATTCAATCTAAAAACAAGTCTCATAAGTCTATTTTTCACATCCCTCTCCACTAATATAATTATGCACTTAGCTCAAGATCAATAAGGACTTTACATGGTTGTAATGTAAGGCTTAAGTGAGGGGTTGATAAATGAAGACATTTACGCTCTTTCCACACCTTAGCTTTCTTTTTGTTCATCATGCACATTTTAACTATAATTTAGCTTTTGCTTGATATTTTAGTGCACCCACTTTTGTCATTCTTTTGATATTCTTTTATTCCACTTCTCTTTTCTATTTTGTTGTAACTTCAAAACAACTCAAACTTTTTTCAATTATATATTTTTTTCTTTAAAAGGATAATTGTATTGTGAATTTTTCCTCTTATTTTGTTCTCTTTTTTTAGGGTGCATTACATTTCACCTTACTCTATAGCATAACATATGATTTCATTTTTTCTTTTAATACAAGCTAAAGGTGCAAGGATAAAGATAATGCTTATTAGTTAGGCATAAAATGTGACTTAAAGATATGAATGGTTCTTTGTTAGGCTCAAATGGGTTACTAAAGATATTAACAATGGTTAGCTTCAAAGGCCCAATCAATCCAAATAAGGCCTAAATCATTTATCTTGCTAAATACTATTTAGCATTTTTCCTCAAGGGATGATCAAATAAATTCTAAAACTTCGTAGATCTCATGGACTTGCATAAACTAATACAAATTTTCTCTCAATAAGCACACCAAAATCAACCATGAGCATGTGCATAAAAATTTGAATCAACTCAATCTGAAGTAGCAAGCATATCAAATCATTAATGTAAATATCTTAACAAATATGTTACATTCCTTATCCTAGTCTCGAAAACAAATTTTTATCATTGAGTTCATATATTTCATATTAAGAATGCATGCATTTAGTTTCCATATATTCATTAATTTCTACCCAAATCATGATTTAAAACATCTTAAAATAAAAACAATTCAATAAAAAAATTCCTAAAAGTTTAAAATGCATACTAAAAACAATGTAAAGAATGAAGTTCCCTCCCTCAAAATTAAATTACACATTGTCACCAATATGCACCAATAAATATGAAAAGGTAAAAGAATAGAAAACTCCTTTAATCATGGCACACCACATCTATTGATGAAATTCTCATTATTATTGTACCATTGCTCTCTACATTTATTCACCCAAAAAACAAAAATAATGAAAATATAAGTAAAATAATATTGGGTCACCTCCCAACCGACATCACGTTTAACATCCTTGACTAGACGGCCATATCAAGTCTTAAGGAATATCTCTTTTTCCATTTACTTTTGAGTGTTCCTGGAAATACTTTGAGTCTTGATTTGTTCAACAATACTTTATGTTCTGGTTCTCAAACATGGTTTTCAATTCTCTTCTAATGCCATATTTTGTTTTCTTTATGAACTTTTTGGCATTCTTATAAGAAATCCACCGTAACTCATCCAATTTATATATTTCCATCATCTTTTTAACCTTTCCATTGGACGCTTTCACGTGCCTACTTTCTTGGGGATGAGACTGTAAAAGTGTGAAGTCTAAATTTGTTGGCCCTTTAATTAATGGTTTGAGCTTAGATCATATCTCAAAATTTTCCATAATTGCCTTTGATACACACACGAGAGGCACATCCTCCAAAAAGTTCACACAATCCATATTATCAACCTTTGATTCCATACTTTCAAAGTTAAAACACATTGAGTTATTTTCTGGTAAGTTTATGTCCTTGTTCATAGCATCATGTGTAACAATCTTAAGTGTGGGTGACTCAATAGATTCTTAAGTCCTCCCCATATTTAGAAACATTTATCCTTAAGCATTCATTACATCTATCAATGTCAGGGTGTTCAAATGCTTTAAAAACTTTAAACATTACTTGTTCATCTTGTATTCTCATTATCAGTTCACATTTTTGTACATCAATGAGTGCTCTTCCAGTTGCTAAGAATGGACAACCAAATATTATAGGAATGTTAAGGTTCTACTCCATGTCTAGCATAATAAACTCTACTAAAAAGATGAATTTATCTACTTTTACTAGAACATCTTCTTCTATACTCGAGGTTTATTAATTTATTTGTCTACCATTTTAATGTTATTGAAGTGGGTTTGGCTTTTCCACCTCCTAATCTCTTGAAGATTGATAATGGTATAAGGTTAATACTATAACCCAAATCACATAGTGCCTTGCCAAAATGGTTATTCCCAATAGTGCAAGGGATGTCAAAACTACCTGGATCGTTTAGTTTTTTGGTAGTTTTCTATCAAGGATGGAACTACAACCTTCAGTCAAGGTTATTATTTCATGATCTCCAGGACTCCTTTTCTTAGATAGTTTATCCTTCATGAATTTGGCATAAGATGGAATTTGTTCAAGTGCCTCTACGGATGGTATTTTTATGTGCAACTTATTGAAGACATCAAGAATTTTGAAAATACATCATGTAGATCTAATTTAAACAGTCTGAATAGGAGTTTAAACTGGTAGCCCGACTGAAGGTATCAAATAAGATGATTTTTTAATTCCTTAAATATTATGCACAATTTAATCAAATTAACTGGTGACTCAACCAAGGGCATTAAAGGGTTTGATTATTAACAAATAGGGATCTAATCGAAGGAATTATTTATACATAAAAGGTAGAATTAATATTTTCATTTATATATATTAATCTAAATAATTCTACCAAGCATAGTGAATTATATAAATTTGTCATTAATTCTCCATTTATTGTTAAAATCATATATGCCTTCAGTTTATTTGAGCCAAATTTACCTTTCAGGTTTTGTTTTTGTTTTTGTTTTAAAGAAATTTGTCTAATTATTTAAAACTATTTTGTTTCTCTTTGGACTGGCCATAAGAGTATTCTTACACTTGTAATATTTTACAAAATACAACATTTGATTATCAATTTTTTGTGCATCAAGTTTTTGGCTTCAATACTGAAATGAATAGAGTTTTAAATTTTTTATTATCAAAATTCTTGAAACAATTTTGTAAATATTTATGATTTTTCTTTTTGTAATTTATTTTGAATATTTTTGTATTTTTAAATTAAAAATGTAAAAATAATTAAAAATTCAAAAAACAAATTAGTTTATTTTTATTTTAACATTATTTTCTTTTTTAATTTTGTTTAATATTTTTTCAATAGTTTTTATTTTGACTTTAGTTTATTTTATTTATTTATTTTTAGTTATTAATTTCTAACTAAATTTATTTCTTTTTTAATTACATTTATTATTTTTATTTTACTGTATTTTTTATTATTTATTTTTTAGTAGTTTTGCCTATTACATTTTATTTTATCGTATTTTATTAATTTTTTTAGTTTTTATTTTATTTATCTACTCTCTTTATTTTTGTTATTTCTTTTTATTTCTGTAATCTAGATAGTTATTTTTCTTTCTTTTGATTTGCTTCAATTTGTTTATTTTATTTATTTGTGTTATTTATGTTTTTTTCTTGTATTTTATTTTATCTTATTATAATTATTCAATATTTATTTTAATTTAGTACTTATATTGTGTTAGTTAAAAAAAATAAAAAAATTTTAAAACGTGGAATGGTGCACACAAAATACAATTGGTTTTAAGGAAAATGTTTTGCGTCGTGACACACGGGTTCTTATTTGAATACGTTAGGTTATATTTGTGTTCATGTTGCGGACCCTGATTTGTTTTACACTAAAAAGCATATAAAACATATTTTAATTTAGACCCACATAAATTTTCTCTTCTTCAAATACAAACCCTATTATTTCACGTCCACACACAAATAATTTTGATGCTACCTCCAAAGATTCTAAAACTTTTAATATCAATATCACCGCTAGTGATAAAAATGAGATAAATGCTAAGTTAGACCTACGTGCAAGTATAAATTTAATGTCTTATTCATTTTACTTGTAACTAGGAGTGGGTGAGTTGAAACTCACAACCATGTCCCTACAATTAGAGGATAAATCTCAAATGTCCAAAAAGCATGGTAAAGGATTTAATAGTATAAGTAGATAATCTTATCATACTTGTAGATTTTGTAATTACAGATGTGTAAGAAACCCTGAAAAATGGACAATGAGTACAATGTACTTTTTGGTAAGCCATTTGTGGTCTCTACCAAAGGATTTGTTAACATTTGTAAAGGGAGTTTATCAATGATAGTTTTGGGAGAAACTTTACATTTTGAAGCATATATTGAAATAAACACAATGGCTAGAGGAATATCGAGTTAATTAAATTCTATAAATTATAATCCCCTTAAGAAGCATCTTGCTAAGGCATTAAACTTTGGTCTGAATGGGAGGTAACCCATTAAATTTTTTTCTTTCATTTTTATTTGTTTATTATTTTTAATTGTTAATTATAGTTGTTTTATTGTATATTTATTTTTATTATGTTTTCTATCATTTTAGATTTGATGTAATTTTTTTTACTTTGTTTTTATTTTCTTGTTAATGCGTACCATGTTTTTTTCATTTATAAGTGCTAAATATATAATTATTTTTCAATACGTGATTTATTAGAGGTATAGAGTATGTTGTTTGTGTGATAAAGCTAAGTAAAATGTTGAATACACTATAGCTTTCCACATCACTACTTAATCACATTGGCTAAGATAAATAGGTAACTTTTCTACTCTTTTTCTTGTTTATCTTTAATTTACATTTGATACATTGAGTACAATGTAGATTCTAGGTTAAGGGTGAAAGAAAAATTACACACAAATTTAGGCATTTTTAAATTTTTGTTAATACGAATGATTTAGTCTTTACATTGTTTGATTAATGTCATAAATGTGTCTTCAATATTGTGATAATTAGATATTTTATTCATAGTTTGAGTTTCATGCTTAAATGTTAAGATTAAGATAAACTTAAAATTGGTGTTTTAGAATCAAATAATGGATGTTACCTTGTGAGAATATTTTTAGCTTATATAATTTTATTGTGAGTGATAATATTTTTCTACTCCTTTAAACTTTTTATATAATTCAAATTGTTATATAATCTCTATAGGTTTTTGCATTGAATGTTAAGGTTTTTAATATCATATACTTATTTTTATGTCTTTGGTTAAATGATTTGAGTACAACTAAAAGTTTATGCCTATTTTATTCATGCTTGACTTCGTAAAAACATATACATATAGGGTTTCTTAAAGACATTACAAAAAAGCCAAAAATTATCCACTCACCAATTAAGCATATTTACATGAGTTCACTCTCCAAAAAGATAAAAATATATATAAAAGAAGAGTATAAGAAAGAGAGAAAAATCAATAGTATAAATAAATACTATGACCCTAAAATTCTTCGAGGGATGCGATGGTTATTAGAAAAGAAAAGTAGGGTATAAAACCCTTTTGAAGTCAATGCATTTTCATTCATCTTAAGGCACGTACTTGAGAATAATAATGTGATAGCTTCATAAATCCTATCATTTGATTTTGTGCATGAGATCAATGTTATACACTTTGTAGACCTTTCTTGTTTAATCATATAGGAACCCATTGGTTCATTTCTTTATATAACTCTCATTTGGACATATCTTTTCCGAGTGCTTGAACCCATAGGATCAATGTAATATTGACAGTGTATCTTGTAAGGATTAGAGTCAAAGCGAATTCAGATTCCTAACACTAAGATTAGGCTAGTCAAAGTTGATATATTTTTGTAATGGAACATGAATTTGTGATGAGTACTGATTTTAATAATAAATTGTAATCATTTAAGATATTGATGTAGCTTATGCTTAATATTTGATCATGAATTGAAAAGAAACTAAAGCCTAAGAAGTTTTGTTATTCTAATTTTTTTACTTTATTATTTTTAGTTTGTCTTTATGTTGTTAATTTTAGTTTTTATTTTGTTCAATTGCTATTTTTTTTATTTCTTTTTAGTTTTATTTTCGCAGTTTAGGATGTTTGTTGGTATCATCATTGAAATCCCTCACGAGATTTAAACTCATCCATTAGGACAACAGAGAGGTTTAAAGGCTTGTTGCTTATGCTATATGAAATTGTGTCAATCTATGGAAATGATTTAGGTTAGTCTAATTTAGTTTTTTTTTTGTTATTGTCACTTTCCTTGCTCTAGCTAGTAAGAAGCGAGTTAAGGGTTGTGATTAGTATTTGAAAAGCATTAATGTCTCATGATTTTATTGTACTTAAATGTGAATAAATAGATTTGATTATGTTTGTTTTTATCATTATTTATGCAAATATATATTTTCAAAATCATGGATAATTTTTGTTGTATTTAAGGTGTTTTTAGTTTCAAATATATAAGTTGTGCAACACACCAAGAACAACTCCCAAAGCACTCAATTTTCATCTTAAAAGATTAATGGAATAACACATATAAGCCTTACATGAACAACCATCCAATATGTATGGGATGGGGTCCAAGGAAAGAATTAAAGTAAAGCATTTCGTGCAACAATAAGGATTATTGTTTGCAGTGACACACTCTTCTCTGCATAGCTTCACTAGGCACATTGTTCATTATGTGACATGACATGGAAATAGTGTGCCATAGCAAGGTCTATTAGGGGTAGGATTTGGTGAAGCTCTATGTATATCGGGCCACGGCTTGAGAAATACTAGGCCATAGGGACATTCATTAAAGTGGTTGAAGCCCTTCAACAACAACCTCAATCTATTTATTAAATTGTTTTATTTAGGATTTCATAAGTAGCTATGTTTAGTTTGTAGTTAGATTATAGTATGGAGTTTAATTTTCTCAAAGCCGTTAAAGCTCTATTTCTATTTTATGTTCTTAGTTTAGGTGTTATTTATACATAATTTAGATTATGCAATAATAAATAAGAGGAAGCAATAGGGGGATTTTCTAGATAATGATAAAAAAAGGTTATGAGAAATTAAGGAATACTATAAATATCAAGATCACAATTATTGAGTAGGACACATATATCTACTTTTGAGTATTAAAATTTGGTCTATATTCTTATATATTTTTAGTAAACACTTTTGTATTACTTGAATTTGTTGAAATTATTGAGCATGTATGACTGACTGTGATAATTGGAATTTAGTTTTGCTGTGATATTTGTGTAGATTATTTATGAAAGTATTTTAAATAATTAATAAATACAGATTATTTTCTATTTCAAGATTTCTACAAAGTTTATTATTGAATAATATATTGACGATATATTTTTTGTAAAAAATTTAAAATATGAAAATTAGGCTTCAAATACATCATCTAGGTTTAATTCAAACCCTTTGAATATGAGTTAAAATGGTACCCTAATCGAATGTATGGAATTATATGGTTATTAATGCCTTAGACATTAGGTATAATTTAATCAAATTAATTGGTGATCTAATCGAAGACATTAAATGGTTTAAATAATAATGAGTAGTGATCGAATCAAAGGCATTTAAGGGAGAATCAATAATCTAGATTTATACTTAATTAATGTGAATAATTCTACTAAGAATAGTCAATTAGCTAAATTTACCATTCATTCTCCATTGATTGTCAAATTCATATTTGCCTTGAATTTGTTTGGGTTGAATCGATTTTTTATCATTTTATAATTTTGTAATTAGTTTAATATTTTAAAAACCAAAATATTATGATAGGATGTTTGGGTTTGTTTTTAAGAAATTTATCAAATTATTTAAAACCACATAGTTTCTCTTTAGATCGACTTTGGGAGTATACTTATTACTTATTATAAGTGATTCCTACAGTTGTGAGCTTTTTATAAAATATAAAATTTGACTATCAAATTTTTTGTATCAGTTGCGAGCCATCAATAAATCATTCTTAGGCCCTCTGTACCTATATTGTGCTTATAAATAAATAAGTTGTTAGGTTTTTCATTTACCTTTCATATTATATTTTTAGGTCAATCGTTTGTTCTTGTTAGTTTTATTGTAAAATTTTCATTAGCAATTCCACCATCATTTATAGTTATAGAAAGAGAACTTCTTGAATTTCTATATATTTTATCTCTTTAGGTATTATAATCCCTTTTGTTGCTAAATTTACTTTTGTTAGTTTTGCAATGATTGGCTCAATCTATAAGGTAGGATTTTAGTCTTTACTTTCAATGATTGGAAGAACAATTTCGTGATTTAAATAAATAAAAACTTTAGATTTATTTCTTATACATTATCTTCAAATATTTAATCATAAATTTAGAATTGGCCAAGTCTTGATTTTTGCTTAAAGAAAAACATTTTGAATTAACCATTAGACAAATCATTTGTGCTTACTTATGCATAATGAATGATAGTCTATTTTAATTTCATTGATTCTATTAAATTATATGATTGACAAATAATTTTAATTATAAATTAAAGATGTTTCAAATCGCATTTTATAATTAAATAATATATCTACCTTAGGTTTATCAATTTATTACTTTCTAGTCCGACAAAAGTAATTATTAACTTATTCTAGATTTTTGTTTATATATATATTTCTTTAGTTTACTAATTAATCAATATCAACCCCAACCAAGGTATAATCGATTAATTGAATATCGTTGAGAAAGCACCAAAATTATAAGGAGATCATTTATTTAAAAAGCAAAAATTGGTAAATCTAACTTATATTTAAATCACTTAATTATTATGCTATGAAGGGTTATGCTCGCTAAAATCTCATATGCACTCATCATCCTAGGTTCAGCCATAGTATAATTTACTTAGTTTCTTTATATATAATTTAATTTACAATTTTATGTTCTTTTCTATCAAGCTGATAAATTGTTAAACAGTTTGGACTTGTTTTTCTTAACTAAATTACAAAATAATTTAACTTTTTAAAACCACAGTAATTCCTTGATAGACGATCTTAAGAGTAAACTTTTAGCAAACTAAGGAAAGTATATAAACCAGGATCTCAATTAATTAATATCATTCTTGGTCAAGCTTGAAATTAATTAATTGGTAAACCTAAGGTAAAAATATTCTTTAATTATAAATTAAGATTTGATTCATTATTAATATATAATTAAAGATATTTTTGACCATCTAATTTTATCTCATTTAACCAATAAATTTCTTGGTCAGACTTGAAATTGATAAATACAATTAAATTAGACTCTTATTTATTTTTGCACAACTATGCACAAATGATGTTTTTGATGCATAGTTCTAAAAATATTTTTTTAATTATAAATCAAGACTCGGTGCATCATTAATTTATAATTAAAGATTTTAAGAACATAAATAAGAAATAAATGAAACTCTTATTTACTAAAATCATAAAATTGTTCTTCCAATCATTGGAAATAAAAAGTACTAAAATCCAATATTATAGAATTAGTCAATCATAATTAAATTAACAAAAATAAATTCAACTATGAAAGACATCAAATTACAGAGAGAAATAAAAGATATACTAATAAAATTACCTCTCTTGTAAAAAGATTACAGAACTTTGAATGGGTTATCACTACCTTTTTCAAATCCTTAGATCTTGCAATTGGGAGTTTTCTCTCTATATATATATATATGGTGGTAGAACGGGTATAAGAGCTAGAAAAAATTGTAAACTATATCTCTAGCTATTGACCTAATGAAAAAATATGATGTATTTATAATAAAAACCGATGTATGGAGTCAAAATTTAAGTATACACATTGAGGAATTCCTTTTCATGTGCCATGGCACAAATCTAAAACATGAAAGAGTCTAAGACCTGATACAGTACCAGGAGATGCATACTCCTTAATAACTCAACCCTAACTTGAATAAGCAAAAAAGAAAACACTTAAATAGATAATGCAGTAGAAGCATAGTAATATAATATTTGATATGCAAATAATTTTTCACAATAGATATTATATAATCAAGAGAAAGTAGGAAAATAGTTAACACTTTCTAATCAAATTTTGAGCTTTAGTATGTTGTAACATACACATCTTAAACTCTTATTGTACTAATACAATAAGGGATCATGTATAACAAGCGATGTAACAAGGTAAATTCATGTAGAAAATATTTCTATGTGGTAACATCTTCGGGTTGCACAAGGCAACCACTCAACAGTAAATAATTCACTAATCAATAAAAATGTTACAACTTTGAAAGAAATAAAATCACTATTGTTGTGTGTTTTGCAACACACAGAAAATCGTGCAAGTATATACGGTCACAAGTAATAAAGATTTGTAAGTACAGTATCGTTCCCACGGAGATTTGTTACTATAGTTTGTTGAGTACTAAAATTGTATCTCTCTAATTTTATCCAAAACAATCGTTGATTAAGAAAAAGGTAACAAGAAAATAAAAGAACTCTAGGATTGCAATTTTTCACCAAATTAATTCACTCCAATCATATTATTTTCTCTTGATTTATATTTTTTAGTACATTTAATTTGTCAACCGAAAACTTCTATTGTTATTCATACATCTCTTCCGAGCTCCGTATAAACGCACCTCGTTAAATTAATTCACTATATCTCTATGAGAATTAAATTCACCAAGATTCATTACGTTCTAAGTTTTCAATAGGCCACACATACAATTAGGGTATATTCCTATCCTTCATCATACATGTCATTCTATTTATGAGCAATACACACACAAATGCCTCTTCCAAGTTTATTTATGTGCCATGGATCGTTTTGATAAGATTCGTAAATAACCAAAAAGCATTAAGCACAAAATAGAACGAACAAATAAAACGTCTTATAAATCTATAAAAAATAATAATTAAAATTAAAACTTCATAAATTTGGATCAAATGCAACCCTAGAAAAATTAAATTACTTCATTAAATTAAAATAAAAATTACAACACATTCAGAAAAATTAGAAGAAGAAGAAAATTAAAACATCTCAAATGGAAAATATTTGGCACAAGCAGAACACAACAAAAGCCAAAAAATGGCTTCTGCGTGTTCTGCAGTCCAAAACTGAACACAAAATAATCTCCAAAACTAAACTCCAGAAAAAAAAACTTTCAAACTCTATCATAATATCACCTATTTATATCTAAAAAAATACATCTAAAATAATACATTTTTTATTTTATTTTTTTTGTTTTCAGAAACGCGTAAAAAAATATTTCCTCGAAACTAAATTCGACGCGTTTTGAAATTCGATATCGAAAAAATTAAAAGTCACGCATAGACAGGGGCTGTTCGGATTTTTCTAAAATCAAAGTGCATGCCACGTGTCAGCGTCTGATTGGCTTCTAGTATTAGTGCGGACACGTGGCAACTCTTCATTGGTTGCGGGAAAACGGACGCACGATTACTTGTCGCACGGGAGCCAACGGCTGCATTGAGGGGTGCAATCCAGCGCGATCGCGCTCATGGTAGAATGCGACGTGTCATCACTTTATTGCCTGAAAAAATAGAGTGGGAAACGTGGCAATTTCTGATTCGAGGAATGGATTCAGGTGGACACCTGGCATCTTCTGATTCGCTGAAACTCCGGTTGCACGCAGAGATCAACGCACGGGATCAGAGGCGGGCGTACGTGGGGGACAGCGGCTGGATGCGTCAGACACGTGGGTCCCACGCTGCACGCCGGCCTGCGCGGCAGGTGGGCCCCACTCGGCGTACCGAGCCGCGTGAAAAATTGAGACCTGCACCCACTCTCTTTGGTCGGGTGTGATAAGAACACGCGAATCTCAGCCGTGTCTTATCTAATCGGACGGTCCACGATTCGCGTGTGTAGATTGGCGCGTAGATTCTTCTCACCTGCGTAGAAAATTAAACTTTTATTAATTATATTTTCACCCACAAATATATTTCAAATTACATTTTAAAGTTTCTTAAATTACAGTTAAGCCCTTTGCTAATTTTAAATTAAATTTTTAAACTTTAAATTATTATAATTAAGCCTATATTTAATTTAAATTATATTTTCAATTTTTATAAATTGTAATTAAGAACTATATTATTTGAAATTATATTTGTGGACAAAAAAATATGAAATAAAGTACATTTTCGATACAAATTATTTAATTTTATTAAAAATGTATCTTTAATGCATAAAAGGAAAATATTAATTTATTTAACAAAAATTAACTAAATATTAAAGAACATAGCAATTATCATTACTAAAATTGATGAAAATAACTATATAAAATATAGTTATATTATACAATGAAGCAATTTTGGCTTAACCAATCAAACAAACCAGGAAGTTTCTTTAAACCCATCTTATATGTTCTTTAATTTTCACACATTGAGGACAACGTGTATGTTAAGTTTAGGGGTGGTGTATATACTGAACCAAGGTGAAATACTTTCTGGATGTTATTGCTTGTGAAAGTTTTTTTTTGTTTTGTTTGTTTGGTTAATTGAAGATATTTTGCTATGAATAGTGATTAATTTTTATATCATCTGTTTAAATGGTGCATGTCTCTTTGAAAAATTTGAATGTTGTCTAAGTGATGAATAATTTTTACGTATATTTCATTTTTACAAGAATAAATATTCATGAGCAGTAGTCTTGACTTTTGAATTGCTATGCTAATTTAGAGAATGTTTATGTGAGTATGGAATTCGATTGATTTTTGTGGTGTTACAGTTCTTAGAATTTGTTTGATTTTCTCTCGAGGCGAAATTATAGATAACATTTAACTAAGAAAATGATTTAGGTCATCTTTGGATCGTTTGAGCCTTTCTATCTACCTTTACGTGCATTATCCATAATATACCCCTTTTGAGCTTCAAAGTTTATATATATATATATATATATATATATATATATATATATATATATATATATATTTCTCATTTCAAAAGCCTACCAAAAAAATATATATATGTGTGTGTAGATATGTCTTTTTTCTTATCTCACTAACATGTGAAAATTGTTAGTAAATATTTAAAGATATATCCGAAAAAAGAGGGTACTAAAAAAAAGAGAAAAAAATAGCAGAAAAGAAGAAAAGAAAAAAAAACAGATTCTGAAAAGAAAAGAAAAAACAGTTTCTGAAAAAAAAAAGAAAAAAAAAGCAAAAATGAAAATTTGGGTTTGGATGTGATGATAAATCCCTAACTGGGAAGTATTTATTGTGATTATAGAAGATCTATTGTTTCAATCCTAAAATGATGTGTTTAGGAAATTTTGGGCTAAATATTATCTTTTATCCTACCTTCACCTAAGCCATACATTACACGCTTAATAAAGTCCTATTGATTTGGTGTTTTGTGTTTGTCTACATTAGTGGAGAGAGAAATGAAAAATAAAAATATGAGATTTGTGATTTCATAAAAATTTATTTGATTTTATATTTGTATAAACTGATTCGGATGTCATGCGATGAAATATGAAAAGACTTTACACACACTAAAATTTATTGTGAAAATGTAATATATTTTTAAATTGACTCTGATACTTAGATGAAATTCTTTTATTTCTTTGAGTTATGTTATTTGTAATGTTTAAAAAGAAATATTTTGAAAATCACTATTTTAAATGCAGTTATCTTTGTTTTATTTCTTCCTTTTGCTCGAGGACTAGCAAAAACTTAAGTTTGGGGGTGTTGATAACTGTATTTTATATAGTTATTTTCACCTATTTTATTAATAGTAATTGATATGTTTTCTTTATTTTTAGTTAATTTTAGTTTAATTAATTAGTATTTTCTGCTTTTTATATATTTTAAGAAAATTAAATAAATTGTATTGAAAACGTTCTTAATTGTAAATTTTTGTCCAAAAATATAATTTCAAATAAAAGAGTGTTTAATTGCAATTTATAAAAGTTGAAAATATAATTTAAATTAAAATCGGGCTTAATTTTAATTATTAAAAGTTTAAAATTTAATTTAAATTAACAAAAGGGCTATACTGCAATTAAACAAAGTTTAAAGTGTAATTTGAAATATATTTGTGGGTGAAAATGGAATTAACAAAAGTTATTTATTTTGCGCAGCAGGGAAGAAGCCACGCAGCAATCTGCACGCGTGGCACGTGGACCGTCCGATCAAATCATAAACGGCTAGGATTGGCGCGTGTTGATCACATCCGACCAAAGCGAGTGGATGCAGAAAATTCTCTTTCACGCGGCTCGGCGCCCGAGTGGGGCCCACCTACCGCGCAGGCTGGCGTGCAGAGTGGGACCCACGTTCTGACGTGTTGCAGCCGCTGTCCCCCACGTCGCGCGCCTCTCATCTCGTGCACCGATCCCTTCGTGCAACCGGATCTTCAACTAATAAAATTGTGCCACGTGTTTGCACTTATCTGTTGGGCGAGTCAAATAAGGCCACGTGTCCCACTTACTATTTCAGGAAATAATCTTCTCACACGCGGCATGTTACAATGAGCGCGACCGCGCTGGATAGCACCCCTCGATGCAGCCGTCGGCTCCCGTGCGACAAGAAATCGTGCGCTCGTTTTCTTCAACGAATGAGATGTTGCCACGTGTCCCACTAATTGTTTCCGCGAATCATAACGTGACATATGGCAGCGTGAAGGAAAATAAATCAGAAATGCGCAGCATCTCCACTCACTTTTTCGATTCCATTTTCGATACAATTTTTGTCCCCCACGCGTGTAATTTATTATTTTCGCCACACTTCATTGTCCCCCGTGTGTATTAATTTTAAATATTTTCGATGTATTTTTTTAGCTATAAATAGGTGATATTGTGATAGAGTTTAGAAGTTTTTTTCCTGGAGTTTAGTTTTGGAGATTATTTTGTGTTCGGTTTTGGATTGAAGAACACGCAGAAGCCATTTTTTGGCTTTTGTTGTGTTCTGCTTGTGCCAAATATTTTCCATTTGAGATGTTTTAATTTTCTTCTTCTTCTAATTTTTCTGAATGTGTTGTAATTTTTATTTTAATTTAATGAAGTAATTTAATTTTTCTAGGGTTGCATTTGATCTAAATTTATGAGGCTTTAATTTTAATTATTATTTTTTATAGATTTATAAGACGTTCGATTTGTTCGTTCTATTTTGTGCTTAATGCTTTTTGGTTATTTACGAATCTTATCAAAACGATCCATGGCACATAAATAAACTTAGAAGAGGCATTTGTGTGTGTATTGCTCATAAATAGAATGACATGTATGATGAAGGATAGGAATATACCCTAATTGTATGTGTGGCCTATTGAAAACTTAGAACGTAATGAATCTTGGTGAATTTAATTCTCATAGAGATATAGTGAATTAATTTAACGAGGTGCGTTTATACGGAGCTTGGAAGAGATGTATGAATAACAATAGAAGTTTTTGGTTGACAAATTAAATGTACTAAAAAATATAAATCAAGAGAAAATAATATGATTGGAGTGAATTAATTTGGTGAAAAATTGCAATCCTAGAGTTCTTTTATTTTCTTGTTACCTTTTTCTTAATCAATGATTGTTTGGATAAAATCAGAGAGATACAATTTTAGTACTCAACAAACTATAGTAACAAATCTCCGTGGAAACGATACTGTACTTACAAATCTTTATTACTTGTGACCGTGTATACTTGCACAATTTTCTGTAGAAGCATAGTAATATAATATTTGATATGCAAATAATTTTTCACAATAGATATTATATAATCAAGAGAAAGTAGGGAAATAGTTAACACTTTCTAATCAAATTTTAAGCTTCAGTATGTTGTAACATACACATCTTAAACTCTGATTGTACTAATACAATAAGGGATCATGTATAACAAGTGATGTAACAAGTTAAATTCATGTAGAAAATATTTCTATGTGGTAACATCTTCGGGTTGCACAAGGCAACCACTCAACAGTAAATAATTCACTAATCAATAAAAATGTTACAACTTTGAAAGAAATAAAATCACTATCACATCTATCAATTGGGACCTCTATCTGAGATACCTATTATTTCTCTTACTGGTTTCTTCCACAACAACTTAATTCAACACATGAACTCGACTCTCCTCCATATCTAAAATGACTTAATATGGTGTGATCGTGATTGGTAGACACAAATCAATAACTTGAAATATTTATAGAACAAAAATGTTAAGGATCACTCTCAATCTCAAAGCACCAAAGGACTCCCTATCCTCCACAGACTCCACAAACCTTAAATCATATAAGGGAGAAACACAATCTAGGCATGTACACACACAAACTATGATTTCAAAAATAAATATAAATCTCAGTATGAATTTTGGAAGAATTTTGGCAGTAAAAAAAGGGTTAAAGAGTTGGGAGAAATGGGTGCATTTATAAAACTCAATCAGCCACCTCGCCATCCACCTTCTCAAAGGTATGGTGAGGGTGGTGGCAGATGCTAAAAAATATATTTTTTATTTCCAAAAGTGTTGACTTAATTCCACAAATACCGACACTCGAAATGAACCAAGCATATATACTAAAACAACCAACCCTATAGTGTATGAAAAACATGCTTTCAAATATAGTGTTCCTAACTATGTGTGTGTGTGCATCATTGATCTTTAGTAGCCAACCTTACAAAGAGGAAGATAAAAACTTGAGTAAAAATAAATAGACATCAGATTTTTTACACAAAAATCCAAACACATAGATATATAGTACGGTAGGACTTACAAAAGGCGTTCACACAATTCAACCTGAGAGGACTGCACTATGGCATAAATTTTATCTTATTATGGCACAAAATGTTTAATGTGCCTTGTAGAATTTTTGAGAGGTGACCACCACAACACACTTAATCCTTCATTGCAGCACATACTAAGGGTGCTATGTGAGGGCTCCAAGTGTTGTGTCTTTATGTGTTGAAAATTTTATCTCTTTTGAAACCAAAAACAACTAAAATATAACAAAACATACTCATGATTCTAAATAGATAGATTTACATAAATAATCATATAAAATTCTATAATCAAACCTACTCATTCCCAATAGCATAATAAAATAACAAAATAAGAGTATTTTTCAAGAAATTTCAATAAAAGTTTATCATGTATACTATTGTGTTTTCTAGCATATCAGGTTCTATTTGCTGAAGCATTAGGGAACAATGTTCCCAGGCTTTCTACACGTAACACACTTGATTTGGTTGAATTTTTGTTACTTAAATTTTGTGCGATGGGTATGCAAGAATACATATCATAGACATGTAATATAATGATAATAAAATATCATTCCTATGAAGATTGTAATATTACTAATTAATGTAAAAATTAACAAGTAAATATTAATTTTGTGTGTGTTGAGTAATAAAAAATAAAAGAACTAAAGGTAAAGTAGCAAGTAATAAGTTGAAACAACTAAGTAGCAATAAAATTTAATGCAGTAAGAGAAATAACAAAGAATTCAAGTGAATTAGATAGCTAGGGTTGTAAATGAAACAAGATGATGCAGTAATTGCATGATTGCTACAGAAATGTTACAACAAAGTATACTAGTAACCAGAATTCATGATTTTACTAGGGATTCTTCCGAATCTATGATGTTTATACCTCCTATGGTTCCATTAAACATATTCCAAAGTAAACCTAGCATTAAAAAAATCATTGCATGCACCAATTATTTTGAGTTATATGAGACAACTATATATTCCTATATTAGTTGCAAATGTAACCTTAATCCTTAGACCTTAGTTAAACACGCATTATTCAAGCATAAAACAACTTCAACTAAGCTTTATAGAATTAATCTTAGTTTATTACCCTATTAATTAATAATCAAGCAACAGATAGGAATAAAAAATTAAACAAATATTGAATAACTCTTATATTTGACCATAGTAAAGCATATATATAATAAAAAGAAAGACTACATGAACTTTTTTATTCATAGTTGATGAGTGCTTGAAAAGTACAATTATTTCAAGATTTATTTGCACATAAATGTTATAAATAGATTTGAATATACATAATTTTATCATTATTTAAGCAAATCAATTTTTTTTTTGTAATCATGGATATGTTTTGTTGTTTGAAAGGTACTTTAACCTTCAATATAATTAAATTGTTAACACTTGAAGATTCATACTTCAAAGCACTCATTTTCAATTTAGAAGAATAGAAGAACAATATATGTCAGTGTTACACATGATCCAACCAGTTTTAAAGGGTAAAAATAAGATATTGAAATAAGCAAAATGAGCCACACCACTCTAAGCTATTTTATATCATTTTTATGCAGTTTGAGTTAAGCTACAATGAAGAATATTTGGGTTATGGAATGACCTATTCAAGATTAGTTTGAAGTGTACCATTACAAGATACATGCCTTGACAAAAGAAACATCAGTCCTCAAACTTAGCTTATTACGTACAACTTCAAGAGGAGTACCTACACAATAGTTGTTATCCTTTCTAACACCTCTTACCAAAGTTTTACCCAACATATCATACATAATATAGTCTATTTGAGTAAACTTAAAAGTGTATTTGTTGACATAAATTTAGCTAATGCTAATAAGGTTAGCCTTGAGTCCTTCCACATATAGTACATCCTTGAACTCAAGGATACCAAAGGCACTAATTGATCCTCTAACACTGATCAAAGCCATATTTTCATCACCAAAAGTAACTGATCCATCATTAGTGAGACATTTGGTAAAGAAAGACTCATAATTATTGGTCATGTGTCTGGAGCAACCACTATCAAAATAACAATAACTGGAAGTCAGTGCCTTTAAGGCAGTGTATAGGGTTATGACTTCACTAGTCAGAGTAATAGAAAGTTTCAAAAGTTCTTCCACATGACTCAATATATCCCCATCAACTATGGTGTTCTAATGTTATACAATATGACAATGCGTGTATGATCACCCTCATCAACCTTTGTGCCATTTATGTATAAGAAGGATTTGCGTAATAATGTTTTGGGGATCAACAATATTTTTTGTCTTATTTGTAATTATTAATGTATTCTTTGTTGAAGGGAGGAAAAGACTCTCAATTTGAGAAAAAAAGGAAGAGATATTGAGTGAAAAAGAGTGCAACACGAGGACTTCCTAGAAGGTCACCTATCCTAGTACTTCTCTCACTCTAACACACTTAACTGTGGAGTTTTGATGGGATCCGGTGCGTTAGTACTAGTACAATCGTACCTATCAATAAATGCATCATCCTTATATAAGAAGGATTCGTTTACAATCCTTTTTGGTATCAGCAATGTTTCTTATTCTTACTTGTAACTATTCTTGTATTCTTTATTAAAGATAAGAAAAAACTCTCAATCTAAACAAGAATGAGAAAAAAATGGTGCAACACGAGGACTTCCGAAAAGGTTACCCATCCTAGTATGATCGCATCGATCAATAATTATACCATATATCTATAAGAAGGATTCACATAATATTTTTTTGAGAATCAACAATCCTTCTTATTACTATTTGTAATTATTCATGTATTCTTTGTCTAACATGCTTAATTGAAAAGTTTTGATGGGAACCGGTGTATTATTGTTTGTATGATCGCATCCATCAACATGTACACCATTTATGTACAAAAAGGATTTACGTAAGATTTTTTTAAGATCAACAACATTTCTTATTCTTATTTGTAACTATTCATATATTCTTTATTGATAAGAATAAAAGACTCTCAAAAAAAGGGGAAAAAAAGAGATTGATCCAAACATGGCTAAATGGATCTAATCCTTTAGTACTAGTATGATCGCACACATCAAAAAATAAAAAATCTTTATATAAGTAGGATTCACGTAAGATGTTTTTCGGCATCGACAATGTTTCTTATTCTTATTTGTAACTAATCAAATATCCTTTCTATAGAGAAGAAAAGACTCTTAATTTGAAAATAAAAAGCATGAAGGAAAAATGGTGCAACACGAGGGACTTCTTAAGATGTCAGCCATCTTGGTAATACTCCAGCTTAAGCATACTTAGCTGCTCAGTTCTAATGGGATACAATGTGCATGTTAATACTGGTATGGTCACACTCATCAAATTTTGTGCCATCCATGTATAAGAAAGATTCGTAAGATTTTTTTAGGATAAAAAATATTTCTTAATCGTATTTGTAACAATTCACATATTCTTGGTTGAAGGGAAGAAAAGAATTTCAATCTAAAAAAAATGAAAAGAGAGATTGAAAGAAACTTCCTATGAGGTCACCATCCTAGTACTACACCCACCCAAGCAAACTTAATTAAGGAGTTCTGATGGGATCCGATGTGCTAATGCTACTAAGATCATAGCCATCAACAACAACACCATCTTTTATGAGAAGGATTCGTATAAGATTTTTTTGGGAACAACAACACCAACAAGGACATACTAAGAGGCCACCCATCTTACTACTACTCTCGCCCAAGCATGCTTAACTGAAGAGTTTTGAAAGGATCCAATGCGTTAGCATAGGTATGATTGTACTCATCAACAAATATGCCATCTATATGTAAGTAGCATTAGCTTAAGATTTTGTGGGGATTGATAATATTTATTATTCTGATTTGTATCTATTCATGCATTCTTTTTTCAAGAGAAGAAAAGAATCTAAATCTGAAAAAAAATACTTTGAAGGAAAAAGGGTGCAACATGAGGAATTCCCAATAGGCCACCCATTCTAGTACTACTCTCGCCTAAGCATGCTTAACTACATAGTTTTGATGAGATCCAATGCGTTAACGCTGGTATGATCGCAACCATCAATAAGTGCACATCTTTATTTAAGAAGGATTTCATAAGAGTTTGTTGGTATCGATAATGTTTCTTGTTTTTATTGGTAACTATTAATATATTCTTTGTTAAAGAGAAGAAAAGGCTCTCAATCTAAAAATAAAAATCATGAGTAAAAAATGGTGCAATAAGAGTAATTCCCAAGAAGCGACCCATCCAAGAAGTACTCTCACACAAACATACTCAACTTTGGAGTTCAAATAAGATACGATGTGTTAATGCGGGTATGATCAAACCCATCAACTATTATGCCATCTATGCATAAGAAAGATTCACGTAATACTTTTATGGGGATCCAAAATGTATTTTATTCTTACTTTTGATTACTTATGTATCCTTTGGGGAAGGGAAGAAAAGACTCTCAATTTGAAAAAAAATAGAAAAAAAAACATAAAAAATAAAAGCGATATTGAGGGAAAAAAGGTGCAACCCGAGGACTTCCCAGCAAGTCATCCAACCTAGTACTACTACCAATCTAGCATTCTTAATTGCAAAGTTCTAATGAGATCCAATGCATTAGTGCTGGCACGATCGCATCCATCAACAATGTTTCTTATTATTTTTCTAATTATTCATGTATAATTTGTTAAAGAGAAAAAATAAACTCAATCATAAAAAAAGATTGAGAGAAAAAGGGTACAACACAAGGACATCCTAAGAAGCCATCAATCCTATTGCCACTCTCACCCAAGTATGTTTAATACTATACTTTTGATAGGATCTGATACGTTAGCATAGTTATCATCACACCTACCAACAACTACGGCATCTATATATAAGTAGGATTCAAGTAAGTTTTTTTGGGGATTGATAATATTTCTAATTCTTATTTGTACCTATTCATGGATTCTTTGTTCAAGAGAAGAAAAAACTATATTTGAAAAAAACCTT
Organism: Hippophae rhamnoides; assembly: GCA_033030585.1. Classification (NCBI taxonomy): domain Eukaryota; kingdom Viridiplantae; phylum Streptophyta; class Magnoliopsida; order Rosales; family Elaeagnaceae; genus Hippophae; species Hippophae rhamnoides. Next base: position 46,485,086 of record CM065430.1, on the reverse strand, counting down.
TGAGCAAAAAATGTTCCATATGATTTTTGGGATCTAGTGCATTAATACCGATATGATCACAACCATCAAAAAGTGCACCATCTTTATATAAGAAGGATTTGCATAAGAATTATTTTTGGTATCAACAATGTTTCTTATTCTTATTTGTAAATATTTATATATTCATTATTAAAGAGAATAAAAGACTTTCAATATGAAAATCAAAAGCATGAGCAAAAAATGGTGCAACAAGAGCAATTCCCGGGAGGTCACCCATCCTAGTACTACTCTAATATAAGCACGATCAAATTTGGGTTATAATACGATACATTACCTTAATGTGGGTACGATCATACCCATCAACTATTGCACCATATGTTTCTAAGAAAGATTCATGTAATATTTTTTTTAGTGATTAACAATGTCTCTTATTCTTATTTCTGATTATTTATGTATCCTTTGTGAAAAAGGAAAACAAGACTCTAAATCTTAAACAAATGAAAAAAAAAAGGAAAAGAGAGATTGAGGAGAAAAAGGTACAACACGAGGACTTCTCGGGAGGTCACCCATCCTAGTACTACTACCACTCTAGCATGCTTAATTGCAAAGTTTTAATGAGATCCAGTGTGCTAGTGCTGGTTTGATCACAGTGATTAACATGTAAGCCATCTATGTACAAAAAGGATTTTCATACAATTATTACAGGAACAAAAATATTTCTTATTCTTATTTGTAACTATTCATATTCCTTATTGGTAAAAATAAAAGACTCTCAGTCTGAAAAAGAAAAAAGAAGAAAAAAAAAAGATTGATCCAAAAAGGTGCAACACGAGGACTTCCCAAGAGGTCACCCATCCTAACACCACTCTTACCCAAACATGCTTAATTACAAATTTTTGATGGGATCTTATGTGTTATTATTGGTATGATTGCACCCATGACAAATTCACCATCTTTATATAAAAAGGATTCACGTAAGATGCTTTTTTGGCATGACAATGTTTCTTATTCTTGTTTGTAACTATTCAAGTATTCTTTATTAAAGAGAAGAAAAGACTATGAATCTAAAAATAAAAGGCATCAGCACAAAATGGTGAAACATGAGGACTTCCTAAGAGGTCACCCATCCAAGTACTACTCTCATCCAAGCACGCTTAATTGTGAAGTTCTGAAAGGTTATGATGCCTTCATGTGGTTATGACCGCACCCATCAACTATTGCACCATCTATGTATAAGAAGGAATCGTGTAAGATTTTTTTGGATCAATAATTTTTCTTATTCTTATTTGTAATTATTCAGTATTCTTTGTTGAGGGAAGAAAAGTCTCTTAATCTGAAAAAAGAAGAAGAAGAGAGAATGGCCAAAAAAGGATACAAAATGAGGACTTTCTAGAAGGTAAGCCATCCTAACATTACCCTCACCCAAGAATGCTTAACTGTGGAGTTCTAATGGAATCATGTGGGTTAGTGCTGATATGATCCCACTTATGTATAAAAAAGAATTTATGGAAATATTTTTAGAATCAATAGTATTTCTTATTCTTATTTGTTACTATTCGTATATTCTTTGTTGATAAGAATAAAAGACTCTCAATCTTAAAAAAGTAAAAAAGAAGCAAATACAAAGAGATTGATACAAAAATGGTGTAATATGAGGATTTCCAAGGAGGTCATTGATGAGCAAAACTAGCATCGCCGATCCTACCAATACTTTGGTTTTATATTTATAAAACTCTCGCAAGTGCACGAATCATTTCGTAGAAAATGATAAGTATACTCCCAAGGTCGATCTAAGGAAGGAATATATGTGGTTTTTAATTTATTATTCAAATTTTTAAAAATGAAATTAAATCCTAAACATCCTCTCACGATATTTGGGTTTTTGTGTTTTTAACCTAATAACATAAAAATAAACATAGATACAGATTCAATAAACATTTATGAAAATTTTATCTTTTATAATAATGGAGTATTTATGGATATAATAACTAAGTTAATTATGCTTGCTTATATTATTTAGATTATTAAAGATATAAATTGATATTTATTGATTCTCTCTTTTTTATATGAATACCACCTTTGGTGGGCTTAGATATTCTTTGTAAACTAAACAAATCAATTAACACCTATAGGTAGGGTTGATAACTAATTTGGTTAATTAAATTAATTCCTTTTTTCTAAGAGATTGAAAATGAACCATTTAAATGCCACTTTTGGTGAGGTTAAACAGTTTAAACTTTATTCAAGGTGTCCAAATTAAACCTAAGAATTTAATTATCCGAGTACTAACTTTCAAGTTTTAAAACTACTACTGAAAACATGTTGTCAATACATTTTCATATAATAATTCTTATAAAAACTTTTAAAATAGAGCTTCACTCTAACTACCGGCCGATTGTACCAACAAATAAAAGAGCACTACTCTAAATCAGATCGGATAACTAAACCTTAAAATCTAATTTTTAGATTTAAGTTTATAATGAAAAATAATATATTTCTCTCAAACATTCTTAATATAAAATCTTGAATAAAAACTCATTTTAGAGATTTTTACCTATTTAATATTTCGCAAGCATAACAACGTTATTATTATATCATGTTTACAAATAGCCAGCAAAGTTAAATTTAATCACAGAAAAATTAAATATAACAAATAAGAAAAAGTGTAAAAAATAATTGTAAAGAAAATAAAATTCTTACGGTACTTTGATGTTATTCCTGTTGCTAGAAAACCTCTAAACGAAATTTGCACTTCCATTTATTGAGTCAAAAAGCAAATAAATTACAAAAACATAATTAGTTCTTCTCAAAAAGAGAAGAACTCTAAAACTAAGAAAAATGAACTAAGAAATGGAGAGAAAGAAAGAGAAGAGAAGATGTGTTTTTAGTGCGATTTGTTATGAAGAGAATGTGAGTATTTATAGGTAAGGAAAGGAAGAAAAAGTGGGTGAAAAATGATTAAAAATGGAGGAAATGCATAGTAGGTGATGATGACGTCAGCTGGTAGGTGGGGCGCGGCGGTGCATGTGGAATGGAGCAGAGGCGCGTGTAGACTGGGCGTGCGGAATGGAGAGCAGGAACACACAGACTGGGCATGCGGCGCGCTTGGACTGGGCATTACCCGATTCAAATACTTACAATCTTGTGTGGAGAAATCATCCCAACTTTTCCTAGAGGCAAAACAATCCTCTTTTTGCCCAAAGCTTAAATTAGTTAGGCAAGCAATTCCACTAGCTCATTCCAAGAAGCCACTACTGCAAAATATACCTTTAAAGTCGATTCAACCCATGAACTGACTTTAAATTCTGTTTTGTTTTTACACATTTTACTCATTTTCTACTATCCTCAAAACTTGTATTTGATCACAAAATAGTAGAAAATACCAAAATCTGTTTAAAAGAGTTTAAATACTACAAATAATTGAAAAAATAAATATTAATTAATTACATAATAATTAAATTTATTACAAAAATAATAATTTACATACATACATACATATATATATATATATATATATATATATTTAACTTAACATACAAATAAAATGATGTCCCATCTTTTTTCATAGATTTTGTGATATTCCCAATTTATTTCAAGGAGAGGAAGCTTGGTTTGCTTAGAATCACCAGCAATTAAATCAATTTTTTTATATTCTTCTTGTGATGTAATAATTTGAAACATATGTTCTTCTAATTCTTCATGTAAATCCTAAAAACTTTGCATATTATACCACATTAACATCATGAAATTTATCATTTTTACATTTAACACATAAGCATCAAATCATACTAATTTCATTATTACTATTTCTACGAGCAAATTCTAAGAAACATTGAACTCTAGAAATGTAGTATTACTTAATTCTATACTTTGACATCGAAGATTTATCTATTTCTATTAATGATATTAAGCATATTAAATATGTATCCAACCAATATATTTCAGATATTATTATATATAAATTCTCAAATTAGTAGAATATCTATCAAAACATAATATAAAAATAAATACATAAAAACTAAATAATTAATAAACTCATAATAGCATTAACAAATATATAATATTTAATAATTTATATATATATATATAAATGATAATAATAAATATTTTATACATATATATAATAATAAATATTAATAAACTCATTATACATTATATACATATAAAAATGTATTTTATATTATATATATATATATATATATATATATTTCATGTACATGTAAATAATTTTCAAAATATTTAAGTTTAAAATAGATTAAAATATATCAAAAACCTAAATACATAAAATTATTAAAATAAATAAATGAATAAAATATCTTCTTCTCTTCTAAGCTTGAATAAAAATACACAACCTACATAACATAAAAATTTATACACATAATTAATAACACATAATATACATTAAAAAAAATATGAATAAAGGTGTAAAATAATTCATACAAATACTTACAAGAGTAAATGAAGTGACAAAATGAAGGAAATGAAGAAAAAAGAGTGTTTGGTAAGTGAGAAAGTCAATGAAAATGGGTATGAAAAATTTGAGTATTATGCCCAAACAAATAGTGGATCTAGAAGAGAAATTGGAAAGGAAGAAAACCAAACTGATGGCGGTGGAAATGATGGTCAAAAGTGGCTAGAAAAGGATAAAGAAAATAGAGATAATGGATGGTTTTTATTTATAAGGGAATAGGGAAACATAAGCTATCACTGTCGGTAAATGGGGGACAGAAGAAGATAAGGAAAAAAAATAAGGTAGCGTCAGTTGACACGTAGAACTGATGCTACACATAAGATTTAAGTCAATTCTACGTGTCAACCGACGCTACACATGGCTTAAGTCGGTTGACACATAGAATCGACTTAAAATCCTATGTGTAGCATCGGTTCTACATGTCAACTAACTTAAAAAATTATAGAAAAATAAAAATAGTAGCATCACTTGATACGTAGAACCGACGCTACACATAGGATTTTAAGTCAGTTCTACGTGTCAATCGACACATGGCTTAATTAGGTTCACACGTAGGACCAACTTAAAATCATATGTGTAGCATAGATTGAAAAGTAGGACCGATGCTATTATTTTAATTTTTTAAGTCGATCTTTTAGCATACCGACTTAAAATAAATTATAAGTCGATTTTTCTCAAAATTCCAAAGATAACATAACCACACCAACTACCAATACCTTTTCCACACCGGCTGAAAGAATCCAAACAAGATAAGCAATTATGTGATCTTTTTAATATGTTTTATATCAATTTACCATTATTATAAGTGATCATGAATGTGACCTCCTATGCTAATTTTTTCTAAGGGTTGAAGAGTAAGAAAGAGAGGTATGAACTTAATGAGTGAGTAGTAGTATCAAAAATTTCTAGTGTTGTACTGCAACACCGACTTCTCCCTAAGTTGAAAGACCCTGGAAGTTTTATCATAAACATAATTATAGGGGATAGGAAGGTCGCTAAAGAAAATGTTTTATTTAGGTGCTAGTATAAACTTGATGCCCTACTCTATATTATTATACCTTGATTTAGGAGATTTAAAACCCACAACTATATCCCTTCAACTTATAGATAGATCTCTTAAGTATTCAAAGAGAATAGTTAAGGATGTGTTGGTATAAGTAGACAAACTAATAATTCCTGTTGACTTTATGGTTCTGGATATGCAATAAAATCCAGCCTTAGACAAAGAGCACATAATACTACTTGGTAGACCATTTATGGTAACTACCAAGACTATTATTAATGTCCAAGATGGAAATTTGTCAATGACAGTCTTAGGAAAGACTATTCATTTTAAAGTTTTTAATTCTTCACTTTTTTCTTCTATTTCTTCCATTGATGAAATATTCAATGTTGACCTTTTGAATAATATTGTCCAAAGAACCTTTTCCTGAACCAGAATAAAAGACAATTTTGAAACTGTTCTTACACTTGAAGAGGTTGAAGAAGATTTAGATGAGGAAACTAAGGGGTACCTTAAACAACTAGATAGTGATGAACTAATGAAAATATCTAGTACACTCTTAAATCTGCCCATTTCTCCATCTAGTAAAGAGGCCGATCCACTTGAACTTGAACTCAAAGACTTACCTAAGCACTTAAAATACCCATTTCTAGGAGAAGGAATATCCAGTGGTAATTTCTTCAACATTGACCAAAACCCAAGAAAAGGAACTTATAAAAGTGCTTAAGAAGTTTAAGAAAGCCATAGGTTGGAGTATCGAGGATATAAGAGGCCTTAGTCCTACCATGTGTATGCATAAGATCAACTTAGATGATGGTGCTAAACCCGTACGAAAGGCCTAAAGAAGACTAAACCCAAACATGCAAGAGGTAGTGAAGAAATAAATTGTTAAATTGTTAGAAGAAGGAATTATCTACCCTATTGCTGATAGTAAGTGGTTAGTCCAATGCATGTGTTACCTATGAAATATGGAATAACAATTGTTAAAAATGACAAAAGTGAATTAGTGCCCACTAGAATAATCACTGGATGGAAGATGTGTATAGATTTCAAGAAACTAAATTTATATAATAAAAAGGATCACTTTCCTCTTCCATTCATTGGTCAAATGTTGGAAAGATTAGCTAAGCACAAATTTTACTATTTTCTAGATGGATTGTCCGGATATTATCAAGTTCCTATAGCACCTGAAGATCAAGAAAAGACCACATTTACATATCCTTTTGGGACATTTTCTTTTTGAAGAATGCCATTCGGGTTATGTAATGCCCCTACCACATTCCAAAGATGTATGACTCCTATCTTTTCAAACATGTTGGAAAAATTCATTGAGGTTTTCATAGATGATTTCTCTATCTTTGGAAACTCATTTGATGATTGTTTTACATAATTGACTTTGGTTTTAGAAAGATGCATTGAATGTAATCTAACCTTTAGTTGGGAGAAAAGTCATTTTATGGTTCAACAAGGGATACTGTTAGGATATATCATTTCAAACAAAGGTATTGAAGTCAATAAGGGAAAATTTGGAATGATTTCCAAATTATCTCCCCCTACATTAATGGGATAAGAAGCTTCTTAGGACATGCAAGATTTTATAGACAATTTATTAAGGATTTCTCTAAAATAAGTCATCCCTTATGTAACTTGATATCAAAAGATATTTATTTTGATTTCAATGATGATTTCCTTATTTTCTTTAATACATTGAATGAGAAACATTCTGATTATGGCACCAAACTGGTCTTTACCCTTTGCAATAATGTGTGGTGCTTCTGATTATGCTATCGGAGCAGTCTTATGACAGAGAGTGGATAAGCATTTGCATGTCATCTACTATGCTAGGAAAACACTCAATCATGCCCAAATGAATTATACCACCACTGAAAAGGAATTCTTGGCTATAGTGTTTTCTTTAAACAAATTCAGGTCTTATTTAGTAGGATCTAAAGTGATTGTGCATTCTAATCATGCTACTTTAAGATTCCTATTAAGTAAACTGAATTCCAAGCCACAATTAATGAGGTGGATCCTACTCTTACAAGAACTTGACCTAGAAATCAAGGATAAGAAAGGTAGTGAAAACTTAGTAGTTGACCATTTGTCTAGGTTGATTTCTAACTTCAATTTTCTTAAAGGTGAGAGTAATGAAGATATAGTTAAAACCTTTCCTAATGAAAAATATTTTCAATAGGTCCAAACCTATGGTATGTTAATATTGTAAATTATCTTGCCATTGATGTTTTGAGACCTAACATTTCATATCAAGACAAAAAAAGGTTCTTTAAAACTATCAAGGACTATTTATGGGATGGCCCTTATTTATATAAGATTGGTCAAAATCAAGTCATCCAGAAATGTGTACCTGAAGAATAACATAAGAGCATTTTGATTTTTTTTCATGAACTTCATTGTGGGGGCTATTTTGGTGGTGAAAAGGCAACTCGTAAGGTGTTATAATCTAGATTCTTTTGGCCCACTCTTTTTAAAGATGCTCATATGTTTTATGCACAATGTGATAGATGCCAAAGAACATGCAACATAAGCAAAAGGGATGAAATTCCTTTGACATCTAATTTAGTTGTTGAACTCATTAGTGTATGGGGGATTGACTTTTTGGGTCAATCATTTTCCCTCATACAATGGTTTTCAATATATTTTCCTTGCTATGGATTTTATATCCAAGTGGGTAGAAGCTATCCCCAATAAAACCAATGATGCTAATGTTGTTGTAAAATTCTTGAAGGATTCAATATTTAGCAAGTTCAAAATGCCTAGAGCTATAAAAAGTGATGAAGGTATCCATTTTTGTAATAAAATATTTGATGGACTACTAAAAAAGTACAAAATCACACATAAAGTCACTACTCCATATCATCCTTAAACTTATGGTTTAGTAGAGGTAAGCAATAGGAAAATGAAGGGAATCCTGGAAAGCACTTGCATCCTTCAAGGAAGAACTAGGCATTTAAGTTGAATGATGCCTTATGGGCATACCACATAGCCTACAAAACACCCATTGTGATGATCCTTTACCGATTAATCTTTGGGAAAGCATGCCAGCTTCCTATTGATCTCGAACACAAGGCTTATTGGGCAATTAAAGATTTAAACATGGACTTAGATAAAGCATGAGAAAAACGGTTACTCCATTATGACAAGAGGCTAGTTCCTAAGACTCTTCACCCTAGAATGAAGGTTCTTTTATTTAAATTTCGTCTGAGATTGTTTCTAGGGAAACTAAGATCAAGATGGGATGGAACATTCCAAATAGTCCAAGTATTTGCTCATGGAGTAGTATAACTATTGGATTTCATGACACAAACAACATTCAAAGTCAATGGGTAGTGCATAAAGCCTTATTTAGAAGGACCACACAACACTGCAGAAATTGATTACATGTGGCTAGGTAATCCTTGGCACCATAATGATGTGTCTTGCTAAGACGTTAAACTTTGTGTTGGATGGGAGGCAAGCCATCATTGAAAGGTAATTTTATTTTATTTAGTTTATTTTATTATTTTATTTTCTTTTATGAGCACTTTGTTTATTTTATTGCCTAAAATAATTGGTTTTTAAGATGTGTTAAAGTACTTGTTTGCATGATTCAAATATGATGTTAGATGCAACTAGCATTTTCCATCAAAATCCTTAACATATAAAGCAATTTGGTAACTTTTCTATCCCTTCTCTTTTACAATTTTCATTTTTTACATCGAGGACAATGTAAATTTTAGGTTGGGCACCGTAGGATTTAAAAGTTACACAAATTAGGAAAAATTTAAAATATTTTGTAAACAATGTGCCATTATTTTTCTTATTTAGTTGTGTAATTTCACACTAATTGTTTCCTTTAATTTATTTGTTTTTCTTTTATATATGTGTGTTATTTTCTTTATTTGTGTGTTTAGGTAAATTAGAGTAGTGGTCAATTTTTTTCACAAAAATTGATCATGTCTTAGAATTAAATGTAAACGATGATTAAATATTTTTTGCACTATTAGATTAATTTCCAAAAACATATCATGAAATAATGTGATAATTAGTTAGTGTTTGTCATGACTAGTATTTCTTGATAAGGTATGTAAATTGCATTAAACCCAAAATCGGTGTTTAGGAATCAAATAGTGGAGAAATATTTTGAGTCCATTATCCTTTATTTTGAGTGATAAATATTATTTTTTCTACTCTAAACATTTTTCTTATTTTTTAGCATTATTAGATTATCTCTATAGGACTTAGCATTGAATGTCTAGATTTTTACATTTTAATGAAATGTTATATATTTATTTTTTATTTGCTTAGATTAAATGATTTAAATAGAAATTGATAGTATATGTCTTTCTTTATTCGTATATGACTCCTATTAAAAAAGAGTGATATTTACGGTTACTTATATAAATACAAACAAAAAATCCAAATAGTAATCACTCACCTTATCATATAAAAAATGTACAATATGTACATGGGTCCACTTTCTAAAAAAATGGATTCTCTTATAAAAAAGAGGAATGCAAGAGACAAAAAAAAAATAGAAAGAAAGAGAGGAAAATGAATAGTATAATCTATTACTATGACCCAAAAAAAGCCTAAAGAGTTGTAAGAAATGGTTTAATGCAAAAGCAAATATAGGAAGTGATTCCCTAAGAAGTCATTGCATTTTCCTACATTTTCTAAAAGGCATATTACTTGATATTTTTATTTGATGAATTTGATTGATGCATGAAAGTAATATATAATATTTTATAAATATTTACATTTGATTTTTTTTCTTGAGATCAATGTTAAAATAACACTATGAGTCTTTCTTCTTTATACATATGCGAACATATTAGTTCATTTCTATACATTAACTCTTTTACATATAAATTAGTATAAGTGTTTGAATCCATAGGATTCAGTGTCATTGAGATTATTGACTTGTGAGAAATAGAGTCAAGGAATTCGGAATCCTCACATCAAGTTTGGTTTAAATTAAATTGAAACATTTTTAATATGAAATATGAAAATGATTTTCAACTAATTATTATAATAAATCATGAATGTTTAGGAAGTTGAAATAATTCATGCTTAAGATTTTAATTAGGAAATTTAAAAGAGATTATCAGCATGAAATATTTTTGTATTTCATTTATTTATTTTATTTTAGTCGTTTTACTTTGTTTTCATTTTTTGTTAATGTTTGTGGGTGCCATTACTGAAAAAACTCATGTGACTTAAACTTGTCCGCTAGAGCAACCTAGAGGTTTAAAGGAATGTTTTATACGCTAAATGCAACTATGTCAATCCACGGAAGTAATTTAAGATAGTTTAAATTTTAGTTTTTATCGTTTCTCTTGCCAAGGGACTAGCAAGAAGTTGGTTGGGCTTGTGATGAGTGCTGAAAAAGCACTAAAATTATCATAATTTAATGTAATTTAATTGATTAAATAGATTTGTATTTATATGATTTTATCATATTTTTAAATAAATTTGTCTTTTTGGAATCACATGTATTTTTATTGTTTTTTAGGTATTTTCATTCAAAAAAAAACTTAAAGACTCGAAGAAAAACATTAGAGGAAATACATTACAAATATGTTGAGAAAAAAATGAGTAAAAGACAAAAAGAGGGAAAAATTGGACAAAATGGATCAAAACGTCAAGCACATGCCTTCACGCGCGCAACGAGTACATGCCATGCATACTCTAGCACACGCTGGCGCTGTGTCCCGCGCGCGCCAAAACTTATCTGCCTTAAATTTTGCACCCCACATGGGTGCCAACATGTCCAAACGCGTCCAAAATCAATTTTTGAAATATTTTCCCACCTCTTTTGGCCTTTTCCTCACCTAAAAAGGACCATCTCTCCTATATTAAAACACACAATGTTCTCATCTTTTTCTCTCTTTAGAAAGTTTTTTTAGTTTTTAGTTTTAAAGTTATTCTTTTTTTGAGAAGAACTAGGTATGCTTTTATAGATTTTTAATCTTTGATTCAATAAACAAAAAAGCAAATCTGTTTGGAGGTTTTCCAATAACAGAATTAGCTTCAAAGTTCTATGAGGATTCTTTTGAGATATAATTTTAAAATTAATTTTTTACAGTTATTTTTTATGTTTTATTGTTATATATTTTGTTTAATTTTTCGGTGATTAAATTTAACATGACTGATTATTTGTAAATATGATATAATAATATCATTATTATGCTTGCGAAATATTGAATAGGTAAAACATTTATATAAAATAAATTGAGTTTGTTTAATTCAAGATTATTAAGGATGTTAGAGAGAAATATATTATTTTTCATTACAAATTTAAATATGAAAATTAGATTTTGAGGTTTATTTATCCAGTCTGATTTAGAATAATACTCTTTTATTTATTGGTACAATTGTCTGGTAGTTAGAGTGAAGTTCTACTTTAAAAGTTTTTATAATAACTAATATTTGAAAATGTATTGACAACATATTTTCAATAATGGTTTTAAAACTTAAAAGTTAGTACTGAGTAATTAAATTATTAGGTTTAATTTAGACACCTTGAATAAAGTTTAAAATGTCTAACCCCACCAAATGTGTCATTTAAATGGTTTATTTTCAATCTCTTAGAAAAAATGAATTAATTTAATTAACCAAATTAGTTATCAACTCATCACATGGGTGTTAATTGATTTGTTTAATTAATAAAGAATATCTAACCCTATCAAATGTGGTATTTATATAAAAAAAGAGAAAATCAATAAATATCAATTTATATCTTTAATAACCTAAATAATACGAACAAGCATAATTAACTTAATTATTATATCTATAAATACTCTCATGTTATGAATAATATATTTTTTTCATAATTGTTTATTGAATCATATTTATATTTATTTTTATGTCATTAGATTAAAAAAAACCAAAATATTGTGACAGAATTTTTATGATTAAATTTTTTTTTAAAAGTTAGAATAATAAATTAAAAATCATATATATTCTTTATTTGTATCTACTTTAAGAATATATTTGTTATTTTCTATAAAATGATTGGTATATTTATAATATCTTTACAAATATAAAATAAAACTATTTCTAGGATCTACATTGATGTTTTTGCTCATCAATTATCACATGCTCGTTTTTCTTTAACCTATCACTTGATGAATTAATAAGAATACTTTTATAGGAAGTATATATTATAATGTGTTTCTGGTTTATCTAGTGTCATGTTAATATGACTCATTTTTCCCTTATTTTAAGTAATAGTTTTAAATTATATTAAAATATTATTTGATATAAAAAAATATTTAAAATAAATTTTTTAACTTAACTATCTTTCATTAAAGAGTAGAAAAATCCAAAACTTACGTTGCATAAAGTTTAAAAAAATATATGATAATACGGTGGATAACATTAAATTTAAAGTTTTGGATTACAATACAAAGTGGATATGGATATTAAAAATTATGGGCGGTATATTAAAATATATTCCCATGTTCGAATCCATATCCATTTTTCCAATCTTGTCCCATCTGTCTGAATGGTGGGTACTGGGTAGGGTGATATTTCGTCTAAGAAAATATGGTAGCCACTTGCTTCACATTTATATGGTGTATAAAGTTGCTGGATTTTCTGTCAAAGTTGTCGGCGCCTTAACTAAACTATTAAAGATTATGAGGATAAGAGGATCTAATTTATATATAATTAAATGTTTTTTTAGCTAATAAATTATATGTTTAGTTAAATTATACTTAACAGTAACAATTTTACAGTTACAAAATTTGTTTTACCCATTAGGTGTAGGTGTAAATTACTATTAGTTTCTTTAAATATTTCAGTTTTAGAATTATATTTCTTATTTTTCTTTTTATCTTAAATTAAATTAATATTTTTTATCTAAGACAAAAGAAAAAAAAATATAAATAATAAATTACTAATTTAATAAATTTTATGACGATAAATTTTAATATCTAAAAAAATACTTAAAAAAATTACATAATATTTTGAACATAATATATTTTATTAAAATATTTATTATTAGAATATATTATACATGTTATTATTAAATATTGTATAAAATAATTATAATATTATAATTATTCAGAATATCTCAAATTAATTGTTCAAATATTATAAGTATTTAAAAGTATATATATTAAATAAAATATTAGTTAAAAATATAAATAATTTATTGTTTTCATATTTTATAAAGTTGTATAATAAAACAATAATTTTGATAAAATTTTCATAATTTTCATAAAAATAAATTACAAATTTACATTAAAAAGGATAATACCATAGTTACATGCATGTTGTATTATTCACATGTTACTCAATGATGATTTTTACCTCAAGAGGTTGAGAGTCTGACATTTAGAGCATTTGATCAGAGCATCCAATAATGAGAAAAGATAAATATTATATTGAGAAAAGAGAAAAGAGAAAACAAACATTTAATTAATTATTTAGGTAGTATTGAATTCTGGAGTTATGGGTTGAGTATTATACATAACATAATATTTTTTCGTATACTTAAAAAGAGAGGTAAAAGCTCTCTATGAGTTGCCCAGTTGTATTTTTAAAAGAAAAACATAAAATATTTTTGTGTTGAGGTTTTATTTATTTATTTTTTTTATTTCCCATAAATCTAGTTGTAGGAATTTGTTAATTTTTCTTAGCATTTTAAGCATGTCCATGTATGCAGAGCCTCAGTGCATACCACCACCTCTTATGAGGCAAAGAGTAAATCATGATACAGTATGAGGCTTAAGCCTCAAATAAAAATAAAAATAAAAATAAATAATAATAAGACAAATTTTACCAATATAACAATCAATCCAATTACTGTTAAAACATCTAAAACATAATATAAAATTAAGCTCCATAAAAGTTTCACTAAAAAGCTAGAAGTCGCATTAAAACGCCATTATCGAAAAGGATGATCCTATTCTTCATTCTCATTCTCATCATCACAACTATATTTATCAATTTCATTGCAATAATCATCAAAAGGATTACGACTATTGTCATCACCGTCAGATTCATCATGTAAATAATTAATTCCTACATATCTTTATTCATATATACCATCCTATAATTCAACCCACCCCGTCTCATCTTTCCCAAGGGATTGCAATTAGTTCCTATTATATACGAAGGGGCTTGGGTCCACTGAAACATATTTGAGAAGTTCTGGGTTCCTTTCTAACATATTCATTTCTTGTTCTTCTGTAAATATCCAAGCTTCAATCCCATCACCAGATTTTGTGTCAATAATAGTAACATGAGGTACAAAAATTTCTGATTTATCATTTCCACCAGAAAAGCTCACCCAAATAGGCTTTCCCCATCCGAAATCGGCTTCATAAAATCCAAAATTACACCAACTGTTCATTCCAAAATAACCCACCTCATCTTTAGAAGCATATTCACCTATTTCCTTAATGGACTTTAACATCAAAGAGTGACCCTCCTCATCACCTTTTATCAATTTATTCACAAATTCACCATCAAATTTTTTGAATGTATCTCTTAACTTACTCACCAATTCACTCAATGACTCTTCATTATTATTTTCATTCAAATATTTTGCAGATGCTAACCAAATAATATTACCAACAAAATTATCAGCTAAAGGTGGTTCTGTCCTTCTGCGAAGGTTCACATTATGAGTTATTAAAGAAGGCTGTGACTTACCATATTTTTCTTTTAAGACAGCCAATTTAACTTGCCATATTAGTGCTGAAACAACTTCAACACGTGTTGGGTTCTGAACATATGAGCTTGATGATTGAGATTTGAGAGTAGATAAAGCAGAGGCATCAAACACAAATCTTTTAACAACGCCCTTTCCTTTTCCAATAAAAGAACCCCACATCATATTTGATGCATTTCTTATAGACAAATCTCTAGCAGGTAGAAAAGAAGATGAAAAAAATTTGGGATATATTATATTTTCCTTAGAACAACCAAAAGCTGTTGAACTCCAAGATTTGATGAAGGTACTTAAAGAAAACCCATCAAGGACTTTGTGAGTTATGCACATACCAATAGCTATTCCACCACAATCAAACACATTTGATTGAATGTTAGTTAGAGAAACTCCAACATTTGATTCTTTGATCATGGTATCATCAGGAAGGAAACTATTTATGGCATAGAGGTCAGGTTGGTTAAGAAACATGAGCAGTGAACAGTTGACTTTAGCTTCTTTAAAAGAAGCTCCCACATCATTGCAGTCTATGGAGAGATCATCTATTATTGTTCCGGCTAGTGGATAAAAATTAGTTAAAGTTTCTGATAGAGAAATCTTTATTGTTTCTAAACTCTTTGGGACATCAAAATTATGATGAGTGAAGTTCTTTGGGAGAAAATAGAAGATAATTGGAGCATAAGGAAACGGAACAAGCTGATCTAACATAGATAGTTTGAATGTTCTAAGGTGACTGGGTGTTGGGGAAGATGGTATAATCTTCTCTGTTGAGATGATTTCAACTTTGAATTCCATTTCAATTGAAAATAGGATGTGGCTAAAAGGATTTTTGCCTCAAAAAAATAGAGCTATCATGTTCAACTTTTGTTTTTTGTCAAAAAAATGTGCGCGTATTTATAGGACCTTTCATTAGTCTTATTTTTTTTTAAATAAACTAACCTAAACCTTTCATTAGTCTTATTTTAATCCAGAGACTTCAATTGTATTTTTTTAAAATAATAAATATACATGTAGTTTTGAATAAGAATAATAAAAAAAGGATTAAGTTAAACTATTTTTGTTTTACGTCAAAAAAATGGACAATACTTACACGTATTTATAGGACTTTTGTTTTTTAAAGAAAAGAGCTAGATATATATGACAAAATTACGGAGTTAAATGCACTATTGATTTTCAAATTATTTTATTCTATTCAATTTAGTTATTCAATAAATTTTTCATCCAACTTGATCCTCAATATCAAATTTAGTACAAAACTACTTTTACTTATAAAACAAATACCAGCTAACAAATGTGAATGGTTTGGCAAAAAGACAAGTGCTTTGAATTAGCATAAGTTGAAACGAAATCATGGCCTCGTGTGATTGCACAAACAAATGACGAAACTCCACACTTGATATACAACCAAGAGAGAGGTGACGCAGACACCTTAAAGACTCAACAACTCTCCCTAACATCAAAAGAAAATAATAACAGAATAAATCAGCACACAAGCAGAATAAAGAAAACATCCAAAATATCACATATGTAGATGAGTAAGGAAAGTAGTAAAGAAGAAAATATATCTCCCATGTGCGAAAATAATTGGTAATTAATCTCATTATAATAAAAACACATACGAACATGCGTGACACCACAATATAACATGATAACAAGCAAATTGACCGAGTTTGCAATTCCCTAAAGTAAGTAAATTAATAAATAGTTTACCACTCCAAGAAATATAAATCAATATACTACTACAATATATGTTTTTGGTTTCGGAATTTTAACCTCGGTTTTTTTTAAACCGAAACAATAGGGTTTTGACTACTGTTTAATAAAAACCGAGATCATAGTGTTTATATATAGTCTCGATTTTATTAATAACCGTGACTATAGTTTAAAATTACAAAAAATATTTAAATATATATAAATAAATTTATATAACAACGATTATTAAATAACTATAATTATAATTAAAATAATAAATTTTTTAATATTTTTAAAACCGAAATGAAATAATATACTATATGTCTTTCATTTTAAAAAAAATAAAAAATTACTTTACAATTTTTTATTTAATGTATTTTATTTCTTTTATAATATATATATATAATTTTTTCACTTTTTTTTATCTCTTTCTTCTTTTTTCCATTTTTTCTTTATAATTAAATTCCTATTACTTATATATATTAATATATAATTTCTAATTAATATATATATAATATCAATTCCCTTATCAACGTACATATCTCCCTTTTTTTTCCTAAATCATTTCTGGCCTCCCGAACTTGCGTCTTTGTCCTTCTCAACGAGCAGCGTCGCATCGCACCGTGCCACGCCGCACCTCAAGAAATTGACGGCGACCTCCCCTAGCAGCTCCTCCTTTCTAGCACCTCACTTGACATTTACAACAGCTCTTTTCCCTTTTCTTCTTCTTTTCTCTATGTTTTGTTTTGTTCATATTCCCTTGTTCGCACCTTGTCGACCAATTGTTTGTACTATTGTCACTCACGACCCAAATATGGGTAAGTATTGTTTCCAAAATCCAATTCGATCTTAGATTTCGTGGTTAACTTGATTTGATTTTTTTAAGATCTAAAGTTCGTTTCGTTACCCGATTTTTCTTGTGTTTTACTTTTGTTTTGTATTTTAGGGTTAACTTGAGTTAGTGTGGGTTTGTAGGATCCTGGTTGCTGCTTGTTTTTGTTTGGATTGAAAATTTCTATTTGAGGTAACTTGTTCTATGACTTGTTTCATTTCTTTTATTTTCTGTTGTGAATTAAGAAGTGTGGGTTTAATTTCTTTTAATATCTGGTTGGGCAAGTTTGGCCTGTGAATTAATGCAACCCCTGAGAGTGTTTGGTCTAGAGTTTTGGTTTTTGGATTCCTTGGCTTCATCTGTTCCCTCATATTTTAGCTGCAGTAGTTTAATGGCATATGTTCTAACCTTCTCCCTATAGGTAGAGCTAGCACATGGTGGACGTGGACATTCTTCTTCTTCAGTGGATTTACTTTTGTGCTTTATTAATTTTTTTCCCTCTAAATTATTTTCTTTGTATGCTTAAACTATTTTATGTGTTTCCTATTACAATTTTAAAGGCAAATATGATCTAGTAAGGTTCATAAAAACAATTCAGAAATATGGACTCTATGCTCAACTTTGCATTGGACCTTCTGACCTGATGTTGTGCCTAGTTCTATTTAAAAAAAATACTTTGGTTTGATCATGTACTAATACGTTGTTTTTTTAATTATATTAATTAATTGTTGAATATATTAGTACCTATGTTAAGCACTTTGTAATATATTGCAAATATATAAAGATTGTTCCTTACATCATATAAAATCATCCTTGGATAATCTATATATATTGGATTATTTTGATAAAATGAAAGCATTTTCTGATGAATTGGCTGCTATTAGGCCTATGGATGATCACATGCTATTGTATTTTTTGTTTTCTTTTTCATGGTAGGCCCCAAGCGCAACAGCATGAGGCGTACCAAGCACACTAGGCCTCAATATGGGGAGAAGACCATTGATGGATATGAAGATTTTCCAGAAAATGATGAGAAATCCTTAATGAAGGCTGAGAAATCACTTACATAGACTTAATGAGTTGACATTGAAATGAATATTGAAATAAGTTGCCCCCACTGACCATCTCACCACTCTGATAAACATTATACATTGTCTATCTACTTGTGAGAAAGCAAAAGATGCAGGAAATAAAGATGAAATTTAAGTCTTGGTCTTTAGTCTTAGTCTTTAGTCTTTAGTCTTGGTATTAGTGTTGGTACTAATCTTCTTCTTGCCAGTGTTGGTGTTTATCTTAGTCTTGGTGCTAATCTTGGTGCATTCTTATTTAGTCTTGATGCAACTGCTAGTCTTCAGTGCTCTTGTGTTCTTATTTCTTATTTGGTATTGGTGCTAGTTTGTAGAAGATGGAGTTAAGAAAGACTTGAGAGATTTTTCAATCCACTGAAAATCCGGAATTATCATTATAATCGTTTTTGTAGCATATTTATGCTTGTAATTAATATTAAAAAGTCAATTTATAATAGTAATTTTTTATTATGTTTTAGTGTATAATAAACTCTCAAATGTAATTATACTTTTAATTTTAATATAATATGATTTTTAATATTGTTTTAATAAATTTATTGTAATTTATATTAATTTTTAACATTGTAATTTTTAATTGTATTTTTTTTAATTTATGTATACCGTATGACCTCGCTTATTAGAAAACTGAGGCCATAAGTCGTTACCTATGGTCTTTCTCACTTAGGCCTCGGTTCTTATAACTGTGGCCATAGACCTACGACCACGGTTAAAAACCGAGGCTATATGTACTTTTTGTAGTAGTGATATTGCTATCAATTAGACCATCAGTTCAACTTTGTATAAGCTACCTCCATTGATGTTTGCACAATAAGTGCGATCCAAATATTTCAAGCTATCCTCTAGAGCTCTACCATCACGTGTTGTCGCACAATCACCAACTATTACTCATATAGTGAAGAATCTAACATATGACAACTCCTATGCACACGATTCTCGATACAACTATATTGTCATATTTAACTCTTTATAAATGAATCCAACCAAAAAGAAGTTTTTTTTAGAAAATCACACATTGTATCAATTTTATAGAGCCACACTCAATGTATCACTGATACAGAACTAGAAAATTGCTTTTCACAAAACCTCAATTTTTTAAACTGTAATATTTTTCTTAAAAGTTTCCTAATTAATTCAAAGCACACAAAATGATGGGTATTTATAGAAAACATTTTAGCTTCCATGGGTCTCACTGACGTCCTTGGTGAGCTTTCACTGAATACCTCATTGAGGTTAATAGCTGCCATCAACAAGAGTAATAGATGCAATTGGTGCTTGCCACCTCGGCGAGCTCTTGTTTACCACTCGACAGGCACACAAAACTAATCCTTTTTTGTTTGAAAAATGTTGAGTAATGTTACACAACTACCCGCAAAATCAATAATACAAGCATAAAACCTAAACATGCCATACATGCTCTAAACCCATGGTGATTTTTGTGTCATGAAATTATACAAACTACAATCTATGTGAGCATGTGAAATATTGAACCATTAATAGTCAACATATTATAGAGGATGAAATTCTATGTAAAAATACAAACTCAGTATTTTGCACACATGAATGCAAAACTTACAACCTAAAAAATAGACAAATCATTTAACATAATACATTTATGCAAGATGGTCCTAAGTATTTCATTCTTATGAACAAAATGAGACATACAACCAAGACACCCCTTATACTTAACTCTAGTGCATCTATCTTATTGTACTCCATCCATCTTAATTTATCAGCAGATTCATCTTGATGAACCAAACAACTCCCAACTAAGCTCAAGAATTTGCAACCGCACTTGTAATATTCTACACATATGATGTATATGCCTATACAGAGCATCATGCATAACTATGTGTAGTCTAACCAAATAATATCATGTTACCCCTATATAGCAAGGTAAAATATGATAGGATAAGTACACTAAAACCTACAGCAAAGAGACACATAATTCTCACTGAACTCATGATACCTTCCCCATAAGTGTATGCATATCAAGCAATAAAGATGCAGTGCAAATTACACTCATAATCGCATGTTACAATACCATACAACTAACAAACATGTTGCAAATACAAACTTTTCCTCCTTAAGAGAAAGTTAAAGATTTGTTTAGTTACAAATTGTGATAACTAGGAGAGTTGTGAAAATATAATCAACAAAAGTATAACGAATTAAAAATCCACAGTACTCGCAGATATGCAATCATGTGTAAATAAAGGAATACAAAATATAAAGATCGACACACCATATTTTTAGGTGAAAACAACCTATGCCACACTAATGACCTGAGAGGAAAACCATCGATCCACTGGTCCACCTAACTATCCATAATGAAAAATAAGGTCAAATTACAAGGTCAAGACTCAAACTACCCATTAAGGTAATGGCCCAAAGTAATCTACTTCCAAGCCACTGCTTTCATTATAGTCTCTATAAGAAGGGTATTTGGATCTATATCAATGTTCCAATGAACTCGAGTCACACAAGTTAATTGAACCCATACAATTGGCATCTAAAAAGTTAGCACAATACCATAAGTACAAATATGTGTCCTAGAGAAAATTCAGTAATGAATAATTCTAACTAGATGATTTAACAAATATATCATATAAATCAAAATCAACTAGCAACTCTAGAACAATTAGTTTAAAGCACAATATCACAAATATTGTACGCTTGTTAATTCATCAAACACAACCACAAATATTTGACAAATCAAATCAATAAAAAGCATACTTGAATAATTTTAGAAAAACATGAGAGAGAATAAGATGAACAAAATAATTCTAAAAAATGCTCTTGTATATTTACTAAAATTGTGAGCCAATTATTTGATTAAATAGAACGAGTAGAAACCCTATATTAAAGGTCTGTTACAAATGTATCCTTGATAATATTTAAAAGAGCTTTAAAACATAAGGAAAATATAGTAGTAAAAGTAATGTCAAACTTGAATATTTGAGTGCTCGATTGATTTAGATTTATCTGGATCGATCTAGTATGGCTACTCGATCGATCATAGTTCGATCGATCTAATTAAAAAATTTATTAATTTAGAAATATTTGGATTGATTTAGTCATTAATCTCGATTGATATATTGCTTGATCAATAAATTTAGTGCTTCAATCGATCTAGTCATATAAAAAAAATTAATTTAGCTAGTTTTAACTAAGCTCGATCTATCTAGTCATCACTCAATCGATCAAGTGACCTATTTGAACAATGCTCATATATGTCTAATATGAAATCTAACATGCAGATATAATTGAGATGTAATCGTTGAGGCTAGATAGTTTCTTCGGCTTGAAAATATTCTTGAATGACACACCTAAAAATTAATATTACATACAAATGTTTTGATAACGAATATTGCCAATATCCACAAACCTTTTAATCTCCTCTTTTGGCATATTCGTGTGACAAAACCTCTCTCTCACTATATAATACTCATAGGAAAAAAATTTACATAGTTGGACTATTCTATGATCTAGTGAAACCATCTTCGCTTAAATCTTGATAGCTCTTGTTTGCATTGAAATAGAAAAACACCAACAAACAAACAACTTGCCTCAAAGGACTCATTGTTCATAATAGACGAGTGTATCTAATAATATAAAAGTGAAGAATTTTCAAAAGAGGATTAAAAAAATGATAAAAATTAAAAACATAACTCCCCCTATGTGAAATATCCCAAAAAAATTCAAAAATAAAAATCATTCCCTAAATTAGTTATTCCCTTTTATTAATGTTTCAATTAAAGCGCAAAATTTTTTAAATCAATTTTCTCCCCCTTTTTGTAATATGAATAAACAAATATAAACTAGAGATAAAAATAGACAAATGAACAAAACATGAAGTAAAGATGAAGAGATTTCTTTTTAGTATAAGGTAGTAGATTAATCCCAACATGACTACCACATTACACACACGTAAGAAAAATTAATTTATGTTCAAAGTGTGACTAGTCATTAACAACATAAACATATGTAAGTAGTACACACAAACATGATCACACATATAGTGACATATCCATAGTAACTATTGGGATGGTTCCATTTATAGAGAAAGAAACTATAGAGAAGTTAGAAATTTTTTACAAAATTTTCTGGACTTATTATAAGGTCCATATATATATAGGGCATTACATATACATGTGTTGACTACATGGGAGGTACACATCAAAGCGTGTCAAAGGAGTACAATTAGTAAAAGAAACACATTTTAAGCTCAAGGTTGACCACTCATGGGTCAGGCTGGTGGTCGGCCTTCAAACACAGAGGCTCAACCTATAAGCATAGACAGGTCTTCCTATGATGACTCATCTAAAGGCTTAGACTGTAAGTTTGGATCAGGCTCCAGGTCGATCCTTATGTTCAAACATCAAGTCCCCCTACTCTTTCAACTTAGTTCTTTAAAGATGGTAGAGGAGTATCAATCAAGAAGCAAATGTGAGTTAGTTAATTAGAGAGAGGAGATATGCGCCTCTATATAAGGAGGTTTCATGGCATTTCTTCATTTCATCATTTCCTAGATATCAAACAAAAATTGGAACAAAAATGCTTTATCATTTCAGCTCACGCCATAAAATTTCTCTACATGGGGGTAAGAAAATCAGTACAACATGTAATTTACTATTGCTCGGGCTTTTAAAGATACCTCTTTATGCCTAACAGTTTTTCTAGTTTCTTTTTAGGTTAGTTTCTAAACTCACTCCCCCTTTACTTTGAAAACTAGATCATAGGTAACCTCTATTCCTTCGTACCTTACCTTTTGTGTTTTGTGATATATTTTAGAGACCATGCATAGAGAATTATCATCACGGTCTATTGGCCAAGTATTCCTACCCTTGTGCTCCTTAAGCTCATCTTGGAAGAGCCCTCAATATCCCAGCTTCTTAGGTCATGCAAAAAGCGATGCATTAGGGTCTACTAATGAAACGAACACCTTTAATGAATAAGAGATGTTTAAGCCTCCTTATTATATGTCTACGTGTCACCCAAAGACCACACGTACCATTAGATTGAATATACCTTATAGCTAGATATTGGTCTAGGAAGAAAGGCACCAATGAACCCACATGCCCAACTAAAGGTTGGGCGGACAAGGAGAGGCTAAGGAAGATGAATGATATTATCTCCTCAATTCAGATAATGATCCCTAGGCTGGGTGTTCATGAAAGTGATCCACCTCCAGTGAGGTAAACAACCCTTCATGAAAAGGCCTTGTAGATAGGGGTCAATTTTCCACTATACCCTTTCATAAGGAAGTTATTGGCCAAGAATCATCTCATCCTTGGCCAGCTGATACCAAATAGGTATAGGTACTAACATTGTCTCACTTTAATATATAGAGAGCTCGGAGTCGAGTTGAAAATGTCTGAGTTTAATGAGGCATATGTATTCAAGCAGAATCCCATAGATATGAGAAGTGTGTACATGTACATTAAACAAGACTAAGGCATAAACATGATCCTTCCCAAGAACAAGAAGAACTAGAAGGAGTACATTTACTATGTGTTTGGTTGGTGGGAAACATCAATTAATGATGTAAGGCTAATAAGGAGTACCTGAATTAACACCAAAAATTTGATAAGGAATATGGGTTCCCTTATCATGACCTTGAACCCTAAGGCTAAGAAAATATTGGTTGATAACAAGAACTATCTACTTGAGAAGACAGAGTGGAGGAAACTATTAAACACCCTACACTTTATTACTTATGGCTTGATGAGGCAAGGTTCAGTGATGCTGCCCCATAGGATAATTCATAAACCTCGGGCACCCACCAACTGTAGAACCCCTTCTACAAACTTATAGGGGAGGCTTGAAGTGCTCTCTGACTATGGTGAACTAACCTTGAGCCTTCTATAAATAACTTGTTATTTATTTAGTTCAAGCCTTTGAAATCTAACATCCCTTTTTCCTTTTATTTTTGTAGATACCATGGAGTTTATTTCGATGCCTTATTGGTACAGCTTGAAACTAAGTTTTCTAAATATGGGAAAGCTATCAGAAAGGTCCAATTCCATCCCAAAGAATGAGCTCTTCCAAGGGAATGAAGAGGAAGAAGTCCTTTAGGTAGGAGACCATTCCCATAGTGTCCAACAAGAAGAAACATGTGACCATTGATGAGCCCGTGCTTGCACCTACCCCTTTGAATATCATTGACCTTACACTAGCATCCTTAAGTCCGCACACTCCCACACATGTCACCTTAGGCCAATAAACACCTACCACCTTTGAGAGACTCAAAAATGGGGAAAAATGTTATTGATAACCTCATTATAGATGTTGAAGAAGTGGCCCTATACTGGAGTATGGTGCCATAAGGGGTGGACTACTATGTGGAAAACCTTATCTACATGGTACACACGAAAAAACTTGATGCTATTTGCAAGGATGTTGATTCTAGGGTCACTCTCGGTAGAATATTGTACCAAGTATGTGTTAGTTGGAGCTTTTATTATTGAGTCTCGAGTTGTTATATTTTTCTGATCTCACATTGTTCTCTTATTTTCAAGCCCAATTCCTTCATTGGTTTAGCATAGTTTGGGGTATGGATAGGTCAAAGCATGACCTTGTTATGGAAAAAGAGAGCTATATCTTAACTCAAGCATATAATGTTGTGCTGCTAGCCAAGAATAACAAGTGGAAAGGTGAGGCCATTGACAAGGAGGAAAAGCTAGCCAAGGACATACATAAGCTGAATAAGAACTGGAGGTACTTTGAGGCATTTAGTGAGGTCCAAAGAAAAATTAAGGCTGAGGTAGAAGCTAATAAGTATGAGCTGAACGATGCCAAAGACACATTTGCTCGTGAACATGAAAAAGAAAAATGCATGCTTGACACCATGACCAAACAGGTATCCTTGAGCATTCAGATTAAGTATAACCTATCCATGCACTTCTTCAAGAAAGATTCCAAAAGGAAGGGCCTTAGGAAATACTACTATCAAATCCTCAATATCCTGACCACCCTTCCGTAATTGCCCACCTAAACTCAGGATGAGGATGAAAATTAGGACATGGACTCTTGGGTGAGTAATGATGAACATGTAATGGGAGGTGAACACAGTGGAGATGGAATTGGGAATCCTTGATGCTGGAGTAGGCCCAAGGCCATTTATTACATATATCTTCTTTTTTAAGGCTTAATGCCTTATTCATTCTGTATGGGCTCGATCTTGTCCTTTGTAATCTAGGACACCTTGTTAATGAAACTTATTTATATGTGTATTTGTGCATTTATAGTATTTATTTATGATTTTGAAACACCTCCTTAGTTTTAAGGACATTTGTCATCATAATTACGCCAACGTCATTCCTTATAAAAAGGGAGTAAGGGTACTATAATTCAGACATCCTCTTTTATTTCAAGAAACTTAAAATTTTCACTCCATTTTTCATTCTTGACCATTATGGATTATGATTGGTCTAACAGACACTTAACTTGAGCTTTAAAATTAGTGAACGGCAGACTAAACACTATGGTAGAGAAATTAAAGGCTGAGCTAACCAACTCCAAGGATAAGCTCTCTCTTTATGAAGATACCAAGTGTGAGCTTACTTTCTGTAAGGAGTAGCTATCTCAAACTCGGACTTGAGAGAGAAGAACCATGACTAAAATGGTTGCTCTGGTTAACAAGAAGTCTTATTGGGAAAACTTTTACATGAAGCAATCAAAAGGAGTGTTTCTAAAGGTGATGGGTGCTCTTGAGGATATGGAAAATTCCATACTTAACTTGAACATAGCCTCCACCAAATTAGGGGCAATATTAGTAAAAATAAAAATTTGTCAAGATTCTGGTCAAGTTGTTGCCCTTAGTAGAGGAGGCAAATGGCCTGACACAAACGTGTGTCCAAACGTCCTAAGAAATTTTAATATTTGAGGAGACTGGGCTTTCTATTAATGAACTTTAAAAGCTTTGTAACCTCTAGCAATAAACATTTATTTTTAGTAGGATGAACTTGTAAAGCTTGATCAATGGTCTACTTGGTTTGTGATCGAGGTGATCGGCTCGTGACATGTAATTTTCTGGGAGAAGGTCCATGAAAAAGGTAATCAACTCTCATAGCATCTTTTTTAGAGTGCTTTACCTAGTTCCTAACAGAGATGATTAACTCATGACATTTCTTTTTAAGGGAGAATGCTTTTCTTGGTTTGTGATCAAGGTGATAAAATTTCTTAATGTCTTTGTGTTAGACAGCTCTACCTAGTTTCTGACAAATGTAATCAGCTCGTGACATAAAAATTTATGGGAAAGTGATTGACTTGGTCCATAACCAAGGTGATCAACTCTTTTAATGTTACGCCAGGGTGCTCTACCTAGTTCCTAGTTGAGTTGATCAACTCATGACATGTAATTTTAAGAGGGATTGTTGTTGCTCACCAAAAGTTATTCCATATATATATATGGTTGGTACATGAAGATGGTAAGTCAAAATACATTAGAAGTGATACTTTTTCCAAGTGTCGAGCATTCCAACTAGTGATATCTTCAGTTCCTTCGATCCTATTCAAAAGGTAGGCTCATCCTTCTGATGCCATTCCAACTATTTGGTTTGAGCCCTCCCAATTTTCACCCAACTTGCTACCTATCCACTCCTTCTTGTTGGGAAAGACCCTTTTGAGAACCCAATTACCTATGGTAAAATATTTAAAATTTATGGCTTTGTTGTAATAATTTGTTACCCTCCTTTTCTGCCCCACTATCTTCCTTAAGGCTTCATCCCTTTTTTCTTCTGCTAGGGTCAGTTCAATTGTTCTACTTATAGTGCTATAGTCTTTGGTTAGGGTTGATCTCATAGTGATCACTACGATCTCTGTTGATATTACAACCTTAGTCCCTTATACTAGCGAGAGAGGTGTGTCACTAGTGTTGACTCTAGGACTAGTCTTGATAGCCCATAATGCTCTAGGTAGCTTCTCAACCCATCTTCCTTTAGCACCCTACAACCTATTTTTAATAGGTTGATTACCAACTTGTTAGAAGACTTTTCCTAACTGTTGGCTTGTGGGTAATATGGCATCGAATGACACATATTGATATTGTACTTGGTGGCAAACTCTTTGATGTTAAGGTACATAGAGTGGCAACAAATAGTTTACACATCATGGAAATTCTATTCTCTTGAATGATTCTTATAGGGGCTATAGCTGTCTTGAAATATTGAATATGAGTTACCGTGTATCCTTTGTCACTTGGTCTTCTAGACAATAGGTAATACTAAGTTGGCCTAGTGGTCGACCTTCCACACCAAAGCTACAGTTCATAGGCAAGATCATCATATGAGCCATCATTGTAGGCATGGGAACAGACTAGTCTTCCTAGGTTGACTCATATGTAGGCTTGGGCTATAAGTTTAGATCGGGCTTCGAGTCGATCCATATGTTCAAACAGTCACCACAAGTGAGTTGAGTTTTAGAACAAAAATCATATGTCAATTAGTCCATTAATGATTAGTTAGGAAAAATTTAAAGAAAGAGTATCACTAATCATAAAAGAATTGCAATTGAATTTTTTTACTAACTAAGTGAGAACTTAGTATAATAATTTATTTATATTTTATTGAATTCCCTATATATATATGGTATAAGGGATTTGTTATTTATTTTTGCATAACCAATTGTGTCTCTTTCTTTTTGTGCATGTAATTTCTTTTGTAATATTTTTCTCTTTCCTTTAATAATATTATTTTTGGGAGATATACATGAGCCAAAAGCCTATTATGATGAGCTTCACACTAATTGTGAGGTAGCCCTCTCTGCTCACTGCGGTATCTTTACACATCACAAGTGGTAACCCTTTCAATACTAGGTGTTTTTGTATAGCAGTATTGAGAAAAGGTGTTTGACTCTACCAAGTCTCGAAATATATTTTTGTCATATATTGATGTGACTAGCTTTTGAATAATGAACTAGAGTTTTTAAAATATAGATGGCACTGATGTTGTTATACATCAATATCAAATCCATAATTGTGATTCCATAATCACTTAGCATCTAGTTCATCATATCCATAATTGTGATTCCATAATCACTTAGCATCTACTTCACCATAAAAGTTGAGCACTAGTCAACCCAGCTACTATATACTCTACTTTAGTTGTAAAGAGTGATACAAAACTCTATTTCTTACCATGCTAGGAGATTAGCAAGTTACCTAAGTATAAACAACCATAAGAAGTAATCTTTCTCTCATCATTACACCAAGCCCATTTTGCATCAAAATACAAACTGACTCAACTATTATGTCGCATGAATACAAAATATGAAACTTAAATTTTCCACTAACATACTTGATGATAATTTTAATTATTAATATATGTAACTCTTTGGGTAAAGGTTGTAATCTTGCACAAAATACAACACTATAAGAGATATAAGGCTCATTTCAAAATCTTTTGTACAATTAATTCAAAATCATAAGCAAGATAATCTTTTGTAGATCCAGGGGTGATATTATAAGCATAAACTTGAACAATAACCATTGTGCAAGTTATACAATATGTTTGGATAGAAAGTTGTCTTTTTGTTTGGGGCAAAACCAAACCATTTTTGTGTGTTTTAGTGTTTTGGTTAGTGATAATTGTATTTTATATAGTTATTTTTACCTATTTTATTAATTATAATTGCTATGTTCTTTCTATTTTTAGTTAATATTAGTTTAATAAATTAGTATTTATTGTTTTTTATATATTTTAAGAAAATTAAATAATTTGTATCGAAAATATACTTAATTGCAAATTTATGGCCAAAAATCTAATTTCAAATAAATGAGTGCTTAATTGCAATTTATAAAAGTCAAAAAATTAATTTAAATTAAAATTGGGCTTGATTGCAATTAAAGAAAGATTAAAATGTAATTTGAATTAAATTTGTGGGTCAAAATGCAATTAAGGAAATTGAATTTTCTGCGCAGGAGAAGAATGCCACTCGCACCGCTCCCGACGCCCATCATCCACCGTTCGATCATTCAATCAACGGTCCAGATTTGGCGAGTGTATTTCAAACGAGACAAAAGGGCATACCCGTATATCGTTGCACACAGCTCGGCAACCAGTGGAGCCCACCTACCGCGCAAGCCGGCGTGCAGAGTGGGACCCACATGTCGGATGTGCAGAATTTCCCCCGAGGCGCATCGCCCACCATTGGATCGGTTGAACGGTCCAGATTGAAGCGCATGGAACCAAGCTATCGCGCACCGAACCGCTGCATGCGCTGTCGAGTTTTACGGAATAAGAAGAAGCCATGTGTCAACTTTATCTTTAAGCCAATAATATTCTAACACGAGGCATATTACAATGAGCGCGAACGTGCAGGATCACGCCCTCGTTAGAGCCGTTGTCTCCCGTGCGACAATCCATCGTGCGCCCGTTTCCTATAGGCAACGATATGCTGCCACGTGTCCGTAGTAAACCTTGCAGCGAATCAAATGCTGACACGTGGCACGCAGATTGAATTTAAAAATATCATAAACGACGCCCTCTGTTTCATCTTTCACGCTTGTATTAAAATAACAAATTCTATTTTCATGTGGACACAGAATTTAGGGAAAATGTCGGGGTTTTGTTTTCGATATAAATTTTTTACGCGTGTAAAGAAAATGTATTATTTTAGATATATTTTTTAGCTATAAATAAGAGATATGAGGATAGAGTTAAGGAGTTTTTTTTTTTGGAGAGTTTACTTTTGGATTTTCTGTAGTGTTTGGGGCTAGATGGTGGAACATGCAGAAGCCATTTTTGGCTTCTGTTGTGTTCTACATGTGCCAAATATTTATGATCGGAAATGGTTTAATTTTTCCTTTTCTTCATCTAATTTTTCTTTTAAGTGTTGTAATTTTAATTTTTAATTAATGAAGTAATTTAATTTTTCTAGGGTTGCATTTGATCTAAATTTATGAAACTTTGATTTTAATTATTTTTGATAGATTTATAAGACGTTTGATTTGTTCATTCTATTTTGTGCTTAATGTTTTTTGATTATTTACAAATTTTATCAAAACGATCCGTGGCACATAAATAAACTTAGAAGAGGCATTTGTGTGTATATTTCTCGTAGATAGAATGACATGTATGATGAAGGATAGGAATATACCCTAATTGTATGTGTGGCCATTTGAAAACTTAGAACGTAACAAATCTCCGTGGGAACGATCTTTACTTACAAATTTTATTACTTGTGACCATGTATACTTGCACGTTTTATGTTCCCTAAACGAGACAACAGTTAGTTTTGCTAGTTCTTAGTTGGTTTAAGGGCTTGTTGGACTCTTTCTACTAAGATCTCTTTGATAGGGGTCAACAAGGAGTGAAGATGATGTATATGAGTTTTGTTAATTATTGTTCAGGATGAGATGCTAGACAAGGTGTCGACGAGGGGTAAGTGAGGGGTTGGAAAGCTCTTTGGTGAGGTGTTCCATTTTTTTTTATAAAAAACACTATATTTCTCATATTTTCTTTGCTAGAAGTTGGAGGATGCTGCTTATTTGATTCTAGGCTTCCCTAGTCCATTTTCATCCATTTTGGTTGGTTTGGTTAGTGTTGGTCTATTTTCTTTTTGAGTGTCAAGTCTAAGAAATAATGGGTCATCTATAGTAGATATGACATAAGACAAAGTGTGAGGTGTACTTGAAATTAAATATAATAGATTTCTAATAATGCTTTAGTAAAGAGTATTGTCCAATTAAGTCCCTTCTGAATCCCTTGAGATTCTAGTAGAGGTACTAATTGGAGTTCTCATCTCTTTGGCAGATTATAAACCAAATTTCTAAGCCAATTCATTTTGCATTTTTGTTTGAGACAAAAATATACCATCATTTAATTGTTTAATTTTTAAACCCAAACAAAGAATTAAGTTCTCCTTCCATGCTCATTTGAAATTAATTTTTGATTTCTTTGGAATTTGTTTTTGCTAAAAAGTTATTTGCTAATCCAAATATAATGTTATCAACATATATTTAAGCTAAGAGAATGTTATTATTTTTTCATTGGATGAAAAATGTTTCATCTCCTTCGCCTCTTTTGAAGCCATGATTCAAGAGATGAAAGGATAGTCTTTCATACTATGCTCTAGAGCTTAGTATAAGTGACACATTCCAAGGTAGTTCTCTCACGGAATCATTGTGGTTTTAAAAAGTGAAATTATTTTCTAATATAATTAAGAGAAACAATTTATTCTAACCATCTAATTTAAGACGAATGCATAAAATTTAATTAGACTCTTATTCATTATGTATAACTAAGCACATATGATGTTTCTAATGCTTAATTCTAAAATGTTTTCTTTAATTATAAATCAATCAAGATTTAACCTATCATGAATTTATAATTAAATATCTAGAGATTATTAGTAAGAAATAAATCTAATTTTTTTATTTATTTGAAGCAAAAAATTGTTCTTTCAATCTTTGGATACATAAACAAAAATCTTATATGATAAAATTAGCCAATCATAGCCAAATTAACAAAAGAAAATTTAACAATGAAAGACATCATATTATAGGGATAAAAATACTATTATATGATAAAAATATCCCTTCTTGTTGAAGATTCCAAATATCTGAATAAGTTGTCATTGGCTTCTCTAAATCCTTTGAACTTTATACTACTACAAAATGTGGCATTTAAGTCGAGATTTAAAGTCAGTTTTTTGGAAAAAATCGACTTATAATGAATTTAAAGTATATTCATTTAAAAACCAACTTAAAACACATAGATTATAATATAGTTTGACATGTTGAACCGACGCTACACGTAAGATGTAGCATTTGTTCTACGTGTCAACTGACGCTACACGTGGATAGCATCGGTTGACACATAGAACCGACGCTACATCCTACATGTAGAGTTGATTCAACACATCAACTGATGCTTCGCGTAGGATGTAGCATCGGTCCTACGTGTAGCGTTGATTCAAGACATCAACCGATGCTAGGACGTAGCGTCAGTTGATGTGTTCAACCAATGCTACACATAGGACGTAGCGTCGGTCCTACGTGTCAACCAATGCTTTCCAAGTGTGTAGTGTCGGTTGACACGTAGAATCTATGGTACATCCTACTTGTAGCATCAGTTCAACATGTCAACCAATACTACTCATTTTCTTGCCACCTACGATCACCAATTCTAGCATCGTTTAGTGGGTTTTCTTCCTTTCCAATTTATCTTCTAGATCCTCTATTTTTTGAGCGAAATACTCAAATTTTTTATACCCATCTTCTCACTTACAAAACACCATTTTTTCTTCATTTCCTTCATATTGTCATTTCATTTACTCTTGTAAGTATTTCTATTAATCCTATACATTTATTATTCATATTTATTTATTTTTTGTATATTATGTGTTATTATTTGTATGTATAAATTTTTGTATTATGTATGTTATTATTTTTATTATGTAGATTTTGCTTAAAGTTTTGTAATAAAATAAATTTACATATTTAGAACTGTGATTTAAGGTTGGTTTTTAATTTATTTATTTTTGTTAATATGAAAAGGAAAAGACATAATTCAACAATATGATACTCATTAAAAATTTAGGTTTGAAGTAGTGTAGTTGTTTTAAAAAAAATATTAATCATCACAAAATTTTTATATAAATTTTGTTTTATATATCTTAAATTTGAAATCAATTCAAATGTTGTGGCATAATATTATTAGTAATTACAATCAAATCTCATATAATTATATTTATGTGTATATATTTCTTATGTTTGGGTTTTATGTATTTATTTTTATATGATGTATTGATTGATATTCTAATAATTAGGGAATTCATATATAATAATATTTGATATATATTGGTCAAATACATATTTAATACATTTAATGTTATTAATAGAAAATGGACAAATCTTGTATGTCAAAGTGTAAAATTGAGCAGGACTACATTTATGGAGTTGAAAATTTCTTGGAATTTGCTTGTAGAAATAGTAATAATATCTATTTCATCATTGTTTGCAAATATTTCATGGATCCTAGGGTACTAGAGCTTGTAGATTCAAATGATCCATTAGAGCATTTGAAAAGAAGAGGTTGGGAGAATATACCCGATGTTCCACTTAACCCAAATGATAGAGTACCTGTTCTATTTGATGCTACTCATAATCCATTTGAGGAAAATGGCCAACAATTGAAATCCTCTATTGGTAGACTTGTGAGTCAAGTATACCAATCAATAGAAATGATTGGACTAAGGTTGACGAAGCTAAAAAGTTCAAAATATGGAAAACCATTTGTGTGAGTCTTTTTTTATAACTAATTACATATATTATATCTTTTTTGTATTATATCTCATATTTTGTAGTGTGTTTTTACATAATCGTTATAAAGTCCTTGATATGTGAATGATAAGTGTTATAAGATTGTAAATAAGGCATGAAAGAATTACAACATTTCCAGATTGGCCAGAAATTATATGTTTTCATATTTGGAACCACTTGATGAAGTAAAACTATACAAAATCCCTAAAGAACACTGATAACTATATGTTATACAGTTATTTTGTCCAATTTATTAATTATAATTGCTATGTTCTTGATATTTTTAATTTATTTTATGTTCTTAAATTAATATTTACTGTTATTTTTTTTAAGGAAAATTAAAGAATTTGAATTAAAAGAGGGCTATTGTGTCTTTTGGAGAACATAAAAACGTGCAAGCATACACGGTCACAAGTAACGTTCCCATGGAGATTTGTTATTATAGTTTGTTGAGTACTAAAATTGTATCTCTCTAATTTTATCCAAAATAATCGTTGATTGTAACAAGTTAAGAAAAAGGTTTAAAAATAAAATAAAATTTTTCACCAAACTAATCCACTCAAATCTTGTTATTTTCTTTTGATTTATATTTTTTAGTACATTTAATTTGTCAACCGAAAACTTCTATTTTTATCCATATATCTCTTTCAAGCTCCGTACAAACACACCTCGTTAAACTAATTCACTATATCTCTATGAGAATTAAATTCACCAAGATTCATTAAGTTCTAAGTTCTCAAATGGCCACACATACAATTAGGGTATATTCCTATCCTTCATCATACATGTCATTCTATTTACGAGCAATACATAAACAAATGCCTCTTCCAAGTTTATTTATATGTCACAGATCATTTTGATAAGATTTGTAAATAATCAAAAAGCATTAAACACAAAATAGAATGAACAAATCAAACTTCTTATAAATCTATCAAAAATAGTTAAAATCAAGGCTTCATAAATTTAGATCAAATGCAACCCTAGAAAAATTAAATTACTTCATAAATTTAAAATAAAAATTATAACAGTTCAAGGAAAATAAGATGAAGAACACAGAAAATTAAAACATCACTTAAAACAAATATTTGGCACACATGGAACACAACAGAAGCCAAAAATGGCTTCTGCGTGTTCCACCGTCCAACCCCTAATACCACAAAAATTCTAAATTGCAAAAAACTTCTTAACTCAATCATAATATCACCTATATATAGCACCAAAAAAATACATCAAAAATATTAAAATATCATACACGTGTAACAATTTGTATCGAAAATAAAACCCTAACATTCCCCTTAAAATCCGCAATCACGTGAAAATCGAAACCTTATTTTAATTCACGCGTGAGACAAGGAGCCGTTTCTGCATTTTTTAATTCATTGTGCATGCCACGTGTCAGCGTTTGATTCGCTGAATAGATTGGTGGGACACGTGGCAGCAAATAACAGGAAAGCAAGGACTGGCTCACGGAGAATTGCCGCACTGGATTGCGGCTCGAGAAACATGGGAGACAGCTCCTGATATGCGTTCGAGATTCTGCGCTTTTGCATTCACCGAAACTGACCACGTGTCATAAACTTATTGGCTGATAGATAAAGTGGGACACGTGGCCGATTCTGGTTGGTGGGCATCTGGCCGTTTCTTCTCTGATCTGATGGTCCACGTTGGGCGAGTGTGATCTTGCGCGTGGACTTCGTTTCTCCTGCGCGAAAATTAAACTTCAATTAATTTTATTTTGACCCACAAATTTAATTCAAATTACATTTTGAACTTTCTTAAATTACAGTTAAGCCCTTTGCTAATTTTAATTTAAATTTTTAAACTTTTAATAATTATAATTAAGCCCAAATTCAATTTAAATTATATTTTTGATTTTTATAAATTGTAATTAAGAACTATATTATTTGAAATTATATTTGTGGACATAAATATGAAATTAAGTACATTTTTGATACAAATTATTTAATTTTATTAAAAATGTATTTCTTAAC
Organism: Hippophae rhamnoides; assembly: GCA_033030585.1. Classification (NCBI taxonomy): domain Eukaryota; kingdom Viridiplantae; phylum Streptophyta; class Magnoliopsida; order Rosales; family Elaeagnaceae; genus Hippophae; species Hippophae rhamnoides. The sequence goes on along the minus strand of CM065430.1, from coordinate 46,449,089 downwards.
ACATAAAAGGTAAATATTAATTTATTTAACTAAAATTAAACAAAAATGTAAAGAACATAGCAATTATCATTAATAAAATCGATGAAAATAACTATATAAAATACAGTTATCAAGGGCTTAATTACAAATATCAAAAGTTTAAAAGTTAATTTAAATTAAATTGGAAGGCTAAAATGCAATTAAATAAACTTTGTTTTTCTGTGCAGGAAAGAAGACTACACACACCTATTGTCCACGCACCACACGCACCGTCAGATCAGCAATCAACAATGACAATCAGGCGAGTGCGATACATGCACTACCCAGGCAAGTGGACACATTTCCCAGGTGGCACACTACTCGGCGCGTAGAGTGGGGCCCACCTAGTTACGTAGGCCAGCGTGCAAGGTGGGACCCATGTGTCTGCGTAAGCAATTTTCCCATGCGACGCGGTCCATAAAACCTACGTGTGCCCTCCCATTCTACTAATTGAGAAGATGCCACGTGTCTCAATTATTCTTCTAGCAAATCAGATGCTGACACGTGGCATAAGTTATGTATAATGAAAATGCAAAATCGGTGTATGCTTTTCCAGCTAGTTCTATGGAACCCACTTGTTTGCGCTTGAAGGAATGTCTAGAGCTATAATTAGTGATAGAGGTATCCATTTTTGTAACCAGATCTTTGATGGAGTAATAAACAAGTACAATATCACACTTAAAGTAGCTACTCTATATCATCCCTAAACTTCTGGTTTAGTAGAAGTAAGTAATAGGAAAATTAAGGGAATATTGGAACACATTGTGCGTCCTTCGAGGAAGGATTGAGCATTTAAGTTAAATGATGCCTTACAAAACATCCATTGGGATCAGCAGAAATCTTGGCTCTTTGATGATTATTACTGCGAGGGCATCTAGCATAAACGATGGATAGACTGTGCCACCTCTTATAGAAATTTCTAGTGTAGACATTGGCCAAACACATATATCCATCAAGTTCATATTGCAACTATTTGAATATCAAATGATCAATTTAAGTATAATTCAAGTATGGACAAGGTGAGTACTCAATAAATAAATAACTTTATTTATGTAGAACATATATAATTATATTTATATTATCTAATTATTTTTATATATATTTCTTTAATATAGAGCATGTTATTATCGACTCTAAGCTAATCACTCATCACATTTAGCAATGTTCTCTGATTCTTCATTTGTCAATCAATATCAAGAGAAGGATGTTAGCATCAGAGCTAAACAATTATATGATAGGGCATTAACACTTAACAGAAATTAGAAGTTGATTATCCCTTGGCCGCTAAAGTTTAAACAAGGCCAAGATTATTAGATATTGGTAATCCTTGATTTATATGGAAATCACGTTTGGTACTTGATGAGTTCTTAAAAATCACTACAATTATCATGTTTTATGTACTTTAATTGATTAAAAAGGTTTATATATATATGATTTTATCATATTTTAATGCAAATTTGCCTTTTCGGAATCACAGGTATTTTTATAATTTTTTAGGTATTTTTTCTTAAAAAATAACATAAGGACTTGAAAAAAAATACTGGAGGCAATACATCACAAATATATTGATAAAATAAATGAGGAAAAGTCAAAAAGATAGAAAAATTGGACAAAATGGGTCAAAAATATCAAAAAACCAAAAACGATCACGTAGCACCCCACACCACACCGAGTATCCACCAGCCCATTTGCGCCCATCTACATGTACCACCCAAACAATTCCGAACTCACACGTATATTTGTGTCCATCTGCACGCATTTGCCTAAACCCGCATGCGCTGCTACACCCGACCGCACCCCAACATGTCAAATTTACATGTGCCACTGCCTGCATTAGTGCTTACATCATTGCTTATCCATTCTGCATCAGCGCTGATGTCAACATCCGTTTATTACAATTTTTTCCCACTCTTTTACCCTTCTCCTCACCTATATATACCCTCATCTCCTCCATTACACAACACACCAAAAACACACTTCAAATACATTTTCTTAGCTTTTTCTTTCTTCAGTTTTATTAGTTTTTTGTTTTAAAGTTCTTCTCTTTTTGAGAAGAACTAGTATGGTTTTTTTTTGTAAATTATTAGCTTTTTGATTCATTAAATGGAAATGCAAATATTTGTGAAGGTTTTTCAACAACAGAATTAACATTAAAGTGTTGTAAGTTGTCTGTAATTAAATTTAACATTGTTGGTTGTTTGTAAACATCATATAATAATAACGTTGTTATGCTTGCAAAATATTAATTAGGTAAAAATCTCTATAGAATGAATTGATTTTGTTTTTATTCAAGATTTTATATTAATAATGTTAGAGAAAAATATATTATTTTTCATTACAAACTTAAATTTGAAAATTAGATTTTAAACTTTAGTTATCCGGTCTGATTTAGAGTAGTGCTCTTTTATTTGTTAGTACAATTTCCTGGTAGTTAGATAGAAGCTCTATTTCAAAACATTTTATAAGAATTATTATCTGAAAATGTATTGACAACATGTTTTCAATAATGGTTTTAAAATTTTAAAGTTAGTACTAGAATAATTAGATTCTTAGGTTTAATTTGAACACCTTGAATAAAGATTAAACTGTCTAACTCCACCAAAGGTGGCATTTAAATGGTTCATTTTCAATCTCTTAGAAAATAAGAATTAATTTAATTAACCAAATTAGTTATTGACATCACCCATAGGTGTTAATTGATTTGTTTAATTAAAAAAAAATATCTAACCCCACCAAAGGGGTATTCATATAAAAAAGATTGAATCAATAAATATTAATTTATATCTTTAATAACCTAAATAATATGAGCAAACATAATTAACTTAGTTATTATATCCATAAATACTACACTATTATAAATGATAAAATTTTGTATAAATGTTTATTGAATCCATATCTATGTTTATTTTTATGTTATTAGATTAGGAAAACACAAAACCCAAAATCCAAAATATCGTTATAAGATGTTTAGGATTTAATTTCATTTTAAATATTTGAATAATAAATTAAAAATCACATACATTCTTTCCTTAGATCTACCTAGAAAGTATACTTATCATTTTCTATGAAATGATTCGTGCACTTGCAAGAGTTTTACAAATATAAAACCAAAGTATTAGCAAAATTGGTAATACCGATTTAGCTCATCAAGTTTTTGACACCGTTGTCTGGGAAGGAATAACATTTTTAAATAAAAATAGAAATAAAAATAAAAAATATATATTAAAACTTTATTTTATTTTATTATTTTCTTTTAAAAAAATTTAATTTTTAAGTTTTATTTTTTTTATTTTTTTAATTTTCCCTTTTAAGTTTTTAATTTTAATTTTAATTTTTTTTTAATTTTTAATTTGTTTTTTTAATTTTCTTTTAATTTTATTAATTTTAAATTTATTTAAAATACAAAAATAAAAAAATTAATTTATTAACTTAATTTACTATCTTAATTAACTTAGATTTTCATTAACTTAATTTACTAAAATTTTTACTTAACTTTTATTAATTTAATTAACTTAAATTTTTATTTAAATTTTATTAATTTAATTAACTTGGATTTTAATAGCATGAAAAGTAAAGATCTAAGGGAATTATATCTAGCAGATTAATTCTTGAAAGCTTGCCACTAGTCTTTCTTGGGAACGTTGCTTTGTCTAGGAGGCTGGTTTTTAAGGAGCTTTTTCCCACCATTCTTTTCTAGAAGCACTCTTGGTTAATACTAATTATGTTTTTTAACTTAGAAATTAAAACAAAATATGAAACTATCTCCAAAATTTCAAAGTTTTAATTACAATCTGTGATAAAAGGAGGTAGTTGCTTTGTTAGATCTAGGTACAACTGTGTTTTGATGCCTTAATTATTTGAATTGCACCTAAATATGAGTTATCTAAAACCATAATCATGTCCCTAGTATTATGTAAAGAAAATTTTGAAAATTCATAGGGCATGATTAACTCAAATGATGTGGGGATATTGAGTTTACTTAAAATGAAATCTCCCAAGTTAAGCCATGCTAAGATGTTAAACTAAGTGCTGGATGGGAGGTAACCCATCATTTTATGTAATTTTTTTATTTATTTAATTTCTATTGTTTATTTTAATTTAATTATATGTGAATAATTTTAGAATTTTTAAAACTAAATATATTTGTTGAGATGTTAGAAGTTCACAACAATCTTTCTGTGTGAACTTTAATGATGAACATGATGGATGCACCTCTATTTCTCCATCAATACTTGCACATTCTCAGAAAATAGATAACTTTCTTCCCTTTTCTCTTTATCTTTAATTTACAATTGTTACATTGAGGACAATGTAAGTTTTAGGTTAGGGGTGATGAAAAGGTAACATGCTTAATTTCAAAAAATTTAACAATTTAAAAAAAATAAAAAAAAATTATATTCACATTTTCATTTTTTTTGTGTTTAATTTGATTTTCTTTGTGTGGTTTAGTAATATTTAGAATTTTAGAATTAGTTTTAAAAAAATTCACAAAAATTTATTTTTTCTTTAAATCAAATTTAAGTAAATTGTTAAGTCTTTTTGCATTGTTAGATTAATTTTTGAAAACATATTATGGAGTTTTTTTCATAATTAGTTGATTTTTGTCATAACTAGTATTTCTTGATTAAATGTGAAAATTATATTAAACTCAAAATCGATGTTTAGGAATTTTTTTAATAGTGGAGATTACTCTTGTGAGATATAATTTGAGCCTTATTTTCTTTATTCTGAGTGAAATATATTTTTTCTACTCCAAACACATTTCTTGTTTCTTCAAATTTTTAGACGATCTCTATAGGTGCTTATAATGTATAAATTTTTTTTCTCATCTTAATAAAGTGTCATATATTTTTTTTTTGCTTAGAATAAATTATTTAAGTAGAAATTGATAGTACATGCTTTTATCTCATTCATGCATGACTGCTACAAAAAAAGAGACATATCTGGGGTTACCTAAACTAAAATCAAACAAAAAGCCACAAAATTAACCACTCACCAAAATCCTACAAAAATGTATGTACATGGGTTCACTCTCTAAAAAATGTATGTACATGGGTTCACTCTCTAAAAAAATATATATTGAAAATATCTTCAAAACAAAATAGACAGACAAAGAATATATAATATAATCTACATATTATGACCCATATTTCCTACAAAGTTGTGAGTAAATGCTAATTACAATATATATATATATATATATCTATATATATATATATATATATATATATATAAGAAGTAATTCCCTAAAAATTCATTGCACCTTCTTCATTTGTAAAAGACATATATCTTGAAATTTTTGCTTAATGAGTTTAATTAATGCATGAAAATAATTTTTTTATATGATATCTTTGTAATTTATATATTCGATTCATTTCATGAGATCAACATTAAATAACACTTTGAGATTTTACTCTTTATACATATGCGAACATATTAGTTCGTTTCTATACATCAACTCTTTCGCATATAAATTAGTATGAGTATTTAAACCCATAGGATTCAGTGTTTTGAGAATATTGACTTGTGAGGAATAGAGTCGAAGTGAATTCGGATTCTTAACACTAAGTTTGGGTGAAATTAAATTGATACATTTTTTATATGAAATATGAAAATGATTTTTAACTAATTATTATAATAAATCATGACTGTCTAAGAAGATTAAAATAACTTATGATTTAGATTTTAATTATGATCTTAAAGGAGATTAAAAAGTATGAGAAATTCTTGTGTTATGTTTCATTTTGTTTTCTATATTCTTAAGCTAGTTTTTGATTTTGTTGTAATTTTAGTTTTTGAGTTTTTTTTGTTATTTCTTTTAATTTTAGTTCAATGTTTATGGGTATCATTACAGAAAACTCTCTGAGACTTAAACTCGTCCACTAGGGAATATAAGGGTTTAAACACTTGTTACATACGCTAAATGCAATTGTGTCAATCCATGAAAGTGATTTAGGATAGTTTAATTTTTAGTTTTAATTGCTTCTCTTGCTAAGGGACTAGAAAGAAGTTGGTTGGGGGTTGTGATGAATGCTTAAAAAGCACTAAAATTACCATGATTTTATGTACTTTAATTGATTAAAAAGATTTATATTTATATGATCTTATCATATTTTTATATAAATTTGTCTTTTTGGAACCACTAGCATTTTTATTGTTTTTTAGGTATTTTTGCTTAAAAAATAACTTAAGGACTCAAAGAAAAAATACTGGAGCCAATATATCATAAATATATTGATAAAGTAAATGAGAAAAAGCCAAAAAAGATGAAAAAATTAGACACAATGGGTCAAAAATATTAGAAAGGCCATAATCTCTTGCACAACTACCCAGCCACACCCATAAATGCGTATAGTGTGCCACACCATGCTGAGCATCCGTGAGTGCATCTTCGCCCTTCTGCACACATCGCCTGAAATTGCACGCGCATCTGCCTAAACCCATGCACGCCGCTGCACCTAACATACTAAATTTGTGCACGCCACTGCTTGTGTTAGTGCTTATGTCATCGCCTATACATTTTTCATCAGGACTGATGTCATCATCCATCTATCACACGTTTTTGCCATTTTTTTTATCATTTTTCCCACTTTTTTACCCTTCTCCTCACCTATAAATACCCCCATCTCCTCCATTACACAACACACCAAAAACACACTTCAAATATATTTTCTTAGCTTTTTCTCACTTTAGTTTTCTTAGTTTTTAGTTTTAAAGTTATTCTCTTTTTGAGAAGAACTAGTTATATTTTTTGTAAATTATTAGCTTTTTGATTCAATAAATGGAAATGGAAATTCATTTGGAGGTTTTCCAGCAACAAAATTAGCATCAAAGTACTATAAGTTTTTATAGTTATTTTTTATGTTTTATTCTTACATGTAATATTTAATTTTTCTGTGATTAAATTTAACATTGCTCGATATTTGTATACATGATATAATAATAATGTTGTTATGCTTACAAAATATTAAATTAATAAAAATCTCTATAAAATGAATTAATTTTGTTTTTTTTTCAAGATTTTATATTGAGAATTTAGAGAGAAATATATTATTTTTCATTACAAACTATATCTGAAAATTAGATTTTAAGGTTTAGTTATCCGGTATGATTTAGAGTAGTACTCTTTTATTTGTTGGTATAATCACCCAATAGTTAGACTGAAGCTCTATTTCAAAAGTTTTTATAAGATTTATTAATTGAAAATGTATTGACAACATGTTTTCAGTAATGGTTTTAAAACTTGAATGTTAGTACTCGGATAATTACATTTTTCAGTTTAATTTGGACACCTTAAATAAAGTTTAAACTGTCTAACCCCACCAAATTTGGCATTTAAATGGTTCATTTTCAATCTCTTAGAAAAAAGAATTGATTTAATTAACCAAATTAGTTATCGACCCCACCCATAGGTGTTAATTGATTTGTTTAATTAAAAAAGAATATATAACTCCACCAAAGGTGGTATTCATATAAAAAAATAAAAAATCAATAAATATGAATTTATATATTTAATAACCTAAATAGTATGAACAAGCATAATTAACTTAGTTATTATATCCACAAGTACTCCACTATTATAAGTGATAAAATTTTGCATAAATATTTATTGAATCCATATCTATGTTTATTTTTACGTTATTAGATTAGGAAAACACAAAATCCAAAATACAGTGACATGATATTTAGGATTTAATTTCATTTTTAAAAGTTTGAATAATAAATTAAAAATCACATACATTCTTTCCTTAGATCGACCTTGGGAGTATACTTATCATTTTCTATGAAATGATTCATGAACTTGTGAGAGTTTTACAAATATAAAATCAAAGTATTGGTAGGATTGGTGATGTCAATTTAGCTTATCAGTACTATCACTCAGCTTCCATAGAATTGAGTAAAGATACAAAAGCAGATGTTGAAATGTAAGAGTTATAGCTAGCTATTTTTCTTCTATTATTCTTTGTAATATTTAATAAAAAAACTAATAGTTTTAAACTTTGATACGACATAGAAGCTGTGGAACAAGAGTAGGGACATTGCCTTTAAAAAATCTCATAAGCTTATATGGGACAAAGTTATGGTATGTACAAACAAATGTTAATAATTTAATTGATTTTACTATTGAATAATAATGATGTTCGAATATGAAAAATCATATACACTCTTTTTTTGTAGGTTGCAGAACAAAATGATGGAGTCATGTGTGGTTACTATGTTATGAAGTTTATGAGTGAAATCATCACAAATATCAAAATTCCAATTAAAGATGTAGTAATTTCTTTTACCAATATACCCTTTTAACATATATGAGTTATTTTGTAAATTCATGATATTACATTCTTATTTTGAATTTAAATACTTGTAGTTCTTTGGTTGGAACAAGTCAGACTATGACCTGTAAAGTTTTGATGATTTACGAGAGGAATAGGCAGAACACATGGTTCAAATTATATCATCACAAGAAGAATTAGGAAAAGATTCTAATGATCTTCAATAGCATATGACAACATCATGGTAATTTTTATAATGCTTTAATTTCTCTTTTCTATGTTTGAAGTTTGGGTAGCTTGTTTGATGGATGTTTATGTGCTCATGTATTTAGGAGAATGAATTGTTATATGGACCTATTTTTTGCCCATACTTCATCTCATATCTCTTGCATAGTTCCTTGGTATGGTAACATCATGGTATTCATTGACTAACCAAGTATAGGAAAACCATCAAGAATCATCATATCATCAAGAATAATTGGTGTTTCACCCCAAGGAAATACAAAAGTATTAGTTTATAGGCACCAAAACTAAACCAATCTAAGTAACAAATTAGAGCTACACTTGAATTCATATTTAGAGCTCATTATAGCATTAAAAATATTAGTTTGATTCTAGATAGCTTCATATTTATAGACAAAAGATTAATACAATGTTAATATGATTTCAAAGGGAGGTTATTATTATATCACTCTGGTGTCGATGTGGTAATCTCTTTTACTAATCTTTTAACATATATAAGTTATTTTTTGTGAATTCATGATATTACATTCTTATTTTGAATTTAATTACAAATAGTTCTTTGGTTGGAACAAGTCGGGCTATGATATGCAAATTTTTGATGATTTACGAGAAGAATGAACAGAACACATGGTTCAAATTATAACATCACAAGAAGAATCTGATGATCTTGAATAACATAGCATAACACCATGGTAATTTTATAATTCTTTAATTTGTCCATTCATGTGTCTATGAAGTTTGAGCTGCTTGTTTGATGGATGTTTATGTACTCATGTATTTAGGGGAAGGAATTGTTATATGGACTAGCTGTTTTTCCCCAAACTCCATCTCGTCTCTCTTGCCTAGTTTCTTGGTCACTATATTGGTGATTCTAAGCAAACCAAGCTTCATCTCCTTGAAATAAAGTGGGAATATCACAAAATCCATAATAAATGAGATGCCAACATTTTATTTGTAATTTAAGTTACATATATATATATATATATATATATATATGTATTGTATATAAATTATTTTTTTGTAACAAATTTAATTCTTAAGTAATTAATTAATATTTAATTTTTCAATTATTTGTATTATTTAAACTTTGTTAAATAGATTTTGGTTTTTTCTATTATTATGTTATCGAATACAGGTTTTAAGTATAGTACAAAATGAGTAAAATGTGTGAAAAAAGTAAATATAGAATTTAAAGTCGGTTAATAGCTGCATAAATAACTAAAATAAACTACTAATTTATAGGTAAAACTCGTGTACAGAGGGCTTTGGGCCAAATTTATGTTTGTGACCATGGTACACATACTTCCATGCCTTAGGACTAGTCTCGATCAACTTCCACCAAATCAACTTGAGAGGGTCTCATAGTAGCACAACATATTCCGCAGTGTGGTGCAGATAACATAACATGCCCAGTAATTCATCCCGTATAGTGTGTGCTATGACACAATATTTTTTTCATCACAACACGATTTACTTTTCTTTAAAATTTCCTTGTACACCTGATCAAATAGTTGGTTCTTAATGTAAGGCTTACATGCCTTAACCATTTAATGTCTTAGGGTGTAAAATAAGTGCTCCATTTGTTTTTCTTTGCGTTTTGATAAATTTATCTATTTTGAAGCTAAAAACACCGAAAATATAGCAAAACATTCCTGTGATTTTGAATAGATAGATTTATATAAATAATGATATAAACATACCATAATGAAAATTATGTTATTCAATTAAGCATAATAAAATCCCGAAATACAATTTCTTTTGAAGCACTCATCACATGGTTAAGATGATTTGGATATTCCAAACCTTTTGGTTGTTCAATAAAATCTTCTCTTTTTAGAATTCCATTCAAAAATGCACTTTTAAAGCCATTTAATATAATTTAAAACCAAGATTACATGCACATGATAAAAATATTCTTATGGACTAAAGCTGTGCCACACGTGTAAAAGTGTCATCAAAATCTATACCTTCAACCTGAGGATAGCCTTAGCTTCAAGTTTGGCTTGTTTCGTACAATTAAATCATCTTCATCCAATTTATTTTTTAAGATCCATTTAGTTCCTATAAAATTTACATGCTTAGGTTTAGGCTGTCAATCCTAACTTCATTTCTAAAAAATTGGTTTACTTCTTCTTGCAAGGATTTTATCCAGCAATCATCATATAGAGCTTCTTGTATTTTTTTTGGTTCAAATAATGGCATATAACACATAAATGTTAGTTCCATTTTCTATTTGTCTTCTTGATTCAAAACATTTGTCTAGTCCAATTATATCTTCAAACTAATGATATTGAGTCCATTTTCTCTCATTTTCTTCGATTGATACTTTTGTCTTAATTTATAATGTTTTCTTCAATTCTTCAAGTATATTGATTTCATATGGATCTTAAAGATATGACTCATCAATAGCATTAGTAGATTCCATAATAAAATTAGTTTTTGGATTATACAATTTAGAGGCCTTGTTGTTGCCAAAAACTTGTTGCGTGTTTCTCAACACACGAACTCGTGCAAGTATACACGATCGCAAGTAATAACATTTATAAGTAGAGTATCGATCCCACGAGGATTTGTTACTATAGTTTGTTGAGTACTAAAATTATTTCTCTCTGATTTTATCCAAAATAATCGTTGATTTAAGAAAAAGGTAATAAGAAAATAAAAGAACTCTAGGATTGCAATTCTTCACCAAACTAATCCACTCCAATCATATAATTTTCTTTGGATTTATATTTTTTGGTACATTTAATTTGTCAACCGAAAACTTCTTTTTTATTCATACATCTCTTCCGAGCTCCGTACAAACACCTCGTTAAATTAATTCACTATATCTCTATGAGAATTAAATTCAATAAGATTCATTAAGTTCTAAGTTTTCAAAGGCCACACATACAATTAGGGTATATTCCTATCCTTCATCATACATGTCATTTTATCTACGAGCAATATACACAAAAATGCCTTTCTCAAGTTTATTTTTATGCCACAAATCGTTTTGATAAAATTCGTAAATAATCAAAAAGCATTAAGCGCAAGATAAAACGAACAAATCGAACGTCTTATAAATCTATCAAAAATAATTAAAATCAAAGCTTCATAAATTTGAATCAAATGCAACCCTAGAAAAATTAAATTACTTCATAAAATTAAAATAAAAATTACAACAGATTCAGAAAAATAAGATGAAGAATAAGGAAAATTAAAACATCAAGAAACGAAAATATTTGGCACACGCAGAACACAACAAAAGCCAAAAAATGGCTTCTGCGTGTTCTGCTGTCCAAAACCGAACACTACAAAATTTCTAAACTCCACAAAAACTCTTCTCCAACCAAAAAAACTCAAAACTCAAAAAAAAACTCCTTTACAACTAAAAACTATCTCCTATTTATAGCAAAAAAATACATCACTAAAATATTAAATTTAAATCTACGCGGGGGGGACAAAAAGATGTGGCGAAAATAATAAATTAAACGCATGCGGGACAAAAATTGTATCGAAAACGGGATCAAGGGACGCTGCGCGTTTCTGTTTTAATTCTCTTCCACGCTGCCACGTGTCGCTTTCTGATTCGCTGAAAGATTCCCTAAGGCCACGTGGCAGCACATCATTGGCTGCACAAAACCGGTTGCAAGTAGGAGCGGCACACAGGATTGGGGCGCCGAAAAAGTGAATCAACGGCTGGGAACGGGGCATGATCCAGCGCCGTCGCGCCCATTGTAAATAGCTACGTGTCGGCCTTTGATTAGCTTCAATATTCGTGGGACACGTGGCAGAATCTTATTCTGTAAATACTGAGGATGCAATCTGCTACCATAACCCGCGTCACACAGGATTTTTACACGAGCGGCTCGGTGCGTGACAGCTTCGATGGACGCGCTTCAATCTGGACCGTCGATCTGATCCAACGGTGAGCGATCGCCTCGGGGGAATTTTGCGCAGTCAACATGTGGGGCCCACTCTGACGCCGGCCTGCGCAACACGTGGGGCCCACTGGCACGCCGAGCCGCGCGAAGAAGATACCTCTGTACCCACTCTCCTTGGTCGGGCTTGATGAGCACGCGCGAATCTGAGCCGTTCATCCTTCGATCGGACGGTTCACGTTTGGCGAGTGTAATATTGCGCGTGGCCTTCTTCTCTCCTGCACAAAAATTAAACTTTCATTAATTATATTTTCACCCACAAATATATTTCAAATTACATTTTAAACTTTCTTAAATTACAGTTTAGCCCTTTACTAATTTTAAATTAAATTTTTAAACTTTTAATAATTATAATTAAGCCCAAATTTAATTTAAATTATATTTTCAATTTTTATAAATTGTAATTAAGAACTATACTATTTGAAATTATATTTGTGGACAAAAAATTATGAAATTAAGTACACTTTCGATACAAATTATTTAATTTTATTAAAAATGTATTTTTAGCAAATAAAAAGGAAAATATTAATTTATTTAACAAAAATTAATAAATATTAAACGAACATAGCAATTATCATTACTAAAATTGATGAAAATAACTGTATAAAATACAGTTATCAGTGAATATCCAAGAAATACTCCTAAGTCACTTCTTTTGTCAAACTTTCAAAGATTTTCTTTGTCATTTAGAATGTAGCACTAATTTCCCAAATTTTTAAAAGTATTTAATACTTAGCTTTCATTTTTTGAGTATCTCATATGGAGTTTGTTTCGTGTTTAGTTTTAGATAAGAGAGATTGATGATATAATAAGTAGTGTTCATTGCTTTTTCCCAGAGATTTTTAGAAATCTTTTTTCTATGAAGCATGAATCTTGTAATTTATTCTATTGCTCAATTTTTCCTTTCAACTACACCTTTTTTTAGGTGTTTTAGGTGATGAGAATTCTTTCTTAATACCATGTTCGTCACAAAAATGTGTAAAATTGATATTCTCATATTCTCTACATTATCACTTCAAATAAAAATAATTTTTGAGTCAATCTCATTTCGAATTTTCAAACACTAGATTTTAAAAATTGAAAATATCTTTGATTTTTCTCAAATGAATAAAACACAAGTGTAACAATAGAAATCATAAACAATAATAGCCAAATATTTCTTTCTTTCAAAACTTTCATGTTGCATTGGTCCCAGTTAGAATGAAATTCTGTTTAGAGGTTTTTAAAATCAGTTTTCTGTTATGAAGTTTGTTAGAAACTTCCCTCCTTTTTTCTGTTTTGTTTGTTGTTCTTCTGTGTATATAAGAGGACTCTCCTCTTTGTAAACTTCACTCACTGTATACACAGAGCATTCTCTTGCTCTCTTTGATTTCTTGTTTTCTCAACATCTCAGAAATCTATCTTGGTATTAGAGCAAGGTTTTTCTCTCAAACTTTTCTAGGCATCTTCTTCTTCTTCATGGCAAAGACAAGTAATCGCAATGCTAACAATGGGGATGGATCAGATTCCTCTACACTCAATGGTAGTGCTCACCCGACTAACAATGAAGATCCTATCAGCTCTATCATCAACTTCCTCAGCCAGTTGATCACAATAAAACTTGAAGAAGAAAACTTCCTCATATGGAAATTTCAGGTAGAAAATATGATTTTGGGTTATCGTCTTGAAGATTTCATCCATGGAACCTGCAATGTTCCACCTAGAATTCGTGATGGAGAATCAAATCCTACCTTCATCTGCCATCAAAGACAGGACAAATTACTTATTTCTTGGCTTCTTGCCTCGATCAACACCAACTATCTTCCTCAACTGATTGGATGTTCTTCCTCTAAACAGATTTGGACCACCATAGAAAACTCTTTAGTTCTCACTCCATGGCCAAGGTGATGTTCTACAAAAAGCAGATCCAACTTCTCAAGAAAGACAATCTTTCTATGGGAGAGTATATCTTGAAGATGAAATCCTACTTTGACATTCTTGGAGCTGCTAATCATAGTATGACAGACATTGATCAGATTCTTGCCCTCCTCAATGGCCTAGGGGATGAGTACGAGTCCATAGTTGCCATCATCTGCTCAAGAGAGATCCCTTATACCCTCCAACATGTCAATACGCTTCTTTTGTCTTATGAAGGTCGTATATTACAAAAACAGTCCGCTTCTAATGATCTTTCTGTGAATCTTGCTAACAACAGGAAAAGCTACAATGGTACTTCACAAAACAACCATTAAGGAGGAAGATGATACAATGGATATCGTGGCAGAGGAAGAGGGGGTAGATCCAATAATGGCAAACCTCAATGCCAACTCTATGGCAAGATTGGACACATAGTCATTAAATGTTACTATTGTTTTGATCAGAATTTTCAAGGAAGTGAAGGCAGTAACTCCTCAAGTTCTTCCAATCAGAACTACAATTCCACTCAGAACCATGCCAATCTTGCTCACACACAAGAAGAAATTCCTTTTGATCAAGCCCCTGCTGAAGCCTTAATTGCTACTACTAGAAACAGTCACTGACAAGAATTGGTATCCTGATTCTGGGGCCACCAATCATGTGACCAATGACATCCAAAACCTGTCATACGGTACTAACTACAATGGAACTCAGAAAATTCATATGGGAAATGGTAAAGGTCTCTCAATCGAACAAATTGGAAAAACTACTTTCTCTTCCCCTTTCTACTCTCATTCCTTATCTCTAAATAATATTCTTCATGTACCCTCAATTACTAAAAATCTTCTTAGTGTCTCTAAGTTCTGTCTTGACAATAGAGTTTTCTTTGAATTTCATCCTTTTTTCCGTCTTGTTAAAGATCAGGTTACTAAGAAACTTCTACTCAAGGGAACTTTGCATAAAGGACTGTATCGGCTTGATCTCTTGCTGCCTACCAAGACTCCTAGTTCGAACTGTCAACTCTCCTTCCAATCTCATATCAGAAACCATTCCTTACAAAGAAAAATTTTCATTTCTTGATCTTTGGCGTAGAAGGCTTGGTCATCCTTCTTCTCAAATTGTTAACAAAATTCTAAATAATTGTAATATCAAATTTTCAGTGAATAAAATGCAACATTATTTATGTATAGCTTGTCAAATGGGCAAAAGCCGTAAACTCCCTTTTCCTACTTCTCAAACTACCTATTCTGCACCTTTGCAGCTTGTGGAAGCTGATATATGGGGGCCCTCTCCCATTCTTTCTACCACTAGCCACAAATTCTACATTACCTTTGTAGATGTATTTTCAAGATTCACATGGATTTATTTCCTCAAACGCAAATCTGAAGCTTTAGATTGCTTTATTCATTTCAAAACACAAGCAGAAAATCAGTTGAACACAAAACTCAAGATTTTTCAAAGTGATTGGGGTGGTGAGTTTCGATCCTTTTCAAACTTTCTTGATAAATATGGCATCATTCACAGAGTTTCCTACCCTCACACCTCTCAACAAAATGGTATTGTTGAGAGAAAGCATAGACATGTTGTTGAACTTGGGCTTACCTTCCTTGCTCAATCCTCTATCCCTAAAACTTACTGGCCAGAAGCCCTCTCCACTGCTATTTTTCTTATCAACAGATTGCGGTCTATAGTTCTGTAGCAAAAGTCTCCTCTCCATGTTCTCTTTCTGGTAAAACCTGACTATAAATCCCTTTATGTCTTTGGCTGTCAATGCTTTCCTCATCTAAGACCCTAAAATTCTCATAAGTTTGATTTTATATCCATTCCCTGCACCTAGGCTATAGCAGTAAACATAAAGGTTACAAATGTTTAGATAACAATGGAAAAATATATGTTTCAAGACATGTCATCTTCAATGAACATATCTTTCCTTTCTAAAACAGTACTTCTCAAACTTTCGAGTCATCCTCTCCTATCATATTTCCTCCACCTATAGTTGCAAGTCACCCACTGCCAACTCCACAGAATTCTCACTTTTCTGGTCATATGTCAGATAATACACCTGAAACAGGTTTTACACCTGTTAATCAGACCTTGTCGCCTCTTTCTATCTCACAAAATAATCTTTCAAACAACTCAAATCAGCCTATTTCTCATTCTAATCCAGACTTAGCCAATGAAGTCTCTGAAACTATCCTTCACAATGTTGCTCCTGAGGTTACTACCACTAATCACTCTATGGTTACACGGTCCAAAAATGGCATCTCTAGGAAGAAATTTTTTCTGCTAATCTTTCAGATCCTACTTGTATTTCAGTACAGGATGCCCTTCTTCATGACAGATGGAAAGAAGCCATGCTTGAAGAGTACAATGCACTTCAAAGGAATCAGACATGGTCTTTAGTTGAACTGCCTCCTGACAAGAAAACCATTGGCTACAGATGGGTGTTTAAGGTCAAAGAAAACCGAGATGGCTCCATTTCCAAGTACAAGGCAAGACTTGTTGCCAAAGGTTTCAATCAAAGACCTGGTTTTGACTTTGATGAGACTTTTTCACCTGTTGTTAAGCCAACCACTATCAGAGTTGTCCTCACTGTGGCCCTTTCTCATGGCTAGTGTTTGAGACAATTAGATGTAAACAATGCTTTTCTTAATGGAGATTTGAAGGAAGAGGTCTATATGGCACAACCCCCTGGTTTTGAAACCAAAGAAGCTTCTCACATGGTTTGCAAACTCAGTAAATCCCTTTATGGTCTAAAGTAGGCTCCTAGGGTCTGGTTTGAAAAACTCAGGGGCACCCTTTTTCACATGGGGTTCTCCTCCTCTAAAGCAGACAATTCTTTATTTCTTAAGTTCTCTACCACCTCAACCATTTTTCTTCTTGTCTATGTTGATGACATAATAGTGGTTGGAAGTCAGAAACTCGAACTAGATAACTTCATATCAGTTCTCAATAAACTCTTCTCACTTAAAGATCTTGGAAAATTGAATTACTTCCTTGGCATTGAAGTCCAGTCCACAGATAAAGGTCTCCATTTGTCTCAAAAGAAATACATTTGTGATCTCCTCAAAAGGTCAAAAATGGATCAAGCCAATCCTCTACCTACTCCTATGGTAAGTAGTCTGAAACTCACTACTATAGGTGGTGATCCAATTCCTAATGTTACTGAATATAGGAGCATTGTTGGAGCTCTTCAGTACATCACCATCACCCGACCTGAGATTTCCTATTGTGTAAACCGTGTGTGCCAGTTCATGCAGGAACCTCTTGATCATCATTGGAAAACAGTAAAGAGGATCCTCAGGTACCTGAAAGGGACTACTGATGAAGGAATCACCTTGAGGAAAACAAACAATCTGTCTCTAATAAGGTACTGTGATGCTGATTGGGGAAATGATTTAGATAATAGAAGATCCACTATTGGCTATTGTATCTTCCTTGGAGATAGTTTAATTTCCTAGTCTTCAAAGAAATAGAATGTAGTTTCTAGGTCCATTACTGAAGCTGAGTACCACAGCCTAGCCAATGCTACTTCGAAGTTGTTTGGCTTCAGTCTCTTCTTAGCGAACTCAGTACCAACACCATCTTCTTATCAGCTAATCCTATACTACATTCGAGAACCAAACATGTGGAGCTAGATCTTTATTTTTTCCGGGAGAAAGTTATCTTAAAGCAACTTCGTGTTCAATATGTTCCTTCTGCTGATCAATTGCAAACATTCTAACCAAACCCTTGTCATCACATTTCTTCAATAGACTCAAGCTGAAAATGAGTATTTGTTCACATCTTCAACAGGCAAGGGGAGGAAAAGAAGAGTGCTTGGTTTGAGGAAGAAAGTTAGAATGAAATTCTATTTAGAGGTTTTTAAAATCAGTTTTCTCTTATGAAGTTTGTTAGAAACTTCCCTCCTTTTTCTGCTTTGTTTGTTGTTCTTATATGTATATAAGAGGACTCTCCTCTTTGTAAACTTCACTCACTATATACACAGATCATTCTCTTGCTCTCTTTGATTTCTTGTTTTCTCAACATCTCAGAAATCTATCTGTCCCAATAGGTCCAAGTGCAATAGTTCTAAACTTCCGGTAGTGGTCATACCATAATTTGTTTTGATCCAATCTCAAATTTTAATAAAATGTTTAAGGTTTTCAAGTTTATGTCCCATTTTTCATGCCATAATTCAATTTGTGAATAATTTACTTCAAAACATTTTTCTTAAAAAGAAATGTCTATACAATAATAATTATCATTACTTTTCTTTCCTTTGAAGACACGATCACCAAGTTTTTCCATAATCTTACCTTTTTTCCTAGCAAAGTGTACTAGGTGTTAATAATCACATAATTGACTTATACTAATTAGATTGGATTTGGTCCTTCAACACATAATATTATGTAGTTAACTAATCCCTAGAACTTTGATATTACCTCTTCCCTAAATTTGAAGCTTGAAATCATCATCAAAATTAACAAAGCCTCTTGGATTTTCATATAAATATGTGGACACTTACTTCCAGACATATGTTTAGAAACCACACTCTAGATACTAGATATCTGTGCTAGCTTTAAGTACTTTTTGTACCAACGTAGAAATTACCCTTCCTATGTGGTTTAAGTGTTCTAGAAGAAATTTCCTGATGGTTAGAAGATTGCTGCAATTGTTGTACTTAATCTGTGAATATACTTACTTTCTTTATAATCTCTTGAATAGTCTCATCAGTGGTGATGAATTTCAATGAGATTTCTAATGCAAATATATTCTGGCTGAATGTACCTTTCTCTCCACAATGGTAGAAAGTAGGTATGTATGAGGTATTCCTTAGTGGTAAGAATTTTTCTTGGGCGGCTTTTTCAAATTGTGTAGTGGTTGAGGTCATTTTGTAACTATTGTAACCAAGTCCCTTTTTATCACCAACAATTTTTCAACTTTGAAGGATCTTGTTTAGTTGTTTTGATCCTTTTGTGAATTTTGGGAGTGTGTTGTTTGTTTTTTCCAATTCAAATACGAGACAATCTTTCAATGATTATGTATTTTCTAAAAGATTTTCCTCTAACATTCTTACTTTCTCTTGTACCGAAAAGAATTTTTTTTTATTTTCTTACAAGAGAACGAGAAAAATTTATTTTTCTTTTCTAGTATGGTAATTTTTTTGCATAGAAAAACAATCATATCTTCTTCAGAAGAATATTTATATATTTCTTAGAAAATTGTGTTCCAACTATAGAATCACATTCTTCAAATGTCCAAATCATAGCTTTCTTAATTTTTTTCACAAGAGTGTTCTATATCACTTGAATTTTCTTCTGAATCACTCCATGAAGCATTCATAGTCTTTTTGAATTTAGATTATGGACAATCTATAGCCATACGACCATTTTATTAAAATTGAAACACTAAGAAGCTTGAAATCTCCTTTTGGTGTTTCTTTTCTCCGAGAATCTGCTCTCAAGATATTTGAAAACATTTATTGATTTGGAATATTTTAAGAAATTTTTTTAATTTTCTTGTCTTGTAGTCAACATGGATGCCAAAGAGAAACTGTGGCATTCTCACCGTAATGGCCATTACTCTCACTGAGGGCATGGGTAGTTCAAGTATTAATGCCCTGATTGGATATTCTAGAATTAATTAGAAAACATAAGCAAGCTCTTATAGCTTGCAAAATTGGGATTTTTAGTGAAATAATGTTTTCTAAATTATGTGAAAGTATCCATGACCCATGGCACTACAAGGGTGAGGAGATATAGTCAACATGCTCAAATGAGCCATAATAGCTACATCTAGAAAAAGGAGATGAAGTAGAACAAGGTGGACTCTGATTTGTACTCCTCATAAAACTAGGACACTGTCCAACAATGTGGCCACAACAATAACAAGTGCAAACAATAGAGCTGGGAAAATGTGGTCCTTGACTTTGAGGAGTAGTACATAGAGGGAAAGAAGAGAAAGTGCTCACATGACTTTCATGTGAGGATAAGACGTCAATTTTCTGCAATGTTGTCTCAAATTCCCAAGGTCACCACAATAGTGACAAGTAGGAATGACAGTAGGTAAAGGTAGAAGACCACTATTGGAGTGATGGAAAGTGTTAGCCTTAGGTGAAGGATTAATCTTTCTAGAGGAAACTAGATGAACCAAAACAACCAACTAACCTTTTCGGTTTGTAGTACTATACTATAACTTTGGCTCTTGATTGGCTGAGCTTACAAACTTAATAGTACTCGTTATTGAGGTAGAAATACCTTTATCATAACCAACAACACGTTTGTCTCCAAACATCTTTATACTGCTAAGGATTTCATTTTACTTCTTCGACCCAATCCTTATCTTGTTGACAGAAAAAAATAGAGTGACCTAGTTCCTTCTCACTGACACTAAGCTTGTATTTCAATGTTTTAACCAATTCTTTCTTTCATGTAGAAGTTTTCAAGATACACTGCATAATTGTTCAGAACCTCAACTTTCTTATTTAGTTTCTTAACCTGAGCTTCCTTTTTGGTAAATGAGTAAGCTTGGTATTACTTCTTACTCTCAAGAACTATAATTTTCTTATTCAATTTTTCAATCTAGATACTCTGATTGGAAGAGGTATCAGGACTTGCAAATAGTTATGTAGTTTTGCCTGAAGTAGGAACCTTCAATTGTTCCTCAATATTTTTAATTTCCCCCTGATTTGCATTAAAATTTATCAAAAAAACATTGCATCTCATTTGAATGACCTCACACCTTCTTATGAGATTATTTTGTTGTACATCCATAGAGTGCTTCCTTTCCTCTAGATTTTCTTCAACACAATGATCTCTTCTTATTTTTCATCAAGGCTCTACATAGCCTTTCTTCTATCCTTTTTAGACTTGATATGCTCCAATAGGAGAGCATTGTAGGAATTGAGCAATTCATCTTGCTCATCTTTTTCATCATCAGTAGTAACCTCTCGATCATCTCAGGCAACAGTCAGTGGATCAATGACACTATTAGAAGCAATGAAGGCCAAAATATTTGTGTCATCCTCATCATCACTAGTACTCTTTGATGTAGTAACCTTAGCCTTCATTGCATGCTTAGTCAAGTATTTTTATTTCTAAAAGCAATTGGTTGCAAGATGTCTTAGCTTTCCATATTCAAAACGTTTGATCTTTTCTAAGTGACCTTTACTAGGTTTCTTAAATTTTTTATATGAGTTATCATCAATTTTAATTGATTTTGAGCTTCTAGATCACGAGCTTTCTTTTCCAACACCTTTAGTGGATGGTTTCTTCTTTCTAAAAAAATTGGTGAATCTCTAGGCAAGCTATGTCAATTCCTCCTTATCTGGATTAGAGTTATTTTCATCTATATCTGATGCAGTTTGAAGACTTATAGATCATTGACTAACTCATTTACCATAAGCTCTCCAAGCTTTTACATAGATTCAATCATTGTGACTTTGGCATGAAACATGTATGGTAGACTGGCGAGAATCTTCTCATCTATTTTTCTTCATTGATCAATCTACCTAAATTGTATGAACTATTGACAATATTTGAGAATCGAGCATAGAACTTGTCAAAATCTTTGATCAGCTTTAGAATGATAAATCTTTTATAGCTAATGTATTTTCATAAGTAGTCTTCAAAATGTCTCATGCTTGTTTTGAAGAAGTATGACTCTGAATTCTTCTAAACTCATCAAGTGTCACAGACCTAATACTTGTGTATAAACTATTACTATTCCATTTAGACTCTTTGCTTTCTTCCTTCTTCCATTCAATCATTGGTTTAGGAATCATGGAATTATTAGGTAGGGTTTTAGCTAGATAGGTCAAGCCATTTTTAGCAAGGAACCACACACAATCTCCTTGGGAGCATAAGAAAACCCATATTTGTGATTTCCAATGGCCATAGTTTAACCCATTTAAAAGTGGAGGTCCATTAACCTTACCTCCTTATCCTGACTCCATCAGAAAGAATATGTGTATGTGAAAAGGAGAGTTAACAGAATCAATACAGGAGTTGTTAAGCCTAAAAGGGTGTTCTTATTCTGATACCAATTGAAAGAGTCTATGACCTGGTACACTATCAAGGTAAGGAGATGCAGACTTCTTAAGTACTAATTCCTAACTTGCATAGGTAGGATATCAAATAGTTATGTTATATACACAACATAAGCACAATAAATATAATATCTAATAAGTAGATTGTACTAATGCAATGACAGATCATACTTGACAAGCGATGTAATGAGGTAAACCCATAGAGACACCACATCTTTGTGGTAACATCCTCAATTTGCTTAAGGCAAAAACTCAGTAGCAAAAATTCACTAAACAATAAAATAGTAACAACTCTGATAGACAATAAAACCACTGTTATTCTATCGATTGAGACCTCCATCCTAATTGTCTATTGTTGCACTTTACTTGTTGCTTTTGCATTGATTTGGCTTAAGTCTCCAATTTGACAAACCTCCATAGCCTAAAATACCCAAAGTGGTGTGATTGATAACCACTAATAAGTGACAAGAAGTGTAACTACTCAAACATTAATAAGTGATAATAAGTGTAACTACTAAAACACTAATAAGTGACAAGAAGTGTAACTACTCATACTCTCAATGGAAAAATAGTCAACTACAAATATGAAATCTTATACTGGAGGGAGACAATCAAATCACGATGACACACAACCTAAGATTTGATTTCTAAACTCACTAAATGACTTACACTCAAATGTAAGCTCTTAAAAATGATTTCCAAAATAGATATAAATCTTGGTATGAATTTTGGTAGTGTAAAAAAGGGGTAGTAGAAGAGAGAAATGTGGGGTATTTATAGCACTCATAATTACCACCTCCCTAGCCACCTTGCCAATCACCTCACCAAGGATGGGGCAAAGGTGATGGCAAGGTCCACGGCAAGTTTTCTAAAAAGTCACATTTTTTTGTTCCAAATATTGTGAAGTAAAATCCATAATAATCTACACCTAAAACACAAAATGACAAGTAAAAAAGACAACTTGCTCACAAGTTCACTCATGGAAAATCAACAATCTACCTAGCATCCACACTACAAAAACCAACCCTATGGTATGTGTAAACATGCTTGCATTAAAAGTGTACCTAAATATGTGCATGTGTGAATTATTGATCCATAGTAACCAACCTTACATAGATGAATACAAAGACACTAATTAAAATAAACAAACAACATGTATTGTATACAAAAAGGCAACACACAGACATAAGTACAATTGGGCTTACATTATGTGTCATCAATACATTAAGTGTATTTCAACATTGGTGATACATTGATCTTTCTTACAAAATAGTTTTGGGTACGTTTATTAGAATTGGATTAACAATAAGTAGTAGTTGTAAACTACGTACATGTGCATGGGATTTCTCTTACCTTGGTTTATATCACATATACTAACCCATTGAAGTGGCCAGTCTAGATTCACTATTGTAGAAAGTATATCTCGAATAGTATTCATCTTGGGTATTGGAACAAATATATCATGATAGATAGTACCATAAGTTTAAGCATATTCCTTAGCCACTACTTTAGGTTTATTCCTCTCCCATGTTCCATCAGAATGAAACTTGATAGTAAACACTCATTTTTAACTCACAATCTTATTCCCCTTAGCTAACTCAACCAACTCCTAAGTGTAGTTCTTCTATAGGGGATTTTTTTCTTCTACCATGGTAGCTCTCCACTTAGGATAGTCAAAATTCTTTTGAAAATGACTAGGAATATAGAAGAAATTTGATGGGAAAAATTTAAGTGAGTTTTAGATAAGTGGTGATAAATGATAAGAAATAAAGTCAAAAATGGGATAAACAATATTAGATGAAGGTGAAGAGAAGCATAAACTATTAGGATATTTAGGATATACTTGGTCTAAGCATCTCTTGTCGTGGCATACAACTTTTTCACACCATGACCCACGGAGAATCAGGGATAGTTTAGACTGAGTCCTTTAGGCCCACATCGCAATAATGCTTCCACGTTGTGGTACACTTTGTTCTCCATGATTGTAATCCTATATTTTTGTATCATTTTTTAACTATTTGGAGCATTACAATAGAGTGCTTCAAGCATAATTCTTCAAGTATCGATTAGTTTTATCTTTTTTAAGCTAAAATAATTGAAAAATAACAAATTATACCTATGAATTCAAAAAATAGATTTCTATAAAATAATAACAAAACTAAGTAAATACAATCTTTTTAATCATTAAATATGCATAAAATCAAGAAATATTGAGTGATTTTGAGCACTCATCACAACTCCCAATTAGCTTCTTATTATTCATTGAGCAAGAATGGAAAAACAATTAAAAGCAAAAACTAAAAATAAAATGAAACCATCCTAAATCGTTTCCATAGATTGACACGGTTAAATTTAGCATATGCAACAAAACTTCAAACCTCTAGGTTGCCTTAGTGGATGAGTTTATGTCTCATGAGGGTTTTCAAATATGATACACATAAACATCAATTAAACTACAAAAATTAAAAATAAATAACAAAAGAAAATAAACAACATATAAGCAAATAAAATTTAAAACAATGGAAAAATTAAAAATAACAAAACTTCTCATGATTTTTAATCTCCTTTAAAATTATAATTAAAATATATAACATAAGTTATTTTAATATTCTAAACATTCATGATTTAATATAATAACTAGTTAAATATCACTTTCATATTTTAATAAAAAATGTATCAATATTAAATTTACCAAATCTCAGGATAAAAAATCTGAATTCACTTTGACTTTAACCTCACAAGGTATACTCTCAAATACATTGACCCTATTTGATAATGACTTCTTGGGGAATTATTTCTCATATTTTTCTTTTGTATTTAACCAATTCTCACTACTTTGAAGGATATTAGATCATAGTATGTAGTTTATACTATTCATATTTCTTTCTTATTTTTTTATCACTTTTTTTATTTTTTATTTTAGTGATATATAGTTTTTTTAGAGAAATGACCCATATATAGATTGTACATATATTAAATGATAAAGTGAGTGGCTAATTTTTGGATTTTTTTTCTTTTGTATTGGTTTAGGTAACCCTATATATATATATATCTTTTAGAAGTCATGCATGAATGAAGAGAAATGCATGTACTTTTAATTTCTAAATAATTTATTCAACTTAAGAAATTAAAAAATATATATATAATACTTTATTAGATGTAAAAATCCAACATTAATTGCAAAGACCAATAGAGATCATCTGACAATTTAAAATTTATAAGAAAAGTTTTTAAAAGAGTAGAAAAATATCATCACTTAGAATGGGAAGATAATAGCTCAAAATATATTCTCGCAAGGAAGTCTCCACTATTTGATTCCTAAACAATGACTATGGGTCCATTGTAATTTTAACATTTTCTCATGAATTACTAATTATGAAAACAAAACTAACTAATTATCACATTATTCCATGAAAATGTTTTTGAAATTAATCTAACAATGAAAATACTTAATCATTTTCTAAAATTTAACTAAAAGACGTG
The DNA here is from genome assembly GCA_033030585.1 of Hippophae rhamnoides. NCBI lineage: Eukaryota > Viridiplantae > Streptophyta > Magnoliopsida > Rosales > Elaeagnaceae > Hippophae > Hippophae rhamnoides. The sequence continues at coordinate 46,423,224 of CM065430.1, read as the reverse complement.
ATAATTTTTTAGGAAAAAAATTTAAAATTATCCTAAAAGTTCTTAAAAATTCAAAAAACAATAGAAATGATTAAAAGCACACAAAAAGTATAATAAAAATGAAATGTAAATGTGAATGTATATATACACATATTTAAGCATAAATTTTTTAGTGTAACATTTTCCTACCCCCAACCTAGCATAACGTAATAATTGTAAATTAAAGAATAAGAGAGTAGACAATTTACCCAATTGATGATCATGTTTAAGTGCTAACCAATTGGTTATAACATTGATAATTCTAAATAATGTTCACAAAAAATGCAAATAAAATAACATAAAATAATTATTACAATATCCGGAAACACTAAAGATTACATTTCTCAACATAAAAATAATATAAAGAAAAAATAAAATAAAATAAAATTGTGGATCATAATTTAGGGCTCGTCCTTGATAACTGTATTTTATATAGTTATTTTCATCTATTTTATTAAATATAATTGCTATGTTCTTTACATTTTTAGTTAATTTTAGTTTAATTAATTAGTATTTTCTATTTTTTATATATTTTAAGAAAATTAAATAAATTGTATCGAAAACGTTCTTAATTGTAAATTTTTGTCCAAAAATATAATTTCAAATAAAAGAGTGTTTAATTGCAATTTATAAAAGTTGAAAATATAATTAAAATTAAAATCAGGCTTAATTTTAATTATTAAAAGTTTAAAATTTAATTTAAATTAACAAAAGGGCTATACTGCAATTAAACAAAGTTTAAAGTATAATTTGAAATATATTTGTGGGTGAAAATGGAATTAACAAAATTTATTTATTTTGTGCAACAGGGAAGAAGCCACGCACCAATCTACACGCGTGGCACGTAGATCGTCCGATCAAATCATAAACGGTTAGGATTGGCGCGTGTTGATCACATCCGACCAAAGCGAGTGGATACAGAAAATTCTCTTTCACGCAGCTCGGCGTGCAGCGTGGGACCCACGTGTCTGACGCATCCAGCCGCTGTCCCCCACATACGCTCTGATCCCGTGCGTTGATCTCTTCGTGCAACCGGAGTTTCAACGAATCAGAAGATGCCACGTGTCCACCTGAATCCATTCCTGAAATCAGAAATTGGCACGTGTCCCACTCTATTTTTTAGCCAATCATGTGATGACACGCAGGATCAAGCCCATGTGTAGTCGTTGCTCCTTGTTCTGATGTTTCCTGCGCACGTTCCCAGAAGCCAATCAGAAGCTGCCACGTGTCCGCATTTATTCCTTTCAGCGAATCAGACGCTGACACGTGGCATGCATAAAGAATTTAAAAAATGCAGAATCGGCGCCCCTGTCACACGCGTGAATTAATTAACATTTTTGATACGAAAATCGATATGCGTGATTTTTGTTTTTCGATATAAATTATTACGCGTTTTTTATAAAAAAATAAAATAAAAAATGTAATACTTTAGATGTATTTTTTTAGCTATAAATAGGTGATAGTATGATAGAGTGAAAAAGTTTTTTTTGGATTAGAATTTCTGTAGTGTTTGGGGCTAGAGGGTGGAACACGCAGAAACCATTTTTGGCTTCTGTTGTGTTCTACATGTGCCAAATATTTACGATCTGTAATGGTTTAATTTCTTTTCTTCTTCCTTCTAATTTTTCTACATCTGTTGTAATTTTAATTTTTAATTAATGAAGCAATTTAATTTTTCCAGGGTTGCATTTGATCTGAATTTATGAAGCTTTGATTTTAATTATTTTTTGAAAGATTTATAAGACCTTCGATTTGTTCGTTCTATTTTGTGCTTAATGCTTTTTGATTATTTACGAATTTTATCAAAACGATTTGTGGCATAAAAATAAACTTGAGAAAGGCATTTTTGTGTATATTGCTCATAAATAGAATGACATGTATGATGAAGGATAGAAATATACCCTAATTGTATGTGTGACCAATTGAGAACTTAGAACTTAATGAATCTTATTAAATTTAATTCTCATAGGGATATAGTGAATTAATTTAACGAGGTGTGTTTATACGGAGCTCGGAAGAGATGTTTGAATAAAAAAGAAGTTTTCGGTTGACAAATTAAATGTACAAAAAAATATAAATCAAAAGAAAATAACATGATTTGAGTGGATTAGTTTGGTGAAAAATTGCAATCCTAGAGTTCTCTTATTTTCTTTTTACCTTTTTCTTAATCATCGATTGTTTTGGATAAAATCAGAGAGATACAATTTTAGTACTCAACAAACTATAGTAACAAATCCTCGTGGGAACGATACTCTACTTACAAATCTTATTATTTGTGATCGTGTATACTTGCACGATTTTCTGTGTGTTGTAAAACACACAACAATCCTCCATGTCATCTAGCCCTTGTTGTTCATGTTGGTTTATGATTGTTGTAGAGGTACAAAATTAAAATCGTTGTGTCGATAGTCGGGTGTTGGTAAGTGGTTCATATCCATCCCGAGATGACTCAATTGTAAGTGTTTTATTTTGTACATTAATCTGTTATGTTCTATCTAGAACAAAATGCCATTAATTTAAGAATACAGCTTGTTGGGTGAAGTAAGCATCTTGCTATCCTTTTTTATAGCTTATTCTCCTAAAGATTATGATGTTTATCTTTTAAATAAAGTCTCCAAAGAGGTATGAATCTTCATTCTCTTTGGACAATGTTCATACCATAGGTGAGTTCATCATAGTATGATAGGTTCAATAATTCACCGAGTTATAAAATCACTTCACCCTTTGCCGGTGGTTGTTGGAAAATCATTTGACCTTATTGTAAATTATGGTCCCCACATCAATGGGTATCTTAGATATGATTGTGTACAATAAAATGGCCTTATCTCTATCTACCATATTGTAGTATCTGGTGGGCATTAGTCTTGAGCATACAAAGTATCGCCAAATTCCAGCAATTTTGTCAAAATTATTTGCCTCAAAACCTTTTGGTTTATCACCAGGGAAAATCCACTTAGCACCATGAATAGTCAAAGCCTTAATTATCTTATTATAATATACAATATTAAGATAATGTTCATAAAGAATCTCGCCAACATTCACTAATAAATAGTGAGCATAAATGTTATTTAGCTCAGATGGGAAGAATGCATTCCATACATTAACCATGTTGTCAATAGCATCAAGAAAGTTCGCATGACAATCCTAAGCTAAGGGTTTGATAATAGCCTCAGATTCCCTTACGAACCTTTTCCAACCTACGCCTGTGATAAGTGCTCAAATGCACTTAATATATCATGATTTTATGCCTGTTTAATGATTATATATATTTGTATTTACTTATTTTACTATCATTTTAGGAAAATCTATCTTTTTGGAATCACATGTATATTTTGTTTTTTTCCAGATATTTCTTATATTAAAATAAATCAACTTAAAGAATTATACTTGAAGCACTCCATTACAACTTGGAAGATTAAAAGAAATTTTTTGTAAAATATTACATGTGTAAAAATTGGAAAAAGAAATTACATGAAAGTTAGGGTTTCTAAAGTGTTGTAGTTTGAAGTGTGTTGTGGCATGAAAACATTGTAAACTATGGTGTGAAGCCAAATTAATGTATCCAAAATCAATGTGAGCCAACATCATGAAAACTTTGTGTGGCACTTTGCGAATAGAATGGATTGTGCTTAAAACGATGTACAATTGTGTATGCCACGACATGAATAAAATGTATGCTGAGGTGCAAAGTTAAAAATTTTACTTTTTCCTCATTTCCTCACCCTATAAATAGTATAACTAGGGCCCTATTTCTATTGTAAAAATACATCCTAGAGTTGCACAACTCTCTTAGTCACTGATTTCTTAGCTTTCTTTAGTGTTTTTATTTCTTTTTGTAGTTTAAAGTTCTTTCATTTGAGAGATGAAAAATTTAGTTAATGTAATAACATTTGTTCCAATTTAATAAATAATGTAGCAATTTTTTCTGGAGGTCATCCAGAAGCAATTGTAAGGAATTTTGTTGAGGTATATTTTAAATGTATTCTTTTTCAAAATATTTCTAAGTGTTTTTTTACCTGATTTATGTTTAATTTATTAATTATTTATTAAACTATACATTTCTCGCTATAAATAGTATTTGATATTAGTAATTTTGTTATGCTTGTAAAATATTAAATTTGATTAAATATTTTTATAAATTGAATTAAGTTTTATTTTTTCATAAAAATTTAGACAAAGTTTGTAAAAGTAAAATATTGACTAAGTGTTTTTCACAATAAACAAGAGAGTTAGATTTAAAATTTAAATTATATGAATCTAATTTAGAGTCAACTCTTCAATTTTGGATTTGATTATTTGAATCTTTAGAGAGCTCTATTTCAAAGAGTTTTATAAGAATCATTATTGAAGATATATTGACGACATATTTTTCATAATAATTTCAAAATCTAAAAGTTAGTTTGTAGATACTTAAATCATAAAACTAATTTTGACACCTTCATAAGAGTTTAAATTGTCAACTCGATCGAAAGTGCCAATTAAATAGTTTTTTAATTTCATAGAAAATGAGTATAATTAATTAAAATTTAAATTATCAGCCTGACCAAATATGGCAAGTTAAAGTTTTATTAACAAAGAAAATATTACTCCCTGAGGATATTTTCATACCTATAAGAAAGAATCAGTAATCTTAATTCATATCTTTCATATCATATTTAATATTGAACAATCATGATTAACTAACTAATATATCATATAAATTTTCCAATGTAGAATAAATGTTTAATTGCTTAAATTTTTATTGAGTCTATTTATTTTTATGTTATTAGTTTAGAAACTCAACCCAAAACAATGGTGACATGATGTTTAGATTATTTAATTTCTTTTTTAAAGAATATATTTTGAATCATTTTAGAACCGCATGATTCCTATTTAAACCGATCGTGGAAGTACACTTGTCATTTTCTATAAGTGATTCGTGCACTTGCGAGCCATTTTATAAATTATACAAAATTTATAGGCCTAATTTTGGCACATCAAGTTTTTGTTATAATTGTTAGGAAACTAGTAATAGCATTAAAAACTAGTTAACATTTACAAGCAACAAGTTTTTTCGCGTCGTTGCCAAAGAGGAATACCATTTTTAAATTGTTATTATCAAAATCTGAAAAAGGATTTTTGTATTATAAATATTGTGATTTTATTTAAATTTTAAAATATCTTGGTTATTAATAAATTTTTGTTATTTAAAAATTTTAAATTCTCTTTTTTAAAAAACTAAAAATATATTACACATTAAAAAATCAAAAACTATTTTTCTTTTTATTTATTTTATTAATTCTTTTGTTCTTTTTCTTATAAATTTGTGTGTAACTTTTGTTTGATAAATTATTTCATACTAACGTGTGTATAATTTTTATTATTCTATTATATTTTGCTACGTGTTTAGCAATTTTTTGTACGAATATGTATTATTTTATAATTTTATAAATTTATTTTATATTTTTATTTTTCAACTTGATAGGTGAAATTAAATTCTATTTTTTTAGTATTTGTGAGGTAAGAGGTTCTTAAGATACCCTCTCGTACCTTTAAATAATAATATTTATAGACCCTTTAGACTATATAGAAGTTTGTACTTTAACATCCCTTAGCCTTTTATTGAACAAATTTTTGAACCTCACCTTGACCCCTCATGTGAACTACTAAACATGGGGAAAACCCATCACTTAGAGAGACCATAATAAAAAAGTTTGCAAGGTCAGTGATTAGCACTATAACTGCCTCTATCCACTTGGGTGAGGCTACTAGGAATTATGAATTGTGAAACATTCATTTTTCCATTCTTCCTTCCTTTTGTGGACTACCTAATGAAGGCTCCATGTCCTTTATTAGGGACTTCTATTCTATAGTCCAAGCTTTTCTCCTCGGTGTACTCACTAAGGATCAACTTAGAATAAGGTGTTTCCCTTACACTCTCAAAGATAGAGCCAAGTCTTGGTTAATATCATTTCTTCTAGTTTCCTTGATGAATTGGGAGGAAGTCTACAACAAATTTATGGGAAAATTATATTCTGATCATAAGACATTATAACTATGAGGTAAGATTTTCACTTTCTCTCAGATGAAGGGAAAACCTTTCCATAAAAGTGTCTTCTCAACAAGCCAAATCTAGAGGAAAATTTGAATTCTTTCATTCAAGTTAGCTGAGATAACCAGTTAAGGAAAAATCAAAGGTTGGACTCTATTTAAATTTCCATTAAAAAAAAGAAAATACAAGTGGAGTAGTTAACCAAGAACTTGCAAAAACAATGAAAGGCAGGGAATAAGCTGTAAAAGGTTAGAAAACAAATGAACTCAATAATGAGGGGATATTGAGTTTACATAAATGATGAAATCCTTCAAAGCAATGTCTCACTAAAGACGATAAAAATAGTCCTAAATTGGAAAAGGTTTGTAAGAGAACTAGTGTCTACTATTGAATCTTTAGTCCCAAATGCTATTGATGATAAAGTTGTTTCTAGGAATGTACTTGTGCCACGTGGACCTAATAACATAAATGCTCACTTTTATTTAGTACATGTTGGAGAAGGTAAGTATAAGAAGTATCTTAGTAATGTAGATTATACTAAAATATTAGAAGCCTTGACTATTCAAGGTGCTAAATGGATTATTGCTGATGGGAAACATAAAGGATTCGAAGCAAAGTATTTGGACAAAATTTCAAGAATTTGGCAATACTTTGTATGTTCTAGGATGATGCCCATGGATGTAATAGCATCTAAAATGCCCATGGATGTAATAGCATCTAAAATGCCCATGGGTGTTAAAGCAATAAGTCACCAACAAAATAAGCTATTTGCAAACAGTCACCATTTGAGTTTCTTTTTCCCCCAATTAATAATTTCTTTATGTAGGAAAGAAGGGGTACCCCATTCAAAAGGTGAGGTTCTTATATAACCTACGGAACTATTAAATATGACTTACTTTGATGAGCTTATATATAATATGAACATCATATCAAGATAGAGGAGAGCCATTCCTCCATTAAGAATGTCTATGAAAGATCAATTTCATAACTTTGATGAGAAAATGAGCTATATGGAAGAATACCAACAAGCTTATTTTAGCCAAAAAGCAACATTCCTAAATTAGCAGCATCATGATCTTGTGAAACATAATTGATTAATGTATGAAATGAACCTATTATAATTAAGTCATCTTGGGATGGATAAAATTCATTTGATAACACTCGAGTATCCTTAGTATGACTTCAATTTTATACTGTCGAAGAGATCACGACGATAAGAACTTGACGATCAAGGTCCGGACGACATGGAGAAAGAGCTCTAAATTATCTCGAATTTTATTTCTTTTAATGTATTTTTTTTTGTTTTGTTTTATTCTTATAGTTTTTATTTATTTTGGATAATGTATTTATTTTTAGTTTTATTATGTTATAAGTACTTTTTATTTTTATTTTGTGAACATTATTAGAATTATTAATTTTATAACTATTTATTGAATTTGTGAAAAGTACATATCTATGTAACTGTAATATAAAGGATGCACTGTTAATTCCATACCAACTGTTGAAACAATTTCAAACAAATGAGTAACTTTCTCTCCTTACTCTTTATCTTTGATTTATAATTGTTATATTGAGGGTAATATAAATTGTAGGTTAGGGGTAGAAAAGTTACATTTATAAAATTATGTGCTAAAATTAAAATTTTATATTAACATATTTACTTTTTATATTTGTATTTATTAATTTGAATTTTTATATGCTTTTATTTATTTTTATTGAATTAGAATTTTTTTATTTTTAAAAAGTTTTTTACAAAATTCTCATGTTTTCTAAAAGTTAATTTGAAGAAAATAATAAAAGTCCTTTTACTATTAGACTAATTTCAAAAATATTTCATGGACTTGGGGGGTACTTTATATAGGCTTAGGGATACCTTGCTGCATACATCACCAATTACCACTTAAGGGTTTGGTGAGCTATTGGCAAGGTGATGGCAAACCAAATGGTGAGCTATATGGTGAGGTGGGTTTTGTAGGACCAAATAGATGGACAAAATAACCAATAAAATCAACGTAAACATTCACATGATAATCAATCTAAATTGTACTCATGTAAGGATATGACTTCAAGGTCCTGTACGATGTATGATATGCTAACATTATTTATTTTATATGCCACAAAGATAAGTTTATAGGAACTATGCAAATAGAAATATAGACTCAAGTAGAACCATACATTATATGTTCATATTTAGGCCCTCTCTACTAATGTAGGTTCCAACCTAAAAGAAATTAATAGGTCTTTCAAAGCTTGTAATGAAAAGTTGAGGTTTGGGTAGATGAAAAGAGACATTTATAAGTTTGCACACCTTTAGTAAAGAAAGCAGTATAAGCAAAGAGCTCCCAAACATAAGAGTGGACCTTTAAACTTAGGTTCTTTTCCTTTTACATCTCAATATTCATTTACTTACATTTCTCAAATCATATGATCTTTTTTCTACACAATTTAGCATTCATTTGCTAATAACCCATTTTTTTTTCTTTTTTTTCTCTTTTTTTCATTTTTTTAAAACACGAAGTTAAAAAAAATAAAAAATAAAAGACAATCCCAAAACAAATAAATTTAATGAGTAAGAATTGAAACTCAATGGAAGGTGTGTAAGCTAAGTGGGATTTATTATTTTTGTTAAGCTAGTGGGTGAAAAAAAATGAAGTTTTAATAAAAAGGTCAAGAGGGAAAACTGAGGATAAGAAAACATTGGTGACAAGAAAGGATCAAATGATTCAAAGATAGCCTAAATCCTCTTTCTATTCAAGTAGTACCTAGGATTTTTCCTCAAGAGACACTAAAGTTGATTCTAGAGCTGTTAGCAACATACAAATCATCAAAGTAAGAAATCCAAACAAACTTCTCAAAATAACCATGCAAATTCACAACATTATTGCATGTGTATAGGGAAAAAAATTCTTTTTAAATTCAACACAAGAATTTAGTCATACATACTCTCAAGGGTTATACATGTCAAAAATCCCACACTTCCATTTAACTCAAAATCATCTCAACCAAAAAAACATAGTGGTCACACAAAAAGATTCATTTAAGCAATATAACAATTGGACAGAGAGATTTGCATAACAGCCTTGAGAAGAAAGAGTAAGGAAAAAGAGAGAGTTCCAAAACAACAAACATAATATTTTTTATTTTGTTTTATTAAAGCAATTAAAAGAAGATAAAACATGTAAACAAACAACAAAAGACACACAAAGAAAGTCTATAATGAATAGTTCAACCTCAAATAGATCACCTAAAAATAGTGATAAAAAAACATCCCTCCATTTAAAGAATTTGTTAGGGGAAACTAATTTAAAAAATAGTCTTTGTGTCATGTGAGCATGTATATTATATGGTATTCGAGATTTATTTTGTTTATTATTTCTTGAAATTCCTATGGATTTACCTATATAGACAGAACCGAGTGAAATTTTAGAAGTAGACTTATTTCTTTCTACACTACCTCAGGTACATACTACAACTTGTTTGGAGATGCTCATCTTGTCATAAGGGATAGAGGTGAAAAAGAAGGAGAACTCTGAGTAGTACTTCCTACATATCTAGGACATTTCCTGAAAAGGTAGCCAATAGTGCCACATAGATAACAACCATAAATAGTGGAGTTAGACACTTTGGGTTTCTAACTCCGAGAATTATTACATGGAGGAGAGGAGAAAGAAGTGCTCATAATGAATTTCACACGAGGATGAGTAGTTAGCTTCCCATAGTGAGGTCTCACCCAAGCTCACCACAATGGTGACAAGAAGTGAGGACAATAGGTAGAGGCATTAGAACACCACTAAAGCAACAAAAAGAGCTAGCTCCTTCTCACTGATTCAGAGATTGTCCTTTAGAGTAATAATCAATTCTTTCTTTTCTTTGAGAAATGATTCAAGATAAGCTACATAATTGTTCAAAATACCTACTTTCTCATTTAGTTGATCAATCTCAGTTTCCTTTTTGGTAAGAAAATAGGCCATATATTCCTTTGTAATCTCAAGGACTATAATTTGCTTCTTCAATCCTTTAATCTCAATATTCTAATAAGGAGAAGGATTAGGGTTAACAAATAGTTGTGTCACTTTACCAAAGATGGGAACATTTATTTTTTTCCTTAAGCTTCTTCACTTTTTCTTGATTTGCATTAAATTTCCCAAGCAAATTCAAATATCTCATTTGAATAATCCCACATGTTTTGGTGAGATCAAGTTGTTGACTATCAATAGAAGACTTCTTTTCCTCTAATCTTTTCTTCAATGCGCATATCTCACGGTCTTTTTCATCAAGGCTATCCAAGGCCTTTTTATTTTCTTTTTCAAACATGATGTGGCCCAATAGGAGCACATTGTAGGAGTTAAGTAATTCATCTTGCTAGTTATTATTATCATCAATCTCAGCTATCACCTTTTGAATATCTGAGGTAGTTGGAATATTAATGACATTTTAGTGTCCTTCTCATCGTCATTATTGGTACTATCTAAAAAACCTTTATAGTAATGTGACCTAGCTTTCCACATTCAAAGCATCTAATTTGGTTCAAGTAGCCTCTATGAAACTTCTTAGATTCGTTGTCTAAGTCCTCATCTACTTTTGTTGATTTTGAGGCTTTGAAACTAGAAGTATCTCTTCCACTACTCCCAGGGAGGATTTCTTCTTTATAAAGAATTTGGTAGATCTTTGGGAAAGGAAAGCTATTCCTCCTTATTGGGATCAGAGTCATCATTACCACCAACGATGGCACAAACATCTTTCCTTGGTTCTCTTGAGAGCCAACCTCTTTCCCATCTTCGAAGCAATTTGCTCTTGTCTTGGTAACATGTAATGAAATTCAAAGACTTATATGTCACCAAATAACTCATTCATAGTGAGCACACTAGGTCTATACATTGACTCAAGAACAATAACTTTAGTATGAAACCTATAAGGTAGACTAGCAGTGTTCTTTTCAATCTATTTTTCTTCGCTAATAGTTCTACCAAGATTGTAAGAACAATTAACAATGTTTGAGAATGGTGCATAAAACTTATCAAAAGTGTCATCTTCTTGCATAATGCATAGTTCAAAGTCTCTATTTTACTTTAGAAATATGGACCTCATAACGGCAGACGTACCTTCATTATTTTTCTAAAGAATATCCCAAGCTTGCTTTAATATTGTACAACTTTGAATCCTTCTATACTTATCAGGCGTCACAACTCTAATGATAGCACATAAACCCTTACTCTTCCATTTGGACTCCTTAGATTCTTCCTTAGTCCATTCAATCATTGGTTTTGGAATCATAGCATCAATGGTAGGATTTTGGTGGGATATGTCTAGCCATTCCCAAAAAGGAACCATACATAGTCTCATTGGGACCACAAGAAGGTCCTCATTTGTGATTTCCATTAGGCATAGTTTAACCCATTGAAGAGTGTAGGTCTACCTATATTCCCTCCTCCTAAATCCATTGTAAAGAAAGAGAGAGAGAAAGAGAATGAGTGTGTGTATGTGTATGTGTGTGTGTGAAAAGTGAGTTACCAAAATCAACAATGAAGCAATTAAGCTCAAAAAAGGTGCATATGCTTTGATACCAATTGAAAGTGTTTACAACCAGGTACACTACCAAGGTAAAGAGATACATCCTCTATAATGACTCAACCATAATTCGCAGAAACATGACTAATATAATATTAGATAAGTAGAGAACATTTAAAAGTAGATATTATATATCAAGCAAAAGGTAGTAAACAACAAATAGATTCTAATCAGAGTTTATGCTATAAGATGTTGTAACATACATGCCTTAAAGTCAGATTGTACTAACACAACAATAGATCATGCATAACAAGTGATGTAACAAGGTAAACCCATATAAAGACTATATCTATATGGTAACATCCTCAGGTTGTTTAAGGAAATCACTCAATAGCAAACAAGTCACTAATAAATAAAATAGTTACAACTTTGAAAGAAATAAAACAATTCTATATATTATTTCTTTTACTTAATGCTTCAGCATCGACTTTGTTCGATACACCAACATAGGTATCCTTCATAGCCAATACCACTAAATGTGGTATGATTAATAGCTATAGATCAGTATCGTGAAATATATAGAATGAAACACCTTAAGGATCAGTCTCAATCTTAAGGATACTAAACAACATATTATCTTCATAAGAACTCAAATCGTGTATAGGAGACACATTGTTAAACCACATACATACATAAACTATGATTTGATAACTAAATTCAATGAATGGCTCACACTCAAATGAAAGGTCTCAAAAAGAAATTCAATAAAAAATTGATATAAATCTTAATATGAATTTTGGCTGACTTTTGAACTAAAAAAATGAGAGAAGTTGGGGTGTTTATAGAGTCTCGGCTAGCCAATTTGAAAACTATCTCAACAAATATGATGGTATGAGTAGTGGTGATCTTGTTGGCAAGGTACTAAAGTAGATATTTTTCATTTCCAAAAATACCAAATAATATCAATAAATACTCACACCTAAAACAAACCAAAATCCACCACTCTTGACCTAGCATGCATACTAAAAATAATCAACCTTGTGGCATGTGAAATCATACTTTTAATTACAGTGTTCCTAACTAAGTGTATGTATGGTACTGATCCATAGTAACCAACCTTACATAGAGGAAGACAAAATACTAAGTAAAAATAAATTGACGCCATGTTTTACACATGGGAAGCTAATACACCGAAACAGAGTACAATGGGACTTATATGAACAACCTCACATAATAGCAATAACCCACACCACTAATGATACAAAGCACAAACATACAAGGTGTGTTCATATGTAGATAAAGCTTTAGGTTCGAACACCCTAATAGTTTAGCCTTAAGAAAGGTGACCAGTTCTTATACCAATTGAAGATTCCCATATGGAGGAAAAATTACACAAATATCAATTATTCTTTCAACTCAAATATGTAACTGAGACCTACTTGAAGCTAGAAATTCCAACCTATATAATGTTTTCATAAGCTCTTTATCAATTCAACCAAACAAGCCTCACTATGTGAATTAATTAATTAACATAACAAAACTGCAAAGCAACATGCTCAATTCAACACACAACAAAAACAACTAGTAGATACGAAAACAACAATCTCTAGAATACATACTAGTGACAATGTGTCTCATTGGCTCCTGTCCAAACTAGCAACATGTATACATGATAAACAATACATAGCATGTTATATAAGTGAACATACCAAAAAGCTAAAAGAATTTACAATCATTTCAAGACCTCGTATGTGTGAATATATTTGATAAATAATGATTGTACTTTCATAGCATGCAATCAAACATACATAGCAAACCCTAATAAAGAGCCTGTCACCTAGTACTCTTCCATGGAAAGGAGATAGAGACTTCTTTGAGACTTACACCAAACTCGCATGACTACAAAAGAGTCCAAGACTTAATACACAATCTAATCATGCATAACTATAAAGAATGAGTCTATAACCTAATCCATGATCATGTTAAAGAGATACTAACTCCTTAGGATTCAACTCAACCATACAAACAATAGAGACATAAACTCCTAACGAATAATCACAATTGCAATAAAAATAATCACAAATAGAAAATATAAAGTAAAAGTAATATTTAATAGTCAGAAAGCTAGCAATAAGTAATAAAAGCTTTCTAATTAGTGTTAAAATTTTAGTATGTAGAAACATACATCATTTAACCTCTAATTTTACTAACCACACATTAGAGCATGCAATAACCATATATAATGAGCTAAACTCACCTACAGACCCTATCTATGTAGTAACATACTTGGGTTACTTAAGAAAACTACTTAGCAACAAATCATTCACTAAACAATAAAAAAATTGTAACTTTAAAAGAAATAAAATCACTATTACATCTAGCAGCTAAGACCTATGTCTGAACTGCCTATTATTGATCGTACTTACTGCTTCCATAATGACATCTCTTGTTGCACACAATAATAGATTTGAGAACTCAAAGAATTTAACTTAGTTTACTCTCATAATATGGTTCTCACAAAAGAAGAGAAGTTGCATGGGGGAAACTATCAGCCAATATATGGCTCACACATAAAATTCACTCACAAACACCATTGCAAGTACACACTATTCAAAAGCATGATTTTTCTCACAAAGTCATAAATCACTAATACAGAACAATACTAAAGTTATTAGTCATCAGAAAACAAAAAAAAAGATATCAATTTGATAGAACTCTCTTGTGTTTTTTGCTTAATAAAATAAAAAAAGGGGTATTTCTAGAGTCTCATATGGCCATCTTATCAAACACCTCGCTAAAGGTGGTAGTGAGCAAGGCGACGAGATGCTAAAAATTTACACTATAGATTATTATTACACTATATAATCTATATTTTATTAATAAATAATCTCATAGTTAATTTAATTTAACGTATCTGTAATCTATTCTCTCATCAAAACCCAAAAAATAGCTAAGGAAGTTCATTCATTCAATGGCAAAATTGACGTTGAACTGCAAAGCCGGTTAGCTTTAATGTCATCATGCTTCTTTTTCAACATATATAATTGACTAAGAGTTATTCATAAGCTTTTTATAACCGTCCTTTAATAAAATAAAATAAAAATATAACTATATTTGAGCCTCATAAATAGTGTATGTTTATTATATTAGTATATTATGATAGGTAACAAGGTCTCTATATATATAAGTCACTCAAAACGTGAACTATAAACATGATATATACCAGAAGATCAAGATTGAGTTTTACTACTTCATATCAATGAGGAGTACTCGATTTCTTTTCTCAGGAGTGCTTGTAGGCCTCTGTATCTGCCTATTTGCTGTGAGCTTTTCTCATGCCTCTACGGGTAATATTATAATATATCCAACTCTCTCTATATGTATAATTTTAACCAAAATAAATAAATAATTTCTCTGTGTATATATAGCACATCAATATTATATGAACCAAAAATAACTTTATGCTTCTATATTGCATGATTTTAGAAAGGAAAAAAAGAATGAAAATTACTCCCCATATATACAATATATTTAGAAATACAGACTATTTCATTAATAATACTAAATTATGGATAAATGTAGAACACTACCTTTATTCTCGTGTGCATTATTACCTCATGTATTTATCAAACTCACTTATAATTATCAAGTAAACTCCATAATCTATGTATCCAAAACAAACCAAAACATGAGCGGCACTCAAACTAGCATCCATACTATGAAAACCAATTCCTTGGTATGTGTAAACATGCCTATATACAAAGTGTACCTAATTATATGCCTGTATGCATTACTGATCCACAGTAAGAAACCTTACACAAAGGAATAAAAATATACTAAGTAAAAAAAAAATTGACACTGTATTTCGTACATGATAAACAAACACACAGATACATAGTACAGTAGGACTTATAGATGGATATATTTTACTTTCTGAAAAAAAATATCGATGTTTTCAAATGGATATCAAGAGATAGGTAAGGTATTAACCCTAGAAATATAGACGACATGTTGAATATAGATCCCAAGATAGAGCTCGTGTAATAAAGGAAGAGAATTTCCAAGTAAAAATAGTGTGATCGTACTAGTGTAGGTCAGGACTTTAAAGGACACTAAAGTATTGAAGTAATTAACTACCCAGCCTAGTTTTCAAATATGGCATTAGTGAAAAAACCATATGGATCAGCTCAGATGTTTGTTTATTTCACCAGGGTTAATTATATTTGTCCCAAGGATTGGTATCCTTTACATAACATAGATAAACTGGTGGATATAGAAACATCGATTATTTTATTTGATTTCCTCCATGCTTACTCTAACTACAACCAAATAAGAATTCATGTGATGATGAAGAAAAATGGCCTTTATTATTGAGGAAGGCATGTTTTGCTACATTTGCACACCTTTTAGAATGAATAACACTGGAGCAACCTATGAATGATTGGAGGCATATGTAGATGATATTATTGTTAATTCTCAAGAGTCAAGGGATAACGTCAAACAATTGGGAGATTTCAAGGTAATAAGGAATTGCAAAATAGAGTCTGAAAAGTTGTTAGGATTCTTGGTCTTATCTTGAGGAATTGAAGAAAACAAAGAAGACATTGTAATGCTAGTGAATATGAAACCACTTTCAAACTTTAAAGAGATTCAATTGCTAAACCAGAGGATATATGATTTTTAAATCATATTGGTTTATGTTGGAATTTTCACGTGAAAAACATAGAGTTTAAATTTTATCTAACGTTTATGTATGTTCTTTGTAAGATTTATTATGCTGGCTCAATATCACTTATAACACAATTTCATATTTGCATTTTACATACACTCAATTACTCACCTATATTGCTTGAAGATTTCATGGTTGGATTGTTGGTTGTTGTGGTAACATCCTATTGCAAACGATACATTTTTTGGAGTTAGAAATGCCTTTCTATATGCTTTTTGGGTTTCTCATCAAGCTCATTATCTTGTAACAAATGGTTTACTAGGGTGGATTCAGCAAAGCCCACAAGGTTTTTCCAAGTGTCCTCTAAATATTAGATAATTAAATTTCAAAAGTATATATAAACTTTTAAAGTTCTAACTTATTAACAATATCTAAATAATCATAAATATCCTAAATTTTGAGATCACATGTAATTGAATAGAAATGTATATATTTTGGTTACTCCATGATTTAACATAACAACAAAATAAATATATCTTCACACGAAAATTGAAAAAAAATCAATTAATAAGACCAAGTCATAGATTCAAAATCAACCCATTATTCTTTTTCTATAAAAAAAATCATTCCACCTTCTCAATAAATACTTAAATTTTGATAAAAAAAATTTGTTTTCTTTTATTTTTTTGCTACAAGGAACTTGACATTTGAGCTACCAAGTAGGATTAAAGTGCTAAAGTGCTTGAAAGCAAAAGATGTAAAGGAATACGGCCTTTAAAATGTGAACTACAAACATATGAAAGAAGCTTACTGTCACAACCCTAGACTTCAACTAGCAATCGTGCAGCACTTAGTACGGTCCGTTGTACTAAGTCTTCCTTTCAACCCGAAAAAAAACACTCCAAAGAGACTAAAAAAAGACTTAGAGATTTAAAGGATTCAAGATCAAAGCAAGAACAAAAGAAATTTTGTGAAGAATGCTTTGTATTGCTCTAGAGTGGTTATCTTACAACATTCCAAGGATGGATACAAATGAAGACCAAGAAGCATACTTATAGTGTGGCATCAAGCCTAAGGTTATGACACAAGTTTCTAGATCCTACCATGTCTAAAATGTACAAGAGTATCTACATTGTTCTAGTTTTTTCTATAATATTCCACAAGGTTCGAGGACCTTCTAGTCAAGTCTAGCCAACTCTAGAGTCTTTTAGGATTGTCTAGTGCCTTCATGCAAGTTCTAGGATGTTTTAGAAGTTTCTAGAGACTTCTACATCCTTCATGAACCATCCAGCATGTTCTAATATATTCTAGCACATGCTAGTGTACTCTGGAACATTCTAGAGTCTTCCAAGCTTGAGTTGAGTCCATCCAACTCTAGCTCCCTTTCGACATCACTAGGCCACTCTAGAACTTTCCAATGTAGTAACTTGTAGAAAAGTCTAGATCCTTTAGGCAAGCACCATTTCTTTGGATTTTAAGGGAAAATTTAAGTGGGATGTAATACTATGCACCCTTGGGTTATTTCCTCCTGGAATCCATTAGACCAAAATCATGGAAAATCTACAAAGTTTTTTCTACATTTCCTCAATTAAAAGAAAATAATCCTTTGCAATGTTAGGGAATTAACTATAGAGGATAGCTTCTATTAGGTTGTTGATAAGTGTTCAAAAGTACTTAATATATCATAATTAAATATATTTGTATTTTCCTAGTTTTACTATCATTTTAAACAAAATCTATCTTTTTCAAATCACAAATATATTTTGTTGTTTTATAAGTATTTCTTGTATTTAAATTATTCAACTTAAAGAATTATATTTGAAGCATCCATTACAACTTAGAAGATTAAAAAGAAAACATATGTTAAGCATTCATTATATTCTAAAATTTGAAAAAGGAAATACAAGAAATAAAGGGTTCCAAGTGATGCAAAACATATCATGCGGTGGCATTAAAGTTTTACATGCCATGGAGCAAGGTAATAGAAGTGACCTCAATGCATCCCAAGTATGATGCTGGCTGTGACATAAAAAAGTGTATGCTATGGTGCAAAAATAATGGATCAAGCCAAAACAATGTACAACTTGTGTGTGCCATGATGTGAAACAATTTTATGCTGCAATGCCAGTCTAAAAATTCATATTTCTCTTCTTTCCTCCACCTACAAATAGGATAATATTTTCCTTGTAATTGATATCTCTTCTCATTCCTTTTAACTTTTCTCTAATTTCCCTCTAAGCTTTTTAGCTTTTCTTTTCTTAGTTTAAAGTTCTTCACTCAATTGAGAATTTAAAAAATTTTAGTTTATGTAATAGTTTTAGTCTCAATTCAATAAACGCTCTTGGTAATTGTTTTTGGGGGTCTTCTAGAATAGAAACAATTCTGAGACTCTGTTGAGGAATATTTAATGTGTTCTATTCAGATTTTATTGTTGTTTTACATGCTATATGTTAATTTATTAATCGTTTTTTTTAAATATGCTTGTTTGGCTATAAATGATATGAGATTTAGTAATTTTGTTATGCTTATAAAATATTAATATAGATAAAAAATTTGATAAAATGAATTAAGTTTTATTTCTTCATCGAGATTAAATCGAAGTTTGTAAATGAAAAATATATTGACGGAGCATTATTTATAATAAACAAGAGAGTTAGATTTAGGACTTAATTTTCTGACTTGGATTTAGAGTACCCTTTACATATATTAGATGAATGCATTCTAAATCTATTTTGAGGTATGCTCTATTTCAAAGATTTTTATAAGAATTATTATTGAAAGATATATTGACGATATATCCTTCATACTATTCTTAAAATCTAAAAGTTAGTTTTCAGATACTTAAATCATAAACCTAACTTAGACAACTTGATGAAAGTTTAAATTGTTAAACCTGACCCAAGGCGGCAATTAAACAGTTCATTAATCTCTTAGAAGAGAAGCATAATTTAATTAAAATTAACTGCTAGACTTGAAATAAATGGTAAGTGATTTTAATTAATAACAAATGGTAGACCTAATAAATATCCTATTTATATATATAATAGAGAATCAATAATCTTAATTCATATTTTTAATAATATACTTAATATTGAGCAAGCAAAATTCACTAGCTAATTTATCCAATAAATTCTCAACTGCATAATAAATATTTAATTACCTAAATATTTACCAAATCTATCTTTATTTTTTTCATTAGTTTGAATCCTTAATCTAAAATAATCGTGACATGCTATTTAAGCTATTATTTTTCAGTTTTAAGAATTTGTTGGATTATTTAAAAATCACTCATTCCTCTTTAGACCAACCATGGAAATATACTTATCATTTTCTATAAGTAATTTATGCACTTACGAGTTACTTTATAAATTATACAATATTTATACGCAATAATTTGTTATTAATTTTTTAGTGTCGTTGACGAGGAATAAGAAATAGTATTAAAAACTACCTAAATTTTACAATAAGTGTTTACTGCCATTGTTAGTAGAAATAGTATTTTTAAATTTTTATTATCAAAATCTTAAAAACATTTGTGTTGTAAATACTGTCATTTTTATTTTATTTTATATAAAAAAAAGTAATATATGGATCTTAAATTCGAAAAAATAAAAAAATATTTAATTTTTTTTAATTTTAAAATAAAAAATATATATTATTAAATTTTATTTTCTTTTAATTTTGAATAAAAATAACAAAACATATAATAAAAAAATTTAAAGTTTAATAATGTTTTCTTTTAAAACAATTCTCTATTGTTTATTTTTAATTTTCTTTTCTTTATTTTACTAATTCTTTTATTATTTTGTTTTTTGAATTTTTGTGTAATAAATTATTTTTTGTATAATTTTATTAGTCATTCTTTACTAAGTGTTTAGTATTTATGTTTACAAATATGTATTTTCTTATATTTTATTTATTTATTTTATCTTTTTATTTTGCATCTTAATAAGGGAATTTAATTTTGGTTTTTATTAATATAGGTGAGGTAGGATGAAATTAAGATATCCTCCTACAACTTTCAACAATAATATATATAGACCATATAGACTACCAAGAAGGCTGGATTTTGGCATTCCACGGCCTTTTAAAGAACATAATTTTGAACCTAACTTTGACTCTTTACCTAAACTTTTAATCAAGAAAGGAAATCACCACTCAAAGAGAAATCATAATGAAGAAATTTACAAGGCCAATAATTGGCATTGCAACTCCCTCTATCCAACTAGGTGAGGCTTATAAGAACAATGAACTATGAAATATTCATTTCTTCATCTTTTCATGGATTTCCTAATGAATATTCACTTTCTTTCGTTTACTTTAAGTACAAACATTCTCTCGTGGTGTACCCATCGAGGATCAGCTTAAAATGCGTTGATTCCCTTACACTTTTAAAGATAGGGTGAACCCCTGGTTAATGTCACCTCTTTTAGGTTCCTTGATGACCTTGGAGGAAGTACACAACAAGTTCATGAAAAAATTCTATTCCCATTAAAATACATCAGAGTTTAGAGGTAAGATAACTACTTTCTCTAAGATAGAGGGTGAACCTTTTTCATGAAGCATATGATAGCTTCAAACTCTTCATCACTCAAGGCCCCCATCATAGCCATATTTTGTGGCTGGAGAACTAATTTTCTATGATAAATTGACACAACAATGTTAGTCCACCATTGATAATTCTACTATAGGAGCGATGGGAGAGAAAGTCACCTTAGAGACTTATAGTCTCTTTGAGATGTTGGGTGATAATTCCTAGCAAAAGTGCTCCAAAGTGATGAGAGTTAGAGTCTATAAAATTGACCATGCAAGTTGCACACCTTATAACACATGCCACAATAAATAAAGAAAAATATGGTGTGTGTAGTACTTTGGAACATGGTACTCATACTTGTCCCTTTCAAAAAGAAGATAGTGTTGGACCCAAGTAGGTTAATGTACTAGGGGGATACCAACAAAGACCAAGGTATGACCCCAATGTTAATACCAACTATCTTGGATGGAGGAATGATCCCAATTTCACCTGAAAGCAGAACAACCCTCCATTTTCCCAACTCTCAAACCCACTGAGCCAGCAATTCCACCAACAATTGCCCAGGAATCTTCCCAACAAGCCAAGTCTAGACAAAAACTTGAATTCATTCATTTAAGTTAGCAAAGACAACCAGGTTGGACTTTATGGAAATTTCCATAAAAAACATAGAAGTACAGGTAGAGCAATTAACTGAATACTTGTAAAAGTAAGGCAAGGAATAGCTACATGGTTAGAAAACAAAAGAACTCAATAACGAGAGGATATTGAGTTTACAAAAAATGAAATCCTCTAAGTAGCATCTTAATATGACAATAAACAAATAGTTCTAAATCGGAAGTAACCCATTATTATTTATTAGTTTTTTAATTTACTTTTTTAATTTTGCAGATAATTAAATTTATTTGTTATTATCTTGTGTGATTTTAATTTATGTGTAGCTATTAAGTCAAGATTTTTATTTTAATATATATAAAATTGGAGTTTAAAGTGAAAATAAGAAAGAAAAGAATTTAGAGTATGCCACGGCATGCTTTTCTTCGTGCCGCAACATGAGGTAATTAATTTCAAAAGGTCATAATATAGAAGGGTTCACACCACGGTATGAAAAACACTACATTGTGGCCCACGTACATTTCATATGCTCAAATACCTTTCTCTCATAAGAAATTTCTACTTTTCTCTCATTTTCTTACTTATTCTAACAAAAACTTAATTTTTTACTCCCACCAAACACACAAAAACCCTCAAATTTTCTTCAAAACCTTTAACATTAATT
The DNA here is from genome assembly GCA_033030585.1 of Hippophae rhamnoides. NCBI lineage: Eukaryota > Viridiplantae > Streptophyta > Magnoliopsida > Rosales > Elaeagnaceae > Hippophae > Hippophae rhamnoides. The sequence goes on along the minus strand of CM065430.1, from coordinate 46,401,188 downwards.
ACTTTCCTAACAATTTCCTACCTATCCCATGAAGAAATTTTCAATTTATTCAATAAAATCAAAAGTCTTTATCTTCAATAAAGGGGTGTTCTTCATTGTTCTTCATTCTACAACAATACAAGTAAGTTTTCATAAATTTTTAGAACTTAAGTCTTTAAATTAAATTCTTTGCAATTTCTGAAATTATTATGATTTTTACTTTCAAAACCCTAATTAAGATAAAGAGAGGTTAGGAAAAAAATTGGATTATCTATACTATTGTTCAGATTTCTATGAACTCCTGAATTTTAGATTTTGTTTAAGATTAAAAATTGGACCAAAAATAAGTAGGAAAGGAAAAGATATTTCAACTTCTAAAGATTATGATAGTTCTAAGTTTGCCAGTTATGAGGCGAAAGTTTGTTTGAAAAGCTATGGAATTTAATAAAGGATTTATACCATAGAAGAGAATGGAATTTAATGATGGACCTATGGGAATTACTAATTTCATAGCAGTCCTATGATGAAAAAGGTTTGTAAGGGTACCAGAGGCTACTATTGAATCTCATATTCGGGATTTCTATACAAATTTTACCAATGATATTAGTAACCAAGTTTTAGTTAGGAATGTTCTAGCTTCATGTTAGCCAAATGATATAAATGCTTACTATTATTTACTGAATATTGGAGAAGATGAGTATGAGTAGTATCTTAAAAATGTTGATTATACTGTAGGTTTAGAAACTTTAACTATACAAGGTACTGAGTGGATATATGCCAGTAGTAAGCATAAGGATCTTAAAGAAAGTACTTAGATAAAATTTCAAGAATTTAACAATAATTTGAGTGTTCTAGGATGATGGCCACCAAATATTACATCATTGTTGATAGAGTAAGGGTTGTTTTATTGTGTGCAATCTCATCTAAAATGTCCATGGACGTTGTAGTTAGAACTCACCAAATAATAAAATTGTCTGTAAATAATCACCATTTGAGTTTCTTTTTTCCCAAATAATAACTTCACTATGTAAGAAAGTGGGGGTACCCCATTCGAAAGGTGAGGTTGTTATACAACTTGGTGAATTATTAAACATGGCATATTTTAATGAGCTCACATTTGGTATAAATATGGTTCCAAATGAAAGAAGAGTCATTCCTCTATCAAGATTGTCTATTTAAGAACAATTTCATATTTTTGGTGAAAGAGTGAACTATATAGAAGAATACCAACAAGCCTATTTTATCCAATAAGCTACATTTCTACACCAACAGTATTAGGATCAAATGGAACATAATTGGTTGGTGTATGAAATGAACTTATTGCAATTAAGTCATATCGGGGTGGATACAAGTTACTTAACAACATTCGAGCATCCTTATTATGATTTCACTTTTATACTGCTAGAAAGATCATGATAACAACAACCTAAAGATCAAGTTTCGGATGATATAGAGGGGGAGCACTAAATTGGATCCAAAATTTTACTACTTTTTATGTATTTTTGTTTTTCTTTATTTATTATAGTTTTTGGATATTGTATTTTTTTATTTTATATTAATTATGTTGTTTTATTTTGTTTCATATTTTGTGAACATTATTTAGAAATGTTAGATTTTATAAATGTTTCTTGCAATGTGTGAGAAATACACATTATTTCTATGTAATATTTAACTCTTTGGATTGATGGATGCACTTATAATTTCATACCAACCCTCGAACAAGTTCAATAAATAGCCAACTTTTATTTCATTATTCTTTATCTTTAATTTATAATAGTTATATTGAGGGTAATGTAAGTTCTAGGTTGGGGATAGAAAAAGTTACATTATAAATTTTTGTGTGAAATTTAAATTTTATATCACATGTTAACATTTTTATATTTTTAATTGATTTTTTATGCTTTTATTTATTTTTATTGAATTAGGAATTTTTGGTTTATTTTAAAATGTTTTTTACAAAATTATCATGTCTTTTAAGTTAATTTTAAGAAAATAACTAAGTCTTTGTATTGTTAGATTAATTTCAAAAATATTTCATAGAATAATGTGATAATTAATGAGTTTTTTTATCATAATTAGTATTTCATGATAAAATGTTGAAACTGTAATAAACCCAAAATCAATGTATAGGAATCAAATAGTAGAGATTATATTGTGAGAATATATTTTGTGGCATTATCTTCTTATTCTAAGTGATAATCTTTTTCTACTTGTTTAAACACTCTTCTTATCAATTCTAAATTGCTAGATGATCTCTATAAGTTTTTATATTGAATGCTAGGATTTTTATATTTAATAAAATGTCATATTATTGTTTTTATTACTTAAATTGAATAAGTTAAGTAGAAACTAAAAGTATATACCTCTCTTCGTTCATGCATGACTTCTAAAAAAAATAGTATATATAGGGTTGCCTAAACCAATAAAAGAATTCAAAAAATTAGTCACTCACTTTATCATACAATATATGTACAATCTGTACAAAGATCTTTCCTCTAAAAAATTGTATCTCTAAAAGAGCAAGAAGGGGAAAAATTAATAGTATAAATTATATACTATGACCCAATATCCTTCAAAGTATAGAGAATTGGCTAAATACAAAAGAAAAATAATAGGGAATAATTTCCCAATAAGTCATTGGTTTTTCTTCATCTCCTAAAAGATATATTAGTTGAGATTTTTATTTGATGAATTTGATTGATATATGAAAGCAGTATGTGATTTCTTGATAAAATCCTTTAATTTGATTTCTTTATGGTGATTAGTATGATGCACCACTTTGAACTTTTTTATTATTTATACATATGTGAACATATTAGTTCATTTCTAATTATAAACTCTATTCGCATATACCACTGAATGAGTGCTTGAATCAATAGGATCGGTGTTATTGAGAGTATGTCTTATGAGGATAGAGTTCAAGCAAATTCAAATTGATATATTTTTTATTTGAATATGAAAATGATTTTCAACTAATTATTATAGTAAATCATAAATGTTTAGAATATTAAAACAATTTATGCTATAGATTTCAATTGTAGACTTATAAGAGATTAAAAAGCATGAGAATTTTTGTTTTTCTAATTCTTTCTAATTCTTTCAATTTTATTTGTTTTATGTTGTTTACTTGTTTTTTGTTATTTATTTTTATATTTTTGTATTTTAAATTTGATATTTATGGGTATCATATTTGAGAAACCCTCATGAAAAAATAAACTTATCCACTAGAGAAACCTATGGGTTCAAAGGCTTACTGCATATGCAAAATGCAATCGTACATATCAATAGATGAAAATGATTTAGGATAGTTTTATTATTTTATAGTTTTTTTTATAACTTTTCGCCATTCTTGCTAAGAGACTAGTCAGAAGCTGGTTGGGGGTTGTGATAAGTGCTCAAAAGCACTTAATAAATCATGATTTTATGCATGTCAAATGATTAAATAGATTTGTAATTGCTTAGTTTTACTATCACATTAAACAAATCTATCTTTTCAAAATCATGGGTATATTTTATTGTTTTTTAGGTATTTTAAAAATTCATATAAAGTTACGGACCTAACTAGCTAGAGGGGATGACTAGATAATCATTGAAATAATGACAAGCTAAAACTTTTGTAGATGGCCGAGCATGAAATCATGTGTAAATAAAGCAATATGTAAATATAAAATAGCCGACTAGATTTTTCCATGGAAAACCAAGGTCACACCAATGACCTAAGAAGAAACCATTGGTCCAATGGAACATCCAACTATCCATTATGAAAATTAAGGTCCAATTACAAGGCCAGAACTTATACTACCCACCATGATAAAGCCCTAAGTAATCAATTTACAAGTCGTTGCTTTCATCATAGCCTCTATAAGAAAGGTATTTGTATATAGACCATATTCTGATAACTTGAGTCATAAGCAATCAAATCCATTATACTAGTACATGGAATGTTTACATAATAACATAAGCACAAATGTGTGTCCTAGAACAGATTCAATAATAAATAACCCTAGCTAGATGATTTAATAAATATATCAGATAAATCAAAATCAACTATCAACCCTAGAACAATCGATTTAAAGCACAATATCACAAATATTGCAGGCTTGTTAATCCATCAAACATAACCACAAAAGTTTGATAAATTAACTCAAGGAAAAAAGCCTACTTGAATATTTTTTACAAAACAAGAGAATAAATAAGATGAAGAGAATAATGCTCTTGTACGGTTAATTAAAGTTGTGTACATAGGTTTGTATATATAGAATATTTTGAAACACTAGGCCAAAGTAAAATTACTATGTCGTTTATAAAATTAGTCAATCGAATTTTATAGAAAAAGAAAATATAGTAAAAATCCAATTCAATTCGAGTAAGAAATATTTTTTAAAATCAAAGCCCTGGCCACTCGATTGATCTAACATATTCTTGATTGATTGAGTACATATTTTGATAGATCATATATAGCAATAAAAACATGTTCAATCTATCCAGTATAATAAATAATTAATTATGAACTAGGATTGATGGATCTAACTAATAAATTGACCGCTCTAGTGCTTAACCAATCGACTATTAATTACTTGATCAATCTAGTTAATAAATAAGTACTTTTGGACTTTTTAAACTAAGTAGATCGATCTAAACATGTCTCAATTGATTCAATAGCCTAATCTCAAAATGTCCCTATGTGTGTAATATGAAATCTAGCATGTATAAGAATAGAGATATACTTGAAATCTAATCATTGGAGCTCAATAGTTTCTTCGACTTGAAAATATTCTTATAGGATACACCTAAAAACTAAAATTACATTTGTATGTTTTATTCACAAATATCACCAACACTCACATAGACCTTATAATCTCCCCCTTTGGCATGTTCTTATGAGAAAACCTCTCTCTCATTACATAACGTACATAGGAAAAATAAATTTTTACATAGTAGTACTATCCTATGATCCGGTGAAATAATATTTGCTTGAATCTTAAAAGCTCATGTATACATAGAAAGTAAAAAACATAAATACCCAAACAAATTGTCCTCAAAGACTCCTTATTCATTAGTTTAGTGTATATAACAATAGAAAAGGTGAGAAAATAGACATATGTGATAAGTAAAAATAGATTGAACATTTAAGTATTACTCCATCTATGTGAATAAACTTGAACATTCAATAAAACTCTACCCATATGAATAAACTTGAACATTCAATATGTTATCCCTCTATACGTAATCTCTCTCAAAGAAAATTTTCAATTAATAACTCTATCCCTCAATTAACTTTTCCCCTTTATATATTTTCAATTAACACTCAATAACTCTTTCCTCCTTTTTTCATATGAAAATGTAACATAACTTTGAAGCACAGATAATCCATATGAGCAATCACTGGATGTATACAATGAATGAACTCCCCCTAAGTTTTATGACTCCCCAAAATAAAGTATAATAAAACAAAAATTTATAAAAATTGAATTATATAAATTTTTATTAATTATTTGTGGTTCTTTCTTTTTGCGTATGCAAGGGCTTTTATATTTTTATTTTTCTCTTCATATTATTATCTTTTAAGGAAATATGCATGAGCCAAAAAAATAATATGATGACTTTCACACTAGTTGTGAGATAGTCCCTCTTAGCTCACTATGGTAGCTTCACACATCACAGTAAGTAGTATTCTCAAAAATAGGTGTCTCTCTATAGTAATATTTTAGAAAGTCAAAGATAGATCTCAAAACAACTTTGTAGTCAAGGTTAGATCATTCCCTAGAATCTCACAAAATCAATTATAAACTTCAAGCATGACATACATATTCTCCTACGAGTGTGAGAGTAGGTTCATGTCAACATGGAGCACTAGATGTGAAAAATATGTAAATACACAAGTCAAAATATCCATTTGTATAATGTATAACCAATTGAAATAAATATGAATAGATTATTTAATAATCATGTCAATGTTAAAGCATGTCTACTTTCTTCCTTTTATTTTTTATTTTTATTATTTTTATTTTTTTAAACTAAAGAAACATCAATAAAAATAAAAATAAAAACAAACAAACAAACTAAAAATTCTCATCTAGGCTCAATTAAGCACTAAAATAAAGTATATAGGTAAACAATAAATGATGATTAGGTGACCAAAAAGAGACAATCTTTCGTAATCCAAACTTTCTTGAATTTTGTTTTCTTTATATCTTTGGGTTGAAAATCAACTATCTTAGTTATCATTGACATATTCTTGGACTTATCTTTAGATTTCCCATTCATCCTATATGAAGTTGTAGTATGTATGATAAGTAATTGGTCCTAGAATTACAAATGTTGAATTTTACAAGCTTCTTTGAACCAACGACTTCATGCTTTCTAGTAGAATTTTTGAACACGTTATTATAATTTCCATTCATCCTAGAATATGATGCAACATGCATAGATGGATGATAGTTATGAGTCCTACTATGTGAATCATAGAAAGAATTATTAAATTTAGGAGCATTCATCAAAAATCTACACTTATGCCTAATATGACCTTTCCTATCACAATGATGATACACATACACAAACTTAACAGTTTTATCAATTATACGTGCAATAGTTCTTTATGCATAATTAATAACTATAGGAGGGGAGTTATAAGGCCTTATAACAATAGTCTTTGATGTTGAAGCTTTATTTGTATCCTATGAAGAATAAGGGGTGGAGGGTTGTACAAACTCATTCGCTTTTCAAGATGATGGGGTAGAATCCTCAACTACTTAGCTTAGTCCTCTCTTGTCTTCAATAGGTTTCCTTAATCTAGAGTTTTATTTAACCTTTTAGCTCATATTTTTAGCCTCTTCATAACTTCTTTTGATTGTTTAAGTTCATGCATTAGATTCTTATTTTCCTATTTGAGATCTACAAGACTTGTAGTCAGATCATTAATACACTCAAACAAATCATGTTTTTTTTCAGTATTGAGGAATTTATTTCGTGGGATCTTAGTTTATCATTTAGTTTAGTTACTTCTACAAACAACCTATCTTTTTTCTCATTTACATATTACATAATCTATGAATACTTCTTTAATACTAATGACATCAAATTTATTGAGTAGAAATTTAACATCACTTTCCTCATATTTTGGATCAATGTTAGACTTACTAGAGTGTACACTTTTTGATTATTATTTTTTTATTCAAATAGATTATCATTGTCACTTTTTGAGTCAATAACTACAACATTAACGGCTTTTCCAATTTTGTTCTTTTTATTGGCACAATTAGCTACAAAGTGACCATAACCCCATGCATTTAAAACATTGAGATCTAGTACATTCAGATTTATTACCTTCAGAACTCACATATTTGAGTTCTCTTAGATTCTAGTAATCTTAACCAAAAAATTGAAAAATCCTCTATGAGTATTCTTTTCGTAGAGGATTTTTTAAATCTTTAGTTAAGATTACTAGTTCTTCATCATAATTGACATTGTCTTCAATCATAACAGTTCTGAAAGTGATACCTTTATTATTTAGAGGTTTTTGAAAGCTCATCTCAAAGGTTTGAAGTGAGCTAACAAGCTCCTCTAGTTTGATAGTGTCCACATCCTTTCTTTCATCAATAGTAGTGACCTTTGCATGGAAGAAATCTACTAATGAGCAAAGAATATTTCAAATTGAGAGGTTAAAAAATGTTTGGTAATTTCGCAGAGATAAATTTATATTGTAATTTCTTAGCTCTTAGGACTTCTCACAATAATTATCAAGATCTCATGTATCGCACCGTGATTATAGCGTTTAAATAACTTAAATTCAAGTATCATTGCATATATATTGATTTGAATTTCATATAGGAACTTGGTTGGATCAATTATGATAGTGGATGACAAACTTGTTAGCATTTTTATTTGGAGGGATCAATCCCCCTATAGATTGATCCATAATCGACCCTACTTTGTTCCTCCACTATTTATGTAAAATTGAACACACATGTCTCCCTTATAGATGGATTGACCTAGATTATTTCCATATGAAATTGTGTGTTATTTATTTAATTTTGCATTTACTATTTACTCACAATTACATGTCTTGCCACTTTATTTAGATTATTAAACTATAAGTTAATAAAAATTAAAAAAAATAACCTATTTACCCTCCTCTAGGCTAATTAGGTCCATATTATACAGTTTCATGAACTATCTTGAAATAATCAATTTTCTCACCAAGATTGGCAGAAGTGTTAGTAATATCACATAATCTAATAAAAAATTCAGAGGATTTTTCATCTTTTTTTCATCCTAAGATTTTCACATTGACTACCAAGCATTCAAACTATAGTTTGTTTAACTTGTGGGATGCCTTCATGGGAAACCTCTAAAATATCCCAAGCATGCTTAGTAGTATCAACATTAAAAATACGATAAAACTCATCAGCAAGCACAGCACTAAAAATAGCATTGATACCCTTTTAGTTCCAATTACTACAAGATTTATCTTGATTGGTCCATTCATTTCTAGGTTTAAGAGTAAATATATTATCTTTGGTAATTATAGGTGGTTCCCCACAATAAAGTATAGATTTATAGACATACTTATCTATAGATAGATAGGCTCTTATATATGCCTTCCAATATGGGTAATTAGACCCATAAAAGTAAGGAGCAAGGGTTGTAGACGAACCCTCTCTCAAATATCCATAACAAGGTCTTAGGCACACTAAGTGTATCTAGTGGCAGCTCTGATACAAAATGAAAATCCTTATTCAATTACAAACCTAATCAACTAGAATAGGTGAATAGATAATCAATGGAGTAATGACAAAATAAATGTTTCACAAATAATCAAGCATGTAATCACATGTAAATAATGTAAATTATCACACAATACTTTTAAGTGGAAACAACCGAGGTTATACCAATGATCTAAGAGGAAAACAATTAACTCAACAGACCACCTAATTATCCACTATGAAATATAAAATCCAATTACAAGGCCAGGTTTAATATTATCCACCAAGACAAAGCCCCTAAGTAATCTACTTACAAGTTTTTGCTTTCATCATAGCCTCTACAAGAAAGGTGATCGGATCCAAACCAAATTCTAACAACTTGAGTTCACATGTAATCAAATCCATTCTACCAATTCCCGAAATGTTAGCACAATAACACAAGTGCAAATATGTGTCCTAAAGCAAATTCAATAATGACTAACCCTAACTAGATGATTGAATACATATATTAGATAAATCAAAATCTACTAACAATCCTACAACAATTAGTTTAAATCATAAAATCACAAATATTGTAGACTTGTTAATCCATCAAACACACCACAAATTTTTGATAAATTAATTCAATGAAAACATCTACTTGAATAGTGTTTTGAAAACGAGAGAGAGATAGAGAGAGAATAATGTTCCTATATGGTTAATTAAAATTGTGTGCTTAGGTTTGTATATATAGAATATTTTGAAGCACTAGTTAAAGTAAAATTATTATGTTGTCCATAAAATAAGTCAAAACAATTTTAAAGAAAAAGGACAATATAGTAAAAATCCAATACAATTTGAATTATAAATAGGTTTTAAAATCAAAGCCCTAACTGTTTGATCGATCTAACATATTCTTGATAGATCGAGTACATAGTTTAATCGATCAAATGCCCTTATAGATTGGTCAAATACAACGACCAAAACATTTTCAATCTATCTAGTCAATTCTTGATCGATCCAGTGAAATAAATAATTAATTCTGAACCAGTGTCGATCGATTTAACTAATAAATCGATTGATTAACTATTAATTACTCAATCAAGGTAGTCAATTAAATAATTAACTTAGGACTTTTTAAACTGAGTAGATCAATTCTCGGTCGATCTACATAGCACGATCGATATAGACATGTCTCAATCAATCGAGTAGCCTAATCTCAAAATGTTTCTACGTGCTCAATATGAAATCTAATGTGCATAAGAATAGAGATATACCTAAATTGTGATCATTTGAGCTCAATAGTTTCTTTGGCTTGAAAATATTCTTGAAAGACACACCTAGAAACTAAAATTACATTTGTATGTTTTGTTCACAAATATTGCCAAAACTCATATAGACCTTACATATTTCTTATATTTAAATAATTCAACTTGAAGAATTATATTTGAAACACCCTTTACAAATTAGAAGATGAAAAAGAACACATATGTTAGGCATTACAGATGTTTTAAAATCTGCAAAAGGAAATACAAGAAATAAATGATTCAAAGTCATGCAAAACATAGCATGCCATGGTGTGAAAGCTTTATATGCCATGGTGCTAGACAATAGAAATGATATTAATGTATCCCAAGATGATATAGGCCACGACATCATAAAGCTATATGTCATAACATGAATGATATCGATCAAGTCAAAACCGTGTGTAGCCTGTGTATGTCAGGGTGTGAAACAATTGTAGGTCGCAACACCATTTTAAAAATCCATATTTATCTCCTTTCCTTGAAATATAAGTAGGACCATATTTTAATTGTAATCGAAATCCCTTCTCATTCTTTTTAGCCTTTGATGAGTGCTCAAAAATCACTAAAATTACCATGATTTTATGCACATTAATTGATTAAAAATATATATATTAATATGATTTTATCATAAATTTGTATAAATTTGTCTATTTCAGAATCACGGGTATTTTTATTATTTTTTAGGTATTTTTGCTTAAAAACATAACTTAAAGACTCAAAGAGGAATACTGGTGCCAATACATCACAAATATATTAATAAATAAATGAGGAAAGGTCAATAAATATGGAAAAATTGGACAAAATGGGTCAAAAAGGTCAAAAATGTAAAAAATGAGGAAATCGCACCGCAGTGCCGCCCAGCTGCGCGCCATATCCCGTGCGCACCCGCGCCAAGTGCCGTGCACGCCGCACATGCCTTGCTCCTGTCCTGCGCGTGCCTGTGCGCGCAGCTACTACCTTCCGCATGTGCCGCTGCCATCTCGCCCCATTTTCGCGCACAGTCGCCCCCCACGTCATGTTGACGTCATCAATGACATCAGCAATCATTACTCCGCGTTTCCACCATTTTTTAACATTTTTCACCCACCTTTTCTCCCCATCCTCACCTATAAATACCCCCTTCTCTTCACTTCAAACCGCACCTTAAAACACATTCTCTTCTCTCTTTCTTTCTCTCTTTTCTTAGTTTTTTTTAGTTTTACTTAGGTTTTAGCTTTTCTTAGTTAGCTTCTCTTAGTTTTAGTGTTCTTCTCTTTTTGAGAAGAACTAGTTATGTTTTTGCAATTTATTTGCTCTTTGATTCAATAAATGGGAGTGCAAATTACGTTTGGAGGTTTTCCAGCAACAGGAATACCATCGAAGTACTATAAGGATTTTATTTTCTTTATAGTTATTTTTTATGCTTTATTCTTACATGTTATATTTAATTTGTCTGTGATTAAATTTAACTTGGCTGGCTGTTTGTAGAAATGATATAACAATAACGTTGTTATGCTTGCGAAATATTAAATAGATAAAAATCTCTAAAATGAATTGATTTTATTTTTATTCAAGATTTTATATTAAGAATGTTAGAGAGAAATATACTATTTTTCATTACAAACTTAAATCTGAAAATTAGATTTTAAGGTTTAGTTATCCGGTCTGATTTAGAGTAGTGCCCTTTTATTTGTTGGTACAATCGCCCGGTAGTTGGAGTGAAGCTCTATTTCAAAAGCTTTTATAAGAATTATTATCTGAAAATGTATTGACAACATATTTTTAGTAGTGGTTTTAAAACTTGAAAGTTATTACTCGGATAATTAAATTCTTAGGTTAATTTGGACACCTTGAATAAAGTTTAAACTATCTAACCCCACCAAAGGTGGCATTTAAATGGTTCATTTTCAATCTCTTAGAAAAAAGGAATTAATTTAATTAACCAAATTAGTTATCAACCCCACCCATAGGTGTTAATTGATTTGTTTAGTTAACAAAGAATATCTAACCCCACCAAAGGTGGTATTCATACAAAAAGGGAGAATCAATAAATATCAATTCATATCTTTAATAACCTAAATAATATGAGCAAGCATAATTACCTTAGTTATTATATCCATAAATACCCCACTATTATAAATGATAAAATTTGCATTAATGTTTATTGAATCTGTATCTATGTTTATTTTTATGTTATTAGGTTATAAACACAAAACCCAAATATCGTGACAGGATGTTTAGGATTTAATTTCGTTTTTAAAAGTTTGAATAATAAATTAAAAACCACATATATTCCTTCCTTAGATCGACCTTAGGAGTATACTTATCATTTTCTACGAAATGATTCGTGCACTTACGAGAGTTTTATAAATATAAAAACCAAAGTATTGGTTGGATCGACGATCCCGGTTTTCGCATCATAAAGTTTTTGGCACCGTTGCGAGGGAAGGAATAGAGTTTTTAAATTATTTATCAAAATTTTAAAAACTTTTTGTGATGTAAATAATTATGATTTTTTTTGGTTAAAAAAAATTAAAAATATTAAATTAAAAAAAATAATAATAATTATAAGGTGAATAGTAAAATAATTTTGAAATTTGAAATTTCAAGTAAAAAAAATAAAAAATAAAAACTTACCGTTAATGAATAGTAAAAAAAATAAAATATTTAAAAAAATTAAAATTTAAAAATTTTAAGTTAAAAATAAATAAATAAAAATTATAGTGTGAATAGTAAAATAAAGTTATCGTTCTTGAATAGTAAAAAAATTTAAAAAAATAAATAAATAAATAAATAAATAAAAATTATAGAATGAATAGTAAAAAAACTTACCGTCTATAAAAAAAATTCAAATTTCAAATTTCATAATAAATTAATAACAATTATTGTGTTAATAGTAAAATAATTTTAAAATTTGAAATTTAAAAAAAATAATAAATTAAAATTAAATTAAATTAAAAAAATTCAAAAATTATAAAAATATTATAAAAAAAATTTATTTTTATTTTATTTTCTTTTACCTTTTTCAATTTTATTTTATTTTTTATTTTTTATTTCTTTTTCTTAATTTTCATTTAATTTAATTAACTTACATTTTTACTAACTTAATTAACTTAGTTTTTTTTTTACTTCACTTAACTTAATTAACTTAGATTTTCATTAACATAATTAACTTAGATTTTCATTAACTTAATTAACTTAGATTTTTACTTAAATTAACTTAGGTTTTTAATTAACTTAGATTTTCATTAACTTAATTAATTTAGATTTTTACTTCACTTAACTTAATTAACTTCGATTTTCATTAACTTAATTAACTTAAATTGTTACTTAACTTAATTTTAATAGCATGAAAAGTAAAGATCTAAGGGAGTTTTGTCTAGAAGACTAGTTCTTGGAAGCCTTTGTGCCACTAACCTTTCCTGGGAGCGTTGCCCTGTTTAGGATGATGGTTTTTAAGTTGCCTTTGCACCATCATTCTTTCCAAAATTTTAAATTTTTAATTACAATCTAAGGAGTTAGTTGATTAGTTTGATCTAGGTACAATTGTGTTTTGATGCCTTAATTATTTGATTTGCACCTAGATGTCGGTTATCTAAAACCCTTAAAGTATGGCCCTAGTTTTAAGTACATAAAAAATTTGAAAATCAATAGTGCATGACTGAAAAAGTATAGGTAGACAACCTTGTCTTACCTGTAGGTTTGTGATGCGTAATTTCACAAATGTATGAATCGTTCAAGTAATAAAGTGTACAAAAGTACGGATATCGAACCCACAAGGAATGGCGTTACTAAGTACCGAAATTGACTAATCCTAATTTTATTTGAAAACTGAATTGTTGAATTTGTTTAAGAAGTAAATTAACTTAAAACTAAACGCAAATAACAAAATTTAATGTTGTTCACAAATGATTAAAAATGCTAAGGCATTTGATTTTGCTAAATCAATTCAATCCGATTTCAAGTAATGTTATATGAGAATCAAAGTTAGAAGTGATGGTTGAAAAACCCAAACTTATCTAATACTCTCTCTCGAGATATATTAGAATTACTTATCTATGAAAACCAACTATATTTTTATGAAGATTTAATCACAAATAAGCACATTACAATTTATGGAATTTCTGGAATAACCACATACATCATGTATTAGGTGTCAAACTCGCATTCAACATACGGTATTTATCACAAGAAGCATTCATTACACATATCCTCACGGTCTCAATATAATGAAACAAATCATCTAAATCTTGATCACAAATTTAAAAGCATTAAGCATGGAAATAAATACTCAACTTGAAAACAATAAATTCATATAACGATAACAAAAGAAATCAGATTTTCTTGATTCAACTACATCATAGCCTTAGCAAAAACGAATTAGTTCATAACGAAAATAAGTATATGGCTATGTTTGTTGGTTCAATCAAATGAAAAAGAAGAAAGAGAAACAAAAGTTCAGGAGTCCATAGAGTAAGAGAAAGAGACTTATTAATAATACCATCATAGGACTAATTATGTCAATAAAATATTATCAAATTTCATTATTTTGGACAAAAACATCATTATTGACTTCTTTACTTCTATTTATGCCACTTTTTTGAATAACATACTACCCTTTTTATAATTATTTTCAGTTTGTCCCCTTATTATATTATATTTTTTTTTTCTTTTTCTTCTTTTTCTTATTTTTTTCGTTTTTCTTGAACATAATGAAGGAGGGATTACTTTTTGTATGTTGGACATTTAATCAATTCTAGCATTTTCATTGAATATATTCTCTTTTTGTGCAATTCTACTTATTCTTAAACTATAGGGTATGGCCAATATATTTGGTTCAAAGGGTAAGGGGTGGATACAAACAATTGGCTCATGTAGACTCAAATTATTTCTCTAAAAAGGTTGGTCTTGAAAGAACAATCACATTAAGTGTAGGAAAATTTAGCCAAAGCAGTTAATCTTATTGCCTTAATTATTTTTCAAGAAATACATTTAGCATTTTTCTTGATAAACTTAAAGAAAAGTTCCAACAATCTATTCTTATTCATTAAAAGTATAGCATAGTTCTAAGGGATTCACAATATTTTCTATAAGTTCATGTATAAAAATTCTTCTATCACCAATCTAGCTTTTGTGCATGAAAGTTTTGAGCAAAGTTATCATAAAGTTACCTTCATTTAAGAATAAGGTCAAAACTCTATCAAAATTTATTATTCTTTTTTACCTAACATTGTTTAGCTAATTTCATCATAAATGCTAGAAATCAAAGAGAAAACATGTGATTGATTCTAATCCCCTCTATTATCTTGGGAACACAAAAAAAATACTAAAAACGAAAAAAATTATGCTACTTATAACATACTAATCCTAAAACATGTATCCTAAAATATGCTAAACTAATTAAGTATATAAAAAATATAGTGATGTGTTAACACTCTAGCACACCTAATTCTTACATTGTCCTCAATATAACATGTGCATATATGTCATGAAAAAAGTAAGTAAAAAGGGAGTGTAAAACAAATATGGTGGGCTACTTCCCACAAAGCACTTGATTTAACGCTCTTAACCTAATGCTATTACTTTTATCATCCATCATCATCAAAGATCTTGAAGTGTGTAGTGTTGAACTTCTAAGCTAGTAGTTCATTATTTACATCCTTGAACCTTCATAGTGGTCTCCTTTGAAGAATACTAGATACATTCTCTCCCACACCTATCTTTTTGTTAGACTTAAGTTTTTCCTTTATAAGAAAAATTTCTTCAAGGTACTTTTTATACCAAAGTACCTCCTTAATGTCTTTCATAAGATGTATGTAGATTTGCACCTTGGGTGATATCTTTGATGAGTGCTTAAAAAGCACTAAAATTATCATGATTTAATGTAATTTAATTGATTAAATAGATTTATATTTTTTTATTTTATCATATTTTTACATAAATTTTTCTTTCGGAATCACGGATATTTTTATAGTTTTTCAAGTATTTTCATTCAAAAATAACTTAAAGACTTGAAGAAAAATACTAGAGGCAATACATCACCAATATGTTGAGAAATGAAATGAGAAAAAGTCAAAAAGATGGAAATATTGGACAAAATGGGTCAAAATGGTCAAAATGTCAAAAAATTTAAACTTCTATGCATAGCCACCCATTCACACCGAAGTCTCACATGCACAAACATATTCCCATCACACCCTTAGTACACCCTTAAGCTGTGCCTCGTGCGAGCCCACACATGCCAAATGCCCATCTACCACAAATTTTGCGCTCCACACGCATGCTAGCCTGTCCAAACAAATCTAAAATCAATTTTTGAAATATTTTCCCACTTTTTTTGGCCTTTTCCTCACCTATAAAAGGATCATCTCCCCTCATTATAAAACACAACTTTCTCAGCTCTTTCTATCTCTATAAAGTTTTTTTTTTTTTTACTTTTTAGTTTTAGAGTTCTTCTCTTTTTGAGAAGAACTAGCTATGTTTTTATAGATTTTTAGTTTTTGATTCAATAAACGGAAATACAAATTTGTTTGGAGGTTTTCCAGCAACAGAATTAGCATCAGAGTTCTGTAAGGATTCTTTTGAGGCATAATTTTAAAATGAATTTTTTACAGTTATTTTTTATGTTTTATTATTATATGATATGTTTAATTTATCTATGATTAAATTTAATATGGTTATCTAAATATTAGATTTTAAAGTTTAATTATCTAGTTTGATTTAGAGTAGTACTCTTTTATTTGTCGGTACAATCGCTCGGTAGTTCGAGTGAAGCTCTATTTCAAAAGTTTGTTATAAGAACTATTATTCGAAAATATATTGACAACATATTTCCAGTAATGGTTTTAAAACTTGAAAGTTAATATTTGAATAATTAAATTCTTAGGTTTAATTTGGACACCTTGAATAAAGTTTAAAATATCTAACTCCACCAAAGGTTGCATTTAAATGCTTCATTTTCAATCTCTTAGAAAAAAGGAATTAATTTAATTAACCAAATTAATTATCGACCTCACCCATAGGTGTTAATTGATTTTTTTAATTGACAAAGAACATCTAACCCCACAAAAGGAGGTATTCATATAAAAAGAAAAAAATCAATAAATATCAATTTATATCTTTAATAACCTAAATAATATGAGCAAGCATAATTAACTTAATTATTATATCCTTAAATACTCCACTATTATAAATGATAAAAATTTGTGTTACTATTTATTGAATCTATATCTATGTTTATTTTTTATGTTATTAGATTAAGAAACAAACAAACCAAAATATCATGACAAGATGTTTAGGATTTAATTTCTTTTTTAAGATTTTGAATAATAAATTAAAAATTACATATATTCTTTCCTTAGATTGACCTTGGAAGTATACTTATCATTTTCCATAAAATGATTCATGCATTCCGAGATTTTTACAAATATAAAACCAAATTATTCACAAGATCGTCATTGCATGCTGATCTTGTTCATCAATCTCTAAACTTTATTTTTCATTATTATACTTCATTTAATGTCAAACCTATTCAAGAAAGATAAAGCAAGATCATCGGTAAAAAATGAAAGCTCAAATACTACCTTTGGTGTCACATTGAACTCCTTAGGGGTGATGCTCTTTTTCTCATCAATAGTCTTTTCTTTGGATACATAACTCTTAAGGATTCTTTAAGGCTCCTCTAATTTCTTACCACTCTCCATAATAATGGTATTGATGGTTTTTCTAGGTTTAGCAACTATTTAGGAAGAGAGCTAAACAACTTCATATGCTTCTAGTCCTTCCACTACTATGACCAGTTGGCCAATTTAAGTCTCAACATTTTTTATAACAACATTAGTTTCCTATATCTCAAGATTACTCCTTGAAATTTCTTATTATTTGATAAAATCTTGGTTCTTTGGCTGAAATTTCAAAGTGTTGACAATGGTGATATTCACTAAATTTTCAAGAGACTTATCTTGAATGGTTGGAGTTGGTTGTGACATTGGGAATGAGAAGTTAGATGTGATGGTGAACTCCTCTACTGGATTTCTCATTGAAATTTGGTTTACCTCTATCTCATTCTCCTGGAATTTTCTTATTATTTTTAACTTGATATGCTTAATAATCATGCAAAAATTTTAAAGTATTAGCAACGATGGTATTCATAAATCCTCAAGAGACTCACCTTGAGTAGTTAGAACTGGTTATGAAATTGAGAGTGAAATATTAGGTGCAATAATAAATTCTCTGCTGGATTTCTACATGAATAGCTTAGATATTGATGATCCCACCATTCTGCATTATACATGTTAAAATATGGATCATACTTAGGCTTTTGGCTTTTAAATCCATCTATAGCATTAGTGTAGTCTCAATTACCTTGTTGATGCTCAAAATATGGAGGAGGGAAACCATTGTATGTAGGGTATGTTATATCTATATATATATTTATGTTCCCTTAATATTCAATACTTCAAAAAAATATAGACATAGATAAATAAAATAAATACAATAAAAATAAAGTAAAAATAAAAATCAATTAAACTTAAAATTAAAAATAAATAAATCTAAACTAAAAATAAAACTAGTAATAAACTAAAGAAATTAATGAATTTAAAAAAAAAGATAAAGAAAAACTAGCAATTGTTAGAAGAATTGTTAAACCAATTCTCGACAACGGCATCAAAAACTTAAAATGATTGAAAACAAACTGGTATATGTGATCGTGTACAAATGATAAGTAATTTTAAGAACAACGGTTGTCATACTCACAAAGATTGATAACAATATCTACTCCTAATTACTAGTTTGTTAGTAAGTTAATTAAAATTAGTAGGTTTTTCTTGTTTTTGAAACAAAAATTAAATCTATCAACTAAAGAATAATAAAGATGAAAATAAAATCTAAAGATTACGATAAAGATATGAATAACAGAATGATTGCAGGATAATTCTCCACCACTAGCATGTATTACAAACCAACAAAAGAATATTCTTTGGTTATACTATTTTAGAGAAATTCACGAACGCAAAAATGTCCACTTCTTCTTACCTATTCGTTAACAAGCTTTTAATCTAAACCATTTTTAATAGACAACCTAGAATAATCTCTCTAAATTTAATCTAATAAAAGCATTAATTTTAACAAATTTAGGCCGAGGTTAAACCAAGCTTGGTTTAATTATCTTGAGTATTAATTCTCATTGTAAGTAATTTATCACTAATTATTTAAATTGGTTAAGCAATTATGTAGCCAATCAACTAAATTGATTAACGATGAATTAATTTGATTATTTAGTTATACACTTAAATAATCAAATAAATTCATACAACAATTAAAATTGAGACATAATACATAATCAAAAAAATAGTTGAATAGAATATTGCAAATCTTATTAAATATTGCAATTCATGTTTAGGGCTTTGAAATCACCTACAATAAATTATAAAACTAGCTATTCATGGAAAATAATAAATTCATAAAAAAATAAAACGAAGGGAAATAAATTTTACGATTTTTGTTCTTGAATCTGATTTTCAACTTCTTTAATTGCTTCTTAAATCCTCTTCTTCTCAATTGTTACATCCATTTTAATTCTATAAATTATGTATCTCCATCTCTCTAAATCTATATTTTTATATTTTTTTTTCCTATATGGTGTTGTTTTATATTTATATGAAATAAAAATCAAATTCAAATGTAACTGGGATTCAGTGTATTCTGGTGGACATAGGATTTGTGTGCACCACATGTCAAAATGGTAAGATAAGCTATGATGGTTAAAATGATAGGATAAGTTATGAAATATATTCACTTCCTTTCAAATTTAATTCACCTATCAAATAAAAATCTATAAAAATCCTAGAAAATCCCAAAAAATCTAAAATCAATATTTTTTTGATAAATATAAAATAAATGATTTTAACTCATTATAATAATAATATATATATAAACGTAAAGGAATTGATATAAAAATATTTATAAAATAAAACTTATGAAATGCTAACATATGAAATTTTATCGTGAGCTCTATATCAATTTTGCTAAACAGGCCTCACAACATGAATTAAGCAATTAATACAAAAAAGTACAAAACATCATGCTCAATTTAACACACAACAAAAACAACTAGTAGATACAACAATAACAATCTGTAGAATACATACTAGGATAGTGAGCCTAAAAAGCTCTTGTCCATAATAGCAACATGCATACAAGGCAAACAATACATATCTTGTGATACATACATACATACATACATACATACATACATACATATATACATACATCTATACATACATACATACCAAAATAATTAAAGGATTTTCAATCATTTCAAGACATCATATGTGTAAACATATTTGGTAAATGATGATTATACTTTCACAGCATGCAATCAAAGATGCATAAAAAACCCTAATAAAGAGTTTGACACCTCGTACACTTCTAGAGTAAAGAGATACAAACTCTTTAAAGACTCATACTAAACTTTTATGCAAATAAAAGGTATATTATACTAACACACTGTGTAAACATACATGTCTACTAAGAAAGAGTCCAAGATCTGATACATAATTAGGTTAAAAAGATGCTGACTCTTGAAGGACTCAATCCAACCTCGTAAACAACAAAGTTTAAACTTTAGTATGTAGAGACATACACCATTTAAATTTTGATTGTACCAACCACACATGCTCTAGCATGCATAACATCGGAGGTAACAAGGTAACCCCACATAGAAACTCTATCTATGTGGTAACATCCTCGAGTTGCTTAAGGAAACTACTCAGCATAAAAGAATCCACTAAAAATAATAAACAAACACAAGTCTATAAAAAAGTAAAATACTAAATATCTCTATTAGTCGGGACTTACCCTAACTACCTATTGCTGCTCTCGCTTCCTGCCTCTACAACAACATGGTTTGACATAAGAACCCAGCTCTCTTTTGATGCTTGCACCACCCAAAGTGATGTGATCAATAATCAAACTCTATTAATGTGTAAAGTGAATATGAAAACATTGCATGAATGCAACCATTATTCGACACATGACACACAGTAAGAAAAAGTTACACCAGGGAAACTACCAGCCAACACACAGCTCACATACAATCCATTCACAAACACCGTATTGAGTAATCACCACTCATAGGCACATTTTTTCACATAATCACAAATCACTAATATCAAGCAATACACAAGGTATTAGTGATCCGGAAATAGAAAGACGAGGTGTCAATTTGACACAACTTTTCTACCTCTTTTTTGGATACCAAAGAAGAAGAAATGATGGGGGTATTTATAGAACATGGATTATCACCTCAGCAGCTACCTTACCAAGGGTAGTGAAGGGTGGTGGCAAGGATGATTGAGAGGTCCATGGAGAGCTTGTAATTAAGGTGATAAAAAGTCACATTTTTTGTTCGAAACATTGCGTCGTACTTTCCATTAATACCTACACCCAAAACAAATAAAAATTACAAGTGACAACATTGACTCACTTGTATATATAGATCTAGGGTTTTGGGGGCAATTTTGGATTAAATAATCAAATAAACACAATTTTCACACAAATATCAACATTTAAATCATAACAAAAATGTAATAATTTGACTCTTATCAACAACCCCCAACCAGCTTCTTGCTAGTCTCTAACAAGAAAAGTGATCTATTTAATAAATTCAAAGGAGACATTAAAAGAAAAATTCAAAGAAAATTTATTCTATTTACAAAATTACATTAAGCGTATGCAATAAGCCTTTAAACCCCTAGGTGGCCTAATAGGACGAGTTGTAGTCTCGTGAGGGCTTCCAGTGATGATACCCACAAACATCTTACCTATAACTATCCTAACTCAAAACAATAAAATCACACAACAATTAATTTGTACAAATGTCTCAAAAATTGTAAATAACACACAACATATAGAATAATTAAATGTCACCTAAGCTTTAAGAAATCTCAAAAGGCAATTTCACTTTTGTTATTGACTCTTAAACATCCATCAAACCACAAACCAATGGCCATAATGCCCGGATAATATTATGCACAACATCCACAAACAAAAAGGTGAAATCTCAAACTCCATAGGCTCACTTTTCAAAACTCTCTCCACTAATGAAGGAAAATACACCACTTCGGATCAATAGGACTTTATGAGGCTCGTAATGTTAGGCTTAGGTATTTGGTTAAGAAAGAATGGGAAGTGTCAAAATACAAATAATAGCACTTATTAGAATAATCACAACCAATTAAGTAAAAGAGTAATACCATTTAACCCAAATTGTTTCTTCCGATCATAACCCATTTTTCCAAAGATAAACAAAATTCTTCCTCAATCTTTCACCTCAGTACATCCATCACTAACACTCTTTTATTTACTAGAATGTGAAGGCCTTTTTTGTTTTTTTTCATCCTGACTCCAATTTCTCTTGAAAAGACATAACCCCCAACCAATTTCTTCCAATATATGTAGAAGATGTTTTTTATTCCATCCTTACTCTAATTGCTCTTGAAAATTCTGTGTTCAAAATTAAGTGCTCTTAACAAATAAGGTAGGAATTATATATATATATATATATATATATATATATATATATATATATATATATATTGGATAAATAAAAGGTAGGTTATAGAAGACAAAAAGAAAGAAAAATAAGGCTAACAATATATTTAAATAGTCTCAAAGAGGTAACTAGTGATATAAGAATAACAAGGTAGGCTTAAAATGGCACAATTGATCCAAAAATGGCCTACATCATATCCTAAACAGTGCAATTCCAAATTATTTCGCCTCAAGAGGTTTTCAAATGAGTTCTAGAGTTTGTTGAGATCATAAAAATGTCCAGCACATAAGACTTCTCTAAGCATTTAGAATAATCAACCAAATTATACCACATACCAAAAGAGTCGCCAACTAGGTAAAATCAACATTTGAAATTATCTTTAAACTGAAGCAAAATTTAATGTCTTCTAAAAGCTACTTATTATCACAATCACACTATTATCATCAACGTGCAAATTAAAACAAGTAAAATGCAAATGAGAACAAATAAAATAAAAAATAAAAATAAGACAATAAAGAAATTAAATCAAAATGCAGAAAAATAAATGGAAAATCAAAATTAAGCGAAGAATGATTTACCGTTTACCACACCCCCAATCAAAACCTTACATTGTCCTCAATGTAACAAAGAAAAACTGGCCGAGGTGAATGTAAGATTTTTTTTTACCTGATGGGTTGCCTCTCATTAAGTACTTTAAGTTATATTCATTAGCTAGACTTTCTATCATTCTTTAGTGCGGTTGTTGTAACTCTAGAGAATCTTTCTACTTGCTGAATTCTTCGTCAAAATATGGCATCAACCATTGTCCATTCACCTTGAAAGTTCCTTTTGTTTCATGACTGATCTCAATAGCTCCATAAGGAAACACCTTGGTTACTAGAAAAAGGTCCTGACCAATAAGATTTTATCTTTCCTGGAAAAAGTCTGAGATGGGAATTATAAAGGAGAACTTTCTGTCCCACCTCAAAGTTTCGCCTCAAAATGTGCTTATCATGCCAAACCTTCATCTTCTCCTTGTATATTCTGGCATTCTCATATGCATCATTACTCATTTCATCCATCTCATTCAATTGCAACACCCTCTTTTCACTTGTTGCCTTAAGATCAAAATTTAGAATTTTAATTGCCCAATATGTCCGATGTTCCAATTCAACTGGAAGGTGACAAGCTTATCCATACACCAATCGGTATGGAAACATGCTGATAGGTGTCTTGAAAGATGTATTATAGGCCAAAAGTGCATCATCTAGTTTCCTTGACCAATCCTTGCGTGAGTTATTTATGGTCTTTTCAAGGATCATCTTCAGCTCTCAGTTTGACACTTCAACTTGTCCACTAGTTTGAGGATGGTAAGGTGTTGCTATCCAGTGTGTTACTCTATATTTCTACAACAAAGCCTCAAATTGGTTATTACAAAAATGGTTACCTCCATCACTTATAATTGCTCTAGGTGTGCCAAATCTGGAAAATATGTTCTTCTTGAGAAAATTGATCACAACCCTAGTATCATTGGTAGGCAAGGAAACTGCTTCCACCCATTTAGATACATAATCTACACCAACAATAATGTATTTATTAGAATGAGATGAAGGAAAAGACCCCATACAATCAATACCCTAAACATCAAATAAATCAATTATCAAAATATTATTTAAGGGCATTTCATGTCTCCGTGAAATATCTCCGCTCCTTTGGCAATCATCACACATTGAAACAAACTTTAAAGCATCTTTAAACAATGAAGGCCAATAGAATCAGGATTGCAAAATTTTTGCTGCAGTTTTTGTTCCACCAAAATATCCTCCAACTTCCTTCGAATGGCAAAAACGAAGAATGATTTCCATTTCTTCCTCCGGCACACATCTTCTAATAATTTGATCTGCACAATGTTTATACAAGTAATGTTCATCCCAAGAATAATGTTTCAAATCAGAAAAGAATTTCCTTCTTTATTGATAAGACATGTCAGGAGGTAAAATTTTCTTGACCAAATAATTTGCATAATCAGCAAACCATGGAGCCGTTCGGATAGCAAGCAATTTCTCATCAAGAAATGTTTCATTAATTTGTCCTTCAACCTCAAGGTAATCTTCCTCCAACCTGGAAAAATGGTCAGCAACCAAATTTTTGGTCCCATTTTTGTCCCGGATTTCTAAGTCAAATTCTTGCAAGAGAAGAATCCATCTTAGTAATCGCAGTTTGGCATCTTTCTTGGCTAGCAAATACTTAAGAGCAGAATGATCAGTATAAATAATGATTTTAGACCCAATTAAATAAGATCTAAACTTATCAAATGCAAACACTACTGCCAAAAGCTCTTTCTCAGTTGTTGCATAATTAAGTTGAGCATCTGTCAATGTCCTGCTTGCATAATAAATCACATGCAGCAACTTATTCTTCCTTTGGCCCAAAATAGCACCTATAGCATAATCACTGACATCACACACTACCTCAAATGGAAGACTCCAATCCAGTGCACAAATTATAAGGGCCGAAGTGAGCTTCTCCTTCAAAAGGTTAAAAGCCTGCAAACAATCAGAAGAAAAATCAAACTGTGCATTTTTAACTAACAAACTACAAAGAGGTTTTGTTATTTTTGAAAAATCTTCAATAAATCTTCTATAAAACCCAGCATGTCCCAAGAAACTTCTAACACCCTTTACAGTTGTTAGAGGTGGTAATTTTTCGATCAATTCCACATTTGCACGGTCCACTTCTATTCCCTTTGCTGAAATCTGATGGCCAAGAACAATTCCTTCTTGAACCATGAAGTGACATTTCTCCCAATTTAGCAATAAATTTGTATCTTTACAATGCTGCAAGACTAAAGAGAGATTATGCAAGCAATTATCAAAAGAATGGCCAAAAATAGAAAAAATCATCCATAAAAACCTCAATAAAATTTTCGACCATATCAGAGAAAATCGCTATCATGCATCTTTGGAAAGTTGCAGGTGCATTACATAAACCGAATGGCATCCTTCTATATGCAAAAGTACCATAAGGGCATGTAAATGTTGACTTATCTTGATCCTCTAGTGCAATTGCAATTTGGTTGTACCCCGAATATCCATCAAGAAAATAATAATAAGCATGTCCAGCCAATCTTTCCAACATCTGATCAATAAATGGCAAAGGAAAATTATCTTTTCGGGTGGCATCGTTCAAATTTCGATAATCAATACACACTCTCCACCCAGTCATTGTCCTTGTTGGAATAAGCTCATTGTTTTCATTTTCTACAACTGTGATTCCTCTTTTCTTTGTTACACAATGAATTGGGCTTACCCAAGCACTATCTGAAATCGGATAAATTACCATGGCATCCAAAAGCTTAATCACCTCAGCCTTGATCACTTCTTGCATTGTTGGGATTAAGTGCCTTTATGGCTGAATTGTGGGCTTGTCATCCTCACTCATTAAGATTTTATGCATGCAAATAGAGTTGCTAATCCCTTTGATGTCCACCATTGTCCATCCAATTATTGCTTTGTGAGTTCGAAGAACTCCTAATAGGTTGTTTTCCTCTTCATCATTCAAAGAATTGTTAATAATAACAAGAAAAGATTCAGAGTCTTCAAGATAGGCATACCTTAGATGGGATGGCAGTGTCTTTAGCTCAATCTTGTTGGCTTCCTTCTTTACCACTGAGGTTGGAGTTTCATTTGTTCCCAACTCCTTGAATGTTTCATCACTGCACAAATATTCATCAAGTGCTGCCCATAATTCGAAACATTGTCTCACTCCCTCATCTTCCTCATCAATTGTTACAGATTTCACAAGGCAAGCTTCTAGTGGTAGCAATGGAGTTATCTCCTTAAAAGTTTCCAAGATTAACCTGTCAAGAGTGTTAATTTGAAAACAAGAATGTACCTCACTTGGAAATTTCATTGCTTCAAAAACATCAAAAGTCACTTGTTCATCTTGCACCTGTAGAATGAGCTTTCCTTACTGAACATCAATCAATGTTCTTCCAGTTGCAAGGAACGGTCTCCCCAATATCAACGGTACCTCTCTATCTTCCTCCATGTCAAGCACCACGAAATCTACATTGAAAATAAATTTGTCCACTTTGTTTGAAACATCCTCAATTACCTCTCGAGGATATTTCACCGATCGATCCACTAATTGTAGAGAGATTGAAGTGGGCTTCAATTCTCCCAAGCCTAGTTTCCTAAAAATAGAAAGTGGCATCAAATTAATGCTTGCTCCTAAATCATATAGGACTTTATCAAAATTGCAACTTACTATAGTACAAGGTATAGTAAAACTCCCTGGGTCTTTCAATTTCTGTGGCAGTTTTCTTTGAAGAACTGCACTGCACTCCTCATTTAGCATGACAGTTTCATAATCTCCCAGCTTCCCCTTCTTTGATAGAATTTCCTTCATGAATATTGCATACTTGGGCATTTGTTCCAACATCTTTGCAAAAGGAATGTTAATATGCAATTTCTTAAAAATATCCATAAATTTATCAAATTGATTATCAAGATTTTTCTTATTCAATCTTTGAGGATATGGGATAGGAGGCTCATATTTCACATTTGGGGAAGGTTGAACATCTTGGGATGTTGATGGCTTTTCTTTAGATTCTTCCATTTTTTTTTATCCAATTTCCCCTGCCATTCAAGTTCTTTACCACTTCTCAATGTGATAGCCTTTACATGCTCTTTGGGATTTATTGTGTCACTAGGCAATGATCCTTAAGACCTTTTTGTGATCTGCTTTTAAAGCTGCCCCAATTGGTTTTGGATGTCCATGTTGATTGCCTCTTGATTTCTGAAATTTGTTCTTGACTCCTCAATGAACTTTCCCAAAATTCCTTCCAAATCATTTTTTTTCTTCTCTTGGGGTTGGTAGGAAGATGATAACAGTTTGAATCCCCCTTGGTTATTTCCCCATGACAAATTTGGATGATTTCTCCAACATGGATTGTAGGTGTTCGAATATGGGTTATGTTGAGGTTTTTGGAAATTTGAAACATACTTTTTCTTGCTTAGCATTTGGTGAAGCAAATGTATTTCCAACTTGGCACTCGATACTAGCATGATTTCCACCACATAAATCACATTGTGCAGTTGGTTTGGATTCGAACTTAGATGACAAAGAATCCATCTTTCTTGAAAGAGTAGCAACTTGAGCCGACAAAGCATTCACTAAATCAATTTCATGCACTGTTGTTGGTCTTTTTGTAGTTACCCGCTCTGAATGCCACTGATTGTTGTTTTCTGCCATAATCTCTAACAACTCATGAGCATCCTCTGGTGTTTTTCCCATTAAAGACCCTCCAGCTGTAGCACCAATCATTGCCCGATAGTTTGAAACTAACCCATTATAAAATGTAGAGACTTGCAGTCAAATCGGTATACCATGATGTGGGAACTTCCTCAACATTTCTTTGAATCTTTCTCAAGCTTCATACAATGATTCTTGGTCATACTGCATAAAAGATGTTATTTCATTCCTCAATTTTGCCGTCGTAGCAGGAGGAAAGAACTTGGACAAGAATTTCTGAACCAACTCATTCCATGTTGTAATTGATCCTGGTGGTAATGGGTTAGCTACTCCTTGGCTTTATCCTGAAGTGAAAAAGGAAAAACCCTCAATCTTACAGCATCTTCAGACACACCATTTATCTTGTAAAGATCACACACCTCCAGAAAGTAAGCACTATGTGCATTTGGATCATCCTTTGACATTCCCCCAAACTGATTTGATTGAACCATTTGGATAAAGGATGGTTTTATCTCAAATTTATTGGCTTGAATAGTTGGCCTCCTTATACCCGAAGTAGTTCCAGCAACATTAGGTGCAGCATAATCCCTCAAAGCTCTACGATTTCCACCTCCCTCAACAAATGGTGGATCCATAGCTGATTGTCTATTAGGAGCTGAGGTTGAATGCCTTCTCTCTCGGTTTAGACGCCTATATGTTCTATCAATCTCCGGATCAAATGGAAGAAGGTTAAGGCTTCTTGCATGTCTCATACAAAAATCCTACAACCTTAAAATCAACTAGCACAAAGACAACACAAAGTTACCACTTTTTTTTATAAATAAGATAAAAGAGAAAAATAAACAAAATTAAAAATGAAAAAATGATAAAGCAAATTAACTTCAAATTAAAACTAATATTAGGTAGTATCAATATTAATAAAATCAAACCACTCCCCAGCAACGGTGCCAAAAATTTGATGCGTATTTTCGCAAGTGTACGAATCGTTCAAGTAATAAAGTGTACAAAAGTACGGATATCAAACCCACAAGGAATGCCGTTACAAAGTACCGAAATTGACTAATCCTAATTTTATTTGAAAACCGAATTGTTCAAATTGTTTAAAAAGAAAATTAACTTAAAACTAAATGCAAATAACACAATTGAATGTTGTTCACAAATGATTAAAAATGTTAAGGCATTTGATTTCGCTAAATCAATTCAATCCGATTTCAAGTCATGTTATATGAGAATCAAGGCTAAAAGTGATGGTTGAAAAGCCCAAATTTACCTAATACTCTCTCTCGAGTTATATTAGAATTAAATCTATATTAAAACCAACTATATTTCTATAAAGATTTAATCACAAACAAGCACATTAATTTTATGGAATTTCTAGAAGAACCACATACATCATGCATTAGGTCTCACACTCGCATTCAACATACGATATTTATCACAAGAAGCATTCATTACACATCTCCTCTTGATCTCAATATAATGCAACAAATCATCTAAATCTTGGCCAAAAATTTAAAAGCATTAAGCATGGAAATAAGTACTCAACTCGAAAACAATGAACTCATATAATAATATCAAAAGAAATCAGATTTTCTTGATTCAACTACATCACAGCCTTAGCAAAATTGAATTAGTTCATAATGGAAATAAGAACAAACATGATCTCAATTGAATCCATGAATGACAAATCTAAATAAAATGCAGAAAATGAAAGCTAAGGAGAAGAGATGAAAAACTCTTGAAGATGAACACTTGGTAGCAACAATGGTGATAATCCTTCAAGCTTCTCCAAACTTTCTCTCCAAAATTGCCTTTTCACCTCCAAAGATGTCTCAGATCTCCTCCTCTCTGCCGTGGCCTCTTTCTCCATCATATTGTATATATAGATCTAGGGTTTTGGGGGAAATATTGGAACAAAACAACATAAAAAATGTGTTTTCGGACGAAACTCACCGGCTGCGACATTATTCTCACCGCGGCGAGATTTCTGGAAAAAAGAAAATTTTGGTTCTTCTGATTCTCGCCGGCGGCTAGATAATTTGGCCGGTGGCTAAAGGTGTCTCGCTGACGGCTAAATAATCTCGCCGTCGGCGAGATTTGCATCTACCAAAATCCATGATCTCGGGAAGATTTTTGCCAATTTTTCCAATTTTCAATTTTTGCCAATTTTTCCATAGAAAAATACTCTTTCCAATTTTTCTCATTTTCAAGAAGGGACACATTCACCTCCCGATCTTGCTTCACCAATATATAAACACTCCTCACATCTGTGGGGTTTTATTTTAGGACATACACCTCATTAAACTCAACCATCTCTAAGTCCACCCTGAGCTCTTGACAGATCATTGTTAGGCAGAGTAGATATCTCCATCCATTAGGCATCAATTGCCCTGATGCAAGCTGTAGCCTAACCAAGAACCTTCTAATAAGAGGATATAGGGGGAACCTTACCCCCAATCATAGAGCTTTCTCATGAAAAAAAAGCCCACCCAGATAGAGGTTGATCACTATCACAAGTGCCCTCCAGAGGAATCATTATTTGAACCGAGAGAGGGATGTTGTAAGTTCTTCTTAATATCTCTTCATCCTAAGGAAGCAACCCATAAGTCTTAGGTACAACTGACCAACCTCTAATGTGACTTGTTGGTTCCCCATAACCTATATTCCTCATTTTTTCCTCCACGTCCTAGCTACTGAGATTTGAGTTTGAGGCATACTCAATATCATAGTGGGAATGGTTTGAGGGTGAGGAGTAGAGGTAGAGAGCTCATGTGAAGATCGACTCACCTCATTAGAAGAGCCTGAGCTAGAACACCCCGAGTTGTCACTAGCACTAGAATATTTGGGGCTCTCCCATGAGCCAGAGCCAGAAGTTGAGGTCTCTTCTCTTTGCATTCTATGACAAGCTACAAAAACATAAAGAAAAAAATATTAGGTGGTAAGGTACGAGAAGAAGAGATTACTTGGGGACGAATTGAAAATAAAATAAAATGTTCCTTTAAAAACTTACCTAAAAAGAAAGTTGAAAATCATTAGGTTCTCAACGCTTGAATTCTAAAAAACTAGAATAGAGAAAATTATAGCCCAATCTGAACTCTTACCACCGAACAGAAAATATTTTACAAGCTTGAGGTGAAATGAAAGTGTTTTTCTTCACTATTTCTCAATTTTGTAGGTAACAATGATAAGTCCTAGCCCAAGTATATCTTTATATAGAAGCACTTGGTTTCTCTCTCCAATCAACTGACACACATTTGTTAGGAGAGCTAAACAGTTTGTATCCTATGCTTAGTATTTACTCTTCCACCTCAGATCAGAGCTCAAGCTAAAAGAGTAAAGTGACTTGATGTTTAGACATCTAGACTTGCCTGAAGCCTGACCCTCACAAACCACCCAAGCCAAGTCACTACCCCGAGATGGAAGGTAAAGCACCTCAGATGTCCTACCTGTGCAACAACCCGAGCTCAATGACAGCTTGATCTCAATGATAGCCCGAGCTCACACGACAGCACAAGCTTAACTCGACCTCTACCCTTGACATGTTGTACTTTAGGCCAATTATGTGCCTCTAAGATGTAAATATGTATACACATTATATAACTGACACTTGTATCTATAAATATTCCATAAATAGATGGACCCCTCATGAAGATCCACACATTTAACCAATTGTCTTAACTTCTCTCTAATCTCTCTCTGGAAATGGTACCAACTTGCTTCGTATTAAGATCTTAAGTGGTCAAGACCAAGTTTGAGAGTTAGGGAAAGTGAAAGAAATGCATTACCTTTCCTAAGGTTGGTCTTCTGTGTATATCAACTAGGTGGAACCATAATACCTCGGATGAGGGACCTACGCAGATATCCTTAAAATGTGTAAACCCAGGTTCAAACATCAACAATACAAAAACACATTCAAAGTATTGCTAATACTGAAGTTAGAAAATAATTTTCAATAAAAATTCAAGTTTACAAACTATCAGAGCCTCCCCACATTTTTTGAATTAATTCAATTAATACAAATGGAGGTGTTTATAGAAAACCCTTGAGTTTCTATGTCCCTCATCGCCAACCCTGATGACCACCTCAACAAGAACAATAATCATCATGGCTGGCCATAATTTCTTAACTTCCTTGCTAACTAAATCGCTGACTATTCAACAAGAACCTTTACAAGCTCCCAAAAATAGCCATTTTGTTTGAAAATTTATCAAGTTTTTCGCAAATACCCACAAATAAAAAATTAACTCAATACACATACATAAATCTAAATATGCCAACTATATGCTCACAACCCTATGGTTGTGTGCGTATCATGTAAACATATAAAATGTTAATTCTAAATGAGTGTGTGTAATACTAAACAGTTAGTAATTGATATTATATAGAGAAAAACAATACACTAAGTAAAATAACGTAGACTTCATATTTTGCGCAGGGCAATACCAACTTGAAATATAACAAGACTTCTAAAAGTGCTTATCAATAAGATGGATGGAGCATGAGAAGATTAATGCCTTGGTTATAGGTATGTTGAGGGTGTCTGGTTTTTGTGCTTGACTTTGTTCATTGGAATGAACTTTTTATGTACATCTTGCATAAGTTTATTGTGTGTATCAATGTCATGTCTTTGTCTAGATTGTTTAGTATTTTACTATGGAAAGTCAAAGGGGGATATCGTAAGTTCTATTGTATTTACCATCCTTTGTGCATGGTTGATCACTCATGGTTTAGTATAACATATACTCACATAGATTACACTTCATATGTTTGCATAATACACACATCACTTGGGGTTTGACATGTAGTTAGCATGTATAGGCTGTGTGCTTGCATTGTTTTTTAAGTATTTATGGAAAATTACTCAACATTTATAAAATACATAACTTCATGTTTTTAATGCTTGTCGAGGTCTCATTGAAGAGTCAACTAGCCTCGCTAAGCTTGCTAAGCTTGATGTGATGTGACACGTGGCACACCAAGGTGGACTCTTTGAGGCTAATGGTTTGGTAAGTGTCAACTATCGATTAGATTTGGTGGCTATTATCCTCACCAAGTGGTCGACAAGGATAGTTAGGGACCATACCAAAAGTTGAAGAATTTTCTATAAATACCTCACAATTTTTTTATTTAGGTAATTTAAAAAATGGGATAAGTTACTAAAAATTTAAAATTAGATTATTTTTATGATGTGCATTAGTGATACACTTTAAAGGTGATTTTGTGATGCACTTTGAAGTAGGGGTTAGCAGTGAATCAAAATTGCATATTTTTCACCAATCCGAATTCGATCCAATCTAAATATGTGATCGCCACACAAATTATGTGTGAAATGAATACGCAAAAAGTAATATAATGATAAGAAAATATCGTTCCCATGGAGATTATTTTATTATAAACTAATTTTTAAAACTAAAAAATAAAAATCAATTTTCTTTTGTGTTTTTTATATTTTAAGGAAGAAAAATTAAAATAACTAAAAGTAAATAGCAATAATTAATTGAATCAGATTTTGTGACTAAAAAGATATAAACATCTAGGAATACTTAATCCTCCAATTTTCTAAACATGCAAATCGCTAAAATCCCCCCAATATAATTATCAATTAATTACATGATCAATTGAATCTAATCTAGCATGTATTCCTCTCTCAAGTAAACTACACACCATATAGTAATTAATTTAATCACACTCTCATGCCAATTAAATTACATAATACTCATTAAGTTCATCAATTATGGATCACATACATAAGAATCATACATCTTTGCCTAGAAACTATTGATGTTATTTAATTAAGACAAATAATTAAATAATTTTCTTAAATATATTTAATTGCCTTTATAGATAAATTTTTGGCTAAATAATTAATAGTATATAAATCATATTAAATAATATAATTAAATTATAATTATAATTGGGGTAAAATATGAAATCATCATATGGTGAAAATTGGATTCATAAGATCCCTAGATTAATAAATTAATTACACATAATTGTGTTCATAATGCTCATATTTTTTATAAAGAAAGACATAAAATTGATAAAAAAAAAAGAGTAAAAAAAGAAATATAATCAATCTCTTGAATTGTAGTATTAATTTTCTCTTGAATCTCCACCAAAATTGTGTATTCTCTTGATTTTTTTGTATTTCTCTCTTTTTAGCTCCAAAAAATGACCAAAATTATGCTAATTGAGTCAAATTAGGGTTTATGGAGTGATTAGGGGCTTAAATAAAGCTCATGTATGATATGGACCATCAGATCAGCTTCAAATCAAAACAAGTGAAACTGACTCTTTCAACCAATCACAGTGCAACACATGGTAGGGGAAATTTACTGGGCGAATCAAGGAGTGACGCATGGTATGGGAGACCAATCATAGTCAATGCTCGCTAAGTCAACAACACGTAGCGTGACGTGATTCGCAGAAACGGATGGCGTGGAGCACGGGTGGAATGCATGGAGCAATACAGTAGCAACACGTGGCATGACGCGTTAATCAATTTCATAACTTGAATTGAATGTCGTGCTAACACATGACGTGTGTTTCATCCTCCTCACACGTGGCACGATGTGATTCTTTCTTCATGCTTACCCAGTCAGCTCTTATGCTTACATGGCATGCCACGTGACAACTTCTGATTGGTCCTGTTATAAAAATTAAAAAAAATCTCAAACATTATATTTTCACTCATTTTCACTAAAAAGTTTATATTTAAATTTTTTTGGCCATAAAAAATATTATTTATTGAATAAAATAAGTAAATATTAAGTAAAAAAGTACGCTAATGACTCTATTATCATAGAGTTATCAACCCTAACCAATCTGAATCCGAACAAATTAGATTTTTTAGATCGGATAAGTTTGGATTGATATTGCAATTTATTTATGAATTGTTCTCATATATAAAACACGATATACAAAAATTTAAATTTTCAAATGATATTTTTGTAACAAATATTATTATTTATAATCACACCTAAAAAATCAAAAGAATAAGAAGTATTTTGTACAATTATTAAATTATTATAAACATCTATATTTATTTTTAAGTTAAAATAATACTATAATATAATTATGGTATGTATAATATTTAAATATAATATATTATAAAAATAAAATATACATTTATTTACAATTTAATAATAATTCAATCCGGATCGAATATAACGAATTGTAAAATATGTCAATCCGAATTCAATATGAATCTAAACAAATTTTATAATTTTTAATTTAAATATGATCCGATTATAAAAATTTTCGATCAAATTAGATCCAAATCTACTCGATGAGATCAAACTTTTTAATTTAAATAAATTAATTGAATTATTTACTTACCTTTATTTTAAATTGCATCAATAATACACGCCATAAAAATAATCGAGTTTTGAAACCTAGACACCTTCAACACGTATTTGGATTTATGTTAGGTAATGAAATAATAATATATATAAAATATTATTATTTTGACACTTCACTTTATCATAAAACAAATTAATATATTAGGTTTTATTTGGTCATTATTATTTACGATGAAATTAAGATACAAAATAAGTGTGGGCCCAAACAGGCTTTCTGGCTTATTTGATCTCAGCCCATTAACAGCATTTGTGGCGTTCATACTCTTTTCGTAATTCTCAGCAAAAACGGCCCGGAAGATCTTTGTCCTTCGGATAAATATAAGGTGGGTGCCACCAATTTTTATTACTAACAATATTATTAAAATTAATTAAATTTGTATAAAAATATATATAAATAATCGATTATCAAATATTATGTCAACATGACAAGAAAAAAATAATGTGACAAATCCACCATCAATATAATAAATAATATTTTATATATTAAATTATTATAAATATTAAGAAAAAATTATTTATTATTTTTAAAATATATAATAAGGTGATATCTTAATTTAATAAAATTTAAAATTAATTAATTTTAAAAAAATAATAATCAATAATAAATAATAAATAAAATTATCTAATTAGTTAAAAATATATTGTAAAGTAATGAATAAGGCTTATTACGTATTGCTTATTGAATAAATTTAAAATTGAAATAATAAATAATTATATAATTATTTATTAATAATAATGATAAAAATGTTAAATAAATTGATGAATATTTTAAGTTATGATAAAATGTATTTTTATGAAATAATAAGTTATCGGCACACGTCTCAAGACTTTTGTGCAAGTTGCAACGTGGCAATTTAATGATGGATCATATCACCTACTGCCATAAGTGGTTCTGAGTATTTTCAAGCAAACCTCCAAAAACAGGATAAGAAACCCTAACTCTGTGACGTTCTCAAATATTCAAATTATTTTAAGAAATCTCAAAAAACATTTAAATTATTGAGAGAAAGTATGCCTGAGACTTATGCTTCCTTATTTCTATTCACCATAAAATATTAGGTTTTTCCTCTTTTTCCAGTAACTATAAAAAATTAGTTTTTTTTCGGCATTTTTGTTATATCATAAATATGCTAATTATATATATATATATTATAGAACGTGCTTAGTTATGATAAGTAAAATTATATTTTGGTAGAATAAAAATTATATTATTTTATATAAAATTTGTTTCGAGTTTAATTTATTAGATACTTTTTAACTTAATATGCTTGAATATAAAAATTTAAAATTTTAAAATTATATGTCTTAATATTTTTTTAAAAAAAAATTCTACTTTTTAAAATATAAAAACAAATTAATTATTTACTTAAATGATAAAATTACTTTAATATATTTGAAAATTATATAAAATAATATTTTACAATATATACATTTCTTAAATTTAGGTTTTTCAGTAATATAATTTAATAAAAATCAATTTAACACAACTATATTTAACCTTTTTGATATTGCATTAACGTGTGCTCCATAATGATAACGTATTATAACGATGCATTATAATTTGATTTTTTTTATTTTTTAATGTATTAAACATAAAATATCAGCGGATCAATCTCATTCATTCTAAATTTTATTTTCTTCATATTTAATCCTTTATTTTTTTATTTTTATACAATTAGTTTTATTTATTAAATTAATATAAATTGTATTGTAGAATATATTTGTCTAAAAGAAATATAAGATATTATAAATATAAAAAAAGAGAACATATAGTTATTTTAAGTGTTACTTATGATTAACCCGACACAAACTTAATATCATTTTTACTTGAATCCAAATAACGAGCATATAAATACATTATAGTAGTGGTTCATTCAACCCACATGATTTTTTCCCTCTTTTTTAATACTTTTTATTAACGTTTTTTAAAAGCTATTGACATAAATTTAACGTAAGGTTTTACAACATTGTCGTGGTATATTTTTATCTACAAGTCTACTTATAAATTCGTAACAAAGATAACATATAAATTCTAGAAAACAAATAAATTAAATTATAAAAAAGTTAATTATTTCATTAGTTTTCAAACTTTAAAAAATTTTACTTATACATTTATAAATTTTTAAAATATATTATTTTATTTTCAAATTTTTAAAATTTTACATAAATAATAGCTTTAACTATTAAAATACATACTTATAATTTAAAATTTTAAAAGTTATACGCGAAATTTTAAAATTTTATAAAGTAAATAATATGATATATATTGAAAGTTTATAAATTACGTACCTAATTGAATAGTTTATTTTTAATTTTTATTAATTTATAATTTAATAACCTAAACAAAGTGGCCAGACATGCAATCGTGTGTAAAAATAAAGTACGAAAATAAAATAATAACACACGATATTTTTAGATGGAATTAACTTAGGCCACAATCATGACCTAAGAGGAAAATCACATGTCTACCAGACCATCTAACTTTTCACTATGAAAAACAAATTTTTAAGTATAAACTCAATCTTATACTACCCTCCCTAGGATACTGTCCCAATGTACCTTACTTTCGAGCTCTTGCTCTATTTTCATAGTTTCTAATATTAGTGTGAGCGGTTTTCAGACCAACGTTTCAATAAGCTTCCTATCAATCATATATGTTCCTGAATTAACTGCAAAATGGTTAGCACAAGAACACAAATGCTCGTGTGTGTTCTAGAACGAATTTAATAGTGAATAATCCTAACTAGATGATTCAAAACATATGTCACTTAAATAAAATCAACTAGTAAATCCTAGAGTAAAAAGATCAAACACAAGTTTAATAAAAATAGTTTCTTTAAATATTAATAATCAAATCAAATAACTATGATATGACAAAAAGAATTATTTGTTCTAGCAATTTAAGAACAAAAATAAAAAAGAAGGCATAAGAAAATATTATCAAAATATCATAAACTAATTAGGCTTATTAATCAATCAAAATAATCATTAATATTTGATAGATTAATGTTTGATTGATTAACTAAATAAAGAAGCCTAAAAAATTATGATCTTATATTTGTAAAACAAGATAGAGAAATTAAGAAGAATAAAATAATGTTCTTGTATGGTTGATTGAAATAATGAGCAATTGGTTTTTTTATAGGAAAAATTAAAACCTTAAAACCTATCTAATTGATAAATATTTTTTCTATTACAAATAAGATTAGTAATACTTACTAATTAAAAAAACTTATATATAATTGATAAATATATTTTCTATTACAAATATGATTAGTAATATTTATTAATTAAGAAGATTCATACTTAAAGAATAGTTCTTTTAAAATAAATTCATGCATTAAACATGAAGACTCATATTTAAAAAAGAGTTATTTTAAAGTATATTTTATGTTATATTTTAGGCTAAGATTTAAGATATATCTTATTTAATATTTTAGCATATATCTTTTTCTATATTTTAGCAACAAAAATAATTTCAAAATTAGAATTTATGCTATTAAATATATGAGTATAATCTTATGTATTATAGTTATAACAGATATACCTTTAAGTACAACTATTTAAAATTTTGAAGTTTTTTCAATTTTGTTTGACAGATTTGATAATGAGCTTAAAAATAAATTTACAGGTAAATATTTTATTTACGAAAATAACCAACACTTATAATCCTTAAATATATATAACATATATTAGCCATAAAATTAAGAAACAAGCATAAATTTCATCAAAAGTTTAATAATAGTTTAGCCTTGATATGTATTCCAATAAAATAAAAAACATCATAGCTAAGAATGTGATGAAATATAAGTCATTCTAAGTATATTCTATATTTTCACAATAATCATGATTATAATATATATATTATATAGAGAAAATTAATAAATTTATTATTAAATTTATGTTATTTGTAAAAAATCTATTACTTAATTTTAAGTCGTAATAAATTTACCATTAAATTTTTATAAGAGTAAAACTCTATCACTTTTACGACAAATATATAACTAAATTTATTATTTTATTATTCATATAAATCTACAACCAAAACATATATATAATGACAGTAATATATTATTTATAAAAAATTTTGTGATAAATTTATGATAAAAACAATATATTTATAACAATTATAAGAATTTAGTAATAGATTTATATTAATACATTTATTAGTTTATCTATAATATATATTACTATTACTTAAAAAAACATCTATATTATATGCAAAAAGTTTAAATTATACTTAAATTAAAAAAATATTCTTATATTTTAAAATAATATTATATGTACCATAAAGGGTTTATTTTAAAATAATAATATATCTTATTTTATTTTAAATGTTAAAAAAATTTAAGTTATACACATTAAATAAGTTTTTATAATATTAAACAGTTTGATTTAATATACATCTGGAACTTATTAAAAAAGGTATATGGACAAATTAAAAATAGCTTCAAAATTCAAATAGCATATTTTCATATTTGTATATACTATTTAATGGTTTTTAATTTATAAATTAAATAAAGATAAAATATTTAAAAATACCATAATTTGTGTGAAAAGATGAGTGTATTTAACCAAATATATCTTATATCATATTTGTTATGCAGTATTAAAAATCTTGATTATATAATTTTTATATAATCATGTAATCAAAACATATTATATAGTGTAAAAATAATATAATTATAAATAATTTTGTTGATTAAATTATATAACTTATCATCAAATACTACATACATTAAATAGAATATAATATAATTATATTTAATCTATTTAATATAAAACATAAGATATTTTTTTATTATTTTATATGATATCATGATATGAAATATAAAATTTTCGATGAAAATTAATTTATATTTTTTCCTTTTTTTACTGGTTTATATCACAACTAGGAAACAAGGAAAGTGTTAAGAGATCATTTTTGTAATTCGTTAGAATTTTTAATTTTTTTAAAACTAATTTTGTATTTATCGGTTTATTTTAATTTTTCATTTCCTTTAAAATCACGACAAAAAAATAAAATTAATTTATTAAATGAAAATTGAACTTGAATATGTATTCAATTTTTTTTAAGTTTCGAAAATAAAAAATACATCTAAAAAAAATTAAGTTTCAGATTTTAAATTTAAAAATAAAATTAATTTCTAGTTAATATTTATTTTAAAAAATTAGATTTAAAAAAAATAATTTACTAAAGAAATTGAGAAGATAATCTCTCCTATATTATTTAATATATTTTTATAATTTCATACGTAATATGTTATTTAAATATTATTTTATTTTATTTATCTTATTTAAATATATTTATAATTAACTCATAATTATTCTTATGAATAAATTTATTTTAATAATTTATTTATTATTTATTATTTATTATTTATTATTTATTATTTATTATTTATTATTTATTTTTATTAAAAATAAATAAGATATTAATCTTCTTATCATCTTAAATAAATAAAAATAATAAAAATAAATAAGATAAGTTTAAATAAATTTATAAAATTAATAGAATATGTGTATATTATTATTATTCCATAAATAATCTGTTCATACAGATAATGATTGGAAAATAAGAATGAAAAAAGAATCAGAAAAGCACGAACAAACCCCGATTGTTTTAAAAAATTTCCTAATTCTGGAAAAAAGGAATTGAGCGTTTAATTATTGCCATATATAAAGAGAATTCAGGGAGAACTTTTGCCGTTATTTCTCGTTCTTTGAGACTCTCTTTCTATCTTTCTTGCCCTTATCTAGCTCTCCCATGGATCCCTATAAGGTACTCCTTTCTAATCCCTCATGTAAAATTTTCAGTTGAATTTGTTAGTTCGTTGAATTTGCGATGTCGTTTCAGCTTGGTTTTCAATTGTTAGAAATCTGATTTTTTTGGCTAATCATCGGTAGAATTCGGATTGTTAGTTGATATTTGTGTTTTATATTTCGAGACTCTTACTTTATTTCTTTGTCTAAGTGGATTTTGGCTTTGTTAATAAATTATTCTTCAGTTTTGTTGCTAAGAAATCACAATATAATAAGAAAAAAGGAGGAATTATGAAGAGACCGGAGGCTTCCCACACTTCTAGTATTTTCTTGATTGAGAAAAGGAGGAAATTTTGCTTTTCATTTTTTTTCTATGACCAAGCTGAGTCTTCATGTCGTAATATCGGATTGGTCTTTTAGGTAGCTACTAATTAACGTCTTGGTTTTCTTGCTTAACCTTTTATATTCGTTTTAATTTGATCAGTACCGCCCTTCAAGTTCCTACAATTCCCCCTTCTGGACTACCAATTCGGGTGCTCCTGTTTGGAATAACAACTCATCACTGACTGTTGGATCTAGAGGTACTTATTCGTCAGCTTCTATTTTTGATGTGATTTTTTTTTGTCACCATAAGTGAATAAAACCTTTTGAATTTGACTCTGTTTTAGAAATATGGTTATATTGATGCTTTATAATGAAAAACTTGTCCAACGACCTTCTGAATTTTAGACCAATGTAATGCGACATTATAATCACCATAATTTATGTTATGAATAGTTCTTTTCTTCTTATTATTATTTCGTTGTTGTAGTTGTCAAAATCTGTACCCCTGCTTTTGTTAGCTAACTTGCTATATTAAAGCTGACATGGTACGGGAGTGGTAAGTTGAAGCTTGACCAAACATGAATGGTGCAAACGAACTTGTTCTATCTTCTTTTTGAACTTTTGATTTTTAACCCCCTTTTATTATTTATCATTTTAAGGCTTTGACAATACACTATAGTTAGAAATTTTTGTATGGCATACCTATGGTCCCTTGACCAGAGTTGTGCCTTCTAGTTTATACTATTTTTGGTTCATTTTAAGGATGGCACAATCCATCCCATTTGTATTTTTCTTGTGTGAGTCATTTACACATTGCTTAACCATGTAGTGTACATGAACCTCTCTACAATAGAAGATATGAATATATATATATATTTTTCTTTCCAGGTCCAATTCTCCTTGAGGATTATCACTTGGTTGAGAAACTTGCCAATTTTGATAGAGAGAGGATTCCAGAACGTGTTGTGCATGCTAGGGGAGCCAGTGCGAAAGGGTTCTTTGAGGTTACTCATGATATTTCTCACCTTAGTTGTGCTGATTTTCTTCGAGCTCCAGGAGTTCAGACACCTGTCATTGTTCGATTCTCCACTGTTATTCACGAGCGTGGAAGCCCTGAAACCCTGAGGGATCCTCGAGGTTTTGCAGTGAAATTTTACACCAGAGAGGTGAGGAACTTAATTGTACTTCAATAGATAGTTTGGATGTTAGAAGAATATTTGAAATTCAGTATGATGTTGATGACTGTTCTATGTAATGGTGAGATGATTAATATTTATGGAGGTGTTTGTTATGTCAACTTGAGTGGTTCATCTGAGTTATGAAAATTTCATGTCAAATAATGTTTGTTTTCAAAATCAAGTAGCTGGATAGCTTTATCAAGTATTGATCTTTGTTGGTGGCATGTATGGTGTTTCTAGTGGTAACATGGACTTTTGAAAACAGTGTACATTCTTTTCTATTTGAAACACAATAAGGTGCAGATGTTTTCTATTTATAAGGGGGTGTATTTCAGAGGTAAGGCTTATCTTGCTACTCAACCTATCCGGTTCATCTGCATATGCCTAAATTGATCTCTCTCTTCATCAAGTTTACCAAAATATTTCTTTCTTATGTTGCCTGTGATCTCATTAAAAATATCTTCGCAGGGAAATTTTGATCTTGTGGGGAACAACTTCCCTGTCTTTTTCATCCGTGATGGCATAAAATTCCCAGACATGGTCCATGCTCTCAAACCCAACCCTAAGTCTCACATCCAGGAGAATTGGAGGATCCTTGACTTTTTCTCCCACCACCCAGAGAGTCTGCATATGTTCTCTTTCCTATTTGATGATTTGGGTGTACCACAAGATTACAGGCACATGGAAGGCTCTGGTGTTAACACCTACACCCTGATCAACAAGGCTGGGAAGGCACACTATGTGAAATTTCATTGGAAACCCACTTGTGGAGTTAAGTGCTTGTTGGAGGATGAGGCTATAAGAGTTGGAGGATCCAACCACAGCCATGCTACTCAGGATCTTTATGACTCAATTGCTGCTGGGAACTACCCTGAATGGAAACTTTATATCCAGACTATTGACCCTGATCATGAGGATCGATTTGACTTCGACCCACTTGATGTAACAAAGACTTGGCCTGAGGATATTTTGCCTCTGCAGCCAGTTGGCCGCTTGGTCTTGAATAGGAACATTGACAACTTCTTTGCAGAGAATGAACAACTTGCATTTTGCCCTGCCATTGTGGTTCCCGGTGTCTACTATTCAGATGATAAGTTGCTTCAGACCCGTATCTTCTCCTATGCTGATACTCAACGGCACCGTCTTGGACCAAACTATCTCCAACTCCCTGCTAATGCTCCCAAGTGTGCTCATCATAACAATCACCATGAGGGTTTCATGAATTTCATGCATAGAGATGAGGAGGTATGCATCTTTTATTTATCTGTTCTTTTGTAGAAATGCATGGTTACTATATTCTTGATTCACTTCACTAGGTGCAAGTATGCATTATTGGCTTGTGATGCTTAGGGGAATGTCCCATTTTATTCTTGTTTGTTTAGTTAAATTTGTACTGATGTATTCTAAAATGCTGCTATCAGGTCAATTACTTCCCTTCAAGATATGATCCTGTGTGTCATGCTGAGAAGTTCCCGATTCCCCCTGCTATCTGCACAGGAAGGCGTGAAAAGGTCAGTTTCCATGTGTGCATGTCTCAGACATCTGAGTTGAATTTGGACCATGGAATGGAGTTCATACGACCATTTGAGTTTCTAATACATTTTGTCTACAGGATATATATGATGTTGATGGGTCATCTTTTTGTAAAATGCATGCACTGATTAGCATACTTTTGCCTTATTGCTTATAGTGTTGTTAGCGAGTGGGTACTATAAAGTAAAATTACCATTATTGTTTTTAAATTTGAGACCATACAAGCTAAAAGGAAGAGAACAATACACTTTGCTTAGATTTCTCGATTTAGGGGACATAAAATTAACCGCTGCTGAATCACTGGTCCCTTCTGGTGCAGTGCATTATTGAGAAGGAGAACAACTTCAAGCAGCCTGGTGAGAGATACAGATCATGGTCACCAGACAGGTATTTCTTGTCATTATGTTACTGAGAAGTAGACTCACCAGACATGTAGTTTTGCAACAGAATTTAATATGGATTTTCTTTTATAACTTTATTGGTTTCAGGCAAGAGCGGTTTATCTGCCGATGGGTTGAAGCATTGTCTGACCCACGTGTCACCCATGAGATCCGTAGCATCTGGATCTCATATTGGTCTCAGGTGAGCCAT
This sequence comes from Hippophae rhamnoides, assembly GCA_033030585.1. NCBI lineage: Eukaryota > Viridiplantae > Streptophyta > Magnoliopsida > Rosales > Elaeagnaceae > Hippophae > Hippophae rhamnoides. Next base: position 46,356,698 of record CM065430.1, on the reverse strand, counting down.
TGTTCAATGCTAGAACGTTTATGAATCTGTAATAAAAGAATTCGGGCTATCTAGAAATATTGCAGAATTGTGTTGACATTAATTACTCTTGATTGATTTTGGGAAATACAGGCAGACAAGTCTCTTGGTCAGAAGCTATCAACTCGTCTGAACGTTAGGCCAAGCATCTGAATGTGATGGGAGTTGCTTCATATTTTGGGTGTTTTGAATTTCAGAGGGACTGTAAGTAGATGATAAAGGGATAGCATTATTGTCATGTGAAGCATATATCAAATGTTAAAAAGGTTAATTCGTGTTGTGATATGTCATATTGTATTAAAGTTTAGAACTGCTCTTTGATCGATGTCATCGAACGAATAAATGCCAGTAATATATGCTAGTTTTGGTTTAATAGCTTGAGTTACGTGATTATCCAATTGAAGATATCTTTGCTAGCAACCAACGAGGTCGTCTTAATTGTTATTGTATTTGTGATAAGAGTGCTAATACTACCTAGTTATTATCCATAATTTTTATATTCATCATAATTGTTTTGAAAATTAAAAAAATAATTCAATATTTTAGATAATATAGCAGTATGGGTGCAATATTTTGTCATAGCATTCCTATTTGTGATAAATTAATCATAGATAAAAAAATGTCGTTTGACAATAGTATATCAAAAATTTGTGATAAAGGTGAATGATTTGATAATTTATAATTTGATGTTATTTTAAAGGTTTATATTGTAAATCGATACTATGTCACATTTACCTTTTCATTTGTGTATTACCTTTCACACAAACGATTCATTGCCGAACTCTTTGAATTTCTAAAGCGTTGATGTTATAAAAGTTATGGGATAGTGATTACTCTTCTAATAAAAAAACTTAAAATCTTTTTTAACAAAATAAGGAGATTAAAATTAAACATTAGAGTTCATTTGTTTGCCAATTAGACGTTTTTGAGAACACTCAATGTGCTAATTTATACATATTTTATGTATAGAATTTGCATTTTTATTTATTTTATGTTTCCATAGTATTATATTTGTTTATTTTGTCTTAAAGATATTTGGGAAATGAAATCAAAAAATGAAAACTACTCTTGCCATAGATCGATCGATTGAGTCATCACTCGATCAATAATCTTTGATTGGGTATATATGTTTAACGGACTCAATCGATCGAGCTTTGATTTTGACCAGATATATGTGTTTAACGTACTCGATTGATCAAGATCCTTAAAAATTACAAAAAATAATATTTATTAACAACAAATTTTATATCACAACCATTGAATTATAGGGAATCGATTAACATGCAAGATTGATTCAAAATATATAATCATAATTAGATTCGCAACAAGTTGAGGTGATCCCATACAAGATCAACAAGAAGCAAGAGATCTACATAGTTCTGAAGAGAGAAGTTGAAGACAAAGATAAAGATTGAAGATTCACTATCATTTATCACTATCTTGAGCTTCTTCTTTCTTTCTAGGTTATTTTTATGAATTGTTTATTAGTTTTTACTATGTCTATGGATAGCTAATTTACTTATATGTGATTTAGGGCATTTTTTGATCCTTAGATAATGACTCAATTCAAATTTATGTTATGATTTAATTATAAAAAGTATATTGAATTGGTGATATGATTGGTTTTATACATGAATGTCAAAATATGTCTCTTGAATGATTAAGAGACCAACTAATTGTTTATCTGTTAGTGTTTATTGTTAGATTATTATTTTAGTCTAGAATTACAAGATTATGATTTTAGTCTAGAATTTCTAATTATTGTAATCCTAAAGTAGCAACTTGTACTTTATTAATCGTAAGTAAAATCAACAACCTAGGCTAAAAATTATAAGGGTATCAATTTTGTTTGGTTTAGTTATTACTCTTTTAGAACTTAAAGCTATTAAATTAAATCTATTGATTATTTCATTGGATTGTTTAACAATTAGAGTTGATTATTGATTGCATCATAGCTAACTAAACTGGAAGAGAGAGTAAGAATTCTTAGGCTATATAAGGCTTCTCAAGCTAAAGTTATCAATACAAGAGGTTCTAAATTATGTGACATAATAAAGAATATGAAAATATAATTTGATTCGAGAGATGGTGTATTAAGAAAATATAAAAATCATGAAGATAGATTCGCTTTACATCCTTGTTAAACTGTTCACCATGACACTATATGAAAAACATTTTATAGGTCACCTAAAGGTTAAGGTTGAGAGATATGTCCCATTTTGTTTCTATATAGTGAGAAATTGTTAAGAAATGAGCCCTTAAATGAAAATATATTTATATTTAAATTAATGTAACCTGAATAAAATAAAAGTATATTTAATTAATTTGATTATGTTATTTAACTATTTAAATAAATTATTAAAATTCCCTTATTATTTATGTTAGCTTAAACTTCATATATATGCAAGGTGAATAAAATTAAGTTTAATAATCCAAAGAGTTCATCAAAAATAATTAAAATTGGGATTTTTAATTGGTAACCTAAATAGTATGGTACATATATGAAAGTATGCACTAAGTACAATTGATCTAGTGGGACAAGAATAGGTCACCACTTTAAAGAGTCACTAAAGGAAAAAAAACAAAAAAAGATTGCATGTTATGTCTTTCTTTATGAAAAATACGAGCTTTATGAATAAAATTATATCTATTTAATTTATTAATCTAGGGGTCTTATGAACCAAAATTTTAACATGTGATAATCTAATATTTTACTCCAATTATGATTTTAATTTAACTATATTATTTAATCTAATTTTTATGCTATTAATAATTTGGCCAGCAATTGATCTATACAGACAATTACATAGATTTGAGATAATTATTTAATTGTTTATTTTGATTAAATAATATGCATAGTTTCTAGGTAGATGTATGATTCTGATATATGTGATCTATAATTGATGAACTTAATGAGTAGTATGCAATTTTATTGACATGAAAGTGTGATTAAGTTAATTACTATATGGTGTGTAGTTTACTTGAGAGAGAAATACATATTATGTTAGATTCAATTGATCATGTAATTAATTAATAATTATATTTGGGAGATTTTATTGATTCACATGTTTAGAAAATTGAGAGATTAAGTTTTCCTAGATATTTTCTCAACTTCTTAGTTTCTAAATCTGAGTAATTAATTATTGCTATTTATTTTTAGTTCTTTTAATTTTGCTTCCTTAAAATATAAAAACACCAAAAAAAATTGATTTTTATTTTTTTGTTTTGAAAATTAGTTTCTAATAACATAACCTTTATGGGAACGATTTTTTATTATCATTATATTACTTTTTGCCATACGAATACTTGCGTATTCATTGAACACAATTCGTGTTCGACCAATCATTGATTCCACTGAATTAGAAAAATCACTTTTGAAAGATGAAAATCGATTTTTCAATTTACAAGAGTTTTCCCACAATTTTTAAATTACCAAATAATAAATGAGAAAGGGTATTTATAGAAAGATCTTATTCTCTCTAACACCTCATTTACCTCTCTCACTAATTGCTCAATAGGGCTTCGCTAACCACTTGGCAAGGTCCATAGCCATACATGGACCACGTTGAGGTAACCTCAACCAACCCCTATGATGCACGTTAGTTGGGTCAGCGAGCTCCATCAAACAAGCATTTTTTCAAACAAAAGATGCTAATTATTTTTCCAAAAATTGACCCCAAGTATATATTGCAAGTATATCACCTAAACATGCAAACTATATGAAATCTTCAAAAAGGTGAGTGTGTGTAACATGAAAATATAATGTGTCCTAAATGTCTGTGATACAAAGCTAGCAATGGCTAACCTTACCAAGGGACTGATAATTAGATCCAAAAAATTGATACTTTATATTTTGCTCACAAGAATGACGTCATGGACAACAAGGATTGTACAATATCCATTAGGAATGGAGTAACCTTAAAGAGAGTGGCTAATGTAGAGACAAACATCTAGTTGGAAGTATTATGTATCATAGTTGATCATACAAGACTGGACAAGAAATTATAGACACTATGTAATAGTCGTTCACAAAGAAGTTCCAATCATGTCACTCTTAATGATCATTTGTGGAATGATCTTAATTATCATTTGTGGAATGATCTTAATTATCAATGATATAGCTTATTTGTCTCTATAGCAATGTGGCTTTTAACTTACTCAACATGTATAGTTATTGGGATAGATTCCTTGTATCTTGGTGGCATATCGTTATTATTGGTTGAGAGGTTATTTCACATGATGTGAAATCAACTCTATCTATTTCAAATGTTAGATAAGAGTTTTCTTGTTTAACAATTTGAGATTTAGGCAAGTATATGCAATTCATGATACGGTCATGAATAACTGTTCAATAGAATTTTGGGCATTCTAGGATAAGATATAATCAAAGAGGCAAAGCATACCTTTTGACCTAGCCTTATTATGAAATGGATGTAGAGTATATAGAGATATGTAATGATTATATCAATGAACTATTCAAGTGATTTAATTAGACAAACATTTGTTATAATTTACAATTTTAGTTCCAGGAGTAACTCTCTAATTAATAAAGTTGATGACGAATTATGGTGTTAAATAACTGTCAAGCTCTATTAAAGCTTGAACTTATTGTTTCATCGGTCCTAAATTGTACTCATTACAATGAAAATTCAACCAAACTCTTTGTTTGCAAAGTTCGAAGGATAATGCGTTTTTGAGTCAAGAAGCTTTCTACTCTTTGTGACCCTTATAAAGTAAAGCATTTTTCAGCAACCCAAAAAATCATGAACCTTATAAAGTCAAGTGTTTTTCAACAACACAAAATATCATGGAATTCAATGAAGTTGCATTTTGAGGAATATAAATAATTAATTATGAATTAATTATTTGATCAAAATTAATATTTATTTATAGAAGTTTTATGATGGTCATTTATGTCAAATATATATGCAATGGTATTTAAGAAATGTACTAATTATATTTAATTTTAATTGATTAATTTAATTGTATATTATTTAGTGTGACTAAAAAATTATGCAACTAATTAGTAAAAAAATAAAATACTAAAAATACACTAATATAAGGGTGTAGTCTTTGTTGGACAAACAAATGAATTTTATTCAGATAAAATAAGATTTAATTTTAATTTTAATTAAATATAACTTAATTTGAATTTGGAATTTAAATTAAATAATATGTATAAGGAAATTCTTTAAGGTCCTATTTGATTTTTAGGATGAAAATGTAATGTTTAATGGTAATGTTAATAATTACTAAATTCAAACCAATTATTATTATTATTATTATGTTTGTTTTAGCAAGTGTAATCAAAATAAGGATAAAATTAAAAATAAAATTTATAAATTTATAAATGAATTAAAATCATAAAATATTTTATCTTGAGAAAATTGAGAAAATAATAATAAATAATAATACAAAATATATGATAAAACAAAATATTCTAACTTCCTAGTATTTATGCTATACGAGAGGAATGAATTTTTCTATTATCGACGGATTTTATTTAATTTAAAATTAATAATCAAATTAAATATATATAAAGTATCTAACAAATTTTTCAATTAATATTTTATTGTAAATCAAATATTATCTAAGGGTTAAGAATGGGCTTTTCTAAGAAATAATTCTCCTCTGGCGTGACACTATTGTATAAGAAACGTTGTTTCCTTTTTTGGCTAAAGTTGGATTTGGTCCAAGTTTTAACCTATTCCTAATGAGAAAGGGAATCCCATTTAACCTAGTAGCTATCACGCTATAAATACCCAACTAAGTAGGGCCACTCACATTTTGCCTTGAAATTTTGTGAAAAATTGAATGCTCAATTGAGAGCATATGGTGTGAGATAATATATACTGAAAAGTTACTCGCTCAGTGCATAATTAAAGGATGGTGATATTGACATCTTACTACTCATCTAACTCTCACACAAAGTAAACAACACAAGTAATTAAACAAGCAATACTCATGCTGGGAAAGAAACAACCAATTTAAATTATAGGTGTAGAAAAGAAAAAAACTTTCCACCGTTTGAAGAAAAGCTTTTTCAATCCTAGTCGATCATATTTAGATATAATTATGCTTGTATTAACAAAATATGCCATCATTCAAACCCAATAATATAACGTGGTACAACTACAAATGATTCATATTTATATGGTAGCATCTATGGGTTGCTTAGAAAACCACTCAATAATAAACAATTCACTAATAAGAAAATCAATAATTCACAAATTGTGATCCAAGTGAATATGGCTCTCCTTCGGAGTCCCACCACCATGTGATGTGGTACAATCACTTACGACTCTGTATGATAAAAAAACCTACGGTAAAGGAAATCCCATGCACATGTATCAAGATACAACTATATCTTGGTTTTTAATTCATTTTCAATAAAAACCACCCAATTTGTTTTTCACAAATCAATAACATATAAAAAATATGAAAGCACCCTCAACATATTATTGATACCGAGGTCGGAAAACCATGTTACTAAAAAACTTTAGTTTGCAAATGGGAGGAGTTTCCCCATATTTTTTAAATAAATTAAAATTACAAAAAGATAGTATTTATAGAAAAATCTTGAGCTTATATGGTTTTTATTGACCACCTCGATGATCCATTTTTGAGTGCTTTGGTGAGTCCTCATCGAGTACCTTGATGAGCCCTTAACAAGACCTCATCGATCACCTCGATGAGCTCTCGTTGAGTACCTTAGAGAGCCCTCATTGAGAACCTCGGGAAGCCCTTGTTGAACACCTTGGCGAGGATAATAACTATCACGATGAGGATAATGGCCAAAATTCCTTGTCAACCACTTCTTTGATCTCTCAACGATCACCTGGCGAGGCACCTTAACAATCTCCAAAATGTAGTCATTTTGTTTGAAAATTTACAAAGTAAGTTTTCCACTCAAAAGGGTAAGTCAAACATTAATTTCTGTATTCTCTTAAATAATTATTTTGTGAGTAGTAATATAGTTCAAGTAAGGGTTGAATATGCATAGTATTGATAACAATTCTATTTCTAATTACTAGTCTTTTAGTGAGTTAATTTAAACTAGAAATGAGGGAATTTTGGTTGATTGTGAAAATTACAAAAATAACATAAAAGTAAAGAAAATAGTGAAAGCACAATTTTCAGGGGAATATATTAAGAGATATGTGATCATAGGATTATCATCATCACTAGCCTAATATTTAATTAAAAATGCCATGTGTCGAAATCAATTTTTTAATTTCTATATTAATTTTATAATTTAAAACCCCTCATGAATTATTAATTTTAGTTTTAGAAATTTAATTACATTTAAGACCTTCCTATCTCTTCTTTTAGTGTAATTGATTAACAATTCAATTATTAGCCAACCTAAATCTTGAATAACCTAGAATTACACTTACAAGATTTAATTTATTCATTACATTACGATCTTAGAAGGTAATAACTAAACTAGGCAAGATTAAATTTGTTAATATTTTTAACCTAAATATTCAATCCCAATTGTAACAAAAGCCACAAGGTGGTGGTACATTGAATAAGAACATTAGTAATTAAAAACTTATATCTTAAACTAGGAAAAGCATATCCATGCATTAAACTAGTTGATCACTATAATTCATACATGCATAGTTTTGACATTCAAACATAGAGTTAAACACATCAATAATTCAAGAAATGAAACTAAAATAATTCATGACATTAAATTAATTAAATCTTAATCTAGGGCTTAAAAATTGCACGCAACGACATGAAATATTTAGCTAGCCATGGAATTCACAAAATCTAATAAACAAACTAAATATCCCATAGTAAATAAAGAAAGAGTAGAGAAAAAAATTTAATTTTGATGAATTATTGGAGCCAAAGGAACCAAAAACATGAATCTTCAACTTCATCGATATTCCTTCAAGAATCTTCAAATTAGGCACAAAATGGATTTTTTTTTCTCAATTTTTCTCTTATTTTTCATGAGTTTTGGCTGCTCCCTTCATTTAATGGTGTTGTTTGGGTATTTAAATGGGAAAGATTATATTTTAGGCTAAGATTAAATTGAGACTATTAGATGGGAAAACATAGATATGAATTCATGTGTCTATGTGTCATAGAGAGAGAAAAGTGTGTCAACATTGTCAAAATGCAATCAGAAAGCAAAATCCATGCAGAGAGGGGGAGGTTAGTGCCATGTACAATGTGCCCATGTGATGGCTAGGAGGTGAGGTACACATGTGATAAGCATGAGTCATGTAGGATAGGCACTAATGGGGTGCCATGTGTCATATTGGTATGGTTGACATGTGAAAAGTGAGGCAGGGTGCAAACTAGGTTGGGCTATTTAAGTGGATCCACATGTCATTCTAAGTTTTTTCACCTTATCTAAAAAATTTCAAAAGTCTATAAATCTTCTAAAAAATAAAAATAAAATCCAAATTTATTTTTTCCAATAAATAAAAAAAATAGTTTTTGCACATGAGAACAATAATATAAGTGTAAATGTAAAGAAATTGATACCTAAAAATTTGTATAAAATATCATTTATCAAACTCTCTCACATCTACTTTTTGTACGTCATTGAGCAAAGTCAAATCCCATAGTTGAGAGGATAAGTTTTTAGACATTTTATCTCTGAGCCTAGACAATATTATGGTCTGAAATGCTAATGAATGTTAGTAATTGCTTCTAATCATCTTCTAATTTTTTGCTTTAGCTATTGTACAATAACCAAGCTCAAATTGTGTTTTTTTATCTAACATTCATTAGCAATAGTTAAACCATGTAACTTAAACAAGTTACAACATTATTCCTTTGTATAAAACATCACTATTTTTTTAGAGTTGAATTGGACACAATATGTTTTCCAAAAAATTGTACCTCTACAAACCAAATGTATTCTCTAAACTCAAAAGGTTTTTCATTTGTTTGTAATGTGGTTAGGCCTATTAGTTCAATGAAATGAAAATAAGAATAGAAAAATAAAAGTTCACGAGTCCATGGAGTAAGAGAAAGAGATCACCTATAAAGAATGGTATTCTAAAATGAAGCACATTAACAAAGCAATGTCATATTTAATTATTTTGGACCCAAACATCATTATTGGCTTCTTTTCTTTTATTTTTTCCCAATATTTTTCAATACAAAACCCATTTTTTATATTTATTTTCAGCTTGTCCCCTTATTATTATTATTATTTGTAAGTCATGTTGTGCTTTGTATCTGTGCGTTATCTTTTTGTATCCAAAACATGATGTCTATTTATCATACTTAGTTTATCTGTCTTCTTTTGTGTAAAGTTGGTTACTACGAATAAATAATTCATACACACATATAGTTAAATACACTTTGCATGCAAGCATGTTTACATACACTAAGGGGTTAGTTGTTGTAGTGTGCATTATAGGTTGAGAGTTGTGGTTTTCAATGAGTGAGCATGCAAACGGACGTACATTATCGCTCATATTTTTGGTTTGTTTTTCTTACAGGTATTTGTGAAATTTACTCAACATTTTTGGAAACAAAAAATATATTTTTTAACACCTCGCCACCACCTTGGATGAGGTGGTTAACGCAGTGACTGACAAGGTAGTGGGTAAGGTGGTTGTTTGAGACTCAATAAACACTCCACCTCTCTCAACTCTTTACCCATGTTTTTATTACCACAACTTTTCCTAAACTCATACTGAGATTTATATATATTTTCAAAATCATTTTGGAGAGCTTACATTTGAGTGATCATTAAGATTTCTTATCCTATAAATATTTCACGTTATTGATCTATGACTACTAATCACACCACTTTGAGTGGTGTTGGCAGTGGAAGAGAACCAAGTTCATGTGTTGAACCAGATCATTGTAAAAGCAACAAGCGAGAGTAGAAATAGGTAGTTTGGATAGAGTAGGCAGTTTGGATAGAGATCCCAGTTGATAGAGGTAATAGTGATTTTATTTCTTTTAATGTTATAACTATTTTATTGATTAGTGAATTTTGTGTTGTTGAGTGGTTGCCTTAAGTAACCCGAGGACATTATCATATGGATATAATCTCTATGTGTGTTTATCTATTTAATTCACTTGTTATGCATAATCCTCTATTGTGTTAGTACAATCAGAGTTTAAAGGGTGATATAACAAATACTCTAGTTTAAACTCTGATTAGAAAGCGTTAACTATTTTCTTGATTTTAGATAATTATTTAATATATGTTGTGAAAATTTATCTACTTAGTTGATAATATTTTATCTGTGCTTCTACTCCATTATCTACTTTAAGTTTATTTTTTTCTATTTGTGTGAGTTAGGGTTGAGTCATCAAGGAGTCTGTATCTCCTTACACTAGTATTGTACCAGGTTGTAGACTCTTTCAATTGGTATCAGGTTGATGCACTCTTTTAGGGCTTAATTGCTTTGGTTTTGATATGTTCAACTCACTTTTCACACATGCACTTATCTCTCTAATGGATTAGATAAGGAGGTAATGTAGGTAGTCATTAAATAGGCTACATTATGCTTATTGGAAATCCTAAATGAGGGCCTTCTTGTGGTCCTTTAAAGACCTGTTTGGTTTCTTGTTGAAAATGGCTACATGTATCCAACCAAAAGCCTCCCTGATAATATTATGATTCCTAAACCCATGATTGGGTGGACTAAATTTGAAAGAAAGGAATTTGAATGGAATAAGAAGAGACTTCATGCAATCATAAAGGTTGTTATTTTAGATGAATATCAAAGAATTCAAAGTTATACTTTTTAAAACATGCATGGAACATTTTGAAGTTGAATAGAGATTTTGAACTCTATATCATGCAAGAGGATGAAACCTTCGAAAAAATTTATTCACGTTTTTCCAACATTGTAAACTATTCCTGCAACTTGGGTAAAGACCTATTAGAAAATTAAAGCATATTGAGAAAATGATCGCTAACCTACCCTATCATTTTCATGCCAAACATACCATGTGTGAGTCCATGTACAAGAATGGTGAGCTTTCTGTTAATGTGTTAGTTGGTGATCAACAAGTCTTTGAACTTCATCACCTGTTACCCAGACACGATCTAATTACTGTTGAGAAGGGAAAAAGCTTAGCTCTCAAGACCACTAAGGGAAATGGTTCCAGTGAAGAAGATAAAGTCACTAATGTTTGTGATGAATCTAACCCTTATGAAGAAGAAATGGCTTTCCTTGCTTAGAGATTCATAATATTTTTCAAAAAGAAGAAACCCTCATTTGGGGTATTAAAAAGGGTAGTTTGAGCTCTATAGGCTCAAAATTCGTGAAAGTTAATGATGACTCAGATAATTAATTTAAGAAACAAATAAAATGGCACTTAAATAAGATCAGATTCTTCAAATATGGAAATCTTGGTCACATTAAGTAGATTGTTTTAGAAACAAAATGCAAGAATAAGTATGCGATGAAGGCTGAGGTTATTGTTTCAAAAACTACTAGTAGTGATGATGGGAATTACACTAATTTTTTTGCTTTTGTTGGTTCAAGTAATGTCATTATTCCTCAAACTGCTATCTCAAATGTTCAAAAGGTTATAGTTGAAGATGATGATGATGATAAAGATGAGTTTCTTGATTCTTGTAACGACCTTTTATTGGAACACATCAAGTTAGAAAAGGTTAAGGAAAAGGATTTGGAGAGACCATATAAAAAGAGCTTGAGATAAACAGGTTGAAGAAAGCACTGGAGGAAAAGAAGTCATCCATTGACGGCCAACAACAGTACCTCACCAATAGATTTGAGGTCATCCAAAAAAGATATTCTAATTTGCTTGAAAAGTTTAATGCAAATCATGAGAAATTAAAGAAGTATGAGGAATATTCAAAGGTTCATACTCCAGGTCAAATTACTCAGTTATTTGTCAATGCTAAATACACTCCTAATAAAAAATTTAAAATTGAATTGTTGAAAAAACATATTATTATCCTTGAGAGCACAAAGGAATATCTAGCTTACTCGCTTACAAAAAAAGAAACTAAGGTTGAATAACTTCATAAGAAAGTTGGGATTCTTAATAATTATATAGCATATGTTGAATCATTTCTTAAGAAAAAAGAAGATCTGATTAGAGCATTAAAAGAAAAAACTTAGTGTTAGTGAAAAGGAATGGCTCAATTTGTTTCTACTATTAACAAGATGATGATTGGCTCTAAAAATTTGATCTAAATACTTATCAACATGATGTTTTGTAACAAATTTAGCATTACTATAATGAATGATTTTCTACATCTTCTACTACTACTCCTAATTTTTTTTAAATCAATCGCTAAAGATCCAAAGTTGAAGACAACTACCACCATCCAAAAGGTAAGTCAGTTGTGTTATTTCAGTAAGTTTCCTCTAGCAAGGTGAACACTTCACCTAAGGCTAGTTCTTTCCTTTTATTTAGTAGTGGTCTATTGCCTCTACGTATTCTTACTCTTAAGTGTGACCGTTGTGGTGAATTTGGGCCTTTGAAACCACAATGTGGTCTATTGACTTCTCATCCTCATATGAAAGTCAATATGAATGCTTCTTCTTCTTCCCCTTCACATTCTACTATTTGTAGTTAAAGACCTAGATTATCTCACTCCCAATGTTCTTTTTTGTTATTTGTGTGACATTGATGGAAACATTTCTAGGAAACATCCTATGTATGTGAGGAATACTTCTCGGCATCCTCCACCTCATTCTCCCTTATCTTTGTTGACTAGATGTAGCTATTATGGATCATCTGATCATGTTCAAGTAAGATGAATTATGTACCTAAGGCATAGTGCGAAAATAAATAAATTTTCCTCAAAATGTCTACCACGTCTTGTTTATATTGATGACTCGACTGGATTTTCTAAAATTTTTAAATAAAACAAATTGTGTGTTTCATATTCTTCTTATGATCATATAACTCAGAGATATCTTTTAACTTAGTAGCCCTCACAAATTCTTTACACTGAGGGATGCTATTTAATCACTATTTTTGAGTAATCTGTTGGGGTTGAGTTGTTTTCTTCCTTCCTCTCTTTGAATGTAGTTCTTCTATATATAAATTTATGTTATTTTATTTGTTATCTGTATGTTCTTTATTTTCCTTTTCATGCATATCTCTCTCTTTTTGTTTGTTTCTTTGTCTTGCATAGTATGTTAATTATATTGCTTGCTACTATGCCTAAGTATTCAACCCATTACTAGCTTTCTACCCTAGCTAATATGTGCTTTTTTCTGTGGTTATTTGCATAAGCATCACAACACTTTTTTTCATCATGTAGTGTCATAGTATTAGGATTTTATTTCTACTATTCTATCATTCTTATGACATGTCGTATAGAATGCATCTTATTGATTTTACTAGGTTATCCATTCATGTACCTAGTATATTTTGTGTTGCTTCTATGTTTGTTTCTTTTTGTATCTGTCTACCTTTTGACTGCTTATTCTTCCGATGTGCTTTATTTTTTTTCCTTGAAGTTATCTAAGGTGTCATTACTTGTATTCATGAGTAATTCTGTATTCTATACATATTCTGATTTTCCATATGCATCTGTATGTCATATAGATTACTTAATTTTCTTTAGGATTGTTGACTTATTTGCATTGTTGTAACTAAACATCTGTGTTTTGTTTACACTCTTGGTGCTTGGGATGTTGACCTTATCTAAGCATTTTTGTGGTGTAGCATATGCCTTTCTCAGTTGCTTAATGGTTTTAATAGCATCCCATGTGTCTTCCTTCTTTTAGGGATGGTACTTGTGTCCTTCTTTCTCTTAACTAGCAATGATGTGAGTATTGCTGTTGATCTCATTTGTTTCCCTTTCTTCTTGAACTTTGATCTACTTTGAGATCAACTTTTTCATCTCTCTTGTTAGTTATTATTATTGTGTTTCATAAGATTGGAAACTTTACTCTTTGCTATCTTATTGCATATAAAATGAATTTTAGATTGATCATATTGATATATGGTTGGTATGCATTTGTTTTAAATTGAAATATGAATATTTTTACATGTATATTTCTTAAGAGTATATATGGCTAAATTTTTCTTGTTCATTTTACCTGAAATGAACTTTTTCTTTTTCATATGCCATAGCTTTGTGAATTTGTATGGTTATTTTGAGATGCTTGTATGGATCTCTTGCTTTGACTATTGTATGTCTCTAACAAGCACTAGAATCCTCTTTAGTGTGTCTTGAGGCAACATTCTAGGTGCCACTTATATAGAGAAAGGATTTAGCTAGGCCTTTTTTGGATCATTTAAACTATTCAAGCCACCAATGTTTATATGTTCTTAGTTACCCCATTTGGGCCATTAAGTTATCCTTTCATTTCTTTGCACCTAAATACTGACTTAGCTCAAATGTCTATTCTCACTTATCTTATACACCATCTATCGAGCATGTTTGTTCTAAGATTTTATATTTTACCCTCTTGGTTTCTATAAAAAAAAAGATAAAGTTGAAAATGGATTGATGAATATTAAAAAGAAAAAAAAACAAAATTGGAAGAAAGATGGAGAAACAAAAAAGAAAATGAAGTGTTAAGAATTATTTATTTTAGAAAATAAATAATTCGGAATTTTGTATGAAAAGGAAGGAATAAAGAAAAGAAAAGAAAAGTAAAATGATGAGTATGAAAAGGAAGTAGTACATAAATTACTAAATTTTGTGTACTATTCTCACAATATCATTGGTTGAAATTTAAGAAGTAAAGAAAAATTAAATCATGTTTGAGGGTATATATGTCACACAAATTAACTTATTTGTTTGAATTGGATCAACAAAGGTGTGTTTTAGTCTAAATGTCATCTTTTCCCTATCCAAACCTCAACTTATCATTACAAGCTTTGAAAGACCTATTGATTTCACCTAGGTTGGTGCCTACATTAGTGGAAAGATAGGCTAAATGTGGACATATAAAGTTTGGTTCTACTTGAATCTATATTTCTATTTTCTTGATTCACATAAACATATTTTAATGACATATAGAGTAAACAAGTTTAGCATATCATACATAGGGCATGTCATCAAGAATTTAGTCATTTGGACATTTTCACTAAATGTATTGGTTAATCTCTAAGGACCTTCTAGTTCTTTGAACATGCTTAGTTTGCTTCCCTATTTCTGTATTACTTTTTTTCTATTGTGTGTAGATACTTCTAATTTGGGGGAGTTTTGATAGTAGGATACACAACATTTTTATTGCCTCATACATACTTTTGAGGGGAGAGGTGCACGTTAATTGTATTTTTTTCAAGGAAAATGGTGTGTTTATATTTTACTTCTAGTTGCTTGTCCTATTTTTATTTATTGTTTTTGTCATGTTCATGTGGTGTTTCCTTCTCTTTGACATCACTTTTCATGAGCGATGCATAATATGATTGTTAGTATGAAATTTGCATGCACTTTATGAAATCTCTTGTTTCACATGTTGATAACTGTATTTTATACAGTTATTTGCATCAATTTTAGTAATGATAATTGCTATGTTCGTTTAATATTTATTAATTTTTGTTAAATAATTTAATATTTTCCATTTATTTGCTAAAAATACATTTTTAATAAAATTAAATAATTTGTATCGAAAGTGTACTTAATTTCATAATTTTTTGTCCACAAATATAATTTCAAATAGTATAATTATTAATTACAATTTATAAAAATTGAAAATATAATTTAAATTAAATTTGGGCTTAATTATAATTATTAAAAGTTTAAAAATTTAATTTAAAATTAGAAAAGGGCTAAACTGTAATTTAAGAAAGTTTAAAATGTAATTTGAAATATATTTGTGGGTGAAAATATAATTAATGAAAGTTTAATTTCTGCGCAGGGGAGATGAAGTCCACGCGCAACATCACACTCGCCACACATGGACCGTCCGATCAAAGGATCAGCGGCTCAGATTCGCGCGTGTCCATCAAGCCCGACCAAGGAGATTGGGGACAGAGATATTCGTTTTGCGCAGGCCGGCGTCAGAGTGGGCCCCACATGTCGGCTGCGCAGATTCCCCCGAGGCGATCGCTGACCGTTGGATCAGATCGACGGTCCAGATTGAAGCGCGTCCATCGAAGCTGTCGCGCACCGAGCCGCTCGTGTAAAAATCCTGTGTGACGCGGGTTATGGTAGCAGATTGTATCCTCAGTATCGACAGAATAAGATTCTGCCACGTGTCCCAAGAATATTTAAGCTAATAAAAGTCCGACACGTGGCTATTTACAATGCGCGCGACCGCATTGGATCACGCCCCGTTTCCAACCGTTGCCTCAGTTTTCGGCGCCCCAATCCTGTGCGCCGTTCCTACGTGCAGCCGGTTTGTGTACCCAATGATGTGATGCCACGTGGCCTCAGGAAATCTTCGGCGAATCGACACGCCACGTGGCATGCACTTTGAATTTAAAAAAAATCAGAACGGCGGCCCTGTTTCACGCGTAAATTAAATAAGATTTTCGATACAAAAATCGATACGCGTGATTTTAATTTTTCGATAAAAAATTATTACGCGTTTTCGATAAAAAAATAAAATAAAAATGTAATATTTTAGATGTATTTTTTAGCTATAAATAGGAGATAGTTTTTAGTTGTAAAGAAAGTTTTTCCAGTTTAGAGTTTTTTCGAGTTTTTAGTTTTGAGTTTTTTTTGCTTGGAGAAGAGTTTTTGTGGAGTTTAGAAATTTTGTAGTGTTCGGTTTTGGAATGACGAGAACACGCAGAAGCCATTTTTTGGCTTTTGTTGTGTTCTGCGTGTGCCAAATATTTTCGTTTCTTGATGTTTTAATTTTCCTTATTCTTCATCCTATTTTTCTGAATCTGTTGTAATTTTTATTTTAATTTGATGAAGTAATTTAATTTTTCTAGGGTTGCATTTGATCTAAATTTATGAAGCTTTTATTGTATGAAGTTTTTGATAGATTTATAAGACGTTCGATTTGTTCGTTCTATTTTGTGCTTAATGCTTTTTGATTATTTACGAATTTTATCAAAACGATTTGTGGCATAAAAATAAACTTGAGAAATGCATTTTTGTGTATATTGCTCGTAGATAAAATGACATGTATGATGAAGGATAGGAATATACCCTAATTGTATGTATGGCCTATTGAAAACTTAGAACTTAATGAATCTTATTGAATTTAATTCTCATAGAGATATAGTGAATTAAAAAAGAAGTTTTCGGTTGACAAATTAAATGTACCAAAAAATATAAATCCAAAGAAAATAATATGATTGGAGTGGATTAGTTTGGTGAAGAATTGCAATCCTAGAGTTCTTTTATTTTCTTATTACATTTTTCTTAAATCAACGATTATTTTGGATAAAATCAGAGAGAAATAATTTTAGTACTCAACAAACTATAGTAACAAATCCTCGTGGGATTGATACTCTACTTATAAATGTTATTACTTGTGACCGTGTATACTTGCACGAGTTCGTGTGTTGAAAAACACGCAACAAGTTTTTGGCGCCGTTGCCGGGGAATTGTTTTACTATTTTTATTGTTGATATTAATACCAATCTATCTAATTTTAATTCAAAAAAAACAAAAAAAATATTAATTTCGCATGTTAATTTATTTTTCAATTTTCTCGTGGGTTGAGATTTTGTTTGACACACAAATCTTATCTCGCATAAAGAAAAATAAATTTGATTTTTTTTTGTTTGTTTATTTTATTTTGCAATTTTCTCGTGACTTGAGATTTTGTTTGACACGCAAATCTTAATTCACAAAAGAAAATAAAAATAAAAAAAAGTTGGCTTCGTGGGAGGCAACCCATGTGTTTTATATTTATGTTTTTTTTTTTATTTTTTGTTGTGTTGTTATTTTATTTCTTTCTTTTTCGTAGGTGCAAAGTGGAGGTAATAAAGCTATTTTGGCTTAATCAATCAAACAAACCAGGAAGTTTCTTAAACTCATCTCATATGTTCTTTAACTTTCACACATTGAGGACAATGTGTATATTAAGTTTGGGGGTGGTGGATACATTGAACCTAAGTAAAATACTTTCTGGATGTTATTGCTTGTGAAATTTTTTTTGTTTGTTTGGTTGATTGAAGATATGTTGCTATGAATTGTGATTTATTTTTGTTTCTTCATATAAATGATGCATCTCTTTGAAAAATCTGAAATTTGTCTGAGTGATGATTAATTTTTACGTATATTTCATTTTTACAAGAATTAATATTCATGAGCACTAGTCTTGACATTTGAATTGCTATGCTAATTTAGAGAATGTTTATGTGAGTATGAAATTCGATTGATTTTTGTGGTGTTACAGTTCTTAGAATTTGTTTGATTTTCTCTCGAGGCGAAATTATAGATAACATTTAACTAAGAAAATGATTTAGGCCATCTTTGGATCGTTTGAGCCTTTCTATCTACCTTTTCATGCATTATCCATAGTATACCCCTTTTGAGCTTAAAAGTTTATATATATATATATATATATATATATATATATATATATATATATATATATATATATATATATATATTTCTCATTTCAAAAGCCTATCTAAAAAGTATATATATATTGTGTGTGTAGATATACCTATTGTTCTTATTCCACTAACATGTTACAATTGTTAGTAAATGTTGAAGGATATATCGGAAAAAAAGGGGTTACTGAAAAAAAAAAGATTCTAAAAAAGAAAAGAAAGAAAAGAAATCAGAAAAGAAAAAAAAGCAGAAAAAAAACAAATATGGTGTATGTGATGATAAACCCTAAATCGGGTTGTAATTATTGCGATGCTAGAATTATCTTTTTCAATCCTGAATTGTTATGCTCGGGAAAAGTTTTAAGCTAAATTTTATCCTTCATTCCTACCTTTGCCTAAGCCATACATTACAAGCTTATTGAAGTCCTATTGATTTAGTGTTTTGTGTTTGTCTACATTAGTGGAGAGAGAAATGAAAATAGACTATGAGATTTGTGATTTCATGATAATTTGTTTGATTTTATATTTGTATAAACTGATCCGGATTGCATGTGATGAAATTTGAAAAGACTTCACACACACACTTAAAAGTTCATTGTAAAAAGGTTATATACTTTTAAATTGAGTTTGATGCTTAGATAAAATTCTTTTATTTCTTTGAGTTATGTTATTTGTAATGTATAAAAGAAATATTTTGAAAATCACCATTTTAAATGCAGTTTATCTTTGTTTTATTTCTTCCTTTTGCTCGAGGACTAGCAAAAACTTAAGTTTGGGGGTGTTGATAACTGTATTTTATACAGTTATTTGCATCAATTTTAGTAATGATAATTGCTATGTTCGTTTAATATTTATTAATTTTTGTTAAATAATTTAATATTTTCCATTTATTTGCTAAAAATACATTTTTAATAAAATTAAATAATTTGTATCGAAAATGTACTTAATTTCATAATTTTTTGTCCACAAATATAATTTCAAATAGTATAATTATTAATTACAATTTATAAAAATTGAAAATATAATTTAAATTAAATTTGGGCTTAATTATAATTATTAAAAGTTTAAAAATTTAATTTAAAATTAGCAAAGGGCTAAACTGTAATTTAAGAAAGTTCAAAATGTAATTTGAAATATATTTGTGGGTGAAAATATAATTAATGAAAGTTTAATTTCTGCGCAGGGGAGATGAAGTCCACGCGCAACATCACACTCGCCACACAAGGACCGTCCGATCAAAGGATCAGCGGCTCAGATTCGCGCGTGTCCATCAAGCCCGACCAAGGAGATTGGGGACAGATATATTTGTTTTGCGCAGGCCGGCGTCAGAGTGGGCCCCACATGTCGGCTGCGCAGATTCCCCCGAGGCGATCGCTGACCGTTGGATCAGATCGACGGTCCAGATTGAAGCGCGTCCATCGAAGCTGTCGCGCACCGAGCCGCTCGTGTAAAAATCCTGTGTGACGCGGGTTATGGTAGCAGATTGTATCCTCAGTATCGACAGAATAAGATTCTGCCACGTGTCCCAAGAATATTTAAGCTAATAAAAGTCCGACACGTGGCTATTTACAATGCGCGCGACCGCATTGGATCACGCCCCGTTTCCAACCGTTGCCTCAGTTTTCGGCGCCCCAATCCTGTGCGCCGTTCCTACGTGCAGCCGGTTTGTGTACCCAATGATGTGCTGCCACGTGGCCTCAGGAAATCTTTCAGCGAATCAGACGCTGCCACGTGGCATGCACTTTGAATTTAAAAAAAATCAGAACGGCGGCCCTGTTTCACGCTTAAATTAAATAAGATTTTCGATACAAAAATCGATACGCGTGATTTTAATTTTTCGATAAAAAATTATTACGCGTTTTCGATAAAAAAAATAAAATAAAAATGTAATATTTTAGATGTATTTTTTAGCTATAAATAGGAGATAGTTTTTAGTTGTAAAAAAAAGTTTTTCCAGTTTAGAGTTTTTTTGAGTTTTTAGTTTTGAGTTTTTTTTGGTTGGAGAAGAGTTTTTGTGGAGTTTAGAAATTTTGTAGTGTTCGGTTTTGGACAGCAGAACACGCAGAAGCCATTTTTTGGCTTTTGTTGTGTTCTGCGTGTGCCAAATATTTTCGTTTCTTGATGTTTTAATTTTCCTTATTCTTCATCCTATTTTTCTGAATCTGTTGTAATTTTTATTTTAATTTTATGAAGTAATTTAATTTTTCTAGGGTTGCATTTGATCTAAATTTATGAAGCTTTTATTGTATGAAGTTTTTGATAGATTTATAAGACGTTCGATTTGTTCGTTCTATTTTGTGCTTAATGCTTTTTGATTATTTACGAATTTTATCAAAACGATTTGTGGCATAAAAATAAACTTGAGAAAGGCATTTTTGTGTATATTGCTCGTAGATAAAATGACATGTATGATGAAGGATAGGAATATACCCTAATTGTATGTGTGGCCTATTGAAAACTTAGAACTTAATGAATCTTATTGAATTTAATTCTCATAGAGATATAGTGAATTAATTTAACGAGGTGTGTTTGTACGGAGCTCGGAAGAGATGTATGAATAAAAAAGGAAGTTTTCGGTTGACAAATTAAATGTACTAAAAAATATAAATCCAAAGAAAATAATATGATTGGAGTGGATTAGTTTGGTGAAGAATTGCAATCCTAGAGTTCTTTTATTTTCTTATTACCTTTTTCTTAAATCAACGATTATTTTGGATAAAATCAGAGAGAAATAATTTTAGTACTCAACAAACTATAGTAACAAATCCTCGTGGGATCGATACTCTACTTATAAATGTTATTACTTGCGACCGTGTATACTTGCACGAGTTCGTGTGAGTTATTGCTTATTTCTTATATTGCATGCTTTTACCTTGCTATTGTCTAATTGTTATTCTGTGTCTTTTTTGCATGATTGCATGGGTTTCTTCTTATTGTGTTTGCTCTAATCTTATCTGAAGTGTTACATGTATGTTAGGATTATTGCATTTTTGTATTCCTTCTCACCCTCATATAAAGTTTTGGTATGTTGTATACTATGTGTACATGCTTTGAATTTCCATGTCAAAATAGGGTAGAATAGTGTGCACAACTTAGTGTTTGTTGCTATTATGTATGATGCATGGATTGTGAGAGTAGAAGGATTGTTGTGTGAAGTCAAGGGGAGTTATACGTTTATGCTTATGTTTATATCTATCGTAGTGTACTTGTGTAGGGGTAACATGATAGCATGTGGATAAACTACACGTTGTTTCTGCATGACATGTTCATGGGGTGTGTTTGTTTATACGTGTAGGTTATAGGTGTAGATTGAAGTCTTGAGCTTTAGATGTGTAGTGTATTAAGACCCTTATGTTTTAGAGTGACAAAGTTGATGAGTTGTTACATGAAGATGGATGGTTCGCACAAGATGGATGCAATTGGTTAGGTTTGTCTTTCAAGTTTGGGTATGCATCGAAGTCTTTTTCATGGGAACAAATATCCTTAGTTTATCTTCATGATCATCCCATGATAGATGTGAATATGTATTTAATTATGTAGTGTTTTGACAAGAAAATCCTTAGGGGGAGAGTATAAGTCCCATTGTTCTTTGCATTTGTGTATTGGCTTCCCGTGTGCAAAATATGGTGTCTATTTATTTTACTTAGTGTATCTATCTTCCTCTGTGTAAGGTTAGTTACTGTAGATTAGTAATAAATACACATGAATAGTTAGATACACTTTGTATGCGAGCATTTACACACATTATGGTGGTTGGTTTCCATAGTGTGTATGCTAGGTTAAGAGTTGTGATTTTTGGTGAGTGAGCTTGCAAGTGAGCCGATGATTTTGTTCATGTTTTTTCATTCATTTTGGGTGCAGGTATTTGTGGAATTTACTTGACATTTTTGAAAAGAAAAAAAAATGTTTTTTAGCTCCTCGCCACCAAGCTTTCCACCACCTCACTACCACCTTTGGCGAGGTGGCCATCCGAGACTCTCGAAATACCTCTCACCTCTCTAAACTCTTTACCCATGTTTTCACGACCAAAAGTCTAACAAAATTCACACTAAGATTTATTTTTATTTTCAAAATCACTTTGGAGTATTTACATTTGAGTGCGAGTCGTTTATTGAGTTTAGTTATCAAATCATAGTATGTATGCATACCTGGTTTGACTGGTTGTCTCCCATACACAATTTGAGTTATGTGGATGATATTGTGTCCTTTGGTAACTTGAGATTGAGAGTGATCCTCAAAGTTTCTTATTTTATAAATATTCCATGGTACTAATCTGTGACTACTAATCACACCACTTTGACTAGTGTTGGCTGTGGAGGAAAGCTGGGTTCATGTGTCAAACCAAGTTATTGCTGAAGCAGTAAGCAAGACCAGCAATAAGCATCTTGAAAAGTCCCAATTGATTGAGGTAATTGTGGTTTTATTTCTTTTAGAGTTATAACTATTTTATTGATTAGTGAATGATTTGATGCTAAATGGTTGATAAGTCTATGAAAGTAAAATTATCACTACAATTTTTTTCTTAATATTTATTAGTTTTATTCAATAAGCATTACTTTTGGAGTTAAAAATATTAACATATGAACTTTCTGGTGAATGTCATGTAGTGCTAACAATGGAAATAGGACACGTGGATGTCATGCAAGAAAGGGGAGCCAATCAGAGCCAACTATATGTGCCACTCATACAAGTGTTTCCACATGTCAACATGGCATTCAATCCGAGTCTCGCTACCCAATCAACGTGGATGCCAGGAGACATCACCGAATTTGTCCATTCTTTCCACCAAGGCACCATGTAATCTGTATTAGCGAATCACAGAATGCCATGTAATGCTAGCTCAGCATGTATTGACGATGACCAGTCTACCCCATCACACATCATGCTTTGATTCTTCTAGTGATTCTTGCCTGCCATGTGTTGTGATCCCATTGGCCAACATTGTTTAATTTTTCTTTTTTCACCTTAGTCCTTGATTTGAAGGTCCAGATTTTATCTGAGCCTAATTTAACTCCTAATTGCATGCAAAACCTTATGAGCCAAATGTACCAATTGTTTTATTGGTTTTTGATGGAGATTGGTGCTACAATTCAATAGATTGATACTATTTATTCTTTTTTTCCTTTCTTTATCAATTTTTATGTTTTTCTTGAGGAAAGCATTTGAGCTTTATGAACAAAATCATGTATAGCTAATTTATTAATCTAATGGTCTTATAAACCTAATTTTCTATATGTGATAATCTAATATTTTACTTCTATTATGATTTCAATTTCATTATATTATTTAATGTGATTTTTATGCTATTAATCATATAATTGATTGGTAATTGTATTAGAGGGAGGATTTTAATGATTCACATGTTTGTAACATTGAGAGATTGAGTATTCCTATATATTTTTTCATTTATATTCTTAGCTACTAGTTTGGAGTTAATTAATTACTAATATTTATTTTTAATCTTTTAATTTTACTTTCTTAAAATACCAAAAAAGAAAAAAAAATTGATCTTTACTTTGATTAGTTTTAAAATTAGTTTCAAATAACATAATCTCTATGGGAATGATATTTTCTTATCATTACATAACTTATTTTTGATACGTACACTTACGTACCTATTGCCCACAATTCACGTCGATCAAATTTTTGGCGCCGCTATTGGGGATCATAAATATTATAAATTAATTTTTATTTTATTTTATTTGAGTTATTCTTCTTTATTTATTTTTCATAATTTATTTAGTTATTTATTTTTAATTTATACATCCCTATTGGTACTGTTAGAAATATATTTGGCTCTATTGCATATGCAGAGTTCGTAAGGGAGATATTTTGCCTTTAGATCCAAAAATTGAGCATACTTTGAGATCAATAAAAAAATAACAAGTTATCACCCAAGTGAAAGAAATGGCTAATCTATTAGAATTAAATAATAATGAACAACTAGATACCTATAATGGATAATATGGATATAGTTATGAATGAATATGCATTATCTATGTTGGAAAAGGTGAATCCAAGTATTACAAGAACAAAAATTCAAGCTAATCAGTTTGAACTAAAGCCAATGATGTTTCAAATGCTATAAACAGTTGGACAATTTAGTAGATTACCAATAAAGGATCCTCATTTACATCTTATATTGTTGATTAAAGTTGGATATTCATTCAAATTTAGTGGTGTGACTAAGGAGGCATTTATGCTCAGATTATTCCTTTGCTCTTTGTGAGACTGTGCTCAAGCTTGGATAAATTCTTTATCACTTGATTCCATTATAACTTGGAATTATTTGGTAGAGAAATTCTCGATGAAATATTTCCCACCAACAAAGAATGCCAAGCTTAGAGATGACATTACCTCATACCAACAAATTAAAGGGGAATATTTATATGAAGCATGGGAAATATTCAAAGAATTGCTAAGGAAGTGTCCATACCATGGCTAGCAATAATTATCAATGGCCAATGGATAGAATGGCAGCCATAAGAATAGTTGTCGGAGTGCATGAGGTAAATGATATCATGACACTTATAGGTCAAGCATCATCTTTGGTGAATCTATTTAAGGCTTAAAACTCACTAGCAAGTATAAACCAGGTCCAATTTTTAGGGGTGTCTTATGTCTTTTTTGGTAGAGCTCATTTTTTCGACAATTTTTAAAATAATCCTAAATTAGTATGCTATGTGGGTAATGTAAATAAAAAAAATCCATACTCAACCATTTATAACAATTTAGGTTGTACTCAATTCAACTGTCAATCATTTCCACTCCTAGTTTTTGACAACCATAACATTTAAAAGCCTAAGAGAAGAAGCCCCATAATAAGGACAATACAAATGATTTAATGGGGATGATGAAAGACTTCATCCAGCTAGTAAACACAAAAGTGTCCACTCAAGAGGCTTCAATTCAAAATTTAGAAACCCAAATGGAGCAACTTGCCTATGCCATAAGTCAAAGGCCTAAAGGTGATCATGCAAGTGACACACTTATAAAACTAAGAATAGAAGGTAAGGAGTAATGTAAAGCCATAGGCTTGAGGAATGGTAAAACTTTATAGCAGAATATAAGACTCAAAAGGATAAGGAGGAACAAGAAGCTAAAATGGATGAGTAGAAACAAAAAAATTGACAAGGATGAGGAGGAACTAGTGGATAAATAGAGCATTGAAAAAGAAATAATTCAGCTAAAGAAGTGAAACCTCTAAAAACCCACTATTCCTTTTCCTCAAAGACTATAAAAGTAAAAGTTAGCATGTAGTTTTCAAAATTCCTAGAAATCTTCAAGAAGTTTCACATTAACATATCATTTGCTAATGCACTTGAACAAATTCCTTCTTATGAAAAATTCATGAAGGATATGCCGTCAAAGAAAATGAGACTTGGAGATCATGAAACAATAACTTTTATTGAAGGTTGTAGTGCCATCCTTGATAGAAAATTACCATAAAAGCTAAAAGACTTAGGTAGTTTTGACATCCCTTACATTATTGAGAACATCCTCTTTGGCAAGGCACAATGTGACTTGGGTTCAAGCATTAACTTCATGCCATTAAAATTTTTTGCGAAGTGAATAAAGCTATAAGGAAGGATGATTTCATTCTCTCATTCATGGATCAAATGCTTGACAGATTAGTTGGGCATTCTTATTCTTTCTTTTTCCTTCTAGATGGATACTTCAATTATAAACAAATTGTTGTGACACTTGAAGACCAAGAAATGACAACCTTCATATGTCCTCATGGGTTTTTTACTTTTAGGAAAATCCTGTTTGGATTATGCAATGAACCTATGACATTTCAACACTACAAGATGGCTATTTTCTTAGACATGGTGGTGAAGCAACCAGAAATCTTCATGGATTATTTTTTGATCTTTGTAAACAAATTTGATGAACGTCTACACTATCTCTTCTTTGTGCTACAAAGATGTGAATAAAATGTTTTTGTTTTAAATTTGGAAAAGTGTCATTTCATAGTATATGAAGGTATAATCTTAGGTCATAAAATCTAAGCTAATGGTATTGAAGTGGATAGAGCTAAGATAGAAATTATTGAGAAACTACCACCACCTAACAATGTATGAGGAGTAAGGAGTTTCCTTAGGTATTCTAGCCTTTATTGTATATTCATAAAAGATTTTTTCCAAATTTTCAAACCCTTGTGCAATCTTTTTGACATTTGATGATAAATGTTTAAAGGCATTTCAAGTGCTTAAAGAGAAACTAGTGTCAACACTAGTTATAGTGACACTAGATTGGAAGAAGCCCTTTGAGTTGATGTGTGATGCAAGTGAATTTTCAATTGGAGCTGTTCTTGGACATCAAAGAGAAAAAAATTTTCCTTTCCATATATTATACATGCAAGACATTGAATGAGACTTAAATGGATTATGCTACAATAGTGAAAGAGTTCATTTCCATTTTGTATGCCTTTGAGAAATTCAAATCTTATTTGGTTGGAACCAAAGTAACTATCTACATGGATCATTCGGAAATAAAGTACCTCATGATAAAGAAGGATGCCAAACAAAGATTGATAAAATGAGTTCTCATTCTACAAGAATTTGACTTGAAAATCCATGATAAAAAGCGAATACAAAATTAGGATGCAAGCCATCTATCTAGACTGGAAAGGAAAGCAAAAATGGATGATAATATAGTGATTAGGGAATCCTTTCTAGATGTGTAACCCTTTTTCAGTAGCTCAAATAGAAATACCATGGTATGCAGACATTACAAATTTTCTAGTTGATAACATTCTTCCATCAGACCTCACATGGCATCAAAAGAAAAAATTCTTCCATGACATTCAACAGTATTTTTGGGATGGCTCTTACCTCTATAAATAATGTGATAATGGTATTTTAAGAAGGTGTATCCTTTATGATGAATTTGGAAGTATTCTTTATCATTACCACAGCTTAGACTATATAGGTCAATTTTGGAGCACAAAAATAGTAGCTAGGGTACTTCAATCTGGTTATTTTTGGCCCACACTATTTAAAGATGCTTATATTTATGTAAAGACGTTTGACCGATGCCAAAATATAGGTAATATTTCAGAAAGAAATGAGATACCTCTAAATAGTATACTTCAAATGGAACTATTTGATGTTTAGGGCTTTGACTTTATAGAATTAGTAGCTACATCATTTGGTAACCAATATATACTTATAGGAGTGGATTATGTGTCCAAATGGGCAGAAGCGATAGCTAGCATTAAATGTGATGCCAATCTTGTCCTAAAATGTTTGAAGAAAAACATTTTCACTAGGTTTGGAACTCCTAGGATCATTATTAGTGATTGAGGTAGTTACTTTTGCAATAAATCTTCTAAGTCCTTATTGTCTAAGTGTGGGATTAAGCATAAAGTGTCTACTCCTTACCATCCCAAAACAAGTGGGAAAGTAGAAGTATCCAATAGAGAAGTGAAAATAATTTTGGAGAAAACTGTGAATATCTCTAAGAATGATGGGTCATCTAAGTTGGATGATGCTTTATGGGCATACAAAACTCCATTTAAAAAACAAATTGGTACCACCCCATATAAGCTAGTTTTATGAAAAGGCATGCCACTTACCACTAGAATTGGAACACAAAGCATATATGGCCATTAAAATAGTTGAATATGTCCATGGATATAGCTATTGAGAAAAGAATGCTACAAATAAATGAATTGGATTAACTACGTTAGAATGCTTATGAGAATGCCAATCTTTACAAAGAAAAGACAAAAAGATGGCATGATAAGAAAATTATGTACCGTATCTTTGAACTAGGACAAAAAGTGTTACTGTGTAACTCCATACTCAAATTATTTTTGGGCAAACTAAAGAGTAAATGGTTAGGATCATTCACCATCACTAAAGTAACCAACCATGGAGCCATTGAATTAGAAAACAAAAATGAAGATAGATTCATGATTAATGCACATAGAGTGAATCATAGAGATCAATTATCAAATGAAACATCTATGATAACCATGGTGGATGCATCTTAGAAGTTGATATGCCCTTCTAGTCAAAGACGTTAAACGTGACGTTGGTTGGAAGGCAACCCAATGTTATTTTACTTATATTTTTATTATCTTTGCTTTGTAGGTTAATGAATGTGCAGAGTAACAAGATTGAGCATTTTTAATGATAGATGTGGTGTGCCAAGACTAAGGGAGTTTTCTTTCCTTTTACTTTTTCATATTTATATGTTCATATTAGGGATAATGTACAATTTATGTTTGGGGGAGGAAGCTTCATTCTATACTTTAGTATTTAGTATGCATTTTCAAATTTTAGGAAATGTTTTTATTTTTTATTTTTATTATGTTTTTAATCATGATTTGGGTAAAAATTGATAAATATATGAAAACTAAATGCATGCATGCTTGATATAAAATGTATGACCCCAATGATAAAAAAATGTTGTCATGACTAGGATAAAGAATGTAACATACTCGTTAAGATACATTAATCATGTGATATGCTTGCTAGTTTTGATTGGATTGATTCAAATTTTTATGAACATGTTTATGATTAATTTTGGTGTTCTTATTGAGAGAAAATTTGTGGTGAGTTATATGAGTTGATGACATCTACCATATTTTAGAATCTATTTGATCATCCCTTGAGGCAAAATTTTAAATAGTATTTAGCAAGAGAGATGATTTAGGCCTTAAGAACACCCATTTGAGTCCAATTAAGAACCTTTCATATCTTTAAGCCACATTTTATGCCTAATCAATAAAATTATTGTTACTTTTACACCTTTAGTTTATAGAAAAAAAAGGCAATAATGTGTTATGCTATAGAGTGAGGATAAATGTAATGAACCCTATTTTTTTAAAAAAGAAAAAGAAAAAATCACAACACAATTATCCCTCTAAAGAAAAAGTAAAAAAAATTGAAAATAAGTTTGGGGATGTTATGAAGTTACAAAAAGACGTGGAATAAAAGAATATGAAAAGAATGATAAGATAGGGTGCACTAAAATATCAAGTAAAATCTCAATTGTAGTCAAAAAGTGCATGAAAAATAAAAAGAAAGCTAAGGTATGGAAAGAGCCTAAATGTATTCATTTATTGACCCCCACCTAAGCCTTACATAACAAGCATATAAAGACCTTATTAATCTCCAAATAAGTGCATATTTATATTAGTGAAGAGAGATAAGAAATATATACTTATAAAATTTGTTCTAAGATTGAATTGATTAGTATGCTCATATATGTTGATTTTATGAGTTCATTGGATGATATCATATGTAACACACATGAATCAATTAATCAAAAACCTTACATATTCTTGTATTAATGGAACGTTAATTGATGATATATGAACTTCCATATGTTAGAATTGTACGATTATTAAGGAGGATAGTTTTCGCTAAATATGCATGTATTAATATATATATATATATATGAATGTACTACCCATGTCATTTTATCTAGTTAGACTTGGCTTTACTTGAGGAAAAAGAAAGACTTAAGTTTAGAGGTGTGATAACTCTATGAAAGTAGAATCATCAATACACTTTTTTGTTTAATATTTGTTTTTTTATTCAATAAGTGGTACTTTTGAGGTTAAAAATATTAAAATATGAAATTGTAGTGCAAAGAGAGGAAAATATATTTTTTGGGAATGTTTTGGAGTTTTTTGGATTTTTTATGAATTTTTTAATATAGGACCAATTAGAAGATGGCACGTGGACATCATGCAAGCAAGATGAGCCATTTGAAGCACGCCACCTGTACAACTGACTAGTTGTTACCATATGGACACCATGTAAGAAAAGGGGAGTTAATCGAAGTGCACCACCTATGTCACAGATGCAGGCATTACCACGTGTTGACATGGCATTCAATCCAAGTCTCATTGCGCGGTCAACTTGGATGCCACACATCATCACAAGATTCATCCATTCGTTTGATTGGGGTGCCATGCAATTCATATCAACAAATCACAACATGTCATGCGTCTTTAACTCAACAAGGGTTGATCTCGACCAGTCCATCGCACCACACGTTACATGCTGATTCTTCCAACGTTTCTTCTATGCCACATATCATGATTCCATTGGCTAGTAGTGTTTAATTTTACTTTTTTTCATCTGAACCTTTGATCGGGAGTTGATCTGATGGTTTGAATTCTAGCTGAGCCTAATTCAACCAATTTTTTATCAATTTTTGGTGCCAAGAAGAGAGAAGTATATAGAAAAAGTTCATAAAGTGATCCAATTTTAGTGGACATTTAAGAGAAGATTGATGCAACAGTTCAAGAGATTGATAGTATTTATTATTCTCTTTTTTTATCAATTTTTATGTATTTCTTTATGAAAAATCTGAACTTTATGAACAAAATCATGTATAGCTAATTTATTAATCTAAGGGTCTTATGAACCAAATTTTCTATATGTGATGATCTAATATTTTACTTCTATTATAATTTCAATTTAATTATATTATTTAATCTAATTTTGATGCTATTAATTGTTTGACAACAATTGATCTATAGAGGCAATTATATATATTTGTAAAAATTATTTAATTGTTTGTCTTGATTAAATAATATACATAGTTTCTAAGCAAAGATATATAAGTCTTATGTATGTGATTCATAATTGATGAACTTAATGAATAGTATGCATATTAATTGGCATGAGAGTGTGATTAGGTTAATTACTATATGATATGTAGTTTACTTGAGAGATGAATACATGTGAGGTTAGATTCAATTGATTGGTAATTATATTGTGGGACTTTAGTGGTTCACATGTTTAAAAAATTGAGAGATTAAGTATGCTTAGATATTTTCTCATATATCTTCTTGTCTACTAATTTTGAGTTAATTAAATATAAAAAAGAGAAAAAAAATTATCTTTACTTTCCAGTTTTAAAATTAGATAGATTAAACCTAATTTAGAATCATACTCTTATACTAAATTATATGAATCTCAAAAATAAAAGTGAGACACCAAGATCAATATTGAGATGATTATAGGATCATTTTAATTCAGATTCACAATGAACACAAACAAGGACCTTGACCTATTATATATAAAGATATAAGAACCAAAGGTATCAAGAAGGTACACACCACAATAAAGAAAGGTGAGAAGGGTTGTTACCAATAAATCTAATTTGAGCGCCACAAGAATCTAATTTCAATCAAAATTCTCCTTTCCCTTAGGGTTACATTGGCTTATATAATCGAATTATGTAATTATTCTTGCTGAAAAATAATTAAATTAAATCCTAAACGGTAAACCTTACGGGCCTATAACAAAAACAAGAAAACATTCCTTACAAGAGAGACAAATAAATGTTTTATAAAAAAAGAAAAAAGGCAAGTAATCTACCCTTTATTTTATTTGAAAGTACATATGCTCCACTCCTAAGCAAGATCCAAACCCTATTCCTAAGTTCCACTACCCAATCAATTGCTTTAATGACATTGACTAGGCCATGATCTTCTTTAGGACCCATTTTGAGCTACACGTTCTTATAATCATAATGAATTCCATGAATCAACCTATTAAGTGATTCTTTGAACCTTTTAGCCCTTGCCCTTGTTATTGGTCCAATAAAAAAACCTAATAAGTATTTTAGCAGTGCTTCTTTGTCCATGTCAAATACTTTGTCAATCATTTAATGTAAACACACATCCTAAACATGTATACAATTGCAAACCCAAAAGTGAGTGTGTTTATCGTGCAAAAAACTTATGTGTCCTAAGTGTGTGTATGATAACGAATCTTCAGTCATCAACCTTACATAGGGACCGGTAGAAACACCAAGAAAAATATAGACTTTGTATTTTTCCCATAGGAATACCAACACAAACCACAATAACCTTATAATACTTTATTTTACTTAGTAAATCATGATAAATGATGCATTATTGAAAGAGTTTACGACCTGGTGCATAACTAAGGGAAGGTGATAGAAATACCTTAGGACTCACCCAAGGCTCGCACACAGATGATATAAATAGCACCAGCAAATAAATAGGCAAGGAATAAGAAACAAAGAAATAGCATGTTTATAAAACATTAGAAGACATCTATGATCAACAAAATGCACACATCAAGGCATAAACATCATATAATAAAAAGGAAAGAAGTAAGAACAAGAAAGGTTTTCCAGTTATACTTAGATCCTCCTATATAAGAAACATATTTTGATTTAATCCTCATTATACTAACACAATATGCGATCATACAAACAAGGTAATACAACATGGTAAACCCAAATTATCCATGTCTATGTGGTAATATCCACGGGTTGCTCAAGAAAATCACTCGATAATAAGTAATTTACTAATAAAAATAAATCTATAGTTCAAAACCTAAGATAGTATATGCTAAAACCTCTACCAGTTGAAGCACCATGCTCAACTTCCCCTAAGTTGTCTCATCTGGTGACTCCACAACAACTTCAATCCAAATGTGAATTTGGCTCTCCTTTGAATCTCCACCACTATGTGATGTGATACAGTCACCTATAGCTCACCTAAGATGCGAGCAATCTCATACTCATGTACCTAGATGTAAACTATGTCTTATTATTAATCATATTTTAATTCACTCACAAAAAAAAAAGTTTTACAAATCACTCTACGTATCAATAATACAGAACGATACTCAATGTATTGTTGATATGAAAATTAGAAAACAATTTTCACTTAAAACTCGAGTTTGTAAACTATTAGAGTTTTCACACATTTTATAATTTTTTCAAACAATACAAATGAAGGTATTTATAGAAAACCCATGAGCTAGTGCGACTACATCGTGCACCTCGTTGACCACCTCAACGGGGATAATAGCTATCATAACAATGATAATGGCTATAAGATCTCGTTAACCTCCTCATTGACTATCTTGTCAACCAATCGTCGAGCATCTTTTGAAGCCCTCTAAGAGTTCCAAAAAATGAAAATTTATTTGAAATTTTCTTAAATAATTTTTCACAAATACTAATAAACATAAAAATGAACTAGATGTACATACACAATCTAAACATGCAACCTATATACTGACATCCCCTCGGTGGTATATGTAACATGAAAACATACAAAGTGTAAATACTATTTGATTTTGTGTAATATTAAACGCACATTATTTGATCTTACATAAAAGATGATAATATATTAAGTAAAAAATACAAAATTAGTGTTTTGTATACGATAATACCAACACAAAAAATAATAAGGCTTGTAATTACCAATAAAAATATATGATTATAGAGTTTCATTTATAATTTCTAATTATTTAAACAAATCCATTTTTTTTACAACGTTGTCTAAACCAAATAAAAAAATTACCAAATCTTTTGTAAAATTAAAATAGAAAAATATTCTCCGATGATGAACATTGATTCTAACTGATATCAACACCAACGCAGTTACACACGAATTAAAAATCGACTCCACTATACAAGAAGTTAGTTAAGCCTTAGATGTTTTTGGGATTGGGCTTTCTTCAAGCAACATAAATAGCAATATCCTGTACTAATTTTCAACAAGCAGTTTGACAAATCAAAAAGACAAGAAGTGAATGTAGAAAGAAATTATACAACATTGACATTTTTGAAAAAAATGTGACAACATTGAATTGTGTTTAAGGATCCTTGAAGTTCAGATACTATAGTCTATAACTAGTGGGATTCTTGGCACTCATCTTTTGGTGAATAGGAGACCTTATATTATAAATTTCTTGGTCTCCTTTGTTTTTTTCTTGTATGGTTTTGATATTTTCTAAGGTTTCTAAAACCTCAAACATAGATGGTCTACTTTTAGGACCAGATTCAAGACACTTTATTATAAGCTCAGAAGATTTCATTGCTCCTTTGATAGGACATTGATCAACTATTCCCGGGTCCATTATTTTCTTCAGATTCTTTTTCTTAGATAGGGAAGGCTTGGCCCATTCTATTAAATTGTGCTCTCCAATGGGCCTATTTTTGTCAAGGGCCCTTAGGCCCGTTAATAACTCCAATAGCACAACGCCAAAACCATACACGTCACTCTTTACGTATAAATGACCTGTTCAATTGGATTTATTTTGTCAGTTATTTAAAGAGAAATAATAAAAAAAATAATTTTTTTACCTTATACATCCATTTTTATTTTTAATTTAATAGCAATAGATATTAAATATTTTTAATGCCCAACATCCACATTTTAGAATTTAACCTTATTTAAAAAGGAAAATAAAGAAAGATACCAAAACAAATGCTCATACTCATAGTCGAAAATATTTCAATGAAAAACCAATTCTTACCATATTGGGAAGAGAGTTACCTGTTGCAATATATTCTGGAGCTGCATAACCATAAGTACCAATGATTTGTGTGGTCACATGAGATTGACCATTTACTGGTCCAAACTTTGCTAACCCAAAATCTGAAAGCTTTGCATTATAATCCTACAATAAGAAATATATATATATATATATATATATATATATATATGAAATTAATTGCCATAAAAAATGAATCTAGCTAAACCAATTTTTTTTTTTTAATAAACATTATACAAATCCACTAATCTAATTTATAATTTATTTTATACTTATTTATGATGAACGATGTAACTTACATTATCAAGCAAAATATTCGCTGCCTTGAAGTCGCGGTAGATAACTGAATTTTCAGAATCGTGGAGGAAAGCAAGTCCTTTAGCAGCTCCTATCGCTATGTTAAGCCTTGTTTCCCATGAAAGTGGTTCTGCACCTTCTTTACATTACTCGCATAATTATCAAGAAAACTTATTAGTTTATTCTTTCAATTCAATTACCACCTCATATTTTTGGTGAAGTTTGTTATATATGTAGATATTAATGCTTACACTGTCAACCATTCAATGATGACTAGTTATGTTAACAAGTAAATATAATTATTTAACTGATTTTGTTTTTAATATCTTTAGTTAAAATGATATATATTTATTTTTTATAACATTTAAAAATATATATTTATTTAAGTTATAAAAAAATAAATATGTGTTTTTTTTTACTATTTTTATTTTATTTTTTTTAATTGATGAATTTATTTTATATAATTTGAATTACCATTGTTTATATTTATTTAATATTCAATGTTATTTAATTGAATCAAATTATATTTTATTATGTTTATTTTATTGTTAAAAGTTTGAATTATCTTATTGTTCTCGTATGTTAACATTATTTATTTCATATTAATTGAAAAAATATAAAAAATTAATTTTTTTATAATTTTTATGGATTATTTTAATTATTTTTGGATATTAGGTGGTTTAAATTAGAACAGCTTGTGGATCAACTTAGACAGCCCACCCAATCCATACTCTTTGCCTTGCATGCCACATGCCAGCCAACCTACTCTCACTCATGGTACCTCGCTATTCATCTGTTCATCCCAGCTCCTCTATGACTCACCTATCCGTGCGTGTTCCTTATCGCCCATTCACCTAATACCACGTCAGATGCGTGGCATACATCGTCCCCTTCTCGCGTGATTTTCATATTTTGACCAGGAATATGTTTACCTACTTTTTTCTCTAGGCACGTGAGATAGTTAACGTATGTACACTTTCATTCATCCAACGGTTCCAATTTATTATGAACTTAGAACCTAATTTTACTCTTATAAATACTCAAACATAAGATTTAAATTTAGAATATTTAGGTTAAATATTAATTATCAATAAATTTAATCTTGTTAAATTTAATTATTTTTTTAAATTATAATATAATAAATAAATTAAATTTAGAATTCATAATTCTAGATTGTTTAAAATTTAAATTAATTAATAATTAAATTACTAATCAATTATATTCAAAGAAAATGTAAAATATATTAAGCAACGTAAGATTTATAAAGTTAAAATTTAAAATCCCTTCTGTGATATTGTATGCATTATATTTACAAGTATATTGTTGAGAATTCACTATACACATAAAAATTAATTTTCATTTTATTAGTAACAAATGTTTGATTCTTAGCTAGAAGTAGAGGTGGTGTGATTTGATTTTGGTGCATTTTGACTTAAAATGTTGACTGAATTGAGATATATTTATTTATTAAAACAAAAATTGAAACAGTTATAAAATATTGATAAGAGAACATTCGATCAACCTATTTATATCAGTTTGATATATTCAATTTGTATTTAGATCTATTAATTTTTGAAGTAAATTTAAATAATTTTACATTTATAATAATGTTAAATTAATAAATAAGATTTATTATTTAATTAAAAAATTATATTTTAATATTTAATTATAATTGTATATCAATTTTCAAGTAGAAAAAATATTTTTAAAAATAAGTAAATTATTGAAAATAAAAAATAATTTAGAATTTGTATTAGTTATATTAAATATTTTTAAAAATAAACATAAAAGAAAAATAATATAAGTTGTTTATCTTCTCAAATAACATAAAAATTTAATTAAAATTAAATAATTATAAACATATATGATATATATATATATATATATAATTAAGATATAAATATGTATTTATAAAATGTAATTTATTTTAATTAAATATCAATTTATAAAATTTATAACTTTAAATGATACTATACATATCAATTTTTATATTTTTAAAATAAAAAACAAATTTGAACGTAGTACATGTGCAATCAATACATTAAGTGTCAGATGAGATTATCAAGTCATTGGCCTTCTCACTTAGTTATAAGGGGAATAATGAAGTTTGTTATGAAGATATTAGTGCTTACACATGTTAACCAATGACTGGCTTGACCTAACAATTTAGTTTGGTGATATATTTCTAGAAAAAAAAAATAGTATAAGTCGTATAACATAATTGACTGAATACAAAAAAAATATCTTTTCTCTTCTAACTTTACCTATTATAAGATAATAGCAAATCAAACACATCATTCTACCTACTTATACTTCTTTGGTCTAATGATATTGTATCCTAATAATAGATTGGTTAGAATTTCAAGCACTATAAATAATCTTTAAAAAAAAACAATTCTACCTTTTATAAAATATTCAACCGATGAAAAATGAATCATTATCTTATTTATACAATTTATGTAACAACATTAAACACAAACACTCATTTTACTTCGTATGTACACTTGTATAACAACTAATAAAGTCATGTTACAACCATTCATTTAGTTTTAAACTTAGTTTATACTAACATGTAAAGTACTAATTTTTTACTCTAATTTTTTAAGCTATTATATTACAATGGTTAAAATTTATAAGAAAAATGGAAAAAAATTAATAATAATTATAAAATATTATATAATTTTTTATACTCATTTTTATCGTTGATAGAGATTTATAAGATCAATTTTCTATCTTTATTTCGTTTTATATCTCAACCATTAATATATATATATATATATATATAATAATTATAAAATATTACATAATTTTATAGACTCATTTATCTTTACACTTATAGTATAATTTTCTCTCTCCATTCTTTTTAATAAATATTAATCATTAAGGCAAAAAAAAAAGTATAAAACATTCTGTAAAAAAATTGGATTATTAATCTTGTCATATATCTTATATCTAATTACTATGAATATATCTAATTACTATGAATACTAGCAACATTTCTTTATACATTCTACCACATCTTTCATGGACATATATAACTTAAAAAAAACAATTACTTTATTTAAATGAGAAAAAATACATTTTTGAAAATTTTACTAATACACATAGATGTAACCTCACCTCGGTGAGAAGGGTACATGATATATCTCAACTTTTTAATAAATATATTTTCTTTGTTTTATTTATAAATATATTATAAGATTTATAAAAGTTGATTATATTTATAAACAAAATATTTGTTTATAATATTAGTTTTTAGGTGTATCTTTTAAGATTATTTTTAAGTCAAAGAAACTATCAAGTCTTAATAATCACATCTCAAATATATTTGTATTCCCATGTACGTTATATTTCATATTAAATACATAAGAACATTGTTGAAATAGGTTTACTCGATCAATCGAGCACTAGATCGATTGAGATTAATGACTGGATCGATCAATATATTTTTAAATTAATTAATTTTTTTCCTAGATCGATTGAAATTTAATTAGATCAATCTCACTATTCATAATCGATCAATCAAAGTACCATACTCGATCGACTAAGCTAGTTTTAGATCAATTGAATAGTCAAATTTTTAAATTTAATTTAATTTTTACTCGAGTTAATTACTATTTTTACTATATTTTCGTTATGTTTTTAAGCTCGTCTAAATGCTTTTAAGAACAATTTTATTAACCTTTGACCTAAGGTTTCTACTCATGTTATTTAATTATACTATTGGCTCACAATTTTGTTAACCATACAAGAACATCATTCTCTTCATCGTAATGTCTATCTTGCTTTGCATATATTAGATCATAATTTTTAAAGCTTTTTCATTTACTTAATTTATCAAACATTGTGGTTGTGTTTGATTGATTAATAAGCCTAATTGGTTTATGATATTTTGATTATATGTTCTTATAGCTTCTTCTCTATTTTTTTGGTTGGATTAAATAATTGTGTGTATCATATCATAATTATTTAGTTTGATTATTATTTTTTAAAGAATTTATCTTTATTGAACTTATGCTTGAAATGTTGCTAGTTGATTTTGATTTATCTAATATATTTATTAAATCATCTAGTAAGTGTTATTTATTATTAAATACGTACTAGGACACACATTTATACTTTTATTATTATGCTAACTTTTCATGTGCCAATTGTACGGGTTCGATTTCTTATGTGACTCAGTTTGTTGGAACATTGGTATGGATTCGAACACTTTTCTTGTAGAGACTATGATGAAAGCAACGACTTGTAAGTGATTAATTGAGGCATTATCTTGGTGGGTAGTTTGAGTGATAGGCTTGTAATTGGACTTTATTTTGTAGTGGATAGTTAAGTGGTTCGATAGATTGATGATTTTCCTCTTAAATCATTAGTATGGTCTAGGTTGTTTTCACCTAAAAATCTCTTGTGTTAATTTTTATATTTCTAGGATTATATGTCTGATCATTCGACAAAATTTTAATCTGTTATACTTCTACTGATCATATATTCACCCGCCCTCTAATTAATCTGATCCTTAACTAAATAAAATCTTTAATATACCTGTTTGTTTTATAAAAAAATACATAGCAATATACATTTTTAAATTTATTATTTGAATATTATTTTCTTTCTTTCTTTTTGTTATACAACGTATTTATTTACATTTTTCATGTGTTTTTCTCTTTTATTATATTATTATACAATTTTTACTAATTGAACTCTAGTAGAGTAATAAATCTTTAATATATTTTAAGGAAAATTACATCAAATAACTCATAAAATTTATATATAATAACAAAAATAACACCTTAATAATATTAAATGAGTTCAATTTGATGGAGTTTGATATTAAATGAGTTAAAATGGCTTAGTTTAAATTGAACGACGTTCAATTGGACGACGTTTAATGTAAAATGATAGATTAGACTTTTTTTAATAGTAAAAATATATCAATTTTACATAAGGGGTATTATTTTTGTGGTTACAAGTTTTGAATGTATAATTTTGTTGTTTTTATTAAATTTTACTAGTTTAGCATTCTTAATATTTTTTAAAAATATAATGCATTTTGTCTCACAAACAATTTAAGTATTTTTTATTACATCACATATAATTATATAAATATTTATTGTTATTTATACAATATAATATTGATCTTATTTATTTATTTTTCTCTTTAATTTTTTTA
This sequence comes from Hippophae rhamnoides, assembly GCA_033030585.1. Taxonomy (NCBI): domain Eukaryota; kingdom Viridiplantae; phylum Streptophyta; class Magnoliopsida; order Rosales; family Elaeagnaceae; genus Hippophae; species Hippophae rhamnoides. The sequence continues at coordinate 46,316,522 of CM065430.1, read as the reverse complement.
CATGCTTATTATAATTTATGTTTTTAATTTCTTTTATTTTTTTGTCTATCTGGATAGATATTAACTTATATTATTTAGTCTTATTATAACTTAATTATGTAATTTTAAGATTTTATTTTAATTAAATAAAAATATACATTTAATACGTAACACTTATGGTGTAATATTTAAAAACATTAAAATTTAAAAAAAAATTGGAACATTGATCTTTTTTTCATATTATTTTATAATAACTCATTGAAAAATTCATAAATTTCTAAAGTTACTTTATTAAAATTGGTATTAAAAAAAACTTATAGTTAAATATTGCATAATCTATAATTGCTTACTTCGGAAAAGGTGGTTTTCCAAGCTTCCCTTTTGCATGTGTTCATAGACAAGGAGATACTGATTTTCCTCCCAACAGTATCCGAGAAGCTTCACAAGGTTAGGATGACTAAACTTTCCCAAGAATTTCACTTCAGCCTGTACAAAAGTTTGCATCGTGGAGTCAAACTCTCAAAGTCCACACAACAGCCCACTTCAGTAATATAGTAATTAAAAATGAATTCGAATCATATGTAGTTAGTTTAAACTCTAATAAAAAACAATTGTTAAATAATAATAATAATAATAATAATAATAATAATAATAATAATATATGATGTTATATAGTATTTTTCAAAAGGATATTCCTATCTTTTTAATTATAATTATTTTATTACGTGATATATAATATTATAAATTTATTTGTAATTAGTACAAATTTATGGATTTTTGGTTCCATTAATCAAATAATATTAATTTAAATTATCTTCTTTTACATAAAGTAAGGTTATGGTCCATTAATGCGTATAATATAAGCTAGCCAGAGTCAACTTTGGTTTCTATGCAATAGGCGAAAGTTTTCTTCTTTTTCCAACCAAGCACTCTGCGTCTAAGTGTTAAATGAGCTAATTACGTACAAATCATTTTTATTTTCATTTTCTTTCACTACTAGTTAGCTATAGCCGGCCGAAGCAATAATAATTGATCAATTTATTTAGAATAAATATATAAATTAAAAGCAAAATCATAATCATAATAACCTGCCATTCTTTAAGGCCTTGAGAACTATCAGATTTGGACTTCTTAACGGCAACAGGAATACCAATACCGACCTTAGATGGAGAATAAGTGTTTTCATCAATCCAACCTTTGAAAACTCTTCCGAATCCACCTTCTCCAAGTACTGTGTCTGGTCTAAAATCCCTTGTTGCCTTCTTTAGTTCTGATAAAGTAAACATCTTCAAATTTGGTGTTATAATCTTCCCAGTACTACTTTCATGATCATCATCATTTTTGCTCTCTTTATAACTCTCAACCCTTTCTTTGTTTCCATATCCAATAGCATCTTCTTTGGTAATTACCTCATTACAAATAGTACCTCTTCTTACATGTTCAATTTCTAATTTGCTATCATTTTTCTTCAATTGTTCAGCTGCAAAAACCCAACAATCAAAACTCTCTCTCCTTTGACAAACCAAAAAAATAAAAAATAAAAAAAATCATATAACATCCCTAACAACAAAAGTAACGCCTTAAAAATAATATAATTGACAGAGTTTAACATTGTACGGGCCGAAATTCAATATTAATCAAAAGAATTTAATTAACTAGCCAAAGTTGAACTCCAACATGCAGGTGTATAATATATGACAACAACAATGAAAATTAAACAAAGAAAATCTTTAAATGCAAAATAAGATATACCTGGGCTGGTAGACTTTGTGGAGGGAGGAGTAATATGTCTAACGCGCACTACAGGGCGATCAGTTCGTACAAAGCAGTTTCCCATGATGATCACTATAGCTACCAATTAAGCTATCTTCTGGGCGCTTATCGAACAAGCCTCTTTGGATACAAACATATAGATATAGAATTTAATGTCTTTGGTGTAATTTCTAATTTTCATGGAAATATGTAAGGAAACTGCAAAGAAAGAGAGAACGTATATGTATTAGTAAAAGTGGGGTCACCCCATTTTTAAGAGGTATGTTAACAATATAGTTATTTATATTATTTTACACTCAAATTGATAAAATTATTTTAAAAGATTGATAAATTATTTATTTATTTTTCATAATTTAAAGTATGAAACAATATAAATTAATTTAGGTGTTATTATTAGCCTTTTTTTCCATTTATAACTAATCTTTACCGCTTTCTCTATATACTGTTCCTTGTTTATGTGCTTCATATATTAACATTGTTGTTTTATATACATGTACAAAGGCTTATCTATTTCAAATTTTTCAGGAGTCATTTGGAGTAAGAATTTATTTTATATGTAACTAAGTCAATTAAATTTTTTATTATAAATTATTTAATGATAAATAAAATTATATTTTATATAATTAATAAATATAAGATATGTTTTTTAAAATGTAAAATATTAAATTAACTGTTTTATTTTTATTTACTAATATTTAATAATAATTTTTTTATTACAAGAAGAACAACCAAATATATCATTTTAGTATAAAAGTATTAAAAATTATATACTAATATAAAGAATTTATCAAATTAGGAGGCCATATCCCACATCAATCCCCCAGTTACGCCCCTGTATATGTAGGCCAAGTTATTTTGTGAAAGGAAAATAAAGGGACTTGACCTGATATATACGAGATTGAGATGTGTGTGAAATTTGAAAACGAAATTAAATTGCAAGAATGAGGAAATCAATGCATTCCCATGACCTATTTCTAAGGCGGAGAATTCTTCTAGCATTAAATCGATTGGTTGAACCATGACCAATCTTAACTGCGGATTATTATAAATTCATATTTAAATATACTATTTCTTTTATTTAATAAAAAAGATTTAAGTACTCCTATTAAAAGAAAATTTAAATTACCACCGAAGATTATATAATAATTTAAATTCTGAAATAAATTAATAATCTTAAAATTAATGAAAATATTAAGTAACTCAAAATTTCATGGTAAGTATAATTCACAACTATCAAAAATGATTAATTAAATTTATTAGTGAAATTCATTAATTGTAGTAACTCTTAAATAATTCATAAAACAAAGAAAGCTTAGGAATATAGCTGTCCTATTTGGAAAAAAAAATCAAGTATTCCTACTAGAATACATACATATAATCTCAAAAATTTAACTTCGATTTTTTTAAAAATCTTTGGCCTCGATTATTTAAAAATCGAAATTATAGAGATACCCTATAGTCTCTATTTTATCAATAACCGTGATTATAAATTAAACTACAAAATTATTTATAGTCATGATTATTAAATGATTGTGATCTAATTAAAATAATAGGATTTTTAGTATTTTTAAAATCAAAATCCAATAATATATTACGTGTGTTATTCATTTAAAAAATAAAAAAAATTATTTTATAATTCTTTCATTTTTCTATTTATTTAATTTCATATATTTCTCTCCTTACACCACACACCAAATTTCTATATCTAATTTTTTTTCTCTCTCTCAACTTTTCTCCTATTTTTTTCCCTCTTCTTGTTTTTCCTAGCCCTTTCTTTCTTTTTTTCCTTTCCCCTCTCTATTTCCCAGCGCACCTTCTCTTTTTTCCTACAAGATCCAACTAAGGCCGCAAGTGAGAGCTACACAATTAGGGTTGGTAATCTGCAAGCATGAGCACGAGGGAGAGTTGCGAGTGCGAGAGCGAGAGCGGTTAAGTCAGGGAGATGAACGATGGAGATCTGAGATAGGAAAAGAAAGCGTGTTGTAAGTAGGTTTTGAAATTGATGGTTTCTCTCATATTTGATCTGTTTTTATAACATTTTATTATCATTTCCATTTTACTTAAGCATGATTGGGAAAAGCTAAAAAGCATCTTATCCTTTTAGCTGAAGTAGGTCTAGTGAGCAACAAACTGCTTCTTTTAGAGAACCGTTCATGGAATTGGTGAAGAGGCTGGATGAAGGTACTAACTTGATGTTTTGACCATTTTGTGCTTTGAGCTTGTATTTCTTTAAGGGACTATTTTGTGTCAATAGAAAAAGGGTTCTCCTTTTGCAAAAGAGGACACAACTAATAAGGATAGAACCATTGCATATTTAGTTGTCCAGTATCTAAGGTGTTGTTTACCTATTGGTGCTCTTGGATTGGTATCTACTACTAATGCGATGGTTTTCCATAGTGCTTTATTTTTTCCTTACTAATTTTTGTGTTTCTATTTTTCTTAGTTTTGTTATGTTTGTTTTGGAACTATGGTTTGTGTCTTTCGTGTATGTTATATCCTTTGGATTCTGACAACATTTTTGTTCTATGTTTTCTCCATTATCTTGTGTTTGTCTTTGCTTCTCATTAGAGCCTTGTGATTGCATTTGTTATTCATTCTTGGTGCTAGATATTAGTAGTATTTGGTTCCTTCATCAATTTGTTTGACGGTTGAATATAGAGCTTGTATAGTTATATAGGAGTATGGTATGCTTATATTAATTAGTTTTCCATAAGTGGTATAGAATTTGTAATTGTAATGAGATTAGTTACTTGTGCTGTCTGTATATGTTGATGTGGGGTTCCAAGCAAGATGCAAAACAAATTCATCTACCACTTCAATTTTGAGTTAACATAATTAAATTCAATGATGCTAATAACAAGTGGCCTATTAAAGGTTGATTGCTACCTATGCACACATGCTATTCTAGTTTTGTTTTTGTTGTTTTGTTTTTTATGGTGAATCAATTTCTTCAGTGAGATCAATGTATGCACCAAGCACAAAATCACCAGGCACCAAGCATTAGGTGCTTCAGGGCATCAACACACTAGCACACCAGCACCAGGCGTACTAGCACACCAGTACTAGGCGTACCAACACACCAACACACCAGAGCTAGCACACCAGCACACCTCACTCTATAGACCTAAAATATATAGGTAATGGAAAAGGGAAATGATTTCTGTGTTAAAATTCCTTATTCCACTGGTGTTTCTAGTACGCCCAAATTTATTATACTTGTTTGAAGTATATTTTATTCTTAAATAGGATGATGGGGCTGATGATATTAAAGAAGCTCCACCCAAGGGCAATGAGGGTCAGTAGTTGGAAGCATAGCTCGTCAAAAATTATGGAACTTCTGCACTATATGTCTTTCTACTGTATTGTCTTACTACAATCAAGTTTTTTGCATGTATTTCATAGTTTGAAACATTTTAATTAGATAATTATAGTAAGGATTTATTATGTTTTAGTGCATATAAAAACTTTCAAATGTAATTTCATTCTTAATTTTAATATCGTTACTTCTAATTTTCTCAAATTATCAATTTATTTTAATTTATATTGAAAAATATGGTTAAATGATATGTTTATGGTTTCGGTTAAAAAATCGAGGTCATACGTAACAGTCTATAGTCTCTCTCACTTAGGCCTCGGTTCTTATAACCGTGGCCATAGATCTATGATCACAGTAAAAAACCGAGGCTATATGTATATATTTTAATTGTGTAATTACCCACATATTTGAAGATTTTGGCTCATTTTTGAAATTTTGCCATTATTGTTAAATTTCCAAGTATACAACATGTTAGTTATAGCATATACAATATGGTAAAACAGATCAATATGAATGTGTAAAATAATGCTACTTTATAGACCAAAAGTAACTGAGATAGAGATCATGGTAATATTTATTTCAACTATTTTAACCATACGTAAACTTATTTAATAAAACATTAAAGGAATGAATTCCATAAAAGAGTGAAGTTTACTTATATTTAATGTTGGTGCGTAGAATACTTCAATTCAATTTTGATGTTCTTTATATATTTAAAGATAAATAAATCTACTAAAAATAAACATGTTCAATTTGTTCAAAACATATATACGTTCAATTTATACACTTGTTTAAATTCATTTTGTAATTTTAACGCATACTATATATATTCATTTCAAACAAACATATGTTTCAATGAAAAATTCATAATAACATATTCTATATGTATTAACAAACAATATGAGTATGAGTTCATATTTTTGTAATAATATAAATAAATATTCATTACTTATAATTGTACTACATACTAATCTTCCTTTGCTCGTTACATTTTAGGTGATCTTGGGTGGCTATAGATGTTAGTATCCATTTTAGTTATATATGCTTCAATCCTCTGTTCAGTAAAATACTTTGAACGATAACTTAATGTCTGTTTGTGTTTCTGTTAACTATGATTTTCAGCAAAAGATTTTTCGTAAAGAAACACACTTCATAAAATGTACTTTCTGAATCTTAAAAGCGCTTTTGATAAAATGTGCTTTCTAAACAGAACAAGTTTTACTATATTATCGTCAAGTTGACAAATAATCAGATGAAGTCAAGTGAGTGTCTAGTTTTATTACATGTAGCTGCCAAAGTCTTTTCGAAGTTAATTTCAATCTTTCAATAATTTCGGACAATTTTGTGTGTTGTGTGATTGTCCTCAAAGTCTACATCCATGGTAAAGTCTTCCTGTTGCTATCGTTTTTTCTTTCGAATTTCTTAGTTTGTTCCCACCCAGTTTTAGCATTGACCGTTGCTGAGCTTGTGTTGCTCAAGAAAATACAGGTTGTGTTTTTCCCGGCTCCCTCCTTTAAATTGTGCTAAAAGTTAAATTGTCTAATCTTATTGTGCTTTGTGAATTGAGGTCCAATTGCTATAGTGAATTAAATAAATATACCCTACAATAACCCACCATATCCCACCCCCCTTTCTATATTTTCTTGAATTAAATTTCTATAAATATCCTATATATATAAAATTAAAAAAATAGAAAATACACAAAAGATATATGTCTTAAGTTAATTGACTTTCAACTTTCTTTCGTAAGTGTATTTTGTATTTCGTATCTATGTATTGATTTTTCGTGTGCAAAATATGATGTCTACTTATTTTACTCAATATCATCAAAGAATGGTCAAAACATTAACTTGACAAAATTAATAATACACTGTGACATCAGTGTATGTGAATCGCGGTATAGCACTCTAGGATAAATTTTACTTAATTGGAAACAAGGTCACTTCATGACGTTAGGAGATGCATGTTGTGGCCCTTGATTTGGATATGTACTTAATCTCTGGATTTTTAGCACATTTCTATCCAAAGTGTTCCATATTTTTTAAATTAGTATTTTAATTGTTTTAAATCTCTACAACATAATTAAATTGTAATTATTTTAATGTAAATATATACTAGAGTTAACAATAAATTCAGCTACAAATTTTAGATATAGATTTTATAAAACAATACACGTCTACATAGAAATTGAAGGCTAAAGGAAAGATAAAATTCAAAAAGGAAATTAAGGAATATTTCTTATTTTTAAGTGAGGTAAACACTAGCATAAAAAAAGATAAGAATAAATAAATAATATTACCAACTTGGCAATCATATAACTTCGGTAACTTAGCTTTTAGAGCACCAAGCCCATCCTTGGCATCCAAAAATGCTATAAAATCGTAATGATAATCATCCACTCATCTAAAGCAGCCAAAGTTTTGGACTAAGGTAGGACTACCATCGTGCGCTATTATCACTTGGTAGAGGTAGGACTACCATCGTGGGCCACTCCTTTCATAAAACCATGTAGCAACCATCGTCTCCAGGGACTTGCCCAATGTCTTAATGGACTAAGTCCTATGTAGACAGCGAAACGAAACTACAACCCTTCCACCAACAGTGATTGCAATCCAGTATCCAAACCGGCTTCACAAGACCACTATCTTAATAGATCACATCTTCTAGGAAAGGAAATTGGGCCTAACATCCATTTCGCACCCATAGAGATCAGGATCTAGGAACACGATAGTAACAACCATTACCTTAATGGTTTACTTTCTATACAAGAAAGGAAATAGAGCATAATGTTTATTCCATACACACAGGGAAAGTAATCCAGGATCAAGATAATGGTATAAGAGCATAAGAACATTATCTCAATGGATCACATCCTGTAGGAAAGGAAAGAAGGCTTAATGCCCATTCCATACCCATATTGACTAGGATCCAGGATCAAGAAAGTGGCAACCAAATTACTTCCTATGTGAAAAAAGGAAATAGGTCCCAATACCCATTTCATACATATAGTAATAGTAATCCAGGATCAAGGTAGCAGTATACTTACCATCAACCCATTATCTTAATGGGTCATTTAATGTACGAAAATAGAGGAGCCATAAACACATCCCTAATGCCCATAGAGATTGGGATCTAAGATCAAGATAGTATATTCCATCACTTTAATAGATCATATCCTATAGGAAAGGAAACAGAGCTCAATGACCATTCTATCCAACATCCAAACATAGGGATTGGAAAAGGTATGCCAAGGAACAAAGCGAGACATGACCTTCTTCAGACTTAGGAAACTCTTTTCCAAAATTCAATAACCTTTAAGGAACTTCTAAGGAAAAGGTGGAGGCCATACCTCTACAAAATAAGGGTCTATAGAATGGTCATTGCTTATAGTGCTCAAGCAGCCTGCCAATTTAAGGGGTTGGGAGAGTGGGAGAACAGACAATCCATATTCAAAAATTTCCTGAGGCACCTAGGAGAAGAAAAAAAAACTTCCTAGGAACATATGGAGTTTAAAGGAAAAAAGATTCCAAAAAATATGGAGTCTAAACCATCCATTTTCAAACACCTAAGGTACTTGGGAGAACAAGAAAAGCCTCCCAAGAAATTAGGAAATCCAAGAGAAAAGTGGAAGTCCATATCACCCACTTCTAACTAGCTTCCTAAGACACTTTAGAGAAGTAGAAAAACATCCTAGGAAGTTATGAAGTCCAAGAAAAAGTGGTAGTCTAGAGAAGATGGAGTTCAACCTATATATTTCCCAATGACTTCCTAAGGCACTTGTGAGAACTAGAAAAGCCTCCAAGGAATTTAGGAAGTTCAGGAGAAAAGTTGAAGTCCATAGAAAATGGCGTCTAGACCACCCATTTTCAAACAATTTTGTAAGGCACTTGGGAGAACCAAAAAATCCTCCTATGAACTTAGGAAGTCTAGTAGAAAAGTGGGAGGCTAGATAAGATGAAGTTAAGACCACCCATTTTTAAAAAACTTCCTAAGGCACTTGGGAGAACCAGAAAAACCTCCAAGGAACTTAGGAAGTCTAGGAAAAAAGTTAGAGGCCAGACCACTCATTTTCAACATTTGGGAGAACTAGAAACTTTCCAAGGGACTTAAGAAGTCTAAGAAAAAGTGAGAGTCTAGAAAATATAGAGTCTAGGCCACCCACTTTCAAAACAATTTTGAGACACTTGAGAGCATCATAAAACTACCTAGGAACTTAAAGAGTCAAGAAAAAGAGGGAGTTCAGAGAAATGATGAGCTTATAAAAAGAAAATTTAGAGAAAGTGGAATCATAAACAATGGACTTTGGAAAAAGTTGGAGTTGGTAGAAAAATGTTGAGATTTCAGAGTTTAGGTAAGTCACATTAGAAAACATTGCGGCACAAATATGATAGGACTGCCACTCATTAGATCCTACCCCGAATTTAAAGGATATTCAAAAACCTCTTGTCATGGTCACAACCATCGGGACTCAATTGACCATTCGTGCATCAAAGTGTGAAAATCAGGAGCTAGACTAATGGTTGGTTGCCCAACTACCTAGTCATCTAGCCGACTAGCGATCACATAGTTCCCATCTGCAAGTTCGTGCATCTTGTATGCGTGCTACAATATTTGTCATGAAAGTTTTCCGACATTGCCTAGCCATCCAACCTTCCAGCAATCGTCAATTATGCGGTGGTCTGCGGTCTAATAGGCATCTAATTATAGGTGAATAGCAGTTGAGAAAATGAGAGAAAATAGTGGATCGTGAGGGAAATTTAATCATGCACCATGGCATACTTTTATCCAACTCGTGACATGCATTGATTTATTATGAATGAAATTATGATATGAGAAGCTTGCCAATGGCACTCAAATTCCATTGTTATGCCCCACTTTGTTTTGATTGTCTCAAAATTTCTTACATTTTATCCCCTTACATTTGGTTGTTACAAATGTAATTTTATTATTCCTTTTGGTTACAATTGAGTGCTTTTAGGTACAACTCTTCAATTTTTTTCAAATTTGAATATTTTTAAAGCCAAAAGTGTCTAAAAAATAATAAAATATACCTATGATTTCAAAAACATAAATTTGTTAAAATAATGATAAAATTATGCAAATACGAATCTATTTTTGACATTAAATTGAAAATGAATAACGTAATATTGAGTGATTTTCAAGCACTCATCATAACCCTAACCAACTTCTTGTTAGTCTCTAGCAATAAAAGTGATAAAAACAAAAACAAAATAAAATAAAAGTATCCTAAATTATTGTTGTAGATTGACACTATTGCATTTAGTGTATGCAACAAGCCTTTAAACCCTTAGGTTGTCCTAGTGGATGAGTTTAAGTCTTGTGAGGGCTTTCAATGATGATACTCATAAACATCAAACTAAATGTAAAAAAAATTAAAAAAAAAACATAACAAAAACAGCAACAAGAAAACAAATAATAAAATAAAAACTAAAATTTAAATAAGTAAAAAATCAAACGAAAAATAACAGAGTAAAAAAAAAATACAAAACTTGTCATGCTTTTAGTATTTTTTTAAATTCATGATTAAATCCAAAATATGAGTTAAATTAACATTTCAAGAATCATATTTCACATAAAAAATGTATTAATATTGACTTACCCAATTTTAGTGTTAGAAATCCAAGTTTTCTTCGACTATAATCCTCACAAGTCATACTCTCAATATTACATTGATCCTATAGATTTAAGAACAAAATCAAAGTTACATGAAGTTATGTAAAGAAATGAATTAATGAGTTCATATATGTTTAAAGAATAAAAGCTCAAAATGGTGTGTTACATTGATCTCATGAGAGGAATCAAATGAAAGAATTTATAAATAAATCACATACTATTCTTATGCATCAATTAAAATCATAAAGCAAGAATATCAAGTATTGATAAGTGTTTAAAAGCACTTAATTTGCCATGATTTTATGCATGTAAAATGATTATATAGATTTGTATTTTCTTATTTTACTATCATTTTATGAAAATATATCTTTTCAAAATCATGGGTATATTTTGTTGTTTTTTAGGTATTTCTTGTATTTAAAAAGATTCAACTTAAAGAAATTTACTTGAAGCACTCTATTATAACTTAGAGGATTAAAAGGAAAATATATGTAAAGCATTACATATGATTTAAAAATTGAAAAAAAGAAATGCAAAGAAAAGGGTTCCAAGTGATACAAATTGAAGTGTGCCACGACATTAATATATTGTGTGGTATGATGCAACACGAGATAAAAGGGAAACATCATATGATGCAGGCTGTGGTGTGAAAACATTGTGTGCTATGGAACAAATATCGAATCATGCTCAAAATTGTGTATACGTATGTTGCGGTGTGGAAAAGTTGTATGCTACGGTGCCAAGATAATTATTTTCACATTTTTCTCCTTTACTCACCCTATAAATAGTATCCTATTTCTATTATAAAAATGATCCAATAATTTCCTAATCCTCTATATTTCTTAGTATCTTAAGATTTTATTTTATTAGTTTAAAATTCTTTTTTCAATTGAGCGTTAAACAATCTAGTTTTATGTAATAGTTTTAGTTTCAATTCAATAAACATATTTTGAGATATTTCAAAATATAAGAAATTTTAAAGAATTCTGATTTATTGATAATTTATTAAACTATGCATGTCTGTCTATAAATATTTTGGGATACTAGTAACATTGTTACGATTGTAAAATATTAAAGTAGGTAAAACATTTTTATAAAATGAATTAAGTTTAATTTCTTCATCAAGATTTTAAAAAAAGTTTGTTAAAGAAAAGTATATCGACGTAGTATTATTCATAATAAATAAGAGAATTAGATTTATGATTTAATTATGTGGTTTTTAAATCTTTGACCTATATCAATTATATAGTAATAGGGAAAATTCTATTTTGAATATTTTTACAAGAATTACTATACAAAAATATATTGATGACATATTTTTAGTAATAGTTTTAAAATTTGAAAGTTATTTTCTAGATACTGAAATTATTAACCTAACTTAGACATATTGATAAGAGTTTAAATTATTAGACCCAACCGAAAGAGGCAATTGAATGATTCATTATTATAAAAGAAGTATAATTTAATTAAAATTAACTACTAGGGTTGACTGAAGGCAGTAAGTGATTTTAATTAATAAGAAAACGTTTGACTTAATAAATATTTTATTTTTATATATAAGCGAATCAATAATCTTAATTCATAAATTTAATAGCCTACTTAATATTGAGAAAACATGATTAATAAACTAATACATTCCACAAATTCTCCGCTATATGATAAATATTTAATTGCTTAAATTTTTATTGAATCTATCTTTATTTGTTTGTCAATAGTTTAGATACTCAACTAAAATAGTCGTGATAGGATATTTAGGTTTTTATTTTTTTTTTAAGAATTTGTTGAATAATTTAAAAACTACATTATTCCTCTTTAGATGACCTTATAAGTACATTTATCATTTTTTATAAGTAAATCGTGAAATTGCAAGCTATTTTATAAATCATACAAAATTTGTACACGCATCTAGTAGATACCTTTGGAATGAATGAAAATGCAAGGACTTCAAGGGAAATTATTTCTTACTTTTTTTATAATAGTCATTTCTCACAACTTTTAAGGACTTTTGGCTAATAGTATTTAGTTATATTATTGATATTTTCTCTTTGTTTTAATATAATATTTTTTAGAGAGTAGACCCATGTACACATTTGGAGGATTTTGGTGAGTGACTAAATTTGGATTTCTTTTGTATTGGCTTTAGGAAACACCATACGTATCTCCTTTTGTGGAAGTCATGCGTGAATAAAGAAGGCATACACTTTAATTTCTACTTAAGTCTTTAAATTTAAGCAATAAAAATAAGTATATGACACTATCATATGTAAAAAACCTATAGATATCATCTAATAATTTTAATGAATAAGAAGAGTATTTAAAGGTGTTATAAAATATTATCTCTCAAAATAGAATGATAATATGCTCAAAATAGAATGATAATATGCTCAAAATAGAATGATAATATGCTCAAAATATTCTCACAGGGTAGTCTCCGCTATTTGATTCCTACACACCAATTTTTCAATTATCTCAATCTTAATCATTCAAGCATGAAACAAAAACTACAACAAAAATAAACTAGTTATCACATTACTTTATGATATGTTTAAGATATTAAGCCAACAATGAAAAGACTCCATAATTTGCTTAAAATCAACTAAAAGTTTGATAATTTTGTAAGAAATATTTTAAAATTTGAACCTAACTATCCCTAAACCAATAAACTAAAGTAAAATAAAATAAATTTAAACACATGTTTAATAAAAAAAACTAAAAATGGCCTAAGTTTACTGTAACTTTTCCTCCATCTCCAGCCTAAAATATACATTGCTCTTAATGTAACAAATGAAAATGAAAGATAAAGAATAAATAAGAGAATAGTTACCCATTTGTTGTTCATGATCAAGTAGTTGAAATGGAAATTCAGATGCATCCATCATTTTAAATATTTTAATCCACACGGACAAAAGTTGTGTTCTTCTCATACATCTTAACAAATAGTTATAAATTTTAGCAATTCTAAATAAAATGAACAAAGTTCACATAAACAGGAAGCTAAAACAAACTAAAGTAAAATAAATTATACTAAATATAAAATAACATAAAACAATTTAAATTCAAAAGCAAAAAAATATTAATTAAAATAAAAAAATAATATTGCATAAAAATGATGAGTTTCCTCCCATCAAGGGCAATTTTAACATCTTATCAAGATGTGGTCATCATCATGGTACTAAGGATTACATATCCATATTCAGTCAATTTTTGCTATGTTGTGTTCTCTTTCTAAATAAGGCTTCACACGATGCCCATTTACCTTGAAATTTCATTGAGTCTTAGTATTCATTAACTCATCCACTTCATTTGGACGGGTGATTGTAAACGGTCCACCCTACCTTGATTTCAATTTTCCTAGAAACAATCTCATAACTTTCATTTCAAGAAGAAAAGACTTACGGACTAGCTTTTTGTCGTGATAGTGCTTAGTGCGATTTCTATATAACTTTGTATTTTCATATGATTCATCCCTAATATCATAAATCTTACTAATTTGGAGCAAAAACTTCTCTCCTAATTTATTTAAATCCATGTTTAACTCTTTAATTACGCAATAAGCCTTATGTTCAAGTTGAATGGATATGTGGTACACTTTCCCAAAGATTAATTAATTGGGGATCACCCTAATGGGTGTTTTGTAGGCTGTGTGGTATGCACACAAGGCATCATTCAACTTGATTGATCCATCCTTCCTTGAAGGGGACACAATGCATTCCAAAAGTTTGTGGATGACACAGAGTAGGGACTTTGCGTGTGATGTTATATATATTTAGTACCCTATAATTTGTTGAAAAAATGGCTAGAACCATCTAAATAACAAATACTTAGAAGATTTCATGACTACGTTAACATCATTAGTTTTAGTGGGAATAGGTTCTACCCACTTGGACACATAATCAACAACAACCAAAAAATATTCATTACCAAGAAATGGAGGAAATAGACTTATAAAGTTAATTCCCCATACATCAAATAGTTCAACAACCAAATTATATGTCAAAGGCATTGATCACTCTATGAAAGTAGAGTCATTAGCACACATTTTTACGTAATATTTTCTTATTTTATTCAATAAATAGTATTTTTGTGCCAAAAATATTAAAATATAAACTTTTTAGTGAAAAGGGTGAAAATATAATTATAATGTTTTTTGTATTTTTTATGAATTTTTAACGTAGGGCCAATCAAGAGTTTCCACGTGGCCTACCACGCAAGCAAATGAGTTGACTTGGAAAGTCATGAAAATAGGGACAACAAATCATATATCTCCATGTGTAAGGAGGAAGAACCATGTGCCATGTGACATCATGAAATTCAATCGAAGTTTGGAGATCGATCAAACAATACTACCATTTGTTGCGACATGATTGCTTCCCACGCTCCAAACGTGAGCTGCACCATCCATTACCGTGAATCATGTTGAGCTATGTGGTGCTAAATTAGTATGCATTGACTCAGATCAGTCTCCCCTACCATGCGTCACACTCTAATTTTCCCAGTAAATTTTGTGTGCCACATGTCATGTTGTAATTGGCTAGCATTGTTGATTTTTTTTTATTTTGATATCAACCCTTATTTGAAATTGATCTGACGGTCTAGATTGCACCTAAGCTATATTTAAGCCTTTAATCACCTCATAAACCCTAAGGGCCATCATAAGTATAATTTTGGTCAATTTGTGGAGCTAAAAAGAGAGAAAAATACAGAAACATTCAAGAGTGAATACAATTTTGGTGGAGATTCAAGAGGAGATTAGCATTACAATTCAAGATATTAATTGTATTTTTCTTCTACTCGTTTATTTATCATTTTTATGTCTTTATTTATGAAAAATATGAGCTTGATGAAGACAATTATTTGTAGTTAATTTATTAATCTATGAATCTCATGAACCCAATAATTTATCTATAGAGGCAATTAAATATATTTGGAAAATTATTTAATTATTTTTCTTGATGAAATAACATGCATAGTTTATAGGCAGAGATGTATGATTCTTATATATGTGATCCATAATTGATGAACTTATGAATAGTGTGCAATTTAATTGGCTGAGAGTATGATTAAATTAATTACTATATGGTGTGTAATTTACTTGAGAGAGGAATACATGCTGGGTTATTTTCAAAGGATTATGTAATTAATTGATAATTATAATGGGGGGATTTTAGCAATTTACATGTTTAGAAAACTGGGGGATTAAGTATTCCCAGATCTTTTCTCATATATCTTCTTAGTTACCAAATCTGATTTAATTAATTATTGTTATTTACTTTTACTTATTTTAATTTTGCTTCCTTAAAATATAAAAACATAAAAAAAATTGATTTTTAGTTTTTTAGTTTTAAAAATTAGCTTTTAATAAAATAATCTCTGTGGGAATAATCTTTTCTTATCATCATATTTTTTTTATGATACGTATACTTGCATATTCATTTCACACACAAATTGTGTGACGATTTGACATTTCATCACATTTTCCTATATTACATGTCCATTTAAATCTATCACAATGTATGCAAAATATGTGAGCATCCTTCTAGTAAAATTTAGACTGCAATACCTCAAGGACTATTTTCTTACAATCAAAATGGTCCTAACAATGAAACTCATGACAAAAGGCCAAAATGCTCTTATGTTTCTCTTTAGGTAAACACATTTGGAGGACTTTATCTTGACCAATCTTGAATAGATAAGGCCTGCAAGAATGTAAAAGATTTTTCTTTTATTGAAAAGAAATGTTAGGTCTCAAAATACTAATAGCATGACAATTGAGTATGTCAGCATACCCTGGGTTTGGACCTACTGAAAATAATTATTTATTAGGAAAAGTTTCAACAATATCTTTTTTACTCTCACCTTAGAGGGAATTGAATTCAAAAATTAACCTAGACAGATGATCAGCTACTAAATTTTCACTACCTTTCTTATCTTTGATCTCTAGGTTAAATTCTTACAAGAGTAAAATCCATCTTATTTATTTAGTTGTTTATTTTTTAATTTTTTATTTAGACATATCCTTTAGTATTGTAGAAACATAGTTGATTCTATTGCATGAGTAGAGTTCATGAGGGAGAAATCTTACCTTTAGATCTTGAAATTGAGCATACTTTGAGATGGATTAGAAAAAAAGAAGTTGTCACCCAAGAGAAAAAATGGCTAATCCATTAGACATAAACAATAATGAGCTAAACTTGCACAATCAAATGTTTTTGATGGATGATATAGATAGAGCTATGAATGAATATGCAATACCTAAGTTGGAAGGGTTGAATCCAAGTATTACAAGGCCAAACATTCAAGCTAATCAGTTTGAACTAAAGCCATTGGTGTTTCAAATGCTACAAACAATTGACAAATTTAGTAGATTATCAACAAAGGATCCTCATCTTCATCTCAGATTGTTTATTGAAGTTGTTGATTCATTTAAGTTTAGTGGTGTAAAAGAGGAGGAATTTAGGCTTAGATTTTTCCCTTACTCTTTGTGAGACCCTGCTCGAGCTTGGCTAAACTCTTTGCCACCTGATTTCATTACAACTTGGAATGGTTTGGCGGAGAAATTTTTGATGAAATATTTCCCACCAACAAAGAATGCCAAGTTTGTGAATGACATTACTTCCTACCAACAATACAAAGGAGAATATTTATATGAACCATGATAAAGATTCAAGGAATTGCTAAGGAAGTTTTCTCATCATGGTATTCCTTCTTGGATCCAAATAGAGACTTTTTATAATGGTATCAATACTCAAAGAAGAACTATTGTTGATGCATATGCTAATGGAGCTTTACTAGTCAAATCTTACAATCAAGCTTATGATTTACTTGAGAAAATGGCTAGCAATAATTATCAATGGCCAATGGAGAGAATCACAGCCATAAGAAGAGTAGCCGAAGTACATGAGGTAAATGATATCATAGCAGTTATAGCTCAAGTTTCATCTTTGGTTAATTTTTTGTAGGCTTAAATCTCGCTAGTGAGTATAAACTAGGTTCAAGATTCAAGAGTGTCATGTGTTTTTTTGTGGAGGAGCTCATTTGTTTCATAATTGTCCAAATAATCTTGAATCCATATGCTATATGGATAATGTGAATCAAAATAATAATTCATACTAAAATACATAAAACCCATGATATAGACAACTTCCACATTTCTCTTGGAGTAATAACAATAGTCAAGGTGGTAATCAACTCAACCACTAATCATTTCCACCACCTGGTTTTCAACAACCACATCAATCACAAGCCTAAAAGAAGAAGCCCTGTACTGAGGATAGTATAAATGATTTAATAAGGATGATGAAAGACTTCACCTAATCAGTAAATATAAAAGTGTCCATTTAAAAGGCTTCAATTCAAAATTTCAAGAGCCAAATGTGACAACTCGCTCAGGCTATAATTCAAAGACCTTAAAGTAACCTTCCAAGGGACATAATTTTAGATCCACGAAGAGAAGGTAAGGACCAGTGTAATGCCATAGGCTTGAGAAGTGGTAAAAGTTTAGAACAGGAACATAAGACAAAAAAGGATGAGGAGAAATAAGAAATTAACTAGGTTGAGAAGGAACTATTGGATAAAGAGAGCACTAAAAAAGAAATAATTCACCCACAGAAAACAACCTTTACAAACCCAGTATTCCTTTCCCTCAAAGACTATAAAATAAAAAGTCAGATACGTAGTTTTCCAAATTTCTGGAAGTCTTCAAGAAGCTGCACATAAACATACCATTTGTAGAGGCATTTTAAAAAATGCCATCTTATGCCAAATTCATGAAGGATATACTATCAAAGAAAAGGAGGCTTGGAGATCATGAAACAATAACCTTGACTGAAGGTTATAGCACCATCCTTGATAGAAAATTACCACGAAACTAAAAGATCCATGTAGTTTTGAAATCCTTTGCACTACCATTATCAGTCTTGTAGAGATTGGGGGTTGGTAAAGCTAAACATACTTTAGTAACATTAAAGATGGAAGACATGTTAATTAAAAGACCCCGGGGTGTGGTAGAAGATGTGCTAGTAAAAGTTAACAAATTCATTTTTTCAGTAGACTTCATTGTGCTAGACATGGAGGAAGATTGCGATATTCCTATCATACTTGGTCGTCCTTTCTTAGCAACCGGAAAAGAACTCATTGATGTAAAAAATTGATAGTGCTAATGAATGCTTAAGGATAAGTGTTACTGAATATGGGGACAACTTAAAATAATATGTTGAGTCGATAACACTTACAACTTTTACACATGATACTATGAATAAGGGCATAATCTCACCAAAAAACAACTCAAGTAATTTTAACTTTGAAATTATGGAATCAATGGTGGATATTGTGGATTGTGTGAACTTTTAGGAGGATGCTTCTCATGTGTGTATTAAAGGCGATTATGGAAAATTTTGAGATAGGAACTCAAACCATCAATTGAAGGGCAAACAAGTTTAGACCTCACACTTTTATGTCCCATCCCTAAGCTTGTAGGAAAGTAAAAGAGTCCAATGGAGAGGTGAAAATGATGTTGGAAATACATAAATTAGATGAGTTACAATGGAGTTCTTATAAGAATGCCAAAAAGTTCAAAAGGAAAACAAAAATATGGTATGCGAAGAGTATTGAGCATCATGTTTGCAAATAAGAACATAAGGTATTACTCAAAAAATCAAGACTCAAATTGTTTCTAGGAAAACTCAAAAGTAAATGGACACAAAGGGATGTACCTTCGGATGTGATATGGTCGTCTAGTCAAGGACGTTAAATGTGACGCTGGTTGGGAGGCAACCCAACGTTATTTTACTTATATTTTCATTGTTTTTGCTTTATAGGTGAATAAATGTAGAGAGAAATGGCACAACAAGAATGAGCATTTCAGCGACAGAAGTGGTGTGCCATGATTAAATGAGTTTTCTTTTCTTTTACCTTTACATATTTATATGTGCACCTTGGGGACAATGTATAATTTAATTTTGGGGGAGGGAACTTCATTCTCTACATTTTTCTTACTATGCATTTTAAAATTTTTAGGAATATTTTTTTAGGGAATATTTTTTTATTTTTAGGATGTTTTTAATCATGATTTAGGTAGAAACTAATAAATATATGAAAACTAAATGCATGCATGCTTGATATGAAACACATGACCTCAATGATAAAAATTGGTTGTCATGACTAAAATAAGGAATGTAACATATTTGTTAAGATATTTACATTAATCATGTGATATGCTTGCTAGTTTTGATTGGATTGATTCAAATTTTTATGCACATTTTATGTTTTATTTTGGTGTTCTTATTGAGAGAAAATTTGTAGTGAGTTATGCGAGTTGATGAGATCTATTAAGTTTTAGAATCTATTTGATCATTCCTTGAGGCAAAATCCTAAATAGTATTTATCAAAATAAATGATTTAGGCCTTATTTGGATTGATTGAGCCTTTCAAACTAACCCTTGTTAATATCTGTAGTCACCTATTTGAGCCTAATAAAGAACCATTCATATCTTTAAGCCATGTTTTATGCCTAGCTGATAATAATTACCTTTATCCTTGTACCTATAACTTGTATGAAAGGAAAAAAAGTACAATCATGTGTTATGTTATAGAGGAAAGTGAAATGTAATGCACCTTAAAAAAAGAGAGAGAAAGAAGAAGAAGAAGCAAAACTCACAATACAATTATCCCTCTAAAGAAAAAGAAAAAAAGAATTGAAAATAAGTTTTGGGGTGTTGTAAAGTTAAAAAAAAGAGATGTGTAATAAAATAATATGAAAATAATGACAAAAGAAGATGCACTAAAATATCAAGTTAAAACTCAATTGTAGTTAAAAAGTGAATGATGAACAAAAAGAAAGCTAAGGCGTGGAAAGATCCTAAATGTCTTTATTTATCGACCTCTTACCTAAGTCTTACACTACAACCATGTAAAGTCCTTATTGAACTTTAGTTAAGTGCATATTTATATTAGTGGAAAGGGATGTGGAAAATAGACTTATGAGACTTGTTCTAAGATTGAATTGATTAGCATACTCATATAGGTTGATTTCATGAGTGCAATGGATGATATCATGTGCAACACACACACACGAATCAATTTTTCAAAAACCTTGCTTACTCATATTGGCTTTACTTGAGGAAAACTAAAGTGTTAAGTTTTGGGGTGTGATGACTCTATGAAAGTGGAGTCATTATCGTACTTTTTACTTAATATTTCGTTTTTTATTCAATAAATAGTATTTTTGGGGCCAAAAATATTAAAATATAAACTTTTTAGTGAATAGGGGTGAAAATATAATTTTTGAAATTTTTAGAAGTTTTATGAATTTTTAACGCAAAGCCAATAAGGAGCTACTACATGGCCTATCACGCAAGCAAATGAGTGTACTAGGAAAGCCACGTGGATGCCACACAAGTAGGAACAATGAATCATAGATCATCACGTGTGAGGAGGATGAATTACATGCCACATTTTAGCTCGGTATTCAATCTGAGTTCGGAGTTGGTCAAACAACACTACCACATGTTGCCACGCGATTACTCCCCGTGCTCCACCCATGCACTACACCATCTATTACCACGAATCACATTGAGCTGTGTGGCTTTAACTCATTGTGCATTGATTCAGACTAGTCTCCCCTACCATGCATCATGCTCTGATTTGCCTAGTGAATTCTATATGCCATGTTTCGCACTATGATTGGCTGGGGCTATTGATTTTGTTTGTTTTGATCTCATCCCTTATCTAAAGCTAATATGACAATCTAGATTGCACTTGATCTATATTTAAGTACCCAATCAACCCATAAACCCTATCGGACCAGCATTAGCATTTTGGTGAAGATTTAAGAGGAGATTAACACTAAAATTCAAGAGATTAATTGTATTTTTCTTCTACTATTTTATTTATCAATTTTTATGTCTTTATTTATGAAAAATATGAGCTTTATGATCACAATTATGTGTAGTTAATTTATTAATGTAGGGATCTTATGAACCTAATTTTCACCATGTGATGATCTAATATTTTATCCCATTATAATTTTAATTTGATTATATTATTTTATCTGATTTTTATGCTATTAATTATTTGGCCAGCAATTTATCTATAAAGGCAATTAAATAGATTTGAAGAATTATTTAATTATTTGTCTTGATTAAGTAACATGCAGTATTTCTAGGCAGAGGTGGATAATTCTTATGTATGTGATCTATAATTGATGAACTTAATGAGTAGTATGAAATTTAATTGGCATGAGAGTGTAATTAAATTAATTTCTATATAATGTGTAGTTTACTTTAGAGAGATTATATCGTATAAGTATTGTCTGTAAGAATGTAAAATGTTTTTCTTTTATTGAAAAGAAATGTTAGGTCTCAAAACACCAATAGCAAGACAATTAAGTATGTCAGTATACCATGGGTTTGGACCTACTGAAAATAATTATTTATCAAGAAAAGTTTCAACAATATCTTTTTTACTCTCTCCTTCTAGAGAATTGAATTCAGAAATTAACCGAGATAGATGATCAGCTACTAAATTTTCACTACTTTTTTTCTCTTTGATCTCTAGGTTAAATTCTTACAAGAGTAAAATCCATCTTATTAGTCTTGGCATAAAATTATGTTTACTTGATAGATTTTATTAAGAAATATGATTATAATGCATAATTACTTTATAACCTATTAGTTATGATCTAAATTTGTCTAAGGAAAACACAACAACTATGAATTCCTTCCCAGTGGTGGAATAATTCATTCTGGCATCATTGAGGGTTTTGCTAGCATAATATATGACATGCAAATGCTTATCCACTCTCTATCCCAAAATTATTCCTATATAATAATAAGAAGCATCACACATAATTTCAAATAGGAGAGGCCAATTAGGTGCCATAACAATAGGGACAAATTTTGATTTATACTTCAAAGTGATAAGAGCTAAATTATTGCATTTTTGTTATAATTTAAATGTTGATTATTTAATCCACAAATGTCATTTCATGGGTATTTCATTTTTAAAGTGCAATTTCAGGTAAAATCATGATTTTGGAAAAGTTTGGGACAAAGTACAATGATCGGGATTGAATGAAAATAAAAAGAAAACAAAGTTTCAAAATTTAGAATTTCTGTCGTCGGCGAGAATATTCTCGCCGCCGGCCAAAGTATTCTGGCCGCCGGCCAAAATCAGCGAATCAAAATAGTAACTTTTCCAGAAATCTCGTCGCGGCGAGGATGTCGTCGCCGCCGGCGAGTTTCGTCTGAAAACACATTTTTATGTTGTTTTGTTCCAAAATTACCCCCAAAACCCTAGATCTATATATACAATATAATGGAGAAAGAGGTAGTATGGCAGAGAGGGCAGATCTAAGTTATTTTTGGAGGAGAAATGGCAATTTTGGAGAGAAAGTTTGGAGAAGCTTGAAAGATCATCACCATTGTTGCTACCAAGTCTTCATCTTCAAGAGTTTTTCATCTCATCACCATTTGTTATTCATGGATTCAATTGAAATAATGTTTGTTCTTATTTCTATTACGAACTAATTCGTTTTTGCTAAGGCTATGATGTAGTTGAATCAAGAAAATCTGATTTCTTTTGTTATTTTTATATGAGTTCATTGTTTTCAAGTTGAGTATTTATTTTCATACTTAATGATTTTAAATTTCTGATCAAGATTTAGATGATTTGTTGCATTATATTGAGACCTGGAGGAGATGTGTAATGAATGCTTCTTGTGATAAATACCGTATGTTGAATGCGAGTTTGACACCTAATGCATGATGTATGTGGTTATTCTAGAAATTCCATAAATCGTAATGTGCTTATTTGTGATTAAATCTTCATAGAAATATAGTTGGTTTTCATAGATAAGTAATTCTAATATAACTCGAGAGAGAGTATTAGATAAGTTTGGGTTTTTCAATCATCACTTCTAGCTTTGATTCTCATATAACACGACTTGAAATCGGATTGAATTGATTTAGCGAAATCAAATGCCTTAGCATTTTTAATCATTTGTGAACAACATTCAATTTTGTTATTTGCATATAGTTTTAAGTTAATTGCTTCTTAAACAATTTCAACAATTCAGTTTTCAAATAAAATTAGGATTAGTCAATTTTGGTACTTAGTAACGCCATTCCTTGTGGATTTGATATCCATACTTTTGTGAACTTTATTACTTGAACGATTCGTACACTTGCGAAAATACGCATCACAAAGTGTTAAAGGTGATAAGATAATCATCATTAAAATAAAAATATATGATGACTTATTTTAGAAAAATATTTAATAAATCACCTATAGAAACCTGCATGTCCTAAGAAGCTACTAATTCCCGTAACAGATGTAGGGGGTTGTACTTTAGCAATCAACTCAATTTTTGCCTTATCGACTTCAATTCCTTTGTTAGAAATTACTTATCCTGACATAGTTCTTTGTTGTACCATATAATGAATTTTCTCCTAACTATGTCAGGATGCATTCAATACGTCGTTCTAAAAATAAAATTAATTTATGCAAGCAATCATCAAATGAGTTTCCAAAACGTGATTAGGGTATTGTATAATCTAAATTGCATCCTTTTAAAAGTAAATATCCTAAAAGGACATGTGAAAATGGTCTTCTCATAATCTTCTAGTGTAATAGGTACCTAATAATGACCTGAAAGGCCATCCAAATACAATTAAATTCATGCCCAATAAAATTTTCTAACATATGATCAATGAATGGAAGAGGAAAGTGGTCATTTTAGTGTACAAATTTAGTTTCCTGAAATCTATACACATCTTCCATCCTATGATTATACTATTGGGAAATAATCCATTTTTATTATTTTTAACTATTATTATTCTAGATTTCTTTGGTACCACATGAACTAGACTAACCCACTTCTAAGAGTTTCAAAATTTCTTTTTTAACCACCTATTGCATGATTGGATTTAGTCTCATTTGGACCTCTCTAATGGGTTTAGCATTATCATCAACTTTGATCTTATACATACATATGATAAGACTAATGCCTCTTATATCTCAGATACTCTATCCTATTGCTTCCTTGAATTTCTTAAGCATCTTAACAAGTTCATTTTCTTGTGTTTGGGTCATAGTGGAAGAAAGAATAGCTAGACAAGTTTTCCCTTATCTAAAAAACACATTTTTTAGGTGCTTAGGAAAATATTTTAATACTAGATTAGGTGGGATAACCTCTTCCCTATATAAAGTACCAGGCAAATCTAAGAGTGTACTAGAATTTTCTATTGGTTCAGAATTTTCTAGTAATTCATATACCCTTCAGTCTTCTCATCTAAATCCTATTATACCTTTTCAATTGTAAGAATGACTTCTAGTTTGTATTCCAATTGATCTTGCAAAAGGTATCATGAACAAGTCTATTTATAGAATTAACATTAAAGCATTCATATATAGTAGAGATAGAAGGAATAGGTAGACAATTAAAAACTTTAAAATGAACAGTCTCTCCTTAGATTGTCATTGTAAAATTTCCATTTTAGATATAAATAATAGTCTTGGTAGTGGCCACAAATGATATACCAAAAAGTATTGTATGTTCTTTATCCATGGCTGGGTTTTTCTGCATATCGAGAACCATTCCCTTTGAATATTTAATAGATCTATCCACAAGTTGAAGGGACACAATTGTACATTTTAAGTCTTCCAAACATAGGTGCAAGAATATCGAATATGGAATCAAATTAATACTAGCACCTAAATAAAGCATTGCTTTAGTTACCTTTATACCCCCCATAGTGATGTTAATGACAAAAATTCTTGGGTCTTTCAACTTTAGGGTAGCTGATGTTGAAGCATAACATTAGCAACGTCTCATACCACAACTCTCTCATTAGGCTTATATCTCTTATTCTTAGTTTTCAATTCCTTGCAAAACTTAGTATAGGAGGGCATATTCCTTATCATATATAATAAAGGTAAATTTATATTAACTTTAGAAAGCATAGTGAAAAGATTAGAGAATTACTTATCTTATTTTGATTCCTTCAGAGGGTGTGGGAATGGTATTGGTAGTTGATGTGGCTTTGATGTCTTTTATATTTTGAGAATGTCAGTTGACTCCTTAATTCTTTCACAAGGTTTATAATGATTGGCATTTGTCTCTCCACTTTCTTAGGAGACTACATTTTCACTTTCTTTGTTACCTACATCAAATAGTAAATCATTAGAATTATCAAGTAAAATTTTGTTAACTACCTTACCACTTTGAAGAATTGTAACATCATTCGCTTGTTATGCTTAATAAGGCAGCTTTCCTTTTTCTTGCTTTTGCATTTTCTTTACTGGATACCTAGCTTTAGATTCCACCTTTTTTTACCAAAGCCTCTATGGAATTCAACCTTTGATTATTTATCTTCTGGTTATCCCTGCTAACTTGAATAAAGACACTCAAGTTTTCTTCTAAGGTTGGCTTATAGAATTGATTTGGTGGATAAGGTTCATTTACATACAACCCTTGTATTTGGTTTTGGACATATGTTAAGTTATTGTTTGGTTTCCATTAAAGATTAAGGTGATTGTAAGTGTTGGAATAATACCTTTGCATAAAATTGGCTTCTCCAAGGTACCCATGCTAGAATCTCCTACAATCGAATAATCTTTAGCACTATGCCCAATTGTACCACAAACTCTATATTCCTTTTGGTTTGAAAGTTGGCAAGAGATGAGGAGTTTCAATTGCTTAGTTAATTCTACAAGTTGCAAAGCAATTTTTTTCCTTAAGCCAACTTCATCAACTCCTGATCCCCTTCCTCTAGCACTCTTTTGTTTGGAATTAGTACCCAACATCTCATATAGTCATTAAGTTTACTATTCTATCTTTTCTCCCATAGCTCCACCTACAACATTATCAACAGTGTACTAACACTATTGTGTTAGTCCATCATAAAAAGAATATATAACGTAATTGCAATGGAAAATTATGATGTGGGCATTGGATCAAAAGGACTTTAAATCTATCCCAAGCATCATGAAAGGGCTTTCCATCCATTTAAAAAACATTGCTATTTTGGCCCTTAAGTATACAATCTTTTGATGGGAATAAAACCTACCCATAAATTTATTTTAAACTACCTCCTAAGTAGTTAATGAACTTAGTTGCAGAGTCATGAACCAAGACTTAGCTCTATCCTTGAATGTATAAGGAAAACATCTAGTCCTAAGTTGATATTCATCAAATAAAAGAAAATAAAAAGAAAAAATTAATCTAAAATAATAAATTATAAATTAGGACACAAAAATACTAAAAATAAATTAAGTTTGAAAAAATTAAAATTAAAATAATTATTTTTATAAAAAGTCAACTAATAAATGAAATATTAATTTTTTTGAAAATATCTTAGCCCATTAATAACTAAGATATATATTTTTTATTTTAATTTTTTTGAAAATTTTTAAATAAAAAGAAATCATGAATGTTTACAAAATGAAAAGTTTTTAAGATATTTGATAATAAAAATTTAAAATGTCATTTCTTCCTGACAATGATATCAAAAACTTTATGTACACATTTTGTGTTTTAAAATAGCTCACAAGTGTATGAACCATTTTGTAAAAAGTAATAAGTATACTTTCAAGGTGAGTCTAAAGATGATTTATGTGGTTTTAAATAATTCAACAAAACTCTTTAAAACAAAATTAAACCTAAATATTTTGTCACAATATTTGAATTTTGAAAAAAAAATATTAATCTTAAATGATAAAATTAATAAAAAGATAGAGGATAGATTAATTTACATAAATTACAGGTATTTATGTAATTAATAAATCATGGAGAATTAATGAGATATTTAGCTAGTTGATTTTGTTTGGTAGAATTAATTAGTTTAATGAAATATAAACCCAAATAATTGATTTTTTTATATATAAATAACACATTTGGCCAATCCATTATTCTTTATTAATTAAATCTCTTAACACCTTCCGTTGGGTCATCAATTAATTTAATTAAATTTTTCTAATTTTATAAGAAATTATCAAACCATTTAACTTACCACCTTTAGTCGAGCCGATAATTTAAACTTTTATTCAAACTATGTAAATTAGATTTTAGATTCATCTATCTGAAAAATAACTTTCATATTTAAAATCTATTATAAGAAATATGTTATCAATATATTTCTCAATAATAATTCTTTGTAAATGTTTTTGAAATAGAATCATGATTATAAATTAGATCCTAAAATCTAATATTCAGATTTTAAATCTATTAAGAAAAATATATCATCAATATAAAGTTTATTATTGAAAAATATATTGATGATATATTTTTCTATAATAAACATTGTATAAGTATTGAATGAAGAAATAAAGATCAATTTATTTTATAAAAATATTTACCTAAATTAATATTTCACAAGCATAATGACGTAACTAATAACCCATAGTAATTTTTAGTCAGACATACTTAGATTTAATAAATGGTAAGTAAATTAAAAATAACATTTAGAAAGATACATAAAATTAAATTCTTAAATAATAGAACAAAATTAAAATTAATACCTTAATTATATCCTTCAATGTACAAAATTTTAATACTAATTTTTATCTAAAAGTCTCCAAAAAAATCTTCCTATACTATTTCTTAAATAAAAAAACTATTACATAAAACTTGCAATAACTAAATTCCTAAGTTGCTAGAGAAAACTGCAAACACTATATTACAAATCAGAACTCAAATGATTATTGTTGTGTTTATTTATGGGTGAAGAGTGGCTAAAAATGGGAGATAATAGCGAATTGTGAGGTAAATTTATCCACAAAGTGGTATGTATTGATTTTGGTACACATAAAACTTTGTTCCAAGAAGCACACCACGTGTCACATAAATTCCACGACTACAACCCACTTTATTTGATTGTCCCCAAAGTTTTTTGTATTTTACCCCCATATATTTGGTTGGTACATATGGAAGAATTATATATATAATTCTTTAATTACTCTTGGTTACAATTGAGTGCTTTCAAGTATAATTCTTTAACTATTTTTTAATTTGAGTTATTTTGAAGCCAAAAATACCTAAAAAAACAACAAAAGATACCTGTGATTATGACAATATAGATTTGCTAAAGTAATGATAAAATTATGTAAATGAAAATATATTTTTGACATTAAAATGCAAATAAATCATGTAATATTGAGTACTTTTCAAGCACTTATCAATCGCCCATGCTTAGTCCTACATTCGCTATGTTCTGTTTTTCCATGTGCTGTCCAAGATTCTCCTAGACTCGTGTTGGGTGTTGATACCAACCTCATCCTGGAAAGTTGGAGCTAATTAATTTTAGTTCCATCTTGAAACTTCCTAAATGTTTTATGAAAAAATTACTAAGTGTTTTCCTAATACAAATGTTGCATCCCCATAGCAACTAAGACTTTTCTGCCCTACATCACCTAAAAGTGCTTGCCCATGCACCACCTATTTCAAGTGTGATCTCTGAAGGTCACAAAAATAGACAAGTATGATTTCCTAAGGATACAAAAAATTATTCAAGTGTAGGCCCAAGGTCAATTAAGTACTAAGTATGTACAAGTTTTGCATTCAATAAGCAAGCTAAAAATTGCAAAATAAAATGTGGAGTACTAGTAAAAATTTTCAAAGTGAAGTGTTGATCTCATTTAAAATTTCAAGTGCATCTAGAGCTACAAAGTAAAGCCAACTACCAAAACTTTGACTAAAAGTAAAAATAAATAAATAAAATATAGAATAAAGTATGTGTCCTAACTCCTAAGTCCTAAAGTGGTCATCTCTGATGAGTGCTTGAAAAGCACTAATATTTTATGATTTTATTGAGCTTAAATGTAACAAATAGGTTTGATTATAGCATATTTATGTGAATATTCATGCAAATCTATATGTTTGAAATTCAAGTATTTTCTATTATATTTTTGGCGATTTTAGCTTTAAATATATAAGTTTATCAATACATAAAGCATAGTACTTAAATAACTCAATTTGAACCTTAAAAGCTTAAAAGAATATGGCATATAAGGGGTGCAAAACAAGAATTCAAGTGAAACATTTTGCACCACAACTAAGATTTAGTGTGCCATGGTTCACTCCTCTCTCGATGATTCCTTGGGCACGTTACACTTTGTTATGATGTGTAATAAGTGGGCCGCAATATGACCTTCTCTGTTTGAAATCAAGCAAAGCTCAGTGTATCTCATGTCACGACGGTTGAAAGTCTAAGTTATAGTGCGCTTGTATCTACTCTACCTAAACCCCTTAGCGATTGCCTTAGCCTATAAATAAAAACTTTGCTATAAGTTTTTTAAGAATGCAACTATAGTTTACATAGAAGTTAGAATTTTTTTCACTTTTCTTTCAACTGTCAAAGAAAATTTTTATTCTTTAGTTCATATCCTTTTACAAATAGGTTAGATAATAACAAGAGGCTGAAGTTTTGGAGGTTTTTTAGAAAACAATACATAAAATATCTATATATTCAAGAATGCATTGAGGATCTTATTTATATTTATTAATTTTATATGCATATTAATCTTTTTTTTTTATGTTACGAAATCTAGTTTTAATTTATTAACCATTTATTAAATCTAAGCATATTTGACTAATTTTAACTATGAAAATTTAGTTTTGTTGCCATGTTTGTGAAGATTAATTTAGGTGAATGTTTTTATAAAATAAATTAAGGCTATTTCTTTATTCAAGATTTTTACAAAATTTGTTAATGATTCATATAATGACAACATATTTTGTAATAGATTTAAAAATGAAAGTTAGGTTTCAATAATGCCATCTAAATATAATTTTGACATCTTGAATAAAAGTTTAAATTAATTTCTCCACCTAAAACATTATTTTAAATAGTTTACAATTTCCTTAAAAATAAAGTATAATTTAATATATAAGTTAATGATCTCTGCCTAAAGATATTTTCATACATAAAAGGAAAAATAAATAATCTAAATTTATATCTTAAATAACCTAATTAATTCTAAGCAAGGATGGTTGACTAGCTAATTATACCCATAAATATGTCACTCATTGTTAATTGCATATATGTTTTGATTTGATTGAATTGAACCTATCTTTATATTTTATTATTTATTATTTATGTTATTAGTTAGAATTTTCAAAACCCAAATATTATGATTGGATGTTTAGGTTTTATTTTTGTGTTTATTTTTAAGAAGTTTGAGGAATTATTTAAAACCATGTAGTTTCTCTTTAGACTAACTTTGGGAGTATACTTATAGCTTATTATAAGTGATTCAATGACTGGTGAGCTTTTTATAAATTTACAAAATTTGACTATAAAGTCTTTGCACATCAGTTTCTCATTGGTATCATTAGACAAAACAATGGTAATTGGTGCCGCATCTACTACTCTCTATGTCTAGCAGTTGAATGAGGGTAAGCCTCATTCCTAGTAGCAACACAAGTCAACATTACAATTCCAAATATGGTCATCATACTCATTGCACTCAACAACAATACTGGTGTAATCTAACAAGTTACATGGAGAAAAAGCTAAGTCAAGATAGACTTTCCTAAATCTTCTCTTCGAAGACTCAAAGACGTGAGCCCAATTTTTTTCAGCCTTGAAATCTTCTAGATGAAGATAGTTATCTACTACTTCCTCAAATGTAGTTTTAAGTCGTTGGGTTAGTGCATGTATCTCAATGCTCAAATCCACCATTTCAGAATCCTTGTTAGATAACTCTCCTTGGAATTATGATGAGTGCTCGAAAGCACTCAATATTTCCTAATTTTATGCATGTTTAATGATTAAATATATTTATATTTGCTTAGTTTTACTATCATTGTAAAAAATTTATATTTTTAGAATCATGGGTATATTTTGTTATTTTTAAGGAATTTTAGCTTCAAAGAAAATATAAAATTGATCAAAAATTGAAGAATTATACTTGAAGGACTCCATTACAACTTTAAAAATTAAAAGATAACATATGTAAAGTATTACATATGTTCCTACAAAGGATGTGCAAAGAAAAGAAATCCATTTATTCAAAATAGTTAATGCCATGGCAAGAAAGTTTTTTGTGCCGCGACATGAGACAAAAGGATGGAGAAATCACATGTCCCATAATTGATGGGGGCCGTGGAGTGGAAATATTGTATGCTGCCATATGAATGAAATGGATCAAGCTCTAAAACCATGTACAACTTGTGTATACTATAACATGGAACTTTTGTATGTTGTGGCACCAACCTTTATGATACATATGTCTCTCATTTCCTCCACCTAAAAATAGGATCTTATTTCTATTGCAAAAGATATCCCTTTCTATCCTTCTTAGTTTCTTTAAGCTTTCTTATTTTAAATGTTTTCTCTTAATTGAGAGTTGAACAAATTTTAGTTTATGTAATAGTTTTAGTTTTATTTAATAAATAGTCTGGTCATTCTTTTTGGAGTTTTTTCAATACTGATTTTTTATTGAGCTATATTAATATGTATTATTTTTATATTATCTTTATTTTTTTTATATGCTATGTTTAATTTATCAATCATTTATTAAAATATGCATGTTTTGCTATAAATAAAATGAGAAATTAGTAATGCTGTTATACTTTTGAAATATTAAAGTAGATTAAATATCTTTATAAAATGAATTAAGTTTAATTTATTCATTAAGATTAAACCAAATTTTTTAAAAGAAAAAAATATATTGACAAAGTATTTTTCATAATAAATAAGAGAGGTAGAGTTAAGATTAAATTATCTGAATCTGATTTAGAGTTAACTTTTAGATGCTATATGAAACATTTTAGATTTGATTTAGAGAATTCTATTTCAAAGATTTTTATAATAGTAACTATTGAAAGATATATTGACGACATATTATTCATAATAGTTTTAAAATCTGAAAATTAGTTTTTAGATACTTTATTTGTACGACTAATTTTGGCATATCAAGTTTGTGGTGTAATTGCAAGGTAAAGGTGATAATATCATTGAAAACTTAGATGCCCTTTGCAAGCATAACGTTTTTGGCACCGTTGTCGGAGAAATGATAATAGCAAAAACTTGTTAAATTATGCATCATCAAGCTTTTAATGCCATTGCCAAGGATGGATAGCGATTTTAAATATTTATTATTGAAATCTTAAAAATCTTTTGTGTTGTAAATATCATGATTGTTATTTAAAATATTAGAATATCTAGGTTATCAATTAATTTTAGATATTTTAAAATTTAAATATTCTTTTATTTTTTTAAAAAAATAAAAATAATTTTTGAATATAAATAAAATATCTTTTTAAAAAAATTATTAACTTTATTTTATTTTGTTTAATTTAATTTTCTTTTATTTAAAAAATTTAATTTTTTATTTTATTTTACTTTATGTTTAAGTGGTTTTGTAATAAATTGTTTCTTGTATAATTTATTTTATTTTACTAACATGTATATCATTATATCATTTTATTCTTTTAATTTTTACGTGTTTAGTATTTTTGTGTATAAACATGTAATGTGTTACAAACTTGTATATTTTATTTTTTTTATACTTGATAGGGAAATTTAATTTATGTTTTAAAAAGTTTATGTGAAGTAGGATGTCCTTAGTATGCCCTCTCACACGGTATGAAAATAATATACATAGAACTAATATTCTATCAAGAAAGCTGAAATTTGAGGTCCCATAGCCTTTTGTAGAATAAATATGTGAACTAGGCTTTAACCATTTACTTGAACCTTTAATTATTGGAGAAAATCCACCACAAAAGGAAACCATAATGAAGGACTTTGCCAAGCTAGTAAGTGGCATTACAACTACCCCAATCCAACTAGGTGAGGCTACTCGGAATTAGGAATTGTGAAACATTTCACTTTTTCATGTTATCTTCCTTCCATGGGCTGCCTAACGAAGACTTACTGCTTTCATTAGGGACTTTTACTCAATAGTCCAAACATCTACCTTTGATGTACTCACCAAGGATCGACTTGAAAATGTGGTGTTTTCCCTACACCCAAAAAACATCAGAGTTGAGAGCTAAGATAACAAATTTCACTCAGATGGCGGGAGAACCTTTCCATGAAGCATGCGATAGGTTCAAAGTTTTTCCCACTTATGTCCTCATTACATTTATCCTCTATAGCTACAACCCCAATTTTTCTATGACGGATTGACACAATAGTGTAAGTTCATTGTTGATAATGCTGCTAGAGGAGTAATGGGAGAAAAAAATACCTTGGAAACTTACAATCTCTTTGATATATTAGATTCTAATTCCCAACAAAAGAGGTCCTAAGTGAGGAGAGCTGGATTTTATGAAATAGACTCCGATACTGAAATTCAAATGCAGCTTGCTCAACTGACTAAGAAAATTGTGCTGCTTACAACATATGCCACGACAAATAAAGTACAATGTGTTATGTGTAGTAATGTTGGACATGGTGTTGAAACATGTCCCTATCAAGAAAAAGATAATTATGGACCCATATAGGTCAAAGTATTAAGGAGATACCAACCAGGACCAAGGCACAACCCCAATGCTAATACTTACAATCCTGGGTGGAGGAATCATCCCAATTTCTCCTAGAGGCAGAACAACCCTCCATATGTTCAAAGCTCAAACCCATTGGGCCACAAATTCCACCAAAAAATGCCCAGGAATCCTCCCAATAAGCCAAATTTGAGGGACAACTTGAATTCATTCATTCAAGTTAGTATAGACAACCAATCATGAATTGATCAAAGGTTGAACTCTATAGTGATTTCCATTAAGAAGATAGAAGTATAGATGGAGCATTTAACTTAGCACTTGCAGAAGCAAGGCAAAGAATAGGTGCAAAGGTAAGAAAATCAACAAAACTCAATAGCTAGAGGATATTGTGTTTACAAAAAAAGAAAACAATTCCCGAAGCAACATCTCAATAAAGACGATAAAAATTAGTCCTAGATGGTAGGTAACCATAATTTTATTTTATTGCTTTCAATTAATTTTATTTTTTATTTTGTTTTCATATATTTTTTGTGATTATTTTATGTTTGTGGTTATTATGTGTGTTTATTAATATTAAAAATGGGGAAATAAATGTTAAGATAAGTGAGAAAAGTAGTTTAATAGCACTATGACATGCTTTGTTTTGTACAGTGGCATAGGGTTCCTTGTTTCAAAACATTTAGAAATTAAAATATTCGCATCACGGTGTGAATAATACTGCGCTGTATCTCGCCTTGATTTTCAGGGCTAATGTACATTTTCCCATGCAATCTTTATCATTTTTCTCACTTTCTACACAAAAATCAAACTTTTTATCCCACCACAAATTCTAAATACCCTCAAAAATTGTACCTTTCCTCAGTAACATTTCAAAATTCTTCACAAAAATCACTTTCTTAACAATTCTATACTCATTCCACAAAGAAATTTTCAAAAACTTCAAACAAAGCCAAGAAATCTTCATATTTAAGAGAGGTGTTCTTCAATACACAGCAACACAAAGTAAGCATTCATAATTTTTTTGAATTTAAATCTTTAAATGAAATTCTCAAAAATTTGTGGAATACATGTGAATTTAAAGAGTTCTAAAAACCCTAATTAGGATAAAGAGGGGTTAGAATTTTTTTGGTATAATCTGTGTTAATATGTGGATTTATTGTGAACCTCTATATTTTATATATTGTTTAAGATTTTAAAATGGCAAAAGGAAAGAAGGTTTTCACTTCAGAAGAATATGATAGGTCTAAATTCTCTATTTGTGAGACCATAGTTTGCTTTGAAAAAGTGACATAAGTGAATAAATGATTTATACCTTAGAGAGAGATGGATTTTAATTTTGGACTTGAGGGGATCAAGAATTTCATTGCAAGCCTTGGATGAAATATTTTTGTAAAAGAACCAAAAGCCGATATTGGATCCATTGTTAGGGAATTCTATGTGAATGTTCCTGATGTTGTTGAAAATTAAGTTTTAGTAAGCAATGTACTAGTTTCAGTTGGACCTAATGATTTAAATACTTACTATTATTTAGTGAATATTGGAGAAGGTTAGTATGAACATTATTTGAATAATGTGGATTATACTATAGTTTAAGAAACCTTAACTATACAACGTGCTAAATTGATTTATATTGGTAATAAACATAAGAGTTTTGAAGTGATGTATTTGGATAAAATTGTTTGTATTTGACAATACTTTATGTGTTCAAGACTTATGCCCATAATATATTACAACACTGTTGATAAAGATAAGGCTATTTTATAATATACAATTGCATCCAAGATGCCTATGGATGTAGGAAACATAATTCATCATAAGATTAAGTTATCTATAAATAGTCACCATATGGGGGTTTTCCCCCAATTAATCACTACTTTATGTAAGAAAGTAGGGGTATCCCACTCAAAAAGTAAAGTTTTTATATAACCTTGAGAATTATTGAGCTTGACATATTTTGATAAGCTTACTTTTGGTATGAATATCGTTCTAAGAGAAATAAGAGCCATTCCTCAATCAAGATTGTTTATGAAAGAGTAATTTCATAATTTTGGTGAAATAATGAGCTATATGGAAGAATACCATCAAGCCTATTTTTCCTAACAAGTTGCAAAATTTTAGGATAATTTTAAATTTTTGTTTTACAAAATTATCATGTCATTTAGTTAATTTTAAGAAAATGATTAAGTATTTACATTGTTAGATTAAGTTTTTTTCCTAGTAAGCTTTTTTCATGATTAAATTCTGAAATTATGATAAACCCAAAATTAGTGTTAAGGAATCGATAGTGGAGACTACTTTGTTAGAATATATTTTGAGCCATTATCTTTACATTATGAGTGATAATATTTTTTCTATTCTTTTAAACACTCTTCTTATCAAATTAAAATTGATAGATG
The DNA here is from genome assembly GCA_033030585.1 of Hippophae rhamnoides. Classification (NCBI taxonomy): domain Eukaryota; kingdom Viridiplantae; phylum Streptophyta; class Magnoliopsida; order Rosales; family Elaeagnaceae; genus Hippophae; species Hippophae rhamnoides. The sequence continues at coordinate 46,279,978 of CM065430.1, read as the reverse complement.
ATCTCTATAGGTTTTTCATTGAATGCTAGGATGTTTACATCTAACAAAGGGTTATATATTTATTTTTATTACTTAAATGGAATGACTTAAGTAGAAATTGAAAGTACATGCCTTTCTATTCATTCATGCATTATTATGACTTAAAAAAGAAATATGGATTTAACTAAATTAATAAAAGAAAAAGCTACAAATTAGCCATTCTGCCAATACTTTGATGAACGAAAACCGGCATCGCCGATCCTGCCAATACTTTGGTTTTATATTTATAAAACTCTCGCAAGTGTACGAATCATTTCGTAGAAAATGATAAGTATACTCCCAAGGTCAATCTAAGGAAGGAATGTATGTGGTTTTTAATTTATTATTCAAACTTTAAAAAAAAAAAGAAATTAAATCCTAAACATCCTGTCACGATATTTTGGGTTTTTTGTGTTTTTACTCTATTTACAGAAAATTAAACATAGATTCAATAAACATTCATGCAAATTTTATCTTTTATAAATAGTGGAGTATTTATGGATATAATAACTAAGTTAATTATGCTTGCTCATATTATCTAGGTTATTAAAGATATGAATTGATATTTATTGATTCTCCCTTTTTTGTATGAATACCACCTATGGTGGGGTTAGATATTCTTTGTTAACTAAACAAATCAATTAACACCTATGGGTGGTGTTGATAACTAATTTGGTTAATTAAATTAATTCATTTTTCTAAGAGATTGAAAATGAACCATTTAAATGCCACCTTTGGTAGGGTTAGACAGTTTAAACTTTATTCAAGGTGTCCAAATTAAACATAAGAATTTAGTTATCCGAGTACTAACTTTCAAGTTTTAAAACCACTACTGAAAACATGTTGTCAATACATTTTGAGATAATAATTCTTATAAAAACTTTTGAAATAGAGCTTCACTCTAACTACCGGGCGATTGTACCAACAAATAAAAGAGCACTACTCTAAATCAGACCGGATAACTAAACCTTAAAATCTAATTTTCAGATTTAAGTTTGTAATGAAAAATAATATATTTCTCTCTAACATTCTTAATATAAAATCATGAATAAAAATAAAATCAATTCATTTTAGAGATTTTTACCTATTTAATATTTCGCAAGCATAACAACGTTTATTATTATATCATGTTTACAAATAGCTAGCACAGTTAAATTTAATCACAGACAAATTAAATATAACATGTAAGAATAAAGCATAAAAAATAACTGCAAAGAAAATAAAATCCTTACAGTACTTCGATGCCATTCCCGTTGCTAGAAAACCTCCAAGCGGAATTTGCACTCCCATTTATTGAATCAAAAAGCTAATAAATTACAAAAACATAACTAGTTGAATCAAAAAGCTAATAAATTACAAAAACATAACTAGTTCTTCCCAAAAAGGGAAGAACTCTAAAACTAAGAGAAACTAGCTAAAACATAAGAGAAACTAGCTAAAACATAAGAAAAACTAAAAAAACTAAAAACTAAGAAATGGAGAGAAAGAAAGAAGAGAGAAGTGTGTTTTGAGGTGTGTTTTTGAAGTGAAGGGAAGGGGGGTATTTATAGGTGAGGATGGAGAGAAAAAATGAGTAAAAAAATGTTTAAAAAAATATTAAAAAATTAAAAAATGTGTAATGGAAATGTTGAGGTCATCAATGACGTCAACATGACGTCATGGGGGCGGCTGCACGTGGAAAATGGGGCAAAAACGCATGGGGCGCACGGAGGCTTTGAAGGCCATGAGGCGGCGCATGGCGCTGCGTTTTTCTCCTTTTTGACCTTTTTGACCCATTTTGTCCAATTTTTTCATATTTGTCGACCTTTATGCATTTATATATTAATATATTTGTGATGTATTGCTTCCAGTATTCCTCTTTGAGTCTTTAAGTTGCATTTTTAAGCCAAAATATGTGAAAAACAATAAAAATACCCGTGATTCCGAAAAAAACAAATTTATATAAATATATGATAAAACATATATATATATATATATTTTTAATCAATTAATTTGCATAAAATCATGGTTATTTTAGTGCTTTTTGAGCACTCATCACAACCCCCAACCAGCTTCTTGCTAGTCCCTTAGCAAGAGAAGCGATAAAAACTAAAAATTAAACTAGCCTAAATCCCTTCCGTGGATTGACAGGGTTGGGTTTAGCTTGTGTAACAAGCCTTTAAACCCCTAGGTTGCCCTAGTGGACGAGTTTGAGTCTCGTGAGGGTTTTCAGTAATGATACCCACAAACATTGAACTAAATGTAAAAATCAAAAGAATCAAATGAAAAACTAAAATTACAACAAAATCAAAAATTAATTTAAGAATAAAAGAAAACAACATATCACAAAAATGTCTCATACTTTTTAATCTCTTTTAAGATCATAATTAAAATCTCAAGCATAAGTTATTTTAATCTCTTTAAACAATCATGATTTTATTATAATAATTAGTCGAAAATCATTTTCATATTTCATGTCAAAAATGTATCAATTTAATTTTACCCAATTTCGACGTCATGAATCAATTCGCCGACTCTATTCCCCACAAGTCAATACTCTCGAAACACTGAATCCTATGGGTTCAAACACTCATACTAATTTATATGCGAAAAAGTTGATGTATAGAAATGAACTAATATGTTCGCATATGTATAAAGAATAAAGGCTCAAAGTGTTATTTTAACATTGATCTCATGAAAGGAATCAAATGTATAAATTATAAAGATATCATATATAAAAATTATTTTCATGCATAAATCAAAATCATTAAGAAAGAATTTCAAGATATATGCCTTTTACAAATGAAGAGAGTGCAATGACTTTTTAGGGAATTATTTCCTATATCTTTCTTTTGTAATTAACTTTTACTCACAACTTTGTAGGCAATGTGGGTTATAGTATGTAGATTATAGTATATATTCTTTATCTCTCTATTTTTTTCTGAAGATATTTCTCAATATATGTATTTTAGAGAGTCAACCCATGTACATATTGTACATTTTTATCTTCTTTTTTTTTGGATTTTGGTGAGTGGTTAATTTTGTGGCTTTTCTGTTTGATCTTGGTTTAGGTAACCCCATATATGTCTTTTTTTTGTAGCAGTCATGCTTGAACGAGATATAAGCATATACTATCAATTTCTACTCAAATCATTTAATCTAAGCAAAAATAATAAAAAATATATGATACTCTATTAAGATGAGAAACAAAATTCATACATTCAATGCTAATACCCATACAAAAACATGACTAGTTCTTCCCAAAAAGGGAAGAACTCTAAAACTAAGAGAAACTAGCTAAAACATAAGAGAAACTAGCTAAAACATAAGAAAGCCAAAGCTTGTCTTTCGAGCCACATGGGCATTTCATATCGAGTACCATGCATGCCCACATATTCCAATGCTCGTCTACCATAAATATCTCTCGTGTCAACCCACATCCCGCTGCAAATTATTCCCTCACGCGTGCCAATCGATCCAAAGGCATACAAAAAAGTTTTTTGAGATATTTTCCCATTTTTTTTATCTTTTTCCTCACCTATAAAAGGACCCTCTCCCCCAATCTCAAAATACACAATTTCTCAATTGATATCTCTCTCTAGCTTTCTCTCTCTAGAAAGTTTTCTTAGTTTTTTAGTGTTTTTTTAAAGTTCTCTTTTTGAGAAGAACTAGTTATGATCTTGTAAATTTTTAGTTTTTGATTCAATAAATAGAAATGCAAATCTATTTGGAGGTTTTCTAGTAACCGAATTCCGAATTAACATAAAAAATCTGTCAGGATTCTTTTGAAGTATAATTTTAAAATGAATTCTTTACAGTTATATTTATGTTCTTATTCTTATATGTTATATTTAATTTTTCTGTGATTAAATTTAACATGGTTAGCTGTTTGTAAATATGATATAATAATAACGTTGTTATGCTTGTGAAATATTAAATAGGTAAAACATTTTAATAAAATAAATTGATTTCTAACAAATATTTCTATATTATTTTTCATTACAAACTTAAATCTTAAAATTAGATTTTAAGTTAATTATTCAGTCTGATTTAAAGTAGTGACATTTTATTTGTTGGTATAATCGCACGATATTTAGAATGAAACTCTATTTTAAAAGTTTTTATAAGAACAATTATTCGAAAATGTATTGACAAAATATTTTTAGTAATGATTTTAAAACTTGAAAGTACTAACTTAGATAATTAAATTATTAGGTTTAATTTAGACACCTTGAATAAATTTTAATTAACTGACTTCTCCTAAAGCTGTGATTAGATGGTTTGCAATTTTCATAGAAATAAAGATGAAATTTAATACTTAATTAATTAATAGGTCCCGATTAAGGGTATTAGTTAATTAATATTAAAAAAAATTTGGGTCCTACCTAAGAACACTTTCATACAAAAAAGAAAAAAAATCAACAAATATCAATATAAATCTTTAATAACCTAAATAATATGAGCAATCATAATTAACTTAATTATTATATCCATAAATACTCAACTATTATGAATGATAAAAAATTTCATTATTATTTATTGAATCCATATCTATGTTTATTTTTTATGTTATTAGATTAGAAAATACAAAAAAATCAAAATATCAGGAAAGGGTGTTTAGGATTTAATTTCTTTTCTAAAAGTTTGAATAATAAATTAAAAACTACATATATTCCTTCCTTAGATAAATCTCACGAGTGTATTATCATTTTTTATAAAATGATTCGTGTACTTGTTAAAAGTTTTATAAATATAAAATTTTAAATTTTAAATTAAAAAAATCAAAAATCAAGAGTTATTGTTCTTAATAATGTTCCGTGAATAGTGAATCTAAAATTTAAAATTTAATTTAAAAAAAATCTACTATTACTGTTCCTTTGTTCCTTGAAGAGTACCACAAAATTTTAAAATTTAAATTTAAATAAAAAATAATTTTTTCTAATTTTTAATTTTTAATTTAAAAAAAATTTAATTTATTTAATTATTTTATTTTCTAAAAAAATTAAAAAATTTAAAAAAAAATTAACTGTATAATAGCATGAAAAGTAAAGATCTTAAGGAGTTATGTCTAGGAGATTAATTCTTGAAGCCTTTGTGCATTAGCCTTTCATAGGAACGTTGCTCTATCTAGGATAATGGTTTTTAAGGAGGTTTTGCCCTACCATTTTTTCCTTGGTGCACTCTTAGTTAATACTAATTATGTTATTGAACTTAGAGAATAACTTAACTGTTGTAAATATTGTATGATATAACATGTATAAAAATGTGTTTGTATTATATATTAGATAGAGTGTATTATAAATATTTATTCTGGATAATTTAATCATGTATATTTATTTGTAAAAAATGTATTTGTATTATATGATAGATATAGTGTATAACAAATATGTATAGTTTAAGTATGTATAATTATATGTATCGAAATTTGTATAAAAATTGTTTGTATTATTTATATTGTAAAATCTATATAATTTTTTTATTTTTCTTTTTGTTAATTTAATTTTTTGTTTCTTTTACTTAATTTTTATTTTAATATTTAGTAGTAGATTAGTTTAAAAATAAAAAATTATGAAGCTATCTATAAAATTTCAGAGTTTTAATCACAATCTATGATAAAAGAAGATAGTTGCTTTGTTAGATTTAGGTACAAATGTGTTTTGATACCTTAGTTATTTAACTTATACTTAAAAAAGGGTTATCTAAAACTCACAATCATGTCTTTAGTTTTAAGTAAATAAAATTTTGAAAATTCATAGGGCATGACTTAAAAATTATAGGTAGACAAACTTGTTCTACCTGTAGGTTTGATTGACACAATGATGTGAGGACGTTGAGTTTACTTAAAATGAAATCCCTCAAGTTACATCTTGCTAAGACGTTAAGCTAAACGCTAGATGGGAGACAACCCATCATTTTAGGTAATTTTCTTTCTTTTATTTATTTTGTTTATTTTAGTTTAATTGTATGTGAAAAAATTTAGAATTGTTAAAACTAAAAATATTTGTTGAGATGTTAGAAATTCACAATGATTTGTCTGTATGAACTTTAATGATGAATATGATGGATGCATCTATATTTCTCCATCACTACTTGTACATTTTCAAGAAATATGTAACTTTTCTCTTTATCTTATCTTTAATTTACCATGCTTAATTTCAAAATTATTAATAATTTTAAAAAAATTTATGTTCACATTTTCATTTTTATTATGTTTGATTTTTTTTTTGTAGTTTAGTAATTTTTTGAATTTTAGGAGTAGTTTTAAAAATTTTCTCACAAAAAATTATCATTTATGTAAGGATTATGAGTGTTGGCTATTTTTGTGGACAAAATATTTATTTGTAAATTTGTTTTTAGGCATGCTATCAAGTCTATCAAAAAAAGTCGAATAAATGCTCGAGTTTCAGATAATTGTACTTCTAGTATATCTTTGATAACTACGACATATAGAATTGTATTTATGCATTTAATAGCAAATGCTTATAAATCTTAAATTATTTTTTATGCTAAAATATTTATTTAAACTTGAATAAATTTATAAAATTATCAATTAGTTATCTCTTAGATATATATGTTTAAATATTTTTTAGATGTGTTTTAAAAAATATATTTTTATAATATTAAGGTTTTTTATGGGCTTTGAAAAATTAAGCCTAAAATATATTTAACCTTAATACTAGTAGGTCATTATTATTATCTATATATATAGAAACATTAGGGTTGAATTAACGAGTGCTGAAAAATAAAAAATAAAACTGTTGAAAAAAAAGTTTGTAGTAGTTGTCATTATATATGCTTGTGTGTTTGTGTGCCTCTTCTACTCTACTTGCTAATCAAAATTTGAGTTAAAAAATGATGAGTTCTCAATTGATTGTGTGCTCGTTTGTGATTAAATGAATTTAATACCTTATGTAGCTATTTATAAAAATTAAAAAAAAATCAGATTTTTATTCATTTACATCTTATTTTAATTTATTATTTTTTTAATTGGTTTCTAAGTTAGAGAGTCATAGAATAGAATTTATGGGGATTTCATAGCACATTGCACTTTTACATTATTGATTTTACATCACTATATCTTTAAGAGGTGTTTAGTTTCATTGCTTTGTCTAATGCTTTGTTCTTCTTGTATGTCAAAAAGGAAGGGAGGAGAGAATGAAAATAATGTGTTTTACTTTTATGTTTTTATTTTGTTATGTATACAGGGGAGAACATATTTAATTAAGCTTAATTAATATGAATGCATATTACATAAATATTATTTACACTTCACTTATTTTTATGTACAATAAGGTATAATGATATATATATAGGGTACCAACTACACAAATCAACTAATCACTCCATAAATAATTTGTCATTGTATTACTGTACCTTAGCCAAATAATTAGACTACCTACCTCGTTAGAAGTGACCCAATTAGCCTAGGAGACTTATGTTAAATAGAAAAATCACCAGCTATATGTGGCCCTATTCGGTTGATCCATGTGGCACTATTCGATTGATCCACAGTGACATTAAAAATAAAATGGATAAGTAATCTTAGTCTTTATCCTCATAAATTGACTTAATTATTAAGTAGATACAATACTTTCTAGTATCACACCTTCTAATGTCATTTTCTAAGAATTTTTTTTTTCTCACAATTATTTTATTTTACTCCTATTTTTAGCAGTACAAATTTTTTTTATTTTTTTATGTTTGCAAAGTTTAGCAGCACAAGTCAATCCAACTTTCCCGTCTTTTTCACCAAACCGTTCAAGTCTCATTTTCATAGAAAAGATATAAAACAAAATCTAATATTTTATCAATAAAAAAAATCTAATTGAGTCTAGTGATTCGCATTCTTGAAGTTACTTGTCAATAAAAAATTGAGAAATGAGCTGTTTTTCAAGTTTTCAGCTGTCTTAAAAAAATTTAAAAAATTACACTTTTTATTAAAAGAATGAAAAAACAGAATTTATATTTCTATAGCAAAATATATTTGTAAAATTTGAAATTTATATTTGTAAAAACACTGTTTATTGCTGACCATTCTAAAATTGAATATACTGCCGTTACGGTACATAATAATTGTATTATTTACCTCAAATAAACTTAAAAAATATATTGTTTTTTATCTAATTTTGAAAAAAACAATGTTTTATTTTTTTTTATAAAAATGTCATTCTATCTTTTAATAGATTTTATTTTTGAATTTTTTTAATATAAAATCTTATACATAATTATAAAAAATTTATAAAACATTACAAATAATAAAATAATGATAAAAATAGTATAAAATTCAAAAGCAAAAATTAAAAATAATAAAAATAGAAAAACAAGATATATCAAGATATTTTCCATAAAAAATTATGATAAACAAGAAGAAATTTGAAAAAATACAAAAAGTAAGGCTAGATCTTAAAGAAGAAGATGGATTTAAATATTCATAATTTTTAAAAATAAGAAAAATATTTTAAAAAAATATATATAATTTATTATAAAATAAGCAATAAAGAAATTAATATTAATACTACAGACACAAAAAGAATGATATACCATTAATTGACAAAGAAACTACTATGAATAAGTTATCAAAAATCTCCTAGAAAGATAAAAAAAATTAGATACATCTATTTACAAAGAATCACAATACTAATAAAAATACAGTGTAAGGAATGAATTAATACACTAATAAAACTAACACTACTAAATAATATAATAATAAATATAAAAGATGAGTTATTAGGAATGATACATATAAATCTTGGATATAAGAAATTAAAATTCACAACATACCCAAGATTTGATATTAATATTAATTAGAAGAAATGAAACCAAATATTAAGTTTAATATATGAATTTGAAAAATGAGATCTAATGAAAAAAAACCATCAATTCTCAATAAATTACATAGTAGTAAGATATTCGTTAACAAATAATCATAATAGCTTAATATATAATAAATTCATAGAAATAGATAAAATCTTTCAAAAAATTGGATAAATAATAAAATTAGAAATATTAACAGACTTTAAAATACCTAAAGAATGGAACCTATGTCATAAAGAAAAACCTATGGTATCAGGAAAAAATACAATAAGAAAAAGTAACATACTATGAATATAATTTACAAATGATCAAACAAAAATAAACAAATAGGAATGGGAACAAAAATAAGAAATAAAAGAATTCAAAAAAGAAATTCAAGAATTCAAAAATCTTGAAAATAACAAAAAATGATAAATTACAAAGTAAAAATTTCTTTAAAATGTCAAATAGTAGATTACAAGAAATATAATTAGAAAATAATAGTACCCTAAGCATAACAAATAACGTAAGAGTTATAATTAAAGCTTTAATTCTTTTAGAAGAAAAAAAGAATACTTACAAAATATAAATAAAATTAAAAAAAAAAGCTCTTAAAGAAATAAAATAAAATAGTTATGACAAAATATTGCAATTAGATGTTCTAAGGATTAAAGGAAGAACCACTAAAAATATTTGATGAAATGATATTCCAAAAAGAAAAAAGAAAAATGAAGAAAAATCTATAGTTATAACATAATGGAATATAGAAAATATTTAGAAAAACAATTTATGAATCCAGAAAATAAAAATATAGGAACATTAATACGTTTGTTAACATTAACAGATGAGGAATTAAGAAAACATTATGAAGAAAAGTTATGCTTTAATAAAGAAGAAGAAATAAGACAATAATTAATGAAACATAATTTGAACCAGAAAACTTCAAAATTTTTATGGACGGAAACACAATAATGCTTTCTATAATTTGAGGATAAACTTTTAATTCTCACATAAATGAAAGCAATAGGTAAAGATCAGAAGAACTTAACCCTTCAAATAGAAGAAGGAATATACTAGGGTACTAGAAGATCTATACCATTAGAATTCAAGCTTCACAAAAGTAATAATAAAACTAACTATGTAGACCAAGATTGTATTAGAGATAGAAAAAGAATTATATGAATGAGGTATTGCAATGAATGTACTATTCAAGACATCAGGAACTACTAATATAAGTCTATCAATCTTTAATGTATTACTAAACCATAAAATGATTGAAAATGTCAAAGTATGGTATAGTAATCTATTAGATGATATACATCTTAGGATACAAGGAGATTCTATAACAGGAAGAATGTATTTAGATAAAGGAAATCATATTACTGAAACAAGTAAACTGGAAATAAATAAGGTTAAATGACATTTAGAAAAATATAGATATATGTGATATGTGCTATATAGTTTATTTAATACGTGAATATGAAATGTGTTATCATAAGATGCCTCAAATACAACAACAGTTTAAGGAAATATTTTGTCAAAAGTTAACAATGTGACAGTTAAAAAAAAATGAGTATGTGAGATAGAAAAGTGGGTAAATTTTTAAAGTAAAATTAAAAGAAATTCAAAAGATTTATTTAACAAAACTTCAATTTAAATCAAGATATCCCTATTTTAAAATATAGTTTAACAATACTATTTAAATTATAAAACATAAAACACAAATATAGGATTTATTTTACATAATGTCTCAACATTTACTCTAAATAAAGGTTACCAAATGAAATATAGATTTATAACCTAAAGTTCTCTTTTTTTTCTTGTCTCTAAGTTCTGAAACACTTGTTAAATCCTAATTTGGATGTAAGGAAGAAATAGAGTACGCTACAAGTAGCTTAATATGAATCTACTCTATTATATGCTTCGAAAAAATAATTATTCGTGATACATATTGTTTATTAATAAAATTTCATGAATGATAATTATTTTCAATATACGAAGTGGGGATATTTTTATCACAAACTCCTAGGGATACCTATATCCCTTCTCTTCAAGAAAAATCAAGGGAAAGTACAATACATGTATCTCAATTCATAGTCATCTAATATAAAATATGCTATGATATAAAGCCAATGCATGAAATGTGATCCCATATATAGTGGTCATCCAAATACATGGGCACATAGACGGTCCAACTCCGAGATGCATATGGGTCCATCTCTGATTCTATGTATGATCACAATACATTAAGTACATGTATCTGTCAAATCACGTCATATGGGTCCTTATCTACGAGTAGGTTGATTCCATATACAATGAGGGGTCTAACTCTGATGCCCATGTATAGTCAATGAATCTACAATAAAGAGTAAATACAAAGGGGGGTCCAACTCTGAGGCTTATGTACAACCAAAATAATCCACATTCACATATATCAACCATAATAATTTGATCACATATAGACGGATAACTCTATAAAGAATCATGCGATGTAATGCGTACCTATAATCTACCAAAAATAGTCTTCTCTAATAAGTAGCCCATAGGTACCATACTTCATAAGATAACATACAGGTGTGCTCCCCTCATATAAAAAATTCTCATGATGAATGTATTACACTCTCATATGTCATGTAACATTTTCAATTCTTATTTTATATCAAACTTTAATACTCATTTATTTAAAAAAAAGTTTTTCACGTATGCATAATAAAACGTTTGTGACAAGTATCTCATTTAAACAATATTTATAACATTATAACATTATTCATAAAATAATGGCATCCAATTTTTCACTTTTATTTCATAACACATGATGCATGACATTTTGTTAAATAAAATAATGCATGCATTTAAAAGGTTAGTGTGAGAACCCCGACCTCGAATCATTAACTTAAATACTTAGATATTCGTTCCTGAGACACCTTCCAAATTATGCCAAAATTTCCGAACAACTTAAAGAAAAGATGTTCTAGAGTGTGGGAGTAGGGAAGGAAGGAAAATGTATGAAAAAAGGGTCGTTCGGCCACCATTTTATAGCCTACTGACGGAACTCGCCAGCAATGGTGGCAACGAGGTGGTGAAGATTATACCCAATTTTTCACATGAAATATTCATGTTACATCCCTACGTTGTAAACCATGGTTTATAATATTTTTTTGGGTATTTATACTGAAATTATATGGTTTTAAATTATTACTCACTTAAAGAAAGTAGAGATACTTCAAAAAAACTTTTGCCTCTAACTCCCAAGGTGTATCTTCTACGCCATGATGTCTCCACTAATGTTTTACTAACAATATTTCTATTCTCCTCAAGTTCCTAATTTGAAAATCGATTATTGCCACCGCTTCTTCTTCTTATGATGAATCTTCTTGTAATGGTAATTTTGTGCAATCTAGAATAACATTTTGATTTCATTGACATTTTCGTAAGATAGATACGTGAAAAACATTGTGAACTTGTGACAATTATTTGAGTAACTCCAACTGATATGCTACATCACGAGCTCTCTTAATAATTTTGAATGGCTCGACATAGTGGGGTGCTAACTTTCCTTTTATTTAAAAACGAGTCATTCTCTTTCGAGATTGAACCTTAAGAAAAAACATAGTTGTCTACTTCGAAGTTCAATGGTTGTCATACATGATCAGCATAACTCTTATATCGACATTGATTTATTCAAAGTTTGTCTTGTGCGATGCAGATCTTTTCATGTGTTTCTTCAATAAGATCAATTCTCATTATATTGAAATATTCACATTCTGTCCAACATAATGGAGAACTACACGGTCATTCATACAAAACTTGATAAGGAGGGATTCCAATGATGGCATGATAACTACTGTTGTAGGAAAACTCAACCAATGGAATGGTAAGTGCTCATTCTAGTTTCCCTTGAATTCCATAACACAGGCTTGTAATATGTCTTCTAACATTTGAATAACCCTTTCACATTGTCCATCCATTTTAGGATGATAAGCTATGCTATTTAGTAACTTTGTACCCAAAGCCTCTTATACAGATCTTTGTAAACTTTGGATCTCAATCTGTCATGATTCACTTTGGGAGGCCATGCAATCATACTATCCCCCAGATGTATAACTTACTTAAAGTGTTCAATAAGTACTAAGTTTTGACTATAATAAAATGAGTAGACTTCGTAAGACAATCAACAATTATCAATATGGAATCATGACTATGAGAATTTTATGGTAATATTTGTACAAAATCAATGGTTGTGTCATCCCATTTCTATTCTGGTACCGAAAGTGGATAAAGTATCCCCATAGGTTTCTTATGTTTTGCCTTCACTTGTTGATATATCATGTAATTTACCAAAAATTAAGTGACGTCTTTCTTCATTCCTTTCCACCAATAGGTCCTTTTCAAATCATGGAACAATTTTGGTCTCCTAGGGTATACTCTAAATTTTGACATGCATGCTTCTCCCATAATTTCTTGTCTCAAATAACCATCGGTAAGTATCACAATCTTTCCATTGAAAAAAATGCTCCTTTATTGTAAGTCCATCCTTTCGTCATATCTCTTTTATTCATCCTACATCATACTTCACAAATTTCAGGATCATTTGATTGGGTTGCCTTGACGTTTTCCAGTAAGGTAAGACTAGTTATGAGATTGTATAGAAATACTTATCTTCCATCATCATACAAATTGAGCTTGTAACCTTCAACTATTTGAGTGTTTCGTTAGGGTCCAACATCGATCATTTTCACAATAAAGCTTAACTTATGACTTAAAGCATTCTCCAGAATATTAGCCTTGCCAAGATAATATTTCAAAGTGAAGTCATTGTCTTAAAGACGCTTTACCTATCTTCTTTGTCTCAAATTGAAATCCTTTTGAGTGAAATGATGTTTAAGATTTTTGTGTTATGAGAAGATTTGAAATTTGACACCATAAAAATAACATCTCCACATCTTCAAAGTGAAGACCACTACTGCTAGCTCTAAGTCATAAGTTGGGTAGTTTCTATCATGAACCTTGAGTTTTCGTGATCTATAGGTAACTACTCGATGATTTTGCATTAAGATGCACCCAAGGTCTTGTAATGAAGCATCTATGAAGACCATTTAAGGCTCTATACTATTTGGCATGGTGAGCATTGCTACTATTATAAGTCCTATTTTAAATTCTTGGAATCCCCTTTTTCAAGCTTCATCCCACAATGATTTATTTTAGAAAAGGAATAAAGAGATAAAGAAAATATGTAATTTTTATCTTTTCATGTGTCTTTAAGTTAAGTATGTAAAATAATTAATGTTATGTCTATAGATGCTCTATTGTATAAGGAATAAAGGCATAACAAGTACTAACTATAGAATCCAAACATCATTCTATTCTAAAGATAATATATAGACAAATTCTTAGGGAGTAAATTAAAAGGATTCTAGGGTTGTAATAATTTTATTTCCTTTAATGAATAAAAGTTTTATTTTCTCTATAACCTAACATCTTCCTTATATCTTAAATAGAAGTACATATTCTATCCTTGGTTAAAGGTAGAAAACTATTTAGAAGGTGAGATTTCTAATAAGATAATTAAATATTAGATATGAGAAAATATAAGACAAGGTGGATTCATATTCATTAAAACAAGATAAAATTGAATACAAATCTATATTTCATTTGTTACTAGTAATATTTATTTGTTAAACATTTAAAAAAAATAATCAATATTTATACCTTAAATCAAAATTTTAATCAAAGTATATAAAAAAATTAAATTATTTGGTATGAGAATCATAAAATTAATAAAAATAAGGAATATGTAAAGAAAAAACAGAGAAAATCTTTAATTAATAAGTTCTACAAATCTTAATTAAGGGATTTGTATATCTTACAACAAATATAACAAAAGAAGGGTAAAACTATCATTTGTTTTAATATAAAAAATCAAAAGTATTCTTTTTAAATAAAAATTATCAATTTTAGAGATTCTCTCCGCCATAGTTTTAAGCGTTGGGAACTCATTTTCATGAGTTCATTATTTTAAATATATTTTATTATTCTTATTTTTGAAGTATTAGTTTATTAACTCATATTTAATAAAAGATATTTGTATTATAATATTTTTTTATTTTGTTGAAATTTTTTCACATATGTGCAATATATAGTATTTTTTTACTATTCTCTCTATTAAAATATTAGGTTTTTTTATTCGTTATTTTTAAGTTCTTAATTTAATTTTTTGATTAATTTTATACTCTATTTAATTTCTTTTCTTTTTTTATCACTTAAAAGTTCAATAATTTTACTTATAACTATATATTATTTACAGATGTTTCAATGGAAAGAATTGGAAAAAAATAATATAAATTTTTTTCATTAAACTTATATGTTTAAATTTTTTTAATAAAATAAAAAATTATATTAAATTAATATCTTTTATTAAATATATATATTATTAAATTAATACTTAAAACAATAAGAATAAAAAATATATTTAAAATAAAATTATTATATGATTTATTAATCCCAAAAAATGGTTGGCAGCATAAAACTATCGTGTATTGTAAAAGTAAAATATTTAATTTTAGAATAATTAGTAATAAATAATACTGACAAATCAAAATTTTACATCTTACAAATATATTTTTAAAAATAAATTTTGTTTTACTCTCCTTCTTTGCTTTTTTTTATGTGTGTTATTTATTTAAAAAATTTAAAATATATTAAATTTTATTTTGTTTTAAATATATAATATTTGTTTTTTCAATATTTGTTAAAAAGTAAATATGTGTTGTAATTTTTTGAATTTTATAAGATAGCTGGAAACTTCAAAAGACCTATGTGCACGATTTCCTCCTTTTTGACATTTTGACCCATTTTGTCCAATTTTTACATCTTTTTTGACTTTTTCTCATTTAATTTATGAATATATTTGTGATGTATTGCCTCTAGTATTTTTCTTTGAGTCTTTAAGTTACTTTTTTAAGCAAAAATACTTGGAAAAAATAAAAATACCCGTGATTCCGAAAAGATAGATTTATATATATATATATATGATAAAATCATATAAATATATATATTTTTAATCAATTAATGTGCATAAAATCATGGTAGTTTTAGTACTTTTTGAGCACTCATCACTCACCCCTATTTTCCCTCTTCTTTTTATGGCACGGTACTTTGGCAGATACTGACATAGGGATCTTAATAACGAGAACTGGACTCCATGAAGACAAGGAAGAGATCACTCTGGATCCCGAAGAAGTGATGAGAGCAAGAATACTCTCCTTAATGGTTCTCAGAGTAGGCCTATTATCGCTACTCCCTGTTATTTTAGTTCGTTTGGTTTGTAACGACCCCGTGGTTAAACAACTTGATCCAGTGGGTGTTTCTTTGGATGGGTCTCCTTTCAAAGACTTATCCTTAACAGGGACTTCCTTAGGAAGAAGAGAAACCACTTATTTTCCCTTATGAGACATAGAAAGAAAAAGATAAAAGATAAACAAAGTACCTAAATAATACAACAACGACATGACTTCCAATTGACGTCATTATATGAATGAACTGAAATTCCAGTCAGGTACTAATTAGCAGGCTAAAACTCTCTAAAGATAAATTTATTAAGTTAGAAAGGTAGGATAAAAGTAAATTTCTCCACTATTTATTAAGGGAGAGTGGAAAGTTGAAAGGTTTAACCAATAAATAAATTTAATTAAGGAAATATTATTTGTAATTAATAACCTCGCAACTGAGAATTGTATCGTCTGAGAGGTTGTAATCTATCTAAATATGTTGAATCATTTAATGTTATATAGTTAAATTAAATTCGATGACCAAGTATTATTCCTTTAACTTTTCAAAATCAAGAGAATAGTGGAGTTAATGTTTGGTATTAAATGTGTAACAGGTATACGGCCTAATAAATGTTGGTACCTCACTATGCTACAACGATGTTATAAGTATGATGGCTTAACAATGGCCTAGACTTGACGAGCTCGATAAAGCATACATCATAGCTAATGAGAATACCTCGTTATTGGACTACGAGGTCTTAGAGATCAAGACCTGGTGGAATTATAAGGTCTCGATGCGACCTCGGTCCTCACGTTATGTTGACAATCTGAGAAATCTACTTAGGAACCTGTAGCGATCTGAGTATAGCGACCTACCTTTATAAATGCATATGGAAACCTATTTTTTGGTTATTGGATCATATGTAATGTTTATTAGATCATGTGTAATTATCATGTAACTTGATCGCTGAATACATAACCTCCTATATGCCTAAGATGTTATATATATAACTCTTTAATTAGGAGAATAAATGATCTAATTTAGGATATCAAATTTCTCACTTCTCTCTAAAATTCCTAACATAAAGAATTATCTCCAAACAATAATAGTGATGGTTCATGTTTCTTATACATTATATAAATTTAACATAATATCATAGCTTTAGTTCATCAATGAGCCAAAATAATATATATTTAACATAAAAAAATATACATGATATTTGTAAAAAAAGAGATAAAATACCAAAATCGAACTAAATTATAAAAAAAATAATGTTAAAAATATGAAGTGTTGTTTCAAATGATTTACACTTTGATGATAAATGTTTTTATATATAAAAAATATTTCACGATGATTAAGAAATATATTAGCATAATATCTATAAATATTATTCAATTTATCTTTATTTGATGTTAATTTTTAAAATTTAATATTTGAGGTTACATATCTATGATACAAAATAAAAAAAATGAGAAGTTAGAACCAAACTGATTAAGTGCACCATGGGAAAAAAAAAACAGGAAAATCCCACGTAGCTGGTAATGACGTGGTTCCTTTGACATGTTTAAATATCAATCCCACATACTACATCCAAAATATATACATATTTTAGGAAAAAGGTAAAGTGCACCATATCGTCAATCGTCAACAGTCCAACTTCAAGTCAACCAAGTATATTTTTGACCCAAAATAAATAAATCATTCTTTGTTGTTTTCCTCCTTCAGCTTCTGAAACATAATCTTGGTAAGACTGCGACAAAAGAGTGCTTACATTCGATATTAAAACTTTTGCAGTATCATATGACATCGGGGTGGTGGCGCAGTTGGCTAGCGCGTAGGTCTCATAGCTATAGAGTAATCCTGAGGTCGAGAGTTCGAGCCTCTCTCACCCCATCTTTTCATGTTTATTTTTGTATTTCTTTCTTATATTAGATATTTCCGTTTGGTGTATTGACTTAATAATTTTTTTTGTATAATTATATTTTCATTGATTTGTTACGTAAAAATAACTTATATGATATTTATTTATTAGTTAAAATAGTTAGAATCATTTATTTTTTACTAATAAATGATTACCATATATATTATTGTGAGATAACAAATTAAAATAAATATACTCTTTTTTAATAATAATTGAACTTTCTGACAAATAGTAAATTAAACTTAGAAAGAAATAAAAAATGATAGTTAAAATGAACACGATAATCCATTTGCTTGATAGAAAATAATTGTAATTGTTATTTTAAAAAACAATAATTTACTTGGGAGAAACTCATCTATAAAATGAAAGAACTTGCTAAGAAAAGAGAGATCACTATGCTTTATTTGTTAGACATAAAACAGAGGCAAATAGTTAGCGCATATATATAATGAAATTACATATATTCTTTTATCAATAAAAAATTTGTGCTTATGCATCATAGTAGTGGGAAAGATGTTTGAGTCATTACAATTAACCGAGGATGAGAGTGATGTGTTACAAATAGACCAAGAGATGTTGCATGAGAATAACGCCTCTAACAATTAAGTCTTGTTGCAAGTCCTGGGGCTCGCGTCTCATAGACGTCCAAGTCTTTGAATTTGCTTTGAATTTGTTTTTTGTTTGAAGGATGAAGACACGGTTTTCATCCTAGATACTAGGTCGTGGTTGTTCGATAACTTTCTAGTTTGGTTCCGACGATGGAGCCAATGTATGATTTTACACACAAGAGATTTTTTGGAATGCCCTTTTCGGGTCTAGCTTGTTTAGCAGATGATTTTATTGATGATTTTATTGTCTTATCCTGTAAAGAAGATTATATGTGTTGGGCACATCAGGTAAAAAATAAAATAAATTCAACAGAGTAGAATAATAACACCGAAAATTTAACGTAGTTAACCCTTTAATTTGGGTTAAGTGCATAGGATAAATTTTGAAATATATTTCTTTCACTAATAAAATTAATGGGTACAAAGTGAGAGATAATACAACAAATTGAGATAAACTCAAAATAGTGTCGCACAAGTGTTTCCCAAACTCACTATTTTTCTAAGATATTTTCTCCCACTTTCTTACAACCAACACTACTTTTCTTCAAAGGAAATTATTCATTTGGCTTTGCTTTGCTTCTCTTCTTGTTTTGGTGTGTTGATGTATCTCTAAGGCAAAGACATTGCCTATTTATAGGAAATATTGCCTATCAATGTTAGATGCATTTGTCAAATGTGATTGCACCTACCAATTGTGGTTGCATATACCATTTATGGTTGCACCTAACATTTGTGGTTGCACCTAACATTTTTATTTTCTTCTTCTTCAATATAGGAGGGACTTACAAATCTCCCCCTTCTGACTACATAGTGGGCTCCACCAATCCAGCAGCTAAACGACAATATTCAAAATTTTGTCTTGGGAGAATTTTCGTCAATATGTCTGATCCATTTTCTTCTGTATGGATCTTCTCAAGTTGTAATAGCTTCTTCTTCATTACATCTCTAATCCAGTGATATCTCACATTAATATGTTTTGATCTCGAATGAAAGGAGGCATTCTTTCCAAGATAGATAACACTCTAATTATCACAAAATAACTGATAACTGTCTTGTTGCAACCTAAGTTCTTTCAAGAACTTTTTCATCTATAGCAACTCTTTACATGCTTTCGTTGCTGCTACAAACTTTGCTTCTGTAGTGGGCAGTGCAACACATTTTTGTAACTTTGACTACCATGACACAACTCCCCCTGCAAATGTAATCAGGTAACCTAAAGTGGATTTTCTGGAATCCATATCACCAGCCATATCTGCATCTGTGTATCCAACTAACACAGGTTTGTCATTTCCAAAACATAGGCATATTTTGGAATAACCTCGAAGATACCTGAAAATCCATTTCACTATAGCCCAATGTTCCTTTCAAGGATTTGAAAGGAATCTACTCACAATTCCAACTCCATGAGTGATATCTAGCCGTGTACAAACCATGACATACATTAGACTTCCAACTGCCGTAGCACCACTATTAATCACCCAACTGGTCTCGTGTGTTACAAGATTGACAAAATTTTCATCATATACGATATTAAACTCGTCTATGGTATTTGTTTGCTCATTATCACTACTGTCGTCTTTCTTCATTGCTCTACCTTGGTTTGTTTCTTGTTTCTTCTTCAACACCTGGAAAAATTTCTTAATGTGATCCTTGCTCTTGTAGTGATAGCATTCAATATTGGAAAAAATTTTTGATTTGCCTCTGCTCTTGCTTTTGGGTTTTTCTTCTTTGTACAGTCTCCTTCCTCTAGACTCTGTGATAAGGGCTTGTGCTTTTGAATCTCTCTCCCTATTTTGTTTCTCATATGAAAACAGGGCTTCTACAACAACTTCAAACTCCATCTTGTCTCTTGCATAAGTCAGAGTTGTTGTGATATGATTATATGATGAGGGTAGTGATGCCAACAACATCACAACTTTTTCTTCATCGCCGAAACTCACATTAAATCTTGCTAAGTGAGAAAGCTTGTTGTTGAAATCGCTAACATACTGCATCATACTCACATTATCTTCCTTCCTCATCTGATATAGATCCTTCTACAAATAAAATTTATTGGCAAGGTTCTTTGACATGTACACATTTTCTAGAGTCTCCCATGTTTCTTTAGCAGTCGTGCAATTTTTTGATTCAATATTTTGCAAGACACTGTCTGAGAGATTTAGACGGATTGTACTAGCTGCAATCTCATCTATTTCCTCCCACTATTCCTTGGTAATGGTTGCTACCTCCTTTTCTTTTCCTAGCAATGCCTTATGGACCTTCTGTTGAATGAGAATATCATTCATCCTTCTTTGCCATAAAGAGAAATTATTATACGCCCTGGACCTAATAAAATATTTTCTAATGTGGCAGATCAGTCTATGCTGCAACCACAGAGCATATTAATAATTTTACTAGACTAGCTCTGATACCAGTTGTTGGGCACAACGGGTAAAAAATAAAATAAAATCAATAGAGTAGAATAATGACACCGGAAATTTAACGTGGTTCACCCTTTAATTTGGGCTAAGTCCACGGGATAAACTCTGAAATATATTTCTTCCACTAATAAAATTAATGGGTACAAAGTGAGAGGCAATACAACAAATTGAGATAAACCCAAAATAGTGTCACACAAGTGTTTCCCAAACTCACTATTTTGTTACTCCCCTTTTAGAAAAATATCTCAATATTTTTCTAAGATATTCTCTCCCACTTTCTTACACACAATATTGTTTTTCTTCAAAGGAAATTGTTCCTTTGGCTTTGCTTTGCTTCTCTTCTGTTTTGGTGTGTTGATGTATCTCTAAGTCAAAGACATTGCCTATTTATAGGCAAAATTTCCTATCAATGTTAAATGTATTTGTCAAATGTGGTTGCACCTACTATTTGTGGTTGCACCTACCATTTATGGTTGCACCTACCAATTGTGGTTGCACCTACCATTTATAGTTGCACCTAACATTTTTATTTTCTTCCTCATCAATGTAGGAGGGAATTACAATATGGATGTATACATATATCACAGAGTGATTGTATAGACAAAAACACTGTATTTCATAGGTCAAAAACATAAAAAATAAACAATTCAGTTTATCATTCTCATTTTCAATTCCAGATAAACCACCAGTTTACTATCAACCCAAAACCACAAGAAAAATCACTAGCCACCAACATCCCACCATCTGCCCACCACCAGCTTCTCAAACAGAACCTCTATACAAAACACCAGCTTCCAATGGAACTTCCATACAAGCAGCAACCCATCGCAAACATCTAATCTCTATCAGCTCCATCAGCCAAACACCCAACCTCTATCAGCTCCATCACCCAAACATCCAACCTCTATAAACTCAATCACCCAAACACCCAATCAACATCCTATCACAAACCATCTAGACCCATCGCAGCTTCTAACAAAACACTAGCTTCTACAGAACCTCCATACAAAATAACAAATTTCAACAGAACCTCCATACTAACAACCCATCACAATGCACTCAACCAAATCCATCACCCAAACAACCAAACACCCAACCTCTACCATCTCCATCACCCAAACACCCAGCCAATAGCCCTATCGCAAATCACCCAAACCCATCACGACGAAAAAAATCAATGATCCACCATAAACAAAAAAATCATCAACTATTGAGTTTAGTTGACTGTAATTGTACAACAATCAAGATTCGAAGACAGAAGAGAAGCAAACCAATGTTCGTTTTGTAACCACATACTTATTAGATACACAATTGGCAAGAAGAAAATACTGGAATTGAATACATGATATGTTAATGTAACGAAACACTTACACAAACAACTTTTATTCAAACTCAAACAAATATTACAATAGTACTCTCACTCAAAATACAAAATACAACTTACTCTTATTTAGGCTTTGTTTCTTCACTCTCTTAGAAACTCTTAATTTTTCTCTTGATTCTAAATTGTCCTAGAAAATTTCTATTTATAGGCTTCCAAAAACACTTCTTTGTACCTCACAACCACTCATTAAATTACTTCTCCAACTAATTATATTAATTAGTCTCATACTTACAAAATACTAATCATACTTACTTGCATTTATTAGTCTTACTCTTATTACTTCTCTAACTACTTACATTAATTAGTCTCATACCTACAAAATACTAATCATACCTACTTGCATTTATTAGTCTCACTCTTATTACTTCTCCAACTACTTATATTAATTAGTCTCATACCTACAAGGTACTAAAAATACCTACTTGCATTTATTAGTCTCACTCTTATTACTTTTCCAACTACTTACATTAATTAGTCTCACACCTACAAAATACTAAGATAATCTAAAAGTAATAACAAGTGAATAATAAATCAAGTTTATGATCCAACAACCCCCCTTAAACTTGATCTTGTGACCCCTAGTAAGTTCCTTAATCTTATGAAGTCTTCGCTTGTTAATGGCTTGGTAAAAATATCAACAACTTGATCTTGGGACTTCACATATTCAACTTGCACATCCTTTATTGTAACACACTTCTTTATATAGTGGTAGTGAATATTGATGTGCTTGCTTTGATTATGAAATACTGGATTCTTTGCTAAGACAATGGTTGACTTATTGTCGACACAAATCTTGGTTGGCTCTTCTTCTATCAAGCTTATCTTCTTCAATAAATTTCTAAGCCAAATTTCATGACAAGCGCATGAGATAGCAGCAACATATTCTGCTTTACAAGTGGACAATGTGACAATAGGTTGTTTCTTTGACATCTATGTGAAAGCAATATCTCCCATGAAAAATATGAATCCAGTAGTGCTTATTCGATCATCTATGTCTCCACTCTAATCACTATCGATATATCTAACAAACTTGTAATCATTAGAAATTAAATATAATAAGCCAAAGTCAATTGTACCTTTCAGATAGCAAATAATTCTCTTTGTGGCTTTAAAATGAGTGGTTGTTGGAGATTCCATGTAGTGACTAACCAACCCAACTGCATGAAGAATATTGGGTCTTGTGCAAGTTAGATAGCATAGAATTCCTACCAAACTTTTGAAGAATGTTGAATCTACACTTTCACATTCTTCATGTTTGGACATCTTGATTCCATATTCCGTCGGTGTGCTTATCGGCTTACAATTCTCCATCTTGAACTTCTTGAAGATCTCTTTTGCATAGCTTTCCTGTGAAATGAAAATTCCATCCTTTTGTTGCTTAACTTCAATGCCAAGGTAGTATGCCATGAGCCCTATGTCTGTCATCTCGAATTCTTTCATCATCACTTTCTTGAATTCATTGAACATGCTTGGATTGCTTCCAGTGAAGATCAAATCGTCTACGTAGAGGCACACGATCAAAATATCTCCATATTTGATCTTGATATATAGAGTGTACTCGTAGGGACATTTTTTGAAGCCATTCTCTTGGAAGTACTTGTCGATTCGACTATTCCATGACTTTGGTGCTTGTTTTAACCCGTAAAGAGCCTTCTCAACTTCAACACCTTATCTTCATGGCCTTTGACTTCATAGTGTGATGGTTTCTGAATGTATACTTCCTCTTCAATAACTCCATTTAAGAAGGCATATTTTACATCCATTTGATGTATCTTCCACTTGTTTTGAGCTACCAAAGAAATGATTAGTCTAATAGTCTCCAATCGAGCAACGGAAGCAAATACCTGATCATAGTCAATTCCAGCCTTTTGACTATAGCCTTTAGCAACTAGCCTCGCCTTGTGCCTTTCAATCCATCCTTTAGCGTTTTTCTTTATTTTGCACACCCATTTGACATATATCGCCTTATGTCTCTTGGGAAGTGAGGTGGGTTCCCATGTTTCATTCTTCTCGATGGCCTTGATTTCTTCATCCATCGCACCTATGCACTTCTTCTCTTGTACTTCTTCTTGAAAGCTAACTGGTTCACAATCAGTAAACAGACAAAATATTGTAAGGTTATCTTGTCGTTCAGTTACCTCATAGATATCTCTAAGACTTCGTGTGCGTAACATAACTCTTTCATCTTGACTTTCACTTGATGATGATGAAGGTGATGAGTCTTCTTGAGTGGTTGATCTTGGTAAAGTGGGTAGAATTTCAAGCTCTTATTGAGGTTCACCTAGTTGCTCCCTCATTGTCTACTTATCTTCTTCAAACTGAGGAAAGAAATTGAAGTAATTTGCATGGGAGTTAAAATCTCATTCTCCTTTTTCGTTGAATACCACATCTTCACTAATCACAATCTTCTTATTGTCTGGATTTGTACAATTTGTAATGAAACACTCACACAAAGAACTTTTATTCAAACTCAAAGAAATATTACAAGAGCACTCTCACTTAAAATACAAGATACAACTCACTCTTATTTGGGCTTTGCTTCTTCACTCTCTTAGAAACTCTTAATTTTTCTCTTTATTCCAAATGGTCCTAGAGAAGTTCTATTTATAGGCTTCCAAAAAGACTTCTCTATACCTCACAACCACTCATTAAATTACTTCTCCAACTACTTACATTAATTAGTCTCACACCTACAAAATACTAACCATACCTACTTGTATTTATTAGTCTCACTCTTATTACTTCTCCAACTATTTACATTAATTAGCTCACACCTACAAAGTAATGACCATACCTACTTGCATTTATTAGTCTCATTCTTATTACTTTTCCAAATACTTACATTAATTAGTCTCACACCTACAAAATACTAAGATAATCTAAAAGTAATAATAAGTGAATAATAAATCAAGTTTATGATCCAACAATTAAAGCTTTGGAACATATTTCAATCAGAGGGGTAGATGTTATTTTTTTTATCTTTTATTTTTTAGCATAGTGATTTGAATCATATTGATTCACACCAATCATATAAAATATCATAGATGTTAGTATAAAATATAAAAAAGAAAAAAGAAAAAAATAGCAAGAAAAAATTAAAGAAATAAGTGAACAAATTGAATCCTCATAAACCAAATCTATTACAATTATTTTTAGGTCCGAGGATCCCTTTAATATAGGCATTCTATTTATCGATATCATATGGCATTCTATTTATTGAAAAGAAATTATGATATGTGATCTCAATTGACAGAGACACATATTACATAATGAGAAAAAGTCTCCTACATTATGGGAAAAATGACTCCATCGGCAATGTTAAACAAATAAATAGTATGCTAAAAATCAGAAGATGAATATTGGCTTCTGATGTCTATGTCTCATAAAATCATAAAATGCTATCTCTATGTTTATGAAATTTGGAGTATTCTTTCCATAGTTTTTTATGGTAATGATAAGATACATGTCTTTCGATGTGTTGCCTATGTTCATCTACCAATGTAATAAGTTAGTGCCTCTAGCCTTGAAATGTATCTTTATCGAGTATGATGTTCATAAAAAAGGATACTATTACTATCACCCCCATTAAACGCATGTTTATCACTGTAGATTTTGTCTTTCATGAAGATATATACCATGTATTTCTCTTAGTCTAACTTTTAGGATGAGTATCTTGAGGAAATTTAGACTCTTGCATACAACCTTGAAAAAGATGTGGTGGAAGTATCTGATCAAAATATAGGTGATTTGAATCCTAGTGGTTAAAACTTGGATGTTAGCGATAATACCTTACATAACAACATAATTAGCATAAAAGTGGATAAATTAGAATCCAATGGTCAAACCGTGGATTTAAGTGTGGATGAACACCCAAAAAGCCAGGAAACTCCTAAATCAAGCTTGAGTCTATCCTACTTAATACAACAAAGTAATCCTTGTTTAAGGATATTCCTTTTGTCGTGCTTGAGTCATCGAAGAGACAGTTACCACAATGTCTCACCAAAGTTATTCCAAAACCTATATATGAACTTGTTGGGATTGTTCGAATTCTAGAGAGAGAACTTAGAAAGAAGTTGGCACACATGATGCAAAGTATAGGTTCCTTGGGATACTCACATATATATAGGGCATTACATGTACAAATGTTGATTACATAGGATAGATACATGGAATACATCAGAAAGGGTGCAAAAGTAAAAGTACACTTATGGATAGAGGTTGACCACCTAAGGCTTGGTTAGACGAGCGACCCCATATATATAATAAAAGGTAAGACTATCCCTCAAGTTTGAACTCTCGTTGTGCTCGGGTTGTTGTCCAGCTTGGGTTGTCATCCAACTCGAACTGTCATCTTGGTTCGAGTTGGTGTCTTGTCTTGAGCTGTTGTTACGGCTCGGGCTATCACTTGGCCAAGGCCATTCCATACATCCAAACCGAATCTCAATTGTCTAGTCAAGTAAGATATCTCATGAATCATTATACGTTTACAAATCGCTTATCAAAAAAACAATCATTAATCAATCAATTATATATTGTATCTATACCTACTAGTATATAGGAAGCCTTAACTACTCCAAGATGGAAAGTTACGGTGAATGAAAAGATGGCATCCTTGCATAAGAACCAAACTTTTGAGCTCATCGATCGATCCACAAAAAAATAGTTCAGTATCGATGAATCTTTACTATGAAATACAAAGCTAATGGTACGATTGAACATTTGAAAGCAAGATTGGTGGCAAAAGGATACACCCAAACTTATGGAATTAACTACATTGAAATGTTTGCACCTATAGCCAAAATCAACACAGTCCAAGTCTTGTTATTCTTAGCTACAAATTTTGATTGGTCGTTACAATAGTTTGATGCATGTGAAGAATGCATTATTATGTGGAAAACTATCTAAAGAAGTCTACATGGATCTCCCACCAGGGTATATGGTAACAAAAGGACAAAAATAAATGGTGTATAGGTTGAAGAGATCACTATATGAATTAAAATAGTCCCCTAAAGCTTGGTTAAGACGATTTACCAAATCCATGACAAACTTTAGTTACAAACAAAAATTCAAATCACACATTATTTTTAAAGAAGCGATATAAGAAATTTCCACACTCATGTATATGTGGATGACATGATCGTCACATACAACAATCAAGAAGAAATGAGATCTTTTACAAGAGTATCTATCCTAGAAATTTAAAATGAAAAACTTAGGACTCTTAAAATACTTTTTAGGAATTGCAATATCTCGATCGAGTAAAGGAATCTTCCTATCTTAAAGAAAGTATACCTTAGATCTAATAGATGAAACTAGTATGTTAGCCTACCAACTAACTAATACTCCAATGGAAGAGGGCTTAAAGTTATGTATTAAGACAAGCCAAGTGCTGGTAGAAGGGGAGATACGAGAGCCTAGTTTAAAGATTGATGTGCTTAGCTCACACAAGACCATATGTATCCTATACTTTGAATATTGTTAATCAATTTATGCATAATTCCGTGAGCAACGTATGAATGCAATCATGTATATTTTCAGGTATTTAAAATCTGCTCTAGGAAAGGGAATTCTATTCTTTAAAAACACAAGCAAGCAATATATCAAGGTATATACAAATATTGATTCGGCCAAGGCAGTTGATGATATGCGATCAACTTCATGATACATTACTTTCGTTGGTAGGAACTTAATTACATGGAGAAACAAGAAACAAAAATGTTATTACACGATTTACAAAAGAAGTTGAATATATAGGAATGGTTTTAGGAGTTTACGAAGCATTGTGATTGAAATTTCTCTTACATAATCTAGGTTCATCCTTAAAGCAACCATTCAAGCTATATTGTAATAACAAAATAACATGTGATATAACTCACAATCCAGTTTAATTTGATCATATAAAACATGTTGAAGTAGATAGTTTTTTCATTAAAGAGAAATTAGATGAAAATGTTGTAAGAGTAAAAAGATTTGATCAAAATATTATTTAGTTGATATTTTTATTAAAGGAGTGTCCAATAGGGTGCTATCAATTTTAGATAAGTTAAACATGTGTGAGATCTATACACTATCTTGAATAAGAGTGTTTATATAATAACGATATTGTAAATATTTTTGATTGATTTTATTGTCCTTTATAGAAGATTGTATAAGTATATAGAGATTGTATAGATAGGAGGGTGGGAATTCTATATCTATATATATTCTGTATTTGATCTGTAAAAAAAATAAAAATAAATAAATAAACAATTCAATTTATCATTCTCATTTTCTCAGGATTTACCCATGAATCGTAAGAATCTCTATGTAGGTGAGCTAAAAATAAATAAATAAACAATTCAATTTATCATTCTCATTTTCTCAGGATTTACCCATGAATCGTAAGAATCTCTATGTAGGTGAGCTTGTGTTTATTTATTCAATATGGAGATGAGAAGTGGGACGACCATCATACTCTTGGAAGATACATGTGAGCTCGTGTTCGAGTTAATATTACTACACCTTTACTGAGGGGGCCTTCTTGAATCCGGGAGGCACTGGAAAAATTTGGATCAATTTTAAATATGAGCACCTACCATATTTTTGCCATTTATGCGGTATCATTGGCCATGATAATAGAAGACGTACCCATAGAATTTTGCAAACCCTATTGACTGTCAAGGTGGGCTACATTATGGGTTGTGGTTGAGAGCAAGGATGACTAGTGCACAAGCTCCTTCCATTTCTGGTGATTTTGGCGGTGTTGGTAAATCCGTGGGCGGTGGAAGCTCGGGTGGAGGAGCTGCATGTGAGTGTAACTGGAACCAGAAAAGGGAAGATTTTGGAGAGTAACCAGATTTCTTCCTCTTTGCGTGTTGAATGGAATTTTTCTGAGCGCAATTCTGACCAGCCAGCAGGTCCTACACGCTTTTACCAGGAGGAAAGGTCAGTTTAAGAGTAAGACTACTCTCGTAGATGGAGAGGCTATGCTTGAATCAAATAGTACTGTTGGTGATGTGTATTTGATGCGAGCGGTTACCACGGGACCCACTTCTAAACTAGCGGCAGGAGCTGCTCAACCCGTCACGTGGCAGGCAGCTGGATCCCCTCAATTAGGCCCTGGTGATGGTGCTATTTTAGATATTCTTCGTTCTCTTCCTAGTTGTCCAAGCCCAAACCTTATTCCATATGATAAAAATGAAGTTAATTTGGTCCCAATTTTGTGTTGAGTACCTCTTCCAATTCTTTAGCTACAAATTGTGGTGGATTTCTTTCCATTATGTCTCTTAAAAAGGCTACAAGAAGATGAAGTGGTGAAGTAATGTTGAAAGTTAGTATGGAGGAATTTATGGAGGATAATCATAATTTTTCGTTAAAATTCTCTCATTACAACACACACTATTGAAATGGTTACTTTTGAGGAATGCAATCTAGTTTCATTTTGTTTTGAACGGGTGGAGGCAATTGACCTATGCAGGACCTAACCTCCAATATAATACTCTCCAAGAATTATCAAGGTGTGATAAATCTCGTGATAGTTCAATAGCTTCAAGAATTTACACAATTTCATTCCCCAAAATTGTTTTATTACTAGAGATGAAAAATTAACCTAAGGTGATGATTCCTCTGAAATACATGATAAGACTTCCTAATTTATTTTTAGTTAAATCCTACTTACACTCGTGATGGTTTAGCCTTTTTTATGTGATGAAATTAATATAGTGATCCGTTTCGTTAAAGAATTTTTTTTATTAAATTTGAGGTGTTGAGTCCTTTTGATAGTTGGGTTTGTTTTAGTGTGTATGCTATCTCCAATGATGGTGTTTGTAAAGACCAATAAGTGGTCTTAAATGAAAGTTTAATGTTATGTGAGGAAGCCATTTTGATTGGTTATTTTAATGTTATCACATCTATGACTGAGAAGTTTGGTAGGAGAGATTGATCTAATAACTTTATGGAGGATTTTTGATGGTTCATAAATGATGTTAATTTGGTCGAGTTGGGTTTTGTTGGACACTCTTTCACTTGGAGGAGTAAGAAAGAGGGTATTGACGTTATCAAAGAATGTACTAATAGAGGCTTAGTTACTCAATCCTGGCTCCTAGATTTTCCTTAAGCTATTATTCATCATTTAGAAGCAATAGGTTCTAATCATCATGCCTTATCACTACATTTATACCTCTTAACACCTAGATTAAAGAGAAATTTTTCTTTAAACATCGATGGGTAAACTCACCTAAATGTAAGAGTGTAGTGGAGAATTCTTGGAATATTGAGGTAAGGGGTTCTTTTTAATTTCATCTTAAGAAAAAAAAATCACTCATTATAGGCAATACTTAATTCAATGGAAGGGTGAGACTAAATTTAACTCTTTAAGACATTTTTGAGAATTGAAAGAAAAATACTAACTTTAAAGAGAAAAAATCATTTTGGGATGGAGGAATACCACAACTTGTCGTTGGAGATGCGAAGATTTTGTATACAAGAGGAAAGTTACTAGAAAGATAAAGTCAGATTAAAATGGCTCCAGAAGAGAAACCAAAATACAAATTTATTTCATACTAAGGTAGTTTAAAGGGAGAGAAGAATGACCGTTAATGGCCTTCAAGATGAGGATGTAGATAAGTTACACAGAAACATGATTTGAAAAGGATAGCTTCCTTTTATTTTGGATCCGTATTCAAATCTTCTAACCCTTGCTCTAATGTATGTGTGGAGGTTTTGTTGTGTGAAAATCCATGATTTACATAAGAAATCAATCAAAGATTAACTAGGCCAATTACTATTGAGGAAATCAAGAGGGCTACCTTTCAGATTCGCCAGTCCAAATCCCTTAGCCCAAATGGTATGCCATTGCTATTTTTTCATAAATATTGGTCTATTGTTCAACAAGATCTTATACAGGTTGTTATGATTTTTTCTACCATGGTACCATCTCTACTATAATAAATTATACCCATATTGTTCTATCTCTTAAAGTGTCAAATCCTCGATATATATAATGTAGTTGTGCCCTTTTACATTCTGTAATGTTGTTTATAAAGTCATAACTAAGATCCTCTCTAACAAATTGGGCCTCATAATGTCTATGATAATCAACCAAAATCAGAGTGCTTTCATCTATTAACGATTAATCTCAGATTATATTATGGTGGCTCATGAGCTTTTACAATGTCTAAAAAGTAGGATAATAGGTATGAATCATGCATTGGCGTTTAAGCTGGATATGAACCAGGTCTTTGATAAGGTCAAATGGAGTTTTCTTAAGGCTATGATGGCCAAGTTAGGCTCTTCTGATTAGTGGATCTAGTGGATTATGCATTACATCTCAACTATTACTTGCTTATGTGTTCTAAATGGAGAGGTTGTCAGTTATTTTTCTCTTGAGAGAGGATTTCATTAAGGAGACCTCTCCTCTTCGTATCTCTTCTTAATTTTTTCTTAAGGGTTCCCTAAGTTGTTACATGAAAAGGAATGTTATCAATGCATTTTAGGGGTTCGGGTCTGTAGGGATGCATAACTTATTTCTCATATTCTTTTTGCTGATGACTCATTAATTTTATGTAAAGGTTCTCTACTAAAAATTCAAAGGATGAAGGAAGTCCTTCATATATATGAGTTAGCTTCCAGGAAAATCATGAATTATTTCAAGTCTAGTGTCTTGTTTAGTTCCAACATATGGGTGCATGATAACGAATCCATCTAGTTGGAGTTGGCTTTCTACTATGATTTGGGATTCTCAAGGTATCTTGGCCTTTTGGCTCTATTTGGAAATGATAAGATGAGATAATTGAACTATATTTTGGATAGGGTTCATAGTAAGCTATACTCTTGATCAGGTCAATTTTTGTCTTTCTCTAGGAAAGAAGTTCTTATTAAGGTTGTAGCAAGTGTTATGCCTAACTTTTCTATACAATGTTTTCTCTTACCAACTAGGTTGTGTCTTGATATTGAGAGAGCTATGCAGCATTTGTAGTAGGATACTATTGAGAATTCAAGGAAGATCTAATGGCTCCCTTGGAGGATGTTGTGTGATAGGCAGATTGATGAAGAGTTAAGGTTTAAGGAGTTGAGAGCTTTTAATTTGGCTATACAAGCTAAGCTAAACAATGCTGGTGTTTGGTTAAATACCTGAAATCTCTCTTTCTTCGTATCTTTAAGAAGTATTTTCGTATGTGTTATTAAAGGCTAGGAAGGTCCTTTTTGTTGGCACCTGATAAGAGATCGAGATGGGAATTGTCTCTTCCAAGCTTTAGAGTTTCAACATTGAGGTATGATCGCCATACACGAAGTATATGCAATGAATATGCAAGTTAACATATAACAATAAATAATATAATGATAAGAAAAGATTGTTCTTATGGAGATTATTTTATTAGAAACTAATTTTTAAAACTAAAAAAATAAAATTCAATTGTTTTGTGTTTTTATATTTTTAAGGAAGTAAAATTAAAATAACTAAAAGTAAATACCAATAATTAACTAAATAAAATTTGATAATTAAGAAGATATACGAGAAAATATTTAGGAATACTTAATTCCCAATTTTTTAAACATGTGAATCGCTAAAATCTCTCAATATAATCATCAATCAATTACATGATTAATTGAATCTAATTTATTATGTATTCTTCTCTCAAGTGAAATACACACCATATAATAATTAATTTAATGACACTCTCATGTCAATTAAATCGCATATTACTCATTAAGTTCCTCAAATATGGATCACATACATAAGAATCATACGCCTCTGCCTAGAAACTATGTATGTTATTTAATCAAGACAAACAATTAAATAATTTTCTCAAACCTATTTAATTACCTCTATAGATAAATTGTTGGCTAAATAATTAATAGCATAAAAATCAGATTAAATAATATAATATAATTAAATTATAATTATAATTAAGGTAAAATATTAGATCATCATATAGTAAAACTTGTGTTTATAAGATCCCTAGATTAATAAATTAACTAGATATAATTTTATTCATAAAACTCATATTTTTCATAAAGAAAGACATAAAAATTGATAAAGAAAAGAGTAGAAGATGAAATACAATCAATCTCTTGAATTGTAGTGTTAATCTCTTCTTCAATCTCCACTAAATATATATCCCTTCTTGAATTTTTTTATATTTTTCTCTCTTTTTAGCTCAAAAAATTCACCAAAATTATGCTAATGATGGCCCCTTTAGGGTTTATAGGGTGATTAGGTACTTAAATATAGCTCAGATGCAATCTGGATCGTCAGATTAACTTCAGATCAAGGGTTGAGATAAAAGCAAGCAAAACTAACTACA
The DNA here is from genome assembly GCA_033030585.1 of Hippophae rhamnoides. NCBI lineage: Eukaryota > Viridiplantae > Streptophyta > Magnoliopsida > Rosales > Elaeagnaceae > Hippophae > Hippophae rhamnoides. The sequence goes on along the minus strand of CM065430.1, from coordinate 46,246,301 downwards.
CTAGCCAATCACAACGTGAAACATGGCATATGGAATTCACTGGGCGAATTAGAGCGCGACGTGTGGTAGAGAAGACCGGTCTGAGTCAACATATGCTGAGTCATCGCCACACGGCGTAACATGATTTGTGGTAACGGATGGCTTGGCACACTGGTAGAACACACGTAGTGCAGTTTGACCGATCTCTGAACTGGATTGAATGTCGTGCTGACATATGGCACACGGTTCCTCCTCATCACATGCAAAGATCTACGATTCCTTATCCATACTTGCATGGTGTCCGCATGGCTTGCCTAGTTAGCTCATTTGCTTGCCTGGCAGCTCCTGATTGGCCCTACGTTAAAAATTCATAAAAATCCATAAAAATTTAAAAGAAAATCCAAAAATTATATTTTCACCCATTTTCCCTAAATAATTTATATTTTAATATTTTTAGCCCCAAAAATAGTATTTATTGAATAAAACAAGTAAATATTAAGTAAAATAAAGTACACTAATGACTTTATTTTCATAGATTCATCATACCCTTAAACTTAACTATTTGCTTGTCCTCAAGTAAAGCCAAGTATAACTAAATAAAATAACATGGGTAGTATATTCATATATATACTTCTATTAGTACATGCATGTTTCACGAAAACTATTTCTCTCAAAAGTCATACAATCCTATGATAAAGAGGTTCATATATTCATCAATCTATGTTTAATCAATAAAAGGATGTGCAAGGTTTTTGAAAAATGGATTCGTGTGTGTGTACTGCACATGATATCATCCAATGCACTCATGAAATCAACTTATATGAACATGCTAATGAATTCAATCTTAGAACAAGTCTCATAAGTCTATTTTTCACATCTCTCTCAACTAATATAAATATGCACTTTGCTCAAGATCAATAAGGACTTTACATAGTTATAATGTAAGGCTTAGGTGGGGCGGGGGGTTGATAAATGAAGAAATTTAGGCTCTTTCCACACCTCAGCTTTCCTTTTACTCATTATGCACTTTTTCATTGCAATTGAGCTTTAACTTGATATTTTAGTGGACCCTTTTTTGTCATTCTTTTCATATTTTTATATTCCACATTTCTTTTCTCTTATTTTTTTATAACTTCATAATACCTCAAACTTATTTCCAATTCTATTTTTTTTTTCTTTGGAGGGATAATTATGTTGAGTTTTGCTTCTTCTTCTTTTTTCTTTTTTTATAGAGTGCATTACATTTCACCTTACTCTATAGCATAACACATGATTGCATTTTTTTTTCTTTTCATACAAGCTAAAGGTGCAAGAATAAATGTAAGACTTATTTATTAGGCATAAAATGCGGCTTAAAGATATGAAAAGTTCTTCGTTAGGCTCAAATGTGTGACTAAAGATATTAACAATGGTTAGCTTAAAAGGCTTAATCGATCCAAATAATGCCTAAATAATTTCTCTTGCTAAATACTATTTAGGATTTTGCCTCAAGGGATGATTAAATAGATTCTAAAACCAAGTAGATCTCATCGACTTGCATAACTCACTATAAATTGTCTCTCAATAAGAACACCAAAATCAATCATGAACATGTACATCAAAATTTGAATCAATCCAATCAAAAATAGCAAACATATTACATGATTAATGTAAATATGTTAACAAATATGTTACATTCCTTATCCTAGTCATGACAACCAATTTTTATCATTGAGTTCATAAGTTTCAAATCAAGCATGTATGCATTTAGTTTCCATATATTTATCAATTTCTACCCATAAAAATTCCAAAAACAAATCACAAAACATTCTAAAAAATTATATTTTCATCCATTTTTATTAAAAAGTTTATATTTTAATATTTTTATCCCTAAAATACTATTTATTGAATAAAACAAGTAAATATTAAGTAAAAAAGTGCGCTAATGACTCTATTTTCATAGAGTCATTAAGGTCTAGTCTTGCCTATTAGTTAGAGATCTCACTGACCCTGCTGCTAGGTTATGGAAGGTGAACCTTATTCATTCTATTTTCTATCCTAAGGAAGTTTCCATTATTGTAAGCATGCCTATTAGGCGGGTTGGTGTGCATTCTTTGAGCTAGTTGTAAAATAGCCATTGGGTTAGGCCAACTTGTCCCTTTAGTACACACCGGTTTGGATCCACGTGTTTGGAAACAATTGTGGAAACTTAAAGTGCAGTCAAAGATTAAACATTTTTTTGGCATGATGTTCATGATATCTTACGTGTATGGGATACCATAAATTGGATACATTGCTTAGTACCTGCCTGTTGTCCACTTTGTGACCTCGAGTGCTAGATTGCTACACATCTTCTACTGGGATGCGATAATGTCAAGCCCATGTGGAATAGTATTTCTCTTGCTATTAACATCTCTAGTTTTGTTGCAAGTTCCTTTTCCATGAGTTTCCATTTTCTTTTTTTAGGCGAAAAACTAGGAAGATGATGACAACCTTATTACTATTGTGGTTAATAGACTCTAGAGGATTTGGAAAGCTCATAATGATGTAGTCTTTCAACACGTTTCAATTGATGACATGGTAGTTTTTTGTCTTACTAAACTCGACTATGAGAAGTATGCCTTGGCTATGGCTAACAATTGCTAGCTCATCCTAGTGCACTATTTTAGTAGTGTGGCTAATTTTTTCGGTTATTTTGTATTATTTTTTGTATTATTTTAATGTACTTTCACACATTATGTGATCTTATTATCGATTGATCTAAAAAATAATTACAATATAAAATTTCAAATTTCATAGTTCATAATTATGTCAAATATAGTTTTTTTGTTAATTTAAATATCTGAAATGTATGACAAGAAAAATAGATTTCATAGCACAATAAGAAACACATCATGTCAAATTTTAAAAAAAGAAGTTATAAATGAATTTTTTTTTCAAGACTTTGAGAATGCATACTCTTTTATGAGTCTGTGGATAAGAATAAATACACAAGTGTGGGTAAGAAGAAAATGAGAACACAATAAATTGGTGAGTATGATCTTTCTATTCTTTGACAACGAGAAGAAAGTTATTAGGCACAAAGGGCTAAGGTAAGTTGGTTTCGAGAAGGGGATTAAAATATTTGTTTCTTTCATTCGAAAGCTTCCCAAAGGAAGAAGGTCAACTTCATTGAGTCACTTTTTGACAATTTTGGGACTATTTTTACAGAAGAAAGGGACTTAAAAAAAGATGGCACTTGAGACATTTTAAAGAGCTTTTCTGTTCGAATTTGGATGTTTTGAATGAAAATCTCCTCATTTGTATCGAAGCTAAGGTGTCTTAAGAAATGAACATTGAGTAGTTAAAATTTTTCACAACTGATGAAGTCTGTGCTGGTCTTGACCAAATGCATCCTTTGAAATCATCAGTTACAAATGATATGTCTCTTATTTTTTTGTAAACAATATTTGCATATTATTGGTTTTGATATTTGTGATTTCATCCTAAGATTTTTGAATGAGAGAAATTTTGATAAGAGAATAAATTATACATTTATTTTTCTAATCCTTAAGATCGATAAACCTTCCCACATATCTCAATTTAGATTTATTTGTCTCTATAATGTGCTTTATGAACTAGTTTCAAAATGCATTACTAATAGACTAAAAGGATAATGGGTAAGATTATGAGTGATTGTTGAAGTGATTTTATTCTTAATAAGATTTATAACTGATAATATTTTAATTGCAAATAAATTATGCATATTATGAATTTAAAGAGGAAACATAAAAAGGGGTATATAGCTCTTAAACTCAATATTCTTAAAGGTTTTGATCGAGTTGATAGGATTTTTTAGAAGCTATGACGAGGAGATTGGGATTTCATGTTGATTGGATTGATTTAATTATGTTATGTGTTAAAACTGTCTTCTTTTGAGCTATAATTAATTGTTTCCCATCCAAGGTTATCTGCTCAACTTGAGGGATTCAATAAGTTTGATCCCTTGTCTCCTTAATTTTTATTTCTTTTTTGTGTAGATCTGTTATAAAAACAACAGAGTAAGATGGAAAGATTACTGGTCTTCCTTGTTCTGCACAGTGACTATAACTTCACACTTGTTATTTGTTGACGACAGTCTTTTATTCCTTGAAGCTTCTATTACTTATGTTGAAAATTTTGAGAAACTTTTGGATGCTTATGAGAATATTTGAGAAAAAAATTCAATAGAATTAAGTGTTCCTTAACTTTCAGTTCAAATGTTAACCCTACAATTGGACAACAAATTTCTGTTGTGCTGTCTAATCCTATGTGTAGCATCTCATGCTAAATATCTTGGATTTCCCACCTTTGTGTAGACTAATCACTCAATTGCATAATTAACTAATGGTTATGCATTCTGGTACACTTCTACTTATTTTGTCTTTGATTCTTGGTGATAGAAGATGAATATTCCTAGGTTATTTTTAGGTGATGGTTTTCACAAAAAAGTTATTTTATTCTAACAGCTAAAGGTTTGTTAAATAGCAGATGGATTTAAGAATGACTCATTTGAGCTGATTGTTTGATATAGAGAAAAAATAGGTTTCAAAGTGGAGACTACCAATATCTACAAGAATGGAAATAAAATTAATGTTAGAGAAATCTATTTCCATCCACTTTGGAGGTAGGGTATGGATCTTTCCTCTGAGGTGGTTGTGGTGTAGGCAAAGGAACCCGACATTGATAAGAGAATAAGTTTCTTGGAAGCCCACAATTTTATTACCTGAACAATTAAGGGAGAAATAAGACCCATTTTTCCAAATCCAATTAGTTATCTGCCCATAGATTTCATTGTTTGAGATATCTAAATAATACATATTTGATTGACTCATCATAGGAGAAATTTTTTGCAATTTGAAAGAAGCAAGCTTTAAGAATATATTATTAGGAAAGGAATCAGTAGCTAACTTGATTCAGAGATTGTTAAATGAAAAATCCAAATAAGCAAGATTGTCGAACCCTTGTGTCATATCTTGTTTAATGGTGTCATTTAACTTAATAAGATGAAATTAGCATATAAAGTTGTCTTATAAGTTTGAAGGTTGACATAGGAATAAGACCTTCCAATTTGTTTTCACTCAGATCCAAGCTCTGTAAATTTAAAAATGATGAATCTGAATTCTCATGAAGTTGCCCACTAAATTGGTTTGCTATAAAGACAAATGTTTTTCAATTGGATAATTCCATCGAGAAAATTATTAGAGAGATTAAGTGTAATTAAGAACTTGCACTTCTGAAAAGATGAGATTGGGCTTGTAAAGGAATATTGTTGTCAACCACCTTTGTGGGAAGAAATAAATCTCATGCTTTTAATGTCTTGGAAGGATCGCCTTTGCAAACAGATTCAAGTTGGAAACAAAAATTTCTTTCCAAGGTTGGAAAAGAGATTTTAATCAAAGCGATTGGGCAAGCAATTTCCTAATACGCTATGACTATTTTTAAATTCTCCAATTACTTCTATGGTTAGTTAAATAAAATACTTAGAGATAGATAGTGGAGAAATGGGAAAAAGAAATGTGCTAATTGGATTTCTTGGGAGAAAATGTGTTTGCCTAAGAATCTCGATGGTATACCATATTAAAAAAACTAGTCTCTTATACTTTTGAGTAATACCGAGGCAAGATGGATTATACGCAAAGGAATTAAACAGTGAGTTAGGGATGTATCAAATATACATATTTGGATTGGCCATTAGCTAACAAATCCTAATTTTAAAGCGTTTACTAATGTTCAAAGAGTAAGGCAAATTTTTATGCCTCTTGAAGTAGAAGATATTCTGTCTATGCCACTTAGTAATGTTGGCTTGCAGGATGAGTTATATTTACACTTTAATAGAAATAGTTTGTTTTATGTAAAAAGTGCATATAATTTAATAATTAAATCTAAACTGATATTGAATGTAGAGGTATAACTCATATAGATGCAAATCTTAATGTTTGAACTCGTTCTTCGTGGGTTAAGATTTGGAACCTAAAAGTTCCAAATAAGATTAAAAATTTTGCTTGGCGAGCTTCTCATGACATATTATTATCATTTAATGACAATTTACATAAAAGGAAAGTCCTAGTTAGCCTGCTGTGTAAATGTTGTAATGATGCTGCAAGAGATATAGGGGTTGTATACACTTGTTCTTAATGAGATGGCAACTGAAGTTTAGGCTACTAGTGGTATGAAGTTAGATCTTAATATGGCTCATGATATCCTTTTTATCTATTTAGATGGAAAAGAATTTATTGAACCTAAGTAAATTTGGTATGGATTTTTTTTTTGGTATTATTTGGTCTATTTAGCATGTTAGAAACAGTCTTGTGCATGACAAAAAGGATTGGTTGGATGCTAACGTTTTATGGTTCGAAAGATTCTTTCTTCATAAATTCATTAGTTGTTTTTCTACTCATAATTGATGTTCACCATCACTATGGAGAAAACTAACTTCCAATTAAGATAAGGTAAATTTTGATGCAACACGAGATATTAATTCTCGTGTTTTTGGTATTACAGGTACACAATCGTGAAAGAATTTTCTTACATACTCGAGCGCTCATTCAAAGTAGAAAGGATTGTTGATCCTCTCATGGCAAAACCTTTTGCTTTGAGAATAGAATAAAGAATGGGTTTCCAATTTGGCGTCCAAAGTATGACTCTTGAAGGAGATTCCCTGCCAGCAATAGAAAAGGTTTGATAACTTAGATATTAATATTTATCTATATATTACTATTGATGATGATATTAGATATTATAATTAATTGGGTAAAATTTCGGTCAAAAGATTCTCTGATTGACTTTTCTTATTGTGCAGATGTAATCTCTAAGCTTATTAGCTTGGATATGACTCTTGTGTTTAATAATTAATATAACCTCCTTATTTCAAAAAATAAAAAATAAAAAATAAAAAAAAAGATACATTTTATGAGTATATATATATGTCCACTTCTCATTATTCCAAAATTACTTAACAATATTTCTCATATATATTGTCGCTGAATGCTGGTAAATAATCACAAATGGCTAATTAATTGAAGATTTAACTAGTCTAAGTACTTTCTAGATAAAATCTTCACGCCTTAAAAGCGGGGAAAAAAGAAAAGAAAACAAACTTGGTCTATTCCGCGACTATTTACAAGATAACACCAATGTAATATCTTCCTTCTAACTCACACAAAGTCCTTACCAGAAATTTAAAATTTGGTCTTTCTATGCAGCACTTACTCCATTGGTTTGAGATTTACCACAAGCATCCAAACATCTAATAAAAAACCTTCCTCCACTTTCATCTTCTTCTTTCTCATTCTCTTCCAATGACCTTCCCTTTGTTTCTAGTGTGAAAAAGTAAGTAACCACCATCCCCACAATACAAACTCCACCCAAAATCACTAAAGACGCTGTCATTCCTATACCTTTCGGATATCCATTTTCTTTCCTATTATGAGAAGCCCACAAAAATCCGACCGACCCAATAATCGCACCAACTTTTCCGGCAGCACCGGAGATCCCATGACAAGTTGTTCGAAATCTTGCCGGAAAAAGCTCCGCCGGGATTATAAAAGTAGTTGTGTTAGGTCCAAAATTAGAGAAGAAGAATGCGAGGCCGTACAGAAACATGAATCCCACATCGATGTTATCGTTCCAATGTGAGTAATAAGGTATCCCAATGGCGAAATAAACAATGGCCATGAAAAAAAATCCTGTAAGTTGGATTTTAACTCGCCCAATTCGATCAATGAAATAGACAGTGAACCAATAACCTGGGATTGTAGAACAAACAGCAACAATTGCTTGGAATTTTGCTACATGGAAAACATCACCATATACATTAACTTCTTTTTCATTTGGGAGGTATGTTTCGTACACTTGTGATTGGAACAAATTACTGCTGTAATATACGATATCAACAAGAAGCCAAGCTGTCGCACAAGCAAAAAGGTCTCTACCATGACGATTAAGGAATCTTTTGGAGAACAAAGGAAATAATGTTTCATAATTTGAAGGAAATGAGATTTCATCTTCTCGAATAACCTGACTCATGGAAACATCTAACACTTTCTCCATATCTTTAGTCGCTTGGATTACATTTTTTTCCACCAAAGCTGTATATCTGCATAATATTATAAAAATAAATTTATAACAAATATTTATTTATGATCAAGTAATTGTTAAAAAAAAGTAAAGGATTTTTGTAATAACCGGGCAGTTTCAGGCATCTTCATTCGCCAATAATAAGTAATGGTAGCAGGAATAGCTCCAATCATAAGTATAACCCTCCAGGCAATATCAGCTTCTTCCGGCGTAATATCGTTGGCTTTGGCATTCGAGAATCTATCAAATACGGCGCAGACGACCATAGTCACTGTAGACGCTGCGAGAATACCAATCCCCTGCATCGAGAATACAGCAGCGATGAACGACCCACGGGTCCTCTTGTTAGCAAACTCCGACATGATTGTAGCCGACAGAGGATAATCTGCGCCAATCCCAACGCCTAGCAAGAACCTGAAGAACCCCAAACTCAACAGCACACAATTCCGTGTCTTACACACTGAGAAACCACATCCTATGGTACTAAGCACCATAAGCATCAATGCAAGCCCATATACGTGTCTCCTTCCCATTCGGTCACCAAGTCTTCCGAATACGAGTTGACCGAGAACTGTTCCAACAAGAGCGATTCCGACCAAGGCTGAAACGACAACAGGTGGAACGTCGTAACTCATAACTCCGTCTTGTTCTTTCTTGGGGTAGTAAATTCTTCCTATGAATCGCATGATGGGAGTGATACAGAATAGGTCGTAAGAGTCGGTGAAGAGTCCCATGCCGGCGATGATTATGGCCTTGAAGTGGTACCATTGAGTCTTCGCCGTATCGAGGGCAGAAAGGACTTTTAACGTCATTTTTGGAAACAACAATTAACACCAAAGCAGAGGTTTTTCAGCACTACTTGCTTTTTTTTTTTGTATAATCTGCAAACGGTGAAGTTGGGTGGGGGATTTTGAGTTCTATTATATAATTAATAAAATGTACATTCAGTTATTATTAATTTTTATAAAATTAAGATAGTGATGTAATATGACGTACGAAGGTACCGTAGTAGTACCGGGTAGTTTTCTGATTGGAAAATGCAATTTTTATTTAAAATTAATGTATGAAGAAGTCGTTACACAATAATTTATTTTTATTAATAAAAGTTTTCATAATTATTGTAACATTTCATCTTTACAAAATTAACACATCATCTAAGTGGCACGCATAGACCGAAATAAGGGCATATGTTGGGGGATGGTTATTTTTTTATTTTTTATTTTTTAAATAATAAAAAATAAACATATTTAATATAGTTTTTATTAATTTAAATAAAATAATATCGACTTAATTACAAATAAAATTTAATACCCCTAATTTAAACTTTTGGGTTCAGTCTCTGCTGTTGGGTGATATTGTTATATGTATTTCTGATTAATATACATTATGAAGACATTGATGTTGGAATAAGAGGATTTTTTTAAATTTTTTTTTAATATAAGGGAATATGAGGAGAGTTGACTCATAACAGAGTGATTCCAAGAAGATGCGGATAATCTTTAGTTAGCAATATTGTTTAGTTAGTTAATTAGCGTCAGACGTGCATATTTTAATTTGCATAATTGATGTGTTTCCTAGTCTAATATTTTTAACTGTTTTCTATTCTTTTTAATTTGGATTTTTCTATTAACAAGTTTGACTTTTTCATTGAGGACGTATTTGTTATGTTTTTAATTTTTTTTTCCTCCATTTTTTTGTTAGATTGGTGTTTGCTTAATTGTATAGTCATTATTTCTGTTACAAAGCATTTATCGTTTATCAATAAAATAAAATAAAAATTAATTAATTAAATATAAAATATATTATTTTAATATTAAAATAATATAATTTATTTTAATTAACACTTTTGTTTTTAAATAAAAAGATTAAACAATATAATTTGAGTAATATGTGTAATGATTATCTTTATTTTTTAAGATTATCTATAAAAAAAATATAAATTTTGTGCTATATTTAAATAAATAAGATTAATAAGATAGAATTATATTAACTTATTTTTCATGTTATTTTGGTTCATTGTGAAATGAGATCGACCAATCATGACAACTATGCTGAAAAAAAAATAAAAAAAACCATGAAAACTATATTATGAACAGCCAGTCCAGGTACAACTGTATGTAGGAACAAAGTGGACAAATATTGTTTATTTCTGCGAATATACTACTATTCTTAAATTATACGACCTTAATTCGAAGAAGACCACAAGGAAACTAGTTACCAAGTCTTGGTCACTGCTTGGACGAAAAAACAAAAAAATGTCTCGGTCAGTGGAACATCTTTATTTTTCTATGAAATATTTATATCGATTTAATTTTAAATTTTTAATTACTTAAATTTATCATCAATTTATAATTTTAAATTTTTGAAAAATCATTATCAAAATATAAGTGGATAAATAAGTTTTTTAGTTGAGATTTTAGATTTTTTCCTTCTTTTCATTCTTATCCATATTTATTAGAAAATAAATTAAATCTTATAAGATTAAAAACTTTAAATTTTTGTATAATAATAAAAATATTTTTGAATTTAAAAAAAAAAACAGAAAGTGTTAACAAACAAGTTGTAGTGATTATTAATGCATCATATTTCTTCAGAACTCGGTAATTAAAATTCTAATTTTTTAATTAATTAATTTTACATGACGTTATCTTGTAAATAGTTGCTAAATAAGCCAAGGTTTTTTTTTCTTTCCTTTTTTGTTTGAGCTAGCTTGAGTCATTGTTTTTTAATCAACTTAAATATCATTTTTGAGGATTGACTTGTGATTAATTGATATGACTCTTCAACTCTATTATTATTTTCAAAATCTCGAATCCTATTAACGTAGTGTTTACTTTATTTTATATAAAAAAAGAGATTTTAATATATTTTTTAAAAATAATTATAAGTGATTTTTAATTTTTTCTTAAAAATCATTAAATAAAAATTGTTATCAAAATTACAAAATTAATTATTTAATCATAAATTAAACATTAGATTCATTTTCAAAAAAATTTAAGTAAGTGTAGATTTATAATGTTATTATGATTTTATTCTTAATAGTATTTATTTAATTATTTTATTGTTATTATTATTTATTTAATTAAGAATAGTTTTAGCATGACATGTTCTTCTTTGTGTCTTGAGAGGAATGAAGATATATAATTCTTAGAAACTTACCCTAACGCAAAAAGCATAAATTAAATAGATAGTAGATAAAAAAATAAAAAAAAAATTAATGAGATATCCAATAGAGTAATTAATACAATATATGCAATAATCAAAAATTTATAGGCTTAAAAAAAGAAAAGAAAGCATGTAACAACTTAAATCAATAAGCTTTCTAATTAGAGTCTAAATCCAATATGTTGGTACATACATAATAGAAATTCAGATTATACTAACACAATAGTAGATCATGCATAATAATAGATATTACGAGGTAAACCTGCACAAAATCTCTGTCTATGTGATAAAATACTCGGGTTACTTATGACAACCACTCGGCACCAAACAATCTACTTAAAACAATAAACAGTTACAAGTCAATACAAATATAAGCATAAATATATTTATCAGTTAGGACCATACTATCCTAACTACCTATTGTTGCCTTCACTCATTGCCTCTGCAACTACTTAATTCAACACATGGATCTAATTCTCTACTAGAGCCAACACCATACACAGTAATGTGATTAGTAACATGTAAAATAATGTGGGAACCATCTCAACGTGAACATACAACTAGCAAACAATGTCTTGGGGATAAAAAGATACGACTAAGAACGCTATTTACCTTCACAAATATGTTGCAAAAACACTAATACACTCTCAAAGTGATTTGTAAAAAGGAATAAAAAAATGAGTGAAAATTTTAGCATAGCTTCGCTATGATTTCTTGATTAAAAAGCACACAGAGAAAAGGGTATTTATAGAAAACAATTTGCCTCTAGGATACCTCATTGAGTCCTTATCCACCCCCTTATTGACCCCTTCAAGGCCTTATTGAGAGGGTTATAGAGGCACCAAAAATGTGATTTTTTGTTCAAATATTTTTGAGTAATTTTTCATAAATACATGCAAACACAACAAAACAAAAACCATAACACTCAACCAAGCATGCAAACTATGAAAACTAACCCCGTGGTGTGTGTAAATATGCTTACATACAAAGTATACGTAACTATATATGTGTGTGCATTGTTGATAGTCAATAACCAATCTTATAAAAAGAAAGACAAATATACTAAGTAAAATATACAAACACTACTACAAAAAGGGGTATATAAGTCGCTGTGTAAAGTCAGTTTTTCGAAAAACCGACTTATAATGAATTTAAAGTCGGTTCTCCACATCAACTGATGCTATCCACGTGAGGTAGCGTCGGTTCTCCACATCAACCGACGCTATCCACCTAATATATTCACATTCGGCTCATTTTTTACGCAGAATCCAGTTTTCTTCCTCTCTCCTCCATTTTATTTCTCACTCTTCTCCATTTTCTCCCAAAATCTACACCGTGCGCCACCTTTGTTCTAAATTTCCGGCCACCTCCGACCACCCTTTGTAACGTCGTCAGTTCTTTTATTTTTTTGAGCAAAATATTTCCGGCCACCTCCGACCACCTCACATTATCTGTCAGTTCTTTTATTTTTTTGAGCAAAATATTAAAAAAAAATTATACCCATTTTCTGTTATTGATTTAGGTATATATCTTGTTTGTTATTATGTCTGAATGATAGTTTATGCAGAATGCATGCAGCTAGTTTATTATTCAATCAGTTTGTTTTATATTTTGTATAAATTTTTGATTTAGTTATGTTTTTTAGTTTGCTTGTAATAATAATGTTTGACTTATTTTATGTATTCAATAATATCTGAAATGTTGTGTGGGTTTGCATGGATAAATTTATTTATATACGTATAATTAATATTAATTTTTAATTATGATATAGTAACATGCTTAGAAATTAGAATCAACCGCGTGATTGGTTGCTTATTTTTTAATTTGTGGTTTTGTAAAATGATTAAAATGATAATTGTTTTGCATTATGTATGTTTTTGATATATATTCTAATAATTAGGAAATTTATATATAATAATACTTAAAAATATATTCATTGTATACATAATTAAGTAATATGTTTAATTAATGTCAATAATAGAAAATGGACAAATCTTGGATGTCAAAGTGTAGAATTGAGCAAGACTATATTGTTGTAATAACTCTTGTATATATGTGTGTTCCTAAAATTGTCAATTAATTTATATTTCTTCATTGTTTGCAGATATTTCATGGATATTTAGCTTGTAGATCCAAATGATCCATTGGGGTATTTGAAAAGAAGGGGTTGGGCGAATATACCTGATGCTCCACTTAACCCAGATGATAGAATACTCGTTCAATTTGATGCTACTCGTAATCCAATAGGGGAAAATGGTCAACAATTGAAATCCTCTATTGGTTGACTGGCAAAGTCCAATATACCAATCAATATAAATCATTGGTCTGAGGTTGACGATGCAGAAAAGTTCAAAATATGGATAACCATTTATGTAAGTCTCTTATATTTTATAATCAATATATATATTATATTAGGTGTATTATATCTAATCTTTTGTACTGTGTTTTTACAGAATCGTTACAAAGTCGATGACAGTTGGCAGGGCAAGTGTTATAAGATTGCAAATAAGGCGTGGAAGGAATACAAGACTTCTAGATTGGCAAAAAATTATGTGTTTCCATATTTGGAAACACTTGATGAGAATGTGATCTACAAAATCCCTGAAGGACACTCCTGGATTACACCTCAAGTTTGGAAAGACTTTTTGGATTATAGACGTTCAGATGAATTTTAAATTATTAAAGAAGATCATCATAATGTCCAAATGCATAACATTCTTCCTAACCGTACTGGGAGGTATTCAAATCCTAAAGTTAGATATAGAATGGTATTATTAATTTGTCTTAATATTATAAATGTTGGATATATTAATTTTTCTTAATTTAATTTCATGTCATTGTTAATAAAATTTTCCTAATTTATGTAGGAAGCTGAATTGGGTAGACCTGTTACCCGAATTGAATTGTACATAGAAACAAAGACTCCCAAAACGAAGAATGCAAGACCAATGAGTCAACGAGGAAAAGAACAATTAAATAAGTTGGTTAGTAATTTCGATTGATAAAAAGTTTGAATGATATTTAATAATTGATGTAATAATGAATGATATGTTTGTGTGCTTTATTATTTGTAGAGAGCTGTTCAAGAAAAAATATCCGAGGGTGAAATAATCGAAGAGCTTGGGAGAGATGCTTTATATCATGCATAAGCCTCATATGGTAAGTAAGGCGAAATACACTAAAATTGAAGAAGAATTCAACTCCTTTAAGGCCTCAGTGATGAGTGATATTGCCACTCTAAAATAACATCAATCACAACAACTGTCAGCCATGGCATCATGCTATAACCAGGGCATGCCATATTGGCCAAGCATGCAACCATCCATGCCAGACATACCACCTTCCATGCCAGGCATGCCACCATCCATGCCAGGCATGCCACCCACACAATCTCATTGCGCTTAAACTTCATCCAGTATGGGATATAGTCATCCTATTGGTCCTCACTATATGCCAGGAATGCATATGCAATCAAGTAGTGGTTCATTTTCTCCAATGCAATATACACATTCTTACCATAAATCAAACCAAGATGAACATTTTGGTGAGAATGTACATCTAATAGCTACCCCACATGAGAGTCCTCCTCTATTTGATGAATCATATGTAGTAAGATTTTAATTTCTGGTGTATATAATCTATTATTTTTAAATTTTTATTATATGTTTTATTTTTTATATATAACACTTAAATTTTTTACAGAATATGAAATGTTTGTTGAAACATCCTTCGTCAACGGACTATGTTGCTATTGGAACGGTACAACAATTGAGCGATGATCGGATGATTCATAATCAATATTTGCCTAATCATTGGCGAATAGTAATTGATCAATCATTATTTCATGATTGTCCACTACCTGTGCCTTCTGATGCTACCATAGTCCAAGAGGCGGTTGGACAGTATGTGGCTTGGCCGTCAATTCAAGTTGTTCTAAATTTTGACATGGTACTATTTTTTAAATTAAAAAATAACACTTGTTTACTACTATTATTTAATTATATCTTATATTGTTACTAAAAATACATATATGATACTTTTTTGTTAGTCTATTATACCAGAACTCTTAAATGCGGCACATTTAAGAGATACAAAGCAAGTATCTCATGCTAAATCTATGACTAGTGGCCAATCATCGTGTACCAAGTCATTCAAGAAGAAGCCTTGGAAAAAGTATAGTCATACTTATGCGTTAAATTTCAGTAGAAAACTTGGCACTTTGATGACTATTGTTGGGAGGGCATCTAGCATAAATGATGGATGGACTGTGCCACTTCCTATTGAAATTTCTGGTGTAGACCTCGACCAAACTTATATATCGATTGAGTGCTTATTGCAAATATTTGAATATCAAATGATCGATTTAAGTATAATTCAAGTGTCGACAAGGTGAGTCCTTAATCTAGTTAGTTTTCTTTTATTTATGCAGAACATATATAATTATATTTATATTATCAACTTCAACATAATCACTCATCACATTTAGCAATGTTATATGATTCTTCATATGTCAATCAATATCAAGAGAAGGATGTTAGCATCAGAGCTAAACAATTATGTGATAGAGCATTAACGCTTAACAGAAATCAAAAGTTGATAATCCCTTGGCCATTAAGGTTTGAACAAGGCCAAGATCATTGGATGTTGGTAATCATTGATATGTTCAATAATCATGCTTGGTACTGTGACTCAGCTTCCATAGAACTGAGTAAAGATACAAAAGCAGTTGTTGAAATGTAAGAGTTATATATAGTTACATATTAGTTTCTTTTATTATTTTTTGTAATATTTAATAAAAACTAATCGTTTTATACCTTGATAGGGCATGGAAGTTGTGGAACAAGTTTAGGGGCATTGCCCTTAAAAAATCTCATAAGCTTATATGGACAAAAGTTACGGTATGTACAATTCAATATTAATAATTTTATTAATTTTATAATTAAATAATAAGGATGTTCGAATATGAAAATTCATGTATACATGCACTTTTTTTGTAGGTTCCACAATAAAATAATGGAGTAATGTGTGGTTATTATGTCATGAAGTTTATGAGCGAAATCATCACAAATATCAAAATTTCAATTGATGATGTGGTAATATATTTTACCCATATACATACAAGTTTTTAACATATTTGAGTTTTTTTTTGTAAATAAATGAAATTATATTCTTATTTTGATTTTGAATACATGTAGTTCTTTGGTTGGAACAAGATGGGTTACGACTAGCAAATTTTTGATGATTTACGAGAGGAATGGGCAGAACACATGGTTCAAATTATATCATCACAAGAAGGCTCAGGAGAAGATTCTGATGATCTTAAATAGCATATGATAACATAATAGTAAATTTTTTAATGATTTAATATCTCTATCTATTCCTGTGTCTGAAATCACTTGTTTGATGATGATTAAGCATATGCTCATGTATTTAGGGGAATGCATTATTTTATGGACCTATTTTTGGCCCAAACTACATCTCATCTCTCTTTCCTACTTTCCTTACGAACTCATATTAGCATTTTATTAATCATTTGTTTATAAATATAATTTATCTGGAATCTATGCTAGTACTTTTAATGATATAATGAGCTCTAAGTGTACAAATCAGGTTTACGTAACTCCGATTTGTTTCTTGGTTTGTATGAGTTTTGGTGCCCATGAACGTGTTCTATATGTTTAAGGGCACCAAAACTCACACAAGCCAAGTAAGAAATCGAAGTTACAATTGATTTCATATTTAGAGTTCATTATATATAGTATTATAAAATACTAGTAGAGATTCCAGATAACTTCATATATATAGACAAATGATTAATAAAGTGCTACTATGAGTTAGTCAAATGTCGTTGTACGTGGTAATCTCTTTTTTATGGTAATATTTATAATGATTTAATTTCTTCATTCGTATGTCTGAAGTTTAAACTGCTGTTTTGATGGATGTTTTACGTGCTCATGTATATAGGGGAATATTTGTTATATGGATCAGCTGTTTTTTTGTCATAATGCTTGTGAAGGCCAATCAAGATTCTAAGCCAACCAAGCTTACTCGATCGCATAATAATTATACTTTGATGACATTATTTTATTTGTAATTTAAGTTAACTATATGTATTATTTATGCATTATTGGTTTTTGTAATAAATTTAATTATCAAGTAATTAAATATATTTAAATTTTTAATTATTTGTATTATTATTTATATTTTAGTTTTTTATGTTATATATATATATATTGAATAATACGAAAACTGAAAATAAAAATAAAAACAAATCTGAAAATGTTACCTGTAAAGTCGGTTCATGCCGTGAACCGACTTTACATTTTAAGTCTCTAAATTTAAAGTCGGTTATGCCATGAACCGACTTTACATTTTAAGTCTCTAAATTTATGTAGTAGTGAAACTTTATGTTTTATAGATAGAAACGCTAACAAAGACTCAAAGGACTATATAACTTACATTGTCCCCCTTTTGTTTTTGATAAGAGTCAAATTATTGCATTTTTTTATGATTTAAATGTTGATATTTGTGTGAAAATTGTGTTTATTTGATTATTTAATCCACAAATGTCATTTCATGGGTATTTCGTGTTTAAAGTGCAATTTCAGGTAAAATCATGATTTGGGAGAAGTTTGGGACAAATTTCAATGATCGGGATTGAATGAAAAAAAAAGAAAAGAAGTTTCAAAATTTAGAAATCCCGCCGCTGGCGAGATGATTATCAACGCCGGCGAAAATATTCCCGAGAGCATTTATTTTGGCAGATGCAAATCTCACCGCCAACTAGATTATTTAGCCGCCGACGAGATTATCTAGCCGCCGGCAAGAATGAGAAGACCCAAAATTTTCATTTTCCAGAAATCTTGCCGCGGCGAGAATAATGTCGCCGTCGGCGAGTTTCGTCTAAAAACACATTTTTTATGTTGTTTTGCTCCAAAATTGCCCCCAAAACCCTAGATCTATATATACAATATGATGGAGAAAGAGGCCACGACAGAGAGGAAGAGTTCTAGAGTTTGGAGAAGAAAACTTGGAGAAGCTTGAAGGATTATCACCATTGTTGCTACCAAGTGTTCATCTTCAAGAGTTTTTCATCTCTTCTCCTTAGCTTTCATTTTCTGCATTTTATTTTGATTTTTTATTCATGGATTCAATTGAGATGATGTGTGTTCTTATTTCATTTATGAACTAATTCATTTTTGCTAAGGCTATGATGTAGTTGAATCAAGAAAATCTGATTTCTTTTGTTATTGTTATATGAGTTCATTGTTTTCAAGTTGAGTATTTATTTCCATGCTTAATGCTTTTAAATTTCTGAACAAGATTTAAAGGATTTGTTGCATTACATTGAGACTGAGAGGAGATGTGTAATGAATGCTTCTTGTGATAAATATTGTATGTTGAATGCGAGTGTGAGACCTAATGCATGATGTATGTGGTTATTCTAGAAATTCCATAAATTGTAATGTGCTTGTTTGTGATTAAATCTTCATAGAAATGTAGTTGGTTTTCATAGATAAGTAATTCTAATATAACTCGAGAGAGAGTATTAGATAAATTTGGGTTTTTCAACCATCACTTTTAGCTTTGATTCTCATATAGCATGACTTGAAATCAGATTGAATTGATTTAGTGAAATCAAATGCTTTAGCGTTTTTAATCATTTGTGAAAAAACATTCAATTGTGTTATTTGCATTTAGTTTTAAGTTAATTTTCTTCTTAAACAAATTTCAACAATTCGCTTTTCAAATAAAATTAGGATTAGTCAATTTCGGTACTTAGTAACGCCATTCCTTGTGGTTCGATATCTGTACTTTTATACACTTTATTACTTGAACGATTCATACACTTGCGAAAATATGCATCAAGTTTTTGGCGCCGTTGTCGGGGAATGGTTTGATTTTATTAATACCGATACTACCTAATCTTAGTTTTAATTTGAAGTTAATTTGCTTTATCATTGTTTCAATTTTAAATTTTTTTTAATTGAGCTTGTTGAGTTGTTTTAATTGTTTGTTCATTTAGAGCTGTTGCTGCTCATATGCATTATTTATTTTATTAATTTCTTGCAATTTTTCAGTTTGTTTATTTTGCTCTTTTATTTTATTTATCATAAAAAAAGTGGTAACATTGTGTTGTTTTTGTGCTAGTTCATTTCCAGTTTGTAGGATTTTGTATGAGACATGCAAGAAGCCTTAACCTTCTTCCATTTGATCTGAAGATTGATAGAACATATAGGCGTCTAAACCAAGAGAGAAGGTGTTCAACATCAGCTCCTAATAGACAATCAGCTATGGATCCACCATTTGTTGAGGGAGGTGAAAATCGTAGAGCTTTAAGGGATTATGCTATGCCTAATGTTGCTGGAACTACTTCGACTATAAGGAGGCCAACTGTTCAAGCCAATAACTTTGAGATAAAACCATCCTTTATCCAAATGGTTCAATCAAATCAGTTTAGGGGAATGTCAAAGGATGATCCAAATGCATATATTGCTTACTTTCTGGAGGTGTGTGATCTTTACAAGATAAATGGTATGTCTGAAGATGTTGTAAGATTGAGGGTTTTTCCTTTTTCACTTCGGGATAAAGCCAAGGAGTGGCTAAACTCATTACCACCGGGATCAATTACAACATGGAATGAGTTGGTTCAGAAATTCTTGTCCAAGTTCTTTCCTCCTTCTAAGACGGAAAAATTGAGGAATGAAATCACATCTTTTCCAAAGTATGACCAAGAATCGTTGTATGAAGCTTGGGAAAGATTCAAATAAATGTTGAGGAAGTGCCCACATCATGGTATACCAATTTGGTTACAAGTTTCTACATTTTATAATGGGTTGGTTTCAAACTATCGGGCAATGATTGATGCTGCAGCTGGAGGGTCTTTAAATGGAAAAACACTGGAGGATGCTCATGAGTTGTTAGAGATTATGGAAAAAAATAACAATCAGTGGCATTCAGAGTGGGTAATTGCAAAAAGACCAACAACAATACATGAAATTGATTCAGTGAATGCTTTGTCAGCTCACGTTGCTGCTCTTTCAAGAAAGATCGATTCTTTGTCATCTAAGTTCGAATCCAAACCAACTACAAGATGTGATTTAAGTGGTGGAAATCATGCTAGTATCAAGTGCCAAGTTGGAAATCCATTTGCTTCACCAAATGTTGAGCAAGCAAATTATGTTTCAAATTTCCAAAAACCTCAACATAACCCATATTCTAACATCTACAATCCAGCTTGGAGAAATCATCCAAATTTTTCATGGGGAAATAACCAAGGGGGATTCAAACTTTCATCATCTTCCTACCAACCCTAAGAGAAGAAACAAACAGATTTGGAAGGAATTTTGGGAAAGTTCATTGAGGAGTCAAGAACAAATTTCAGAAATCAAGAGGCAATGAACAATGACATCCAAAACCAACTGGGGCAGCATTCAAGGCAGATTGCATAAAGGTCTCAAGGATCGTTGCCTAGTGACACAAAAAATCCCAAAGAGCATGTAAAGGCTATCACATTGAGAATCGGTAAAGAACTTGAATGGCAGGGGAAATCGGAGAAAAAGATGGAAGAATCTAAAGAAAAGCCATCAACATCCCAAGATGTTCAACCTTTCCCAAATGCAAAATATGAGCCTCCTATCCCATATCCTCAAAGATTGAATAAGAAAAAGCTTGATAATCAATATGATAAATTTCTGGATATTTTTAAGAAATTGCATATTAACATTCCTTTTGGAGAGATGTTGGAACGAATGCCCAAGTATGCAAAATTCATGAAGGAAATTCTATCAAAGAAGAGGAAGCTGGGAGATTATGAAACTATCATAATAAATGAGGAGTGCAGTGCAGTTCTTCAAAGAAAACTGCCACAGAAATTGAAAGACCTAGGGAGTTTTACTATACCTTGTACTATAGGAAGTTTCAATTTTGATAAAGTCCTATGTGATTTAGGAGAAAGCATTAATTTGATGCCACTTTCTATTTTCAAGAAACTAGGCCTGGGAGAAGTGAAGCCCACTTCAATCTCTCTACAATTAGCAGATCGATCGGTGAAATATCCTCGAGGGGTAATTGAGGATGTTTTAATTAAAGTTGATAAATTTATTTTTCCTGTAGATTTTGTGGTGCTTGACATGGAGGAAGATAGAGAGGTACCGTTGATATTGGGGAGACCGTTCCTTGCAACTGGAAGAACATTGATTGATGTTCAGCAAGGAAAGCTCATACTACGGGTGCAAGATGAACAAGTGACTTTTGATGTTTTTGAAGCAATGAATTTTCCAAGTGAGGAACATTCTTGTTTTCGAATTAACACTCTTGACATGTTAATCTTGAAAACTTTTGAGGCGAGAACTTCTTTGTTACCACTATAAGCTTGCCTTGTGAAATCTGCAACAAATGAGATGAATGAAATTAGGAATGATGCTTATGAGAATGCCTGAATATACAAGGACAGGATGAAGGTTTGGCATGATAAGAACATTTTGAGGCGAAACTTTGAGGTGGGACAGAAAGTGTTGCTTTATAATTCTCGTCTCAGACTTTTTCCGGGAAAGCTAAAATCTCGTTGGTCAGGACCTTTTCTAGTAACCAAGGTGTTTCCTTATGGAGCAGTTGAGATCAGTCATGAAACAAAGGGAACTTTCAAGGTGAATGAACAACGGTTGAAGCCATATTTTGATGGAGAATTCAGGAAGCAGAAAGAATGACAGAAAGTCTAGCTAATGACTATAACTTAAAGCTCTTAATGGGAGGCAACCCATCGGATTTGTTTTCTCATCTTTTATCTCATTTTATTTTAGCAATTTTAAATTTTAAATTTTAGCTTAAATTTTAAGTTTTGGTGAATTATTAGTTAGATTTTAAATTCTGCACTTCATTTTATGATAATTTTATTTTTAATTAAATTTGCTTATTTTATTTGTCTTGTAGGTAAAAAAAAAATGCGATTGTGATTGATTTCTTTATGATTGATTTTATTTTATTGTTAACCTCTTGATTTAACAAATTACTATGACTGTGATGGTGCACCTAACTCTTTTCTCTTTGTGATGACGATAGCCATTTGTAGTTTTTCTTTCTTACATTGTACATTGTTTTAGTTGGGGGTGTGGTAAATGGTAAATCTTTTCTTCGCTTAATTTTTAGTAGTTTTGTTTGTGTGTTTATTTGTGTTTAATTTTGATTTTCTATTTATTTTTCTGCATTTTGATTAAATTTGTTTTATTTCTTTATTGTCTTTTTTTTTTCTCATTTGCATTTTACTTGTTTTAATTTGGACGTTGATGATAATAGTGTGATTGTGATAACAAGTAGCTTTTAGAAGACATTAAATTTTGCTTCGGTTTAAAGATAATTTCAAATGTTGATTTTGCCTAGTTGGCGACTCTTTTGGTATGTGGTATGATTTGGTTGATTAGTCTAAATGTTTAGAGAAGTCTTATGTGAAAATTTTTCATGGACATTTTTGTGATCTCAACAAACTCTAGAATTCATTTGAAAACCTCTTGAAGCGAAATAAATTGGAATTGCACTGTTTAGGATATGATGTAGGCGATTTTTGGATCGATTGTGCCATTTTAAGCCTACCTTGTGACTAAACTCATTACCACCGGGAGCAGGGGCGCAGATGGGTAGAGGCACGTGTTGACTGGAGTAGAGGCGTGCGTGGACTGGGCGTGGCTGTGTGCGCAATTTCCTCATTTTTGACATTTTGACCCATTTTGTCCAATTTTTCCATATTTGTTGACTTTTCCTCATTTATTTAAGAATATATTTATGATGTATTGCCTCCAGTATTCCTCTTTGAGTCTTTAAGTTACGTTTTTAAGAAAAAATACTTGAAAAACAATAAAAATACCCGTGATTCCAAAAAAACAAATTTATATAAATATATGATAAAATCATATAAATATATATATATTTTTAATCAATTAATGTGCATAAAATAATGGTAATTTTAGTGCTTTTTGAGCACTCATCAAGCATCTTATGTTAAAATCTCAAGTGTGGGCGATTCAATAGATTTAGTTAAATTATCATCATAAGTGTGTGCCTAAGTGATTTTCATGGTGCTCATCAGTATATGTGTTTAAAGAATTAATAAACACATATTCTAAAGCATCACTAGGGAAAATGTTATGAAGCACATCAGTAACATTCATCTTAAAGCTATCACCACTATTATAAGTGAGGAAATTTAATTGCTTTGAAAACATTAAATTTTACATGTTCATCATGTACTCTCATTGTAAGCTCACCTTTTGTACATTAACAAGTGATATTCCAGTTACTAAAAATGGATGACCAAGTATGATAGGAATGTTACAGTCCTTCTCTATGTCTTGTACAATGAAATCTGCTGGAAATATGAACTTTTCCACTTTTACTAGCACATCTTCTAACACACCCTAGTGTCACGACCTTAATTTTTCAAGTATCGATCGTGCGGCACTTAGCACCGTCCGTTGCACTAAGCCTGCCTTTGAATTTGAATGAAACTCCAAAGAGAATAGAAAGAGTTTGCAAAGAATGCTTTGTATTGCTCTAGAGAGAGTTTATCTTACAAGATGCTAAGAATTCCCAAGGATTTCCCAAGATGGTTAGGAATTTCCAAGATGATTACAAATGAAGACCAATTGGTCTATTTATAGTGTGGCTTCTAAGCTTAAGAATATGCCACCACTTTCTAGATAATTCTAAGCCTAGAATATACAAGAGTGTTCTAGGTTTATGTACAATGTGCCACAAGGCTCTAGGACCTTCTAGCCAACTCTAGAGTCTTCTAGGTTTGTCTAGCTCCTTCATGCACGTTCCGGGATGTTTCGTAAGCTTCCAGCGGCTTCTACATCCTTCCCGAACCATCCAACACGTTCTAGAACATTCCAGCTCATTCTAGCACCCTCCAGCGTGCTCTAGAACATTCTAGAGTCTTCAAGCTTGAGTTGAGTCCGTTCAACTCTAGCCCTTTCTAGACTTCTCTAGGAAACTCTAGAACTTTCCATGTGTCTAGATCGTTTAGGCAGCCAACATTTGGCTTTTTAGGGACATTCTGAGCGGGACGTGACACCCTCCCCCACTCAAGTTCGCGACGCCCTCGTCGTGCCTTCAAGCTGAAACCTCTCTATGGCATCTTTGAATTGCCATAAAGACTCCTCAGGTTCCCAGCTTGCCTCTACATCTGGGGCGTTTTCCATTTGACCAAGTATTCCTTATAACTTGGTACGCCCCTTCGTCGGATCAAGTGGTCCGCGAAAATCGAGTCCACTTCTCTGTCAAAGGAGGTTACCACTGCGGTAGGCACCCTTTTGGATTCTCCTCTACTCATGTCTTCCTTTTCTCTATGAAAAGGTTTTAGCATACTTACTTGAAATACCGAATAGATTTTAAGCTATGGAGGGAGTTGCAGTTTGTATGACACCTTATCGACTTTCTTGAGGATAGGAAACGGTCCCTCATATTTCCGCACCAACCCCTTATGAACCTTCCGCAAGGACTTGAATTGTTGGGGCAATAGTTTAAACAAGACCATATCTCCTTCCTGAAATTCTACCATCCTCCTCTTCTTGTCAGCCCATTTCTTCATCTTCTTAGACGCTTTGTTTAGATGGGCTCGGGCCAACTCCGCTTGTTCATGCCAGGCCTTGGCAAACTTGAAGGAAGCAGGGCTCTTCCCTTCATAACTTGTGGCCAAGGCATGGGGAGTCATGGGTTGCTGCCCCATGACGATCTCAAAGGGACTCTTTGCAGTGGACTTGCTTCTCTGTAGATTATATGAAAATTGGCCTACATCCAACAGCTTTGCCCAATCCTGTTGATTGGCACTCACAAAGTGCCTGAGATACAACTCTAGCAATGCGTTGGCGCGCTCATTTTGTCCATCACTTTTAGGATGAAAGCTTGTAGAGAATTTCAAGTATGATCCCAACAACTTGAACAATTCCGTCCAAAATTTCCCTGTGAATCGTGGGTCTCGATCACTCACTATATTGGATGGAATCCCCCAATGCTTCACAACATGTTTAAGGAACAAGCGTGCCGTCTCATCTTCCGTGCAATCCGTTGAGGCAGGGATGAATGTTACATACTTGCTAAAGCGATCAATCACCACAATAATGCTGCCAAAGCCCTTTGATTTTGGCAAGCAAGTGATGAAATCCATAGAGACACTCTCCCATGGTCTCTCTAGAATCGGTAGCGGTTCTAGCAGACCTCCGGGTGCATGCTGCTCTATCTTGTCTTGTTGGCACACCAGACAAGTCCTTACATAAGCTTCAAGGGTGCGCCTCATTCCTGGGTGTCCGACCCATAAGGAATCATGGCATTCCTTGATAAGCTCATTCCTTAAGCTTCCCTATTTTGGCACGAAGATACGATTCTGCTTGGCATAGAGTAGTCTATCACTCAACCAAAATCGTCTTGTCTTCCCTTCCTTGATGAGGGCAAGGAGATTTTGAGAAAGGGCATCATGCTCTAACCATTCTTTAATCCTTTCCAGTAAAGGGCTACTTGGCCTACTTAAAGCTACTAGCTCCGTCTTTCCACTTGGTGGGTCAACCACCACGCTTTCGTTGCGTGCCTCTGATTTTTCCACTTGATCAGGGCTCATTGTTGGTGGTATTGTGTCGAGCTCCAACTCGACTTCATGGTCCACCTCCCTCCTTGGAGATAACCATTTGGGCGAGGCCTTATGCATCATCCCGTGGGACTTATCTAGGGTAGCTTGTACTTCCATTGGCAAGCTTAACTTTGGTGATGCCTCAAACATCACCTCATGGGACTTATCTGAGACAACTTATCCTTCTGTCGGCAAGCTTGGCTTTGGCGACTCCTCCTCGTTGTACTCTTTTGAGATGGTCATGTAACTCTCTTCGTCCCTCTTCAATCCCCTTTTGAATTGAAGTGCCGAGAGAGCTTGGGTTGTGCGTTTGGTGGTCCTGTCCGTCGGTACCACGCAAGCCTTCGAACCATCCATGATGCACATAGAGTTTGAGTATGGCACCAAGAAAGCTCTAACCTGGTCCAAGAACTCCATACCGAATACCATCGAGTAGTCATCTATAGGCGCCACTGATAAGTCCACTTGGCCAGTCCAAGCACCAAGACTGACCTTAACTCCTCGAGCGACTCCATGCAATGGTAGTGCTGTCGAGTTAACTGCTTTGAGAGAACCCCCTCCATTGACAACCTTTAGGCCGAGTCTCTTTGCTTCTTCCACTGAAACAAAGTTGTGTGATGCACCTGTGTCGACCAATGTTTTGGTAACCTTCCCGTTAATGGTGGCATCCACTTACATCAAACCTTTAGGGGTCTTTGGGGCACTCTACATTACACCAAGTAGGCGCAAAGAACCCATCTTTGCACCTACGTTCGACTCGCCTCCATCCTGCTCATTAATGGAAGCAACTAAGGCACTCAAGGCCTTCCTCTTCGGACATTCGTGTGCCCAATGCGGTCCGTCGCATATGAAGCACGTTACACGGGGCTTTGAGGCATTCCGATCCTCCTTCTCCTTCCCCTTTTCTCGTGGCTTGAATGAGGGGCTGCCTTTATGATTTTTTGAACCCTGACTTTTGGCATGGCCTCCATTACTCTTTCTCCACCAAACTTTTTATCTGAGGCTTTTGGGCTCTCCTTGTTTGTGGAGTAGTCAATAAAGCTTTCTGCAGTCGCGATGGCTGAAGACAAGTCTTGGACACCACGCCATTTGAGCTCCAGATTAGCCTATGATTGGAGACCATCTATGAATAAGAATAGGGCATCCTTGTCAGATGTGTTGGGGACTTCTAGCAACAAGGTTGTGAACTCCTTCACATAGTCCCTTATGCTACCCGTTTTCTTCAATCGTCGCAATCGGCCCCTTGCCTCCTCCTCAGCATTTACGGGGAAGAACTGCATTTTGAACTCCCTTTTGAAATCTTCAAAGGTGTCAATTGTGAAAACCCCTCGCTGCACATCACCATGTCTCCTTCTCCACCACAACATAGCAGTGTCAATCAAGTACATGGCAGCAGTTCGGATCTTGCTGGCATGGTCCGTTATGCCAGTAGCCTCGAAATATTGTTCCAGCCCCCATAGGAAGTTCTCCACTTCCCTAGCGTTCCTAACACCATTGAAGGTCTTGGGCTTGGGAACATCCACCCTCTTAGCCTCAATGACAGTGGTTGTGCTAGTTCCCGCGGCCATAGCAGCCCGCTTACAAAGAGCTAGATCACCACCCATGTCCTCAACTCTAAGCAACATGTTACCAAGTTCTCTTTGGACAAGATCCCTTACCTTGGAAAGTTCAGCTTTTAACCCATCAATCTCTTGCCTTAGCCCACCATCTAGCTCGTTGAGTGACATCTTAACCGCTGCATGGATCTCCACATCCTCGGCCTCCAAGCCATTGCAACGCTTCTCTAAGTTGTCCACTCGGTCAAACAGCTCCCCTAAGCTGTCCTGCGCACTCCCCACTCGTGCTTCCAAGCTAGAAAGCATGTCTTTCGACTTGGCTCAAGATTCCTTCGATGGTTTCCGAACTTCCTCACATCCACGTTCCATAGGTGGAACATCAACGCTTGGAGTAGATGGACCAACGTTCTTCATTATGCCAAGAGTAAGAAATGTCTCAACCAAAAGCTTTGATACCAACTGTCACGACCTTAATTTTTCAAGTATCGATCGTGCGGCACTTAGCACCGGCTGTTGCACTAAGCTTGCCTTTGAATCCGAATGAAGCTCTAAAGAAAATAGAAAGAGTTTGCAAAGAATGCTTTGTATTGCTCTAGAGAGAGTTTATCTTACAAGATGCTAAAGAATTCCCAAGGATTTCCCAAGATGGTTAGGAATTTCCAAGATGATTACAAATGAAGACCAATTGGTCTATTTATAGTGTGGCTTCTAAGCTTAAGAATATGCCACCACTTTCTAGATAATTCTAAGCCTAGAATATACAAGAGTGTTCTAGGTTTATGTACAATGTGCCACAAGGCTCTAGGACCTTCTAGCCAACTCTAGAGTCTTCTAGGTTTGTCTAGCTCCTTCATGCACGTTCCGGGATGTTCCGTAAGCTTCCAGCGGCTTCTACATCCTTCCCGAACCATCCGGCACGTTCTAGAACATTCTAGCTCATTCTAGCACCCTCCAGCGTGCTCTAGAACATTCTAGGGTCTTCAATCTTGAGTTGAGTCCGTCCAACTCTAGCCCTTTCTAGACTTCTCTAGGCAACTCTAGAACTTTCCATGTGTCTAGATCCTTTAGGTAGCCATCATTTGGATTTTTAGGGACATTTTGAGCGGGATGTGACACTAGGGTCACTTGATTGACGTCTATATCATTTGAAATGTTACTGAAGTGGGTTTGGCTTTACCAACCCCCAATCTCTTAGATATCAATAGTGGCATAAGGTTAATGTTTGTACCCAAGTCACATATTGCCTTGCCAAAGTGTAAACTCCCAATTTTGTAAGGGATGTCAAAGCTACCATGATCTTTCAATTTTTGTTATAGTTTTCTATCAAGGATGGTACTACAACCTCTATTCAAGGTTATTGTCTCATTATCTCCAAGTCTCATTTTCTTAGATAGGATGTCCTTCATGAATTTGGTATATAAAGGAATTTGCTCAAGTGCATTTGCAAATTCCATTTGTTCAAGTGCATTTTAAAACTGTGTATCTAACTTTTGCTTCTATTGTCTTTACGGGAAAGGTATCGTGGGTTTATAGAGGTTCCTATTCTTTGGCTTAATTATTTCCTTTTTAGTACTCTTTTTGTCCATTTTTTTCCTCTTCATCCTTTTTAGTTTTTTACTTTTCTTCTAAAGTTTACCACTTCTCAAGGCTATTTCTTTACAATGCTCCTTACTCTTTTTTTGGGTTTACTTCTTTATTACATAGATAGTTACCGTAAGGTCTTTGACTTTTGGTTTGGGCAAGTTGCCCCATTTGGATCTCCAAATTTTGAATAAAATCTTTATGAGTGGACTCTATGCAATCCACTTTTGTATTTACTAAATGAATGAAGTCTTTCATAATCCTCATTAAAACACTTGTGTTGTCCTCACTAGGTAGCCTCTTCTCTTGGCTTATGATTCTTGTGGTTTTTGAAAACTTGGTGTTGGGAAGGGTTGATGGTTGAATTGATTACCACCTTGATTGTTGTTATTATTCCATGAGAAATTTGTGTGGTTTCTCCATTTTGGGTTATATATGCTTGAGCATGGGTTTCGTTGGTGGTTTTTGATGCTTATTTTCGCAAGTGTACAAATCGTTCAAGTAATAAAGTGTACAAAAGTATGGATATTGAACCCCCAAGGAATGGCGTTACTAAGTATCGAAATTGACTAATCCTAATTTTATTTGAAAACCGAATTGTTGAATTTGTTTAAGAAGTAAATTAACTTAAAACTAAACGCAAATAACAAAATTTAATGTTGTTCATAAATGATTAAAAATGCTAAGGTATTTTATTTCTCTAAATCAATTCAATCCGATTTCAAGTCATGTTATATGAAAATCAAAGTTTGAAGTGATGGTTGAAATACCCAAACTTATCTAATACTCTCTCTTGAGTTATATTAGAATTACTTATCTATGAAAACCAACTATATTTATATGAAGATTTAATCACAAATAAGCACATTACGATTTATGGAATTTCTAGAATAACCACACACATCTTGCATTAGGTGTCAAACTCGCATTCAACATACGATATTTATCACAAGAAGCATTCATAACACATCTCCTCTCGGTCTCAATATAATGCAACAAATCATCTAAATCTTGATCAGAAATTTAAAAGCATTAAGCATGGAAATATTAACTCAACTTGAAAACAATGAATTCATATAACGATAACACAAGAAATCAGATTTTCTTGATTAACTACATCATAGCCTTAGCAAAAACGAATTAGTTCATAACAGAAATAAGAATAAACATTATTTCAATTGAATCCATGAATAACAAATCTAAATAAAATGCAGAAAATAAAAGCTAAGGAGAAGAGATGAAAAACTCTTGAAGATGAAGACTTGGTAGCAACAATGGTGATGATTCTTCAAGCTTCTCCAACCTTTCTCTCCAAAATTTACTTTTCTCCTCCAAAAATAACTCAGTTCTGCTCTCTCTGCCATCACTTCTTTCTCCATCATATTGTATATATAGATCTAGGGTTTTGGGGGTAATTTTGGAACAAAACAACCAAAAAAATGTGTTTTCGGACGAAACTCGCCGGCGGCGACATTATTCTCGCCGCGGCGAGATTTCTGGAAAATAAAATTTTTGTTTTTCTGATTTTGGCCGGCGGCGAGATGAGTTTGCCAAAATTTGTGCTCTCGGGAAGATTTTTGCCGTGCTTTCTGTAGGATTTTCGCCGGCGGCTAGATGAATATGGTCGGCGGTGAGATTATTTGGCCAGTGGCGAGAATACTTTGGCCGGCGGCGAGATTCACTTGGCCAAAATCCGTGCTCTCGGGAAGAATTTCGCCATGCTCTAGATAAGATTTTCGTCGGTGGCGAGAATATTCTCGTCGACGGCTAGATTTCTAAATTTTGAAACTTTGTTTTCTTTTTATTTTCATTCAATCTCCATCATTATACTTTGTCCCAAACTTCTCCAAAATCATAATTTTACCTGAAATTGCACTTTAAACAAGAAATACCCGTGAAATGACATTTGTGGATTAAATAATCAAATAAACACAATTTTCACACAAATATCAACATTTAAATCATAACAAAAATGCAATAATTTAGCTCTTATCAACAACCCCCAACCAGCTTCTTGCTAGTCTCTAACAAGAAAAGCGATCTATTTAATAAATTCAAAGGAGACATTAAGAGAAACTTCAAAGAATATTTATTCTATTTACAAAATTACATTATGCGTATGCAATAAGTCTTTAAACCCCTAGGCGGCCCTAGTAGGACGAGTTGTAGTCTCGTGAGGGCTTCTAGTGATGATACCCACAAACATCTTACCTATAACTATCCTAACTCAAAACAATAAAATCACTCAACAATTAATTTGCACAACACATAGAATAATTAAATGTCACCTATGCTTTAAGAAATCTCAAATGCCAATTTCACTTTTATTTTTGACTCTTAAACATCCATCAAACCACAAACCAATAGCCATAATGCCCGGATAATATTATGCATAACATCTACAAACAAAAAGGTGAAATCTCAAACTCCATAGGCTCACTTTTCAAACATCTCTCCACTAATGAAGGAAAATACACCACTTTGGATCAATAGGACTTTATGAGGCTTGTAATGTTAGGCTTAGGTATTTCGTTAAGAAAGAACGGGAAGTGTCAAAATACAAATAATAGCACTTATTAGATTAAACATAACCAATTAAGTAAAAGAGTAATATCATTTAACCCAAATTGTTTCTTCCGATCATAACCCATTTTTCCAAAGATAAACAAAATTCTTCCTCAATCTTTCACCTCAGTACATCCATCACTAACACTCTTTTATTTACTAGAGTGTGAATTTTCTTTTTTCTTTTCTTTTCTTTCCTCTTTTTTTTCTCTAAACACAACCCCTAACCAATTTCTTCCAATATATGTGGAAGAATTATTATTATTATTATTATTTTTTATTCCATCCTTACTCCAATTGCTCTTGAAAAGTTTGTGTTCAAAATTAAGTGCTCTTAACAAATAAGGTAGGAATTATATATATATATATAGGCTAAACAAAGGGTAGGTTATAGAAGGCAAAAAGAAAGAAAAATAAGGCTAACAATATATTTAAATAGGCTCAAAGAGGTAACTAGTGATATAAAGATAACAAGGTAGGCTTAAAATGGCACAATCGATCCAAAAATAGCCTACATCATATCCTAAATAGTGCAATTCCAAATTTTTTCGTCTAAAGAGTTTTTCAAATGAGTTCTAGAGTTTGTTGAGATCACAAAAATGTCCATGAAAAATTTGCACATAAGACTTCTCTAAGCATTTAGACTAATCAACCAAATCATACCACATACCAAAAGAGTTTCCAACTTGGTAAAATCAACATTTGAAATTATCTTTAAACCGAAACAAAATTTAATGTCTTCTAAAAGCTACTTGTTATCACAATCACATTATTATCATCAACGTGCAAATTATACGTGCAAATTAAAACAAGTAAAATTGCAATTGAGAGAAAAATAAAATAAAATAAACATAAAAATAAGATAATAAACAAATAAAAGAAATTAAATCAAGATGCAGAAAAATAAATTGAAAATCAAAATTAAATACAAATAAACACACAAACAAAATAACTAAAAAATGAAGGGAAGAAAAGATTTAGCATTTACCGCACCCCCAACCAAAACCTTACATTGTCCTCAATGTAAGAAAGAAAAACTACAAATGGCTTTTTTTTTTACCTGGAAGACAAATAAAATAAGCAAATTTAATTAAAATTAAAATTATCATAAAATGAAGTGCAGAATTTAAAATTTCTAAAACAAAATGAGATAAAAGATAAGAAAACAAATCTGATGGGTTGCCTCCCATTAAGTGCTTAAGTTATAGACATTGGCTAGACTTTCTATCATTCTTTATTGCGGTTGTTATAACTCTAGAGAATCTTTATGCTTGTTGAATTCTCTGTCAAAATATAGCTTCAACCGTTGTCCATTCACCTTGAAAGTTCCCTTTGTTTCATGACTGATCTCAACTGCTCCATAAGGAAACACCTTGGTTACTAGAAAAGTTCCTGACCAACGAGATTTAAGCTTTCCTGGAAAAATTCTGAGACGAGAATTATAAAGCAGTACTTTCTGTCCCACCTCAAAGTTTCGCCTCAAAATGTGCTTATCATGCCAAACCTTCGTCTTGTCCTTGTATATTCGGGCATTCTCATAAGCATCATTCCTCATTTCATCGATCTCATTTGTTGCAAATTTCACAAGGCAAGCTTCTAGTTGTAGCAATGGAGTTCTCTCCTCAAAAGTTTCCGAGATTAACTTGTCAAGAGTGTTAATTTGAAAACAAGAATGTACCTCACTTGGAAATTTCATTGCTTCAAAAACATCAAAAGTCACTTGTTCATCTTGCAACCATAGAATGAGCTTTCCTTGCTGAACATCAATCAATGTTCTTCCAGTTGCAAGGAACGGTCTCCCCAATATCAAGGGTACCTTTCTATCTTCCTCCATGTCAAGCACCACGAAATCTACAGGGAAAATAAATTTATCAACTTTAATTAAAAAATCCTCAATTACCCCTTGAGGATATTTCACCGATCGATCCACTAATTGTAGAGAGATTGAAGTGGGCTTCACTTCTCCCAGGCCTAGTTTCCTAAAAATAGAAAGTGGCATCAAATTAATGCTTGCTCCTAAATCACATAGGACTTTATCAAAATTGCAACTTCCTATAGTACAAGCTATATTAAAACTCCATGGGTCTTTCAATTTCTGTGGTAGTTTTCTTTGAAGAACTGTACTGCACTCCTCATTTAGCATGACAGTTTCATAATCTCCCAGCTTCCTCTTCTTTGATAGAATTTCCTTCATGAATTTTGCATACTTGGGCATTTGTTCCAACATTTCTACAAAAGGAATGTTAATATGAAATTTCTTAAAAATATCCAAAAATTTATCAAATTGATTATCAAGCTTTTTCTTATTCAATCTTTGAGGATATGGGATAGGAGGCTCATATTTTGCATTTAGGGAAGGTTGAACATCTTGGGATGTTGATGGCTTATCTTTAGATTCTTCCATATTTTTCTTCGATTTCTCCTGCCATTCAAGTTCTTTACCGCTTCTCAATGTGATAGCCTTTACATGCTCTTTGGGATTTATTGTGTCACTCGGCAACGATCCTTGAGACCTTTCTACAATCTACTTTGAAAGCTGCCCAGTTGGTTTTGGATGTCCCTGTTGATTGCCTCTTGATTTCAAAAATTTGTTCTTGACTCCTCAATGAACTTTCCCAAAATTCCTTCCAAATCTGTTTGTTTCTTATCTTGGGGTTGGTAGGAAGATTATGACGGTTTGAATCCCCCTTGGTTATTTCCCAATGACAAATTTGGATGATTTCTCCAACCTAGATTGTAGGTGTTCGAATATGGGTTATGTTGAGGTTTTTGGAAATTTGAAACATAATTTTCTTGCTCAGCATTCGGTGAAGCAAATGGATTTCCAGCTTGGCACTTAATACTAGCATGATTTCCACCACATAAATCACATTGTGCAGTTGGTTTGGATTCGAATTTGGATGACAAAGAATCCATCTTTCTTGAAAGAGCAGCAACTTGAGCCGACAAAGCATTCACTAAATCAATTTCATGCACTGCTGCTGGTATTTTTGCAATTACCCACTGTGAATGCCACTGATTGTTGTTTTCTGCCATAATCTCTAATAACTCATGAGCATCCTCCGATGTTTTTCCCATTAAAGACCCTCCAGCTGCAGCATCAATCATTGCACGATAGTTTGAAACTAACCCATTATAAAATGTAGAGACTTGTATCCAAATTGGTATACCTTGATGTAGGCACTTCCTCACCATTTCTTTGAATCTTTCCCAAGCTTCATACAATGAATCTTGGTCATACTCTGTAAAAGATGTGATTTCATTCCTCAATTTTGCCGTCTTAGAAGGAGGAAAGAACTTGGACAAGAATTTCTGAACCAACTCATTCCATCTTGTAATTGATTCCAGTGGTAATGAGTTTAGCCACTCCTCGGCTTTATCCCGAATTGAAAAAGGAAAAACCCTCAATCTTATAGCATCTTCAGACACACCATTTATCTTATAAAGATCACACACTTCCAGAAAGTAAGCAATATGTGCATTTGGATCATCCTTTGACATTCCCCCAAACTGATTTGATTGAACCATTTGGATAACATATGGTTTTTTCTCAAATTTATTTGCTTGAACAATTGGCCTCCTTATACCCGAAGTAGTTCCAGCAACATTAGGCAGACCATAATCCCTTAAAGCTCTATGATTTCCACCTCCCTCACCAAATGGTGGATCCATAGCTGATTGTCTATTAGGAGGTGAGGTTGAACGCCTTCTCTCTCGGTTTAGACACCTATATGTTCTATCAATCTCCAGATCAAATGGAAAATGGTTAAGGCTTCTTGTACGTCTCATACAACAATCCTACAACCAGAAAATTAACTAGCACAAAAACAACACAAAGTTACCCTTTTTTATGATAAATAAAATAAAAGATCAAAATAAACAAAATTAAAAATGAAACAATGATAAAGCCAATTAACTTCAAATTAAAACTAAGATTAGGTAGTATCGATATTAATAAAATCAAACCATTCCCCGGCAATGGTGCCAAAAACTTGATGCGTATTTTCGCAAGTATACGAATCGTTCAAGTAATAAAGTGTACAAAAGTACGGATATCGAACCCACAAGGAATGGCGTTACTAAGTATTGAAATTGACTAATCCTAATTTTATTTGAAAATCGAATTGTTAAATTTGTTTAAGAAGTAAATTAACTTAAAACTAAACGCAAATAACAAAATTTAATGTTGTTCACAAATGATTAAAAACGCTAAGGCATTTGATTTCGCTAAATCAATTCAATCCGATTTCAAGTCATGTTATATGAAAATCAAAGTTAGAAGTGATGGTTGAAAAACCCAAACTTATCTAATACTCTCTCTCGAGTTATATTAGAATTACTTATCTATGAAAACCAACTATATTTATATGAAGATTTAATCATAAATAAGCACATTACGATTTATGGAATTTCTAGAATAACCACATACATCATGCATTAGGTGTCAAACTCGCATTCAACATACGATATTTATCACAAGAAGCATTCATTTAATGAACCATCTCCTGAAATTACTCAAAGCACTTCTCAGAGTATTGATATCTTGAAATTAGATGCCACTATCTTTGATGAGCAAAAATTTCAGGCATTATCCCCTTAAATATTTCTCAAGATACTAGTATCTTTCACTTAGATTCTTGTATTCAAAAATCAATTAAAACATCACAGAGTATTTGTATATCACACAAAGATGCCTATAACTCTAGTAAAAAAACATCCTAAGAATTGTCTCTTGAGGTTGCAATATAAATATGACCAATGAGCTTCATACCAGTTAGGTCCCCAGATTTAGGAGCCTAGCCAAACTAGCTCATTCAAAAAAGATAAAATGCTTCATCCATCTATCAAAGAAATATTGATGGCATGAAAG
Source organism: Hippophae rhamnoides (assembly GCA_033030585.1). Taxonomy (NCBI): domain Eukaryota; kingdom Viridiplantae; phylum Streptophyta; class Magnoliopsida; order Rosales; family Elaeagnaceae; genus Hippophae; species Hippophae rhamnoides. Next base: position 46,209,892 of record CM065430.1, on the reverse strand, counting down.
ATGAACAAATCTTAAACCTATTAGCAAATGAATATAGTGTCAAATTCTTATAAGACCTAGTCTGAAACATCGGCTAAAACAATTGCTAAACTCCTCCTAGCTGGCTTCTCACACCAACTAAAAGGATGATGAGATTTCCATCTTACCAAGTAATAAAAGTTGGATATCTTAAGTGCTATCCAAACTGGAGAGGATTGTGAACCCATTCTCGATCATCATAGAGAAGTTATTCAAGATGTAGCACATACTTTGATATTTACAATATCACTTCATTTTATGGGTGACTCCTCACACATAAAGGATTAAAACACCGAGCTCCTTTCAAACATTCAGTGTTCAAAACTCTCTCATTTCCACTAGTACAAAACAACCTACCTTAGCAAATTTATGCTTGAAATAAGAATTTCTAACCAACCCTATTGGAAAGAGAAGTTCCTTGTAGGACTTCCAAACCTACTAGGTGGGAAAGTTAGAAACAAAAATTGTGAAACATTTGGGAAATACATATCCCTTATGATCAACTCACTTATGGTGAATTTATTAGTTTCACCCAAAATCAAGGACTTCAAACCTACAAAGATTTGAAGTTATAATCCTTCAATTTTCTAGCATGTAAATCACCAAAATTCCCTCTATTATAAACTAACCAATTATATAACAATTGAATCTAGTTTAGTATGCATTCCTCTCTCAAGCACATAACACACCATATAGTAATTAACCTAGTTACACTCTTATGTCAATTAGAATGCATACTATTCAGTAAGATTATCAATTATAGACCACACATATAAGAACCATACATCTATGTCTAGAAACTATGCATGTTATTTAATCAAGATAAATAATTAAATAATTTTCTCAAATCTATTTAATTGCCTTTATAAATTAATTGTTAGCCAAACAATTAATAATATAAAAATTAGGTTAAATAATATAATTGAAATGAAATCACAATAAGGGTAAAATATTATATTATCATATGTAGATAATTGGGTTCATTAGACCCTTAGATTAATAAATTAGCTAGACATAATTATATTCATAAATCTAAGAGAAAGAAAAAGAATAAAAGATACAAATAATCTCATGATTTATATTACTAAGCTTCTCTTGAATCCTTCACAAAATTGTGTCTTTTTAATCTATTCTTGAACTTTTTTCATTCTTTTCTCTCTTCTTGGTAGTTGGTAGGGTTTTTGATTCTTAATTGTGTGTTTTATTCTTGAAAAAATGGTGTTTATTTAAAGAAAAAATGACCTAATATTAGACCATCTTTTTAAATGATCCAAGGATTGAGGATTAAAGCTGAGAATCAATGTTTGATTAGGAATAAGTTTTTTGCTTAGCTATAAACATGCACTGCGGCACAGAAAATGCCTGTTGTAGTATGATTCACTCTGTTTGCCTTTATTTCACCTACATTAACATAATTAAACACAAATTAAACTTTTCCATCATATTTTAACAAGACAAATATTAGATTTAGAAGATTTATAGAGTTATCAAAAAGCCATCAAAATTAAGGAACTCATTGGTTCACGTCAAACCTTTGAAATGAGTTTTCAAATGCCTAAAAAGAAAAAATATGTGGCTTTCAAAACCACCATGACTGATGATGGTGAAAATGATAATGATAAAGGTGATGAAAAATTTGTACTAATAGCCAAAAGGCTCAAGAAAATCCTAAACTAGAAAAAGCCATTGTCTAATTAGAAACCAAACCATTTAGAGTATCATAAATCAAGAGAACTAAAACCTATGAGTTTAGAAGGCAAGAAACCTAAACCCACTTGACCATAAGGTTTTGAATTCAATGTGATTGGTTATTGTTTAGCTTAATATGCTAAAAAAAGAAGAGATTGATCTAGAAGGGCTTTCAATACGACCCTTAGTGACTCAGAAAGTGACAAGGACAATCCTAATGACATGGAAAACTATGGCACCAATTACGTAGCATTTATAACAACTATTGTTAGACACTTCATTAAGTTTGACATTGACTCAGATAGTAAGAAAATTGATTCTGAATTTCTACTTACTAAATTTAATGAAGTATTTATAGATTTATGGGTTGTAAGAAAGAAAAAAATAGGTTACTAGTAAAAGTAACCAAATTAAATGATAAAGTCAAATCACATGAAATTAATTCCTTCATCTTGGAAAAATAAAAAAATTGAGCTATTTGAACTTGATTATGTTTTGAATTCAAGTCTTACAGATCATAAATAGGAAAACAAGAATCGTGTGTAGGAACTTGGACAATCAAAAGAAGTCATGAAGAGGTTGGCCATTGGAGCTAAAAGGATAAACAAAATTCTTGGCTATGGAAAACCTTTTGGAAACAATTTGTGAAACCCTTTAATCCTTATTCTACACGTGCTACACATATACCACATGCATCCACTTCTAAATTTATTCCTATATGCCATAATTGTGGTAGGAATGGACATACTAGACCTAGGTGTAGAATTTTGTTGTCTTCTAACTGCTTTGATCATAACATGCATTCAACATATTCAAGAATCAATAATCACGACTATGTGAAGAAGCCTTATTTCTAGATATAAATACATGAGTACGAAATCAAAGAAAAACTCACCTAGGAAATATAAGATTGAAACATCTAGATCACCTTCTGTAAGTCTAGATAAATCTAGAAAATGTTGGGTCAAGAAGTATGATCTGCATTATTTTGTAGCTTATATTTCTTTTAAAGCTAAATCTTCTACTGCTTAGTATTTTGATAGTAGGAAAGGTTGAGTTAAGAAGTTTGATTTGCATTATTTTGTAGGTCACATTGCTTTTAAAGCTAAATCTTCTACTACTTTGTATTTTGATAATGGTCGTTATAGTCACATGATTGGTGATTGTTCTCTTTTTAAAACTTATGAAGATTATAATGAAGGAAAATTACTTTTAGTGATGAAAACAAATCTAGGATAATGAGAAAAGGTACAATTCAGGTTCAAGGAATACTTAGTAAGTGCATGCTTAGAGGAATCATGGCTTATGATAATTGTTATTGCATTTATTTATCTCCTAGTATTACATGGAATTTAGAGAACAATGATTATGCTTGGCATCAAAAGAAGGGACACACCAATTATAAATATATTGTTAACTTGAGAAAAAAAATTGTGTGTGGTCTATCTACGCTTTCTAAAATTGTAAAAACATTATATGGACCATGCCAACTTGGCAAACAAACTCGGTCTCCTCATAATAAGATTAAAGACGTTAACACAAGTTGAATGATTAATTTAATTCAAATCAACCTTTTGGGTCGAGTGAGAATAGAGAGTTTCGGTGGAAAGAAATATATTATTATTTCTCTTGATAATTTCTATCATTTTACATGGGTAAATTTTATAAAAGAGAAATACGATGCATTTATTTATTTTAGTTCCTTTTGTCTTAAAGTGTAGATTGAAACAGGTAACAAAATAGAACATAATGAGACTAAGGACTAATTATGGTAAAGAAATTGAGAACTTAAAATATATGCTAGATTTTACAAAGAGCATGGAATAACTCATGGGTTTTCTGTACCAATAAGCCCCCAACCAAATGGTATAGTTGAAAGGAAAATTTTGGTGTTAAAGGGATGGAGCGGTTTATACTATATGCAAAGAACATCTCAAAGAAATTTTGGATTGAAGTTGTAAGTACCTCTTGCGATATAGTGAATCTTGTCTATTTACGCCTAGGTACAAACCAAAACTCCCTATGATATATGGAAAGGTAAGAAACCTAATCTTAAGCATCCTTAGAGATAATGAGAATTTAGGTAAATTTAACTCTAGAAGCCAAATTGGTATTTTCCTAGGTTACTCATTAACAAGCCATTTTTTAGAGTCTTTAACTTGAGAACTAACACTTTGGTAGAGTCTATCAATGTTGTTGTAGATGATGTATGCACTAGTACTCCAATCATTGATGATAAAGATGACCCTTTGGGTATAAGTTTGTTTACTGAGGTAATAAATGATGAAACAATAGATATTGAAAAGGTAGAATCTCTGATAGATGAAGTAATAAATGACGAAACAATAGATATTGAAAATGTAGAACCTGAGATAGATGAAGAAACAAGTTTGGATGATGAGGATACCATTCCTAACACTCCAATTTAAAAACCAACATGTACTACCATAAACCACCATACTAAGAACATCATTGGTGACCCAAATGCAAGCTTGGTAACTAAAAGATGACTTGAAAGTGAGGTACTTAACTTTGCTATATTTCCCAAATAGAACCAAGGAATGTAAATGATGCTTTGATAGATCATTCCACTATCTCTAGACAACAAATTTCTTCAATGTGTGTATATCCTAGACCCAATAACAAGAATATCATAGGAACTAACTAGGTGTTTAAAAATAAATATGATGAATATGATGTTATAATTAGGAACAAAGCTAGGTTAGTTTCCCATTGGTATAAACAATTGAAGAAATTGACTTTGATGAAAGGTTTGCTCGTATAGATAGGTTAGAATAAATTAGGATCCTACTTGTCACTACATGCTTTATGAAATTTAAACTCCTTCAAATGGATGTGAATTCTGCTTTCCTAAATGGTTTTCTTAGTGAAGAGACCTATGTTGAATAACCTAAAGGCTTTATTTACCCAAAATACCCCAAACATGTCTATAGACTTAGTAAGGCTCTTTATGATTTGAAAAAAGCTCTTAGAACTTGGTATTAGAAGCTTACAACTTATCTATTGGACAAGGTATTTGTTCTATGAAGAGTTGTTAAGACTCTTTTCAAAAAGAGCACCAAAGAGGATAAATTCATTGCATAAATATATGTTAATGAAATAGTTTTTGCGTCAACCTCCACCTCGCTTGTCAATGATTTTGTGCATGTAATGACTAGTGAGTTTGAAATGTCTATGATAGATTAACCTCATTTGTTTGCAAATTAAACAACTAAATGATGGTATCTTTATTTTTCAAACCAAGTATGCATGTAATCTCATTAATAAATTTGGACTTGAACCAAGTAAGCATTTAAGAACTTCCATAAGTACAAGTGAAAATATTTCTATGGATGATTTTGGTAAGAGAGTTGATCAAACATTGTATAATAGTATGATAGGAAAATAATTGTACTTTATAATTAGTAGACTCACAATTTGCCCGTTATCAATTAGATCCTAAGGAATTATATATTTAACATGCATATTGAGTAGGAAATTAAGATGTAAGAAAAAGTACCTCAGGTGTATGCTTCTATATTGGTAATAACCTTATATCTAGACACAACTAGAAATAGAACTCTTTCTATTTATCTAATATATAGGAAAAATATATTGCTGCTAGATGATCATGCACACAACTTCTATGGATGAAAAACATGTTTAAGGAGTATGGTGTTGAACAAGGTACAATTCCTTTTCTTTGATAACACTAGTGCTATATGTATTTTAAAAAATCTAGTACTTCACTCTCAAACAAAATATATAGACATTGGGCATTATTTTATTAAGATGGCTATTTATTATGATGTGCGTAGCTATTGTAGTGAGTGAATATGGATACCTCACAACTAGTGTTAAAGTCATCATACTAGGTTATTAGCTCGTGCATGTTTTCTTAATAAAAAGGGGGGAAAGAGAAAAAGCTTTACACGTATGAAAATAAAGAGCCAAAAGTGATTAAGCAAAAAAAAAAAAAACCAATCCCATATATATAAAAAAAATTGTTTTGGTAGATATTTTTTTATTTTATGAAATTAAGGATTCAATTGTAGCTTTTACATAATATGTGATACTTATTTCTTTGGATCCTTCATGACTGATCATAAATGAATTAATTGACATACTATTGTAGTTTAAACATGTATCTTATTTTAAATGATTTTCAATATGTTATTGTATATATTAGTATGTCTTTGTCTTATCAGTATACCTATGTATACAATGGATAGTCCAATTTAGAACAAGAATGATTTCTCAATTGGTTGTTTTTATGCTCATGTTTCAATATTTATACTACCTTTAATTAAAAATAACAAAGACTATAGTGTGTGTGTGTATATATATTAGTTTTCAATTTGTAACCTTCATATCCTTCAGTTTTATTTTGTATATTAAGTAAGTTTGTATTTCTATTTTCATTTTCAAATTTTAATATTAATATTTTATTTGTAAACCTATGGTCGGCTAAGCCACCTAATCTATCAATATAATATGCTTGTTTATTAATCTTGTACTCTTATTCTTTAGTATTACCTCTACGATAAACTCCCTACATCCTTGGTGTACTTATGGTATCAAAGCCAAGGGGAATGTTGAATTAGTATGTTACAAATACTAGATACTCATTGTCTATATACTGTTTAGAATCTAGTGATGCTTCATAATCTGTGTTGAGTTACTCAAAGGGTATGTGAAGTTATTTCATGGTATAAACTAAGTTGTTGAAGCTTAACTATTACATTTGTCCTTGTTTTGGATAACACCCAAAGGGTATGTGAAGATATGACATATTATGGTTCTTATATTATAATGTTTAACCTATGGGTAATGTACTAAGTTTCTTCGTATTACACCAAGGGGTATGTGAAGCATTTAGAGTACGATACTTGCTATATTATGATGTGTAACTATGATGTTTGTATATGAAATACTTGGTTTCACCAAGGGGTGTGTGAAGTTGAAATAACATAACATATTGAACCTTAAGAAGTTTTATTTGTTTTATACTGACTACTTGAGACAGTCTATCAGGAGATTGTAGTAAGTCCCTAAATAAAGGATGTAAATCCATATAAAGCCGAGTGATGTGGATGGTATAGGTAGACAAATGGATAAGATTATATGGTGTGAAGATGAGTAATAAATGTCTATGAAAATTCAACCTGTTTGGGTCAGTAAAACGATAACAGTGCGTACAAACTAGTAGTTAAAATAAGTCATATAATTAAGGAATATTACCTATGAAGGTTCAATCCACATATGTTCGGTAAAACAATCAAGTATGTACAAACCATTAGTTAAATGAAACTATATAACTCTTAAAATAAGACCTTTTATGAATTACTTCAACCTAATAGAACTTCTTTGTTTTCTTTAGCTTCTTTTGATAGTAATTTTTTAGATTATGTTTTTTTTCTTCTGTAGATTCTTTTTCTTATTTTCAAAAAAATGAATCAAATTATGATTCATTTCAAAACAACGAAAGAGATAAGCAACTCTCTTTTGAAAACCAAAACTCTTTAAAAGAAATTCAAAAACCTTTAAAAAGAATTGGTAGCATAAAAACTTATATTAAAAACCAGAAATCTTTTAACAAAGTAGAGTTTTTAAAGGTCTACTCCAAAACTAGCGCTGAACAAACACCAAACAAAAAGAAATATAAAATTTCAAAAAATATTTCTAACCAAAAACAAGGAAAGAGATATCCAAACATCTCTACCTTCCAAAACCCAACCTAGGTTTCTTACTTGAGGACTAAACTAGAAGATGAGATATTCACCTCCGATATCACATGCCCCATCATTCTATATGACCCAAAATTATGGCTTAGAAAAAGAATCTAAACTACTAGTCATAGAAACCCTACTTCTAGATATGAAACTCTCAACCTATAGCTATATCACAACTTGGTTTATAAAGTCATACTCTAAAGCTCAACGAGAGATCTTCAGGAGAAAACATCACCGGTATGTTAACTAGTACCAATAAAATATAACATTCTTTGAATGTCTTGAAATATATATCATTGAGAAAGGTGGTGTATGGTGATTCCATTCTCAAAAACTCAAAACTGTTAAACCAGTTAAATCAATTGACATGCTCAATATAAAAAAATCACCTATTTGGGAAACCTTAGTTAACACAATCGAGGTTGAAAACCCTCCATTGAAACCAGTTAACTTCCCTAATAATAAAACCCAAAATACAAAGGCTTTTCCTCTTCAAAACCCTAGGAAGATTCCACTTCCAGTATTAAACATATTATCTTCCAAGAAGAGCTATAACATCTAAACCAAAAAATAGATATTTCCTCCAGCTCTAACAAAACAGAAAATATTAGTGTCTTACATGCTGATATTTCAGAAAACCCTAAAACATAAGAAAATATTAGCGTCATCTCATAATCAGACCTTAATACCTCTAAATCATTTAAGGAACCATCTCCTAAAAGATCACACTAGTAAAATGAGTTTGAGCTTACTGGCTCCAACGCTATAACACCAGAAGAATCACAAAAATCACATCAGGGTATTGATGTCTTACACTTAGACTCTGATATCTCTGATGATAAAACATTTAATGAACCATCTCCTGAAATTACTCAAAGCACTTCTCAGAGTATTGATATCTTGAAATTAGATGCCACTATCTTTGATGAGCAAAAATTTCAGGCATTATCCCCTTAAATATTTCTCAAGATACTAGTATCTTTCACTTAGATTCTTGTATTCAAAAATCAATTAAAACATCACAGAGTATTTGTATATCACACAAAGATGCCTATAACTCTAGTAAAAAAACATCCCAAGAACTGTCTCTTGAGGTTGCAATATAAATATGACGACTAACGCGTCATACCAGGTTAGGTCCTCGGTTAGAGCTCAGCCAAACTAGCTCATTCAAAAAAGATAAAATGTTTCATCCATCTATCAAAGAAATATTGATGGCATGAAAGATGAACAAATCTTAAACCTATTAGCAAATGAATATAGTGTCAAATTCTTATAAGACCTAGTCTGAAACATCGGATAAAACAGTTGCTAAACTCCTCCTAGCTGGCTTCTCACACCAACTAAAAGGATGATGAGATTTCCATCTTACCAAGTAATAAAAGTTGGATATCTTAAGTGCTATCCAAACTGGAGAGGATTGTGAACCCATTCTCGATCATCATAGAGAAGTTATTCAAGATGTAGCACATACTTTGATATTTACAATATCACTTCATTTTATGTGTGACTCCTCACACATAAAGGATTAAAACACCGAGCTCCTTTCAAACATTCAGTGTTCAAAACTCAGTTATTTTCACTAGTACAAAACAACCTACCTTAGCAAATTTATGCTTCAATAAGACTCTAACCAACCCTATTGGAAAGAGAAGTTCCTTGTAGGACTTCCAAACCTACTAGGTGGGAAAGTTAGAAACAAAAATTGTGAAACATTTGGGAAATACATATCCCTTATGATCAACTCACTTATGGTGAATTTATTAGTTTCACCCAAAATCAAGGACTTCAAACCTACAAAGATTTGAAGTTATAAAACCAACTTAAAAGATAAATGCTTGAAACCTAGAAAGAACTAGGTTCTTACTATAAACAGATCAACAATTCCCTTACTAGAATCAAATGCTACAATAAACTTTGCAGTAACAAAACATACAAGAGATCTCCCAAAAACCCAAGAGCCTCTTCAAAACCAAAAACCCTTACTTGCTATAGATGTGTCAAGAAATCATATCTCAACTTACTATCGAGTTTCCAGGAAACTCCAGAAGTTAAAACTTGAGAAAGAGACTCTCCAAAAGGTTTCTACTCTCTTCATTAAAACTTCCGAGTCTGAAGCCTATTTTGAAGACTCTTATGATAAGCAAAAGCCTCAACATAATGAATTGGTCACAACTAATTATGAAAAACTAAAACAAGAAAAATTTGTAAAACAAAGAATTTCTATATATCAAAACTTTTTCCAAAACAAAGCTTGTAAACCAAAATTCCAAGAAAAAGAAATAAGAATCCAACTACATTCTACATGCATGTTTTCAAAACATAAGTTTTGGTAGATTCAAGTTGAGCTAAAACACCATTATAAAACCACATTCACTGTTCCATTTGGACGGGATGAATGGCTTCGATTTAAAATATGCACCTTATGCGCTTCAAAAAACTATTAATCATATCTTTCACTTACACTCAGAACCTTGCATTATTTATCTCGATAATATATTTTCAAAACATCTCAAAACTTTCTTTTACCTTAGTAAAAGAAATCATTTTTACCCAGGGAAGAAGAAGTTGATTGCCCATAACACCTCTGGTCACATGTATGATTCTTTTACTACAAAATTTTATGTATTACCAAACTTCAATCTAACAAAATCCTTTTATTATAGATTGATTGGAAATTACCAAAACAAATTTTAAATCTTGCCTCAAAACAAATTTCTACAAATTGTAAAGCTATAATAAATACCTTTGATTTTAATATAGAATATATCAAAGGAACTCATTGCTAAATTTCATAACCAAACTGATTTATTAAATCATAACCTTTTAAGGATTGATTATAAATCAAAAATGGAGATTTTTCAAAACCTTGCTTCAAAGCAGATTTCTACCCAATAACAAAATCTATTAAGTATCCTCAAAGATACAAAACCATTACCAGAATTCCAAACCCAAGAATTCATAAAAAACCCAACAATACTGAGAAAGGAAAAGGACTAAGCACCAATAAAACCCTTTTCTTATTCAAGATATATTGCTTGGCCAAAATCTAGTATCACCTGGAAAGAAGAACCACTACCTATAACCATTTCTTATTTCAAAACCATTACTATCACTTGGTTTGAATCAGTCAAACCAAGAACCAAACAAAGTCAGGGACACAAATCTCTACACTTTCTCAAAACCCTTCAAAATTCCCTTCAGAATATTGAAGATCAAAATCAATCAGAGTCCCCAACCTCGATAGGTATAACTTCTACACTTATTACAAAGGAAGTCTTATTTTAACTCCTACAAGAATTATAAGTCTTTCTTTTGGAAAGAATTCTTAAGCATTCTTTCTTATCCTCTCCTCCATACCTCTATTAATTTCCCTTCAATAATCTTCTTGTATATTCTTCAGTTTATGTAAGTTTTATTTATCTTTGTAAGTGTGCTTTATTTGTGTTTTCATTTTATAATTTAAATTTTTATATTTTATTTGTAAACATATGGATGGCTAAGCCACCTAATCTATCAATATAATATGCTTGTTTAATTAATCTTGTACTCTTATTCTCCAGTATTACCTCTATGATCAACTTTCTATATCCTTGGTGCACTTATGGTATCAAAGCCATGTTATAGTTAATATTCATAAGTATCTTTAAACCTTCGATAATAATATATATGACTTTAAGATTTTCTTATGAGATAATATGTAAGGTCGTAACAAAAATGCATTGATCCGAACGAAGGGTTATGTAAGTCCCATTTTAGGAGTGATTCTCTTTAGGGCAATTTAGAACCTTATACTTGCTAGTGGTAGTAGTGGACGACATATTATCATAGAAGTTGAAGAAAGTTATAAATATTATATGAAAAGATAGAACAAGAAAAGTAATATTAACCATCTCATGTATGATAACTTTGCATATCTTCATGATTTAGTCCCAGGATTGTAGTACAATAATCTTGATAGTTGATTAGAGAGAGTAATATTAAAGATTAAGATTATTTATTAACATTTAAGGATATTATATTGATGATTAGCATTTAATCTATTAGCAAACTTTTATTTTAAAGGATTTTAGTTTAAATTTCATTTAGATTAATTTAAACTTTAAAACAAATGTTTAATTTTAATTTTGCATTTTCATTATCTACATCATCATCATCAAGGAAATCATCTTTTACTTTCCCTTCATTAAAATCATCATCATCTTCTTCTAAGAAGAACAAAAATATCTTCAGTAGTGATGAACTAACTATTGAATTTTTTTCAAAATTAATTGATCATTGGAAGATCCCCAAGATCCATAAAGATCAAATTTATAAAACAAAGGTGATGAATATTTTAAAAATCGATTACACTATTAAAATAGTGGAGAGAAATATACAATTATCTTCACCTTTTGAAACTATTGAATTATTTTTCAAAGAATCATTACAAAAACTTATTGATAACCATTTCAATTATGTTTATATAGGATTAGTCCAAGTAGGATTAAAACCCTTGACTAGAGATGGTCTAAACACATCAATCCTAGTTGTTCTTAGGGATACTAGATTTATCAATTTCTAGGATTCTTTATTAGGAATTTTTGAGTCGAGTCATTGCTTAGGACTGATATCATTCAACTGCTTTCCTAATTTCAAAGTCTCCTTAAGTGACCCAAACATTAGGAAGTCACTTACATTACAAATCCAAACCTAAAAGTACAAGATGGTCTTAGGATCAATTCCAGTAGACCTTATTTTCAGAGTGCATTCAACATGGGATACATTCACCATTCAAAACAAAGGGAGAAAAACTCATCCTAATAACAGACCTTTCTATGTCTAACAAAGTCATTCCAAAACCCATTGATTGGAACCAAATTGTCTTACCAGATAAATGGTTATTAGAAAGTGTCACCCCACACGAGTTTGAGCCTTAAGAACTGAGAAAAACCTTGAAGAGTATCACCCAATTCCATAACGGCAGTGTCAAATTAAGTTTTGACAGAGCCACTAGTTTGAGGTATTCTTATACGTCCACAGGGGATATCTCAGACTTGGTTTCTCAAAACATACCATTATTACCTAGGCATAGGCATTCTACCTTAGAATTACCTAGACCTAACCTCAAAAGCGTAGACTTCACGACACCAGTACCTAAACTAGTAGTACCTAAACTAGTCTACACTGTTGACAAAACTTCTGAGATGAGCGATTCACCTCAGTTATCACCAAAGCCATCACCAACACATTCTATGACTCTGACATACAATATGGACAAAGCACATGAAATATATGGCTTAGATAAAGAATTTCAATTACTAGACATAGAAACCCTACGTCTAGATATAGAACTCCTAACTAACCACTATATCAAAACTTGGTTTATTACATGATACTTTAAAGCTCATGAAGAGATCTTCAAGATAAAACAACATAGGTACGTTAACTAGTACCAACAAAATATAACATTCATTGAATGGCTTGAAATATGTATCACTAACAAAGGTGGTGTATGGAGATTCCATTCTCAAAAAACCAAATCTGTTGAACTAGTTAAATCAATTAGCATGGTCAACATCAATAAGAAATCACCCATATGGAAAACCCCAGATGGCCCAATCAAGGCTGGAAATCCTCCATTAAGACCTATTAATTTTCCATATGCAAATGCCACGATTGATGCCTATGCACTTAAGAACCTTTGTTTTGATCCAAACACCAACCTCAAAAACATTGATACTCAAAATAACTTTACCAATATTAGCCTAAGTACTTTAGGTAAATAGCTCACTAGGATAGAGAAGAATCAAAAGACTGATCTTCCCTCTACTTCCTATAAAGCCATAGATAGTAAAGTTCAAAACCTTATCTTCAAACCCTTCCAAGTCTCTAGATCAGCCTTAGAAGAATTACTATCAAAAATTGAGCTAGTTAGAGGCATCTATAAGTCTCAACTTGAGCAATAAAGCTCAAACTCAAAATTAGATGTTGTCTCTAAGTCACCTCTGACACCTAAAACTTGACAAAACCAAACTCAGAGTATTAGTGTTCTTAATAATTAGGAACCTACTACCTCTAATGAGGAATCCTTTCAAGAACCATCTCTTGAACTGACTCCTCAAATTCAAGAATTAGTTTGGCAATAACCTATACCAATTAGGTACCCAGATAATGTCAATACCCAACCAAACCAAGTTATCTATCCAACACCAAATCATTATGAACTTCCATCAGTAGCATAGGTTAGTAAGACCTCACTATTGCATTGGAATGAAAGAAAAAAAACCTTGAATCCCCAAAATCAAATACAAGATTTGCAAGCTGAAATCAAAACTACCAAGATGGAGATCAAATAGCTTAAAAAAGATTACCAAAACATTAACACATTAGTCACTTACCATAAGCCTAATGGTCATAACAACACTACCCTAAGTAATTCAAAGGAAGACCCAAATACACAGGAGCTTGAGACTACAAAGAAGATTCCAAAAGACATGCTCCACATAATTAGAGAAATCACTAGTTGAAAATACAAGATCATTATCACTCTCGTATTTCCAAACAATTCAAAACTTGATACAGTACCATTATTTGTTACAGGTGTTGATCTTAATTGTATTAGCCCAAAACTTATCCCGAGATAGTTTCATCAAAGAACAAAAGAGAAACCCAACTCAGCCAATAGTTCAAAGATGAACATTACTCGCAAGGCTGAGGTGCCAATCCTCAATAACAAATTCTTAATCAAAACCCCATTTGTCATGGTATTTGATATTAACCATAAGGTTATATTAGGCATACCATTTATGAATGTCATTACTCCATATCTTCTCAAATATGATAATATTTCTTTAAAAATCAAATACGAAACCTTCAGTTTCCTTTCCCTCGATGAACCCAAAACCAGAAATCTCAACCTCATCCACTACCCTTATCAAGCATAGAGAAAAGGATCTTTTCTATCTCAACCATCAAGTTCAATTTCACATGGTTGAAAGAGAGCTTCAGAACCCGAAGATACAACACAAAATCTCTTAACTAGAAAACTCTTTTTAAAAAGAAGTTTGTTTTGATCTACCCAGTGCTTTCTGGAGTAGACAAGAGCATATGGTAAACGTACCATATGAACCAACCTTTAATGAAAAAGATATCCTAACAAAATTAAGGCCAATCCAAATGAACGCTAACCTTGAAAATGTTTACAGAAAGGAGATTAATGATCTCTTATGTAAGAAATTCAATTCAAAATCTAGATCGCCAAGGAGTTGTGTAGCTTTCTATGTTAACAAATCATTTGAGATAGAACAAGGAACAACTCAATTGGTCATCAACTATAAACCTCTTAACTAGGCCTTAAAATGGTTTAGATATCCTATTCCTTATAAAAAAGACCTTAAAAAATCCATTCTTCATCAATATTCTTAAAATTTGATATGAAGTCAGGCTTCTGGAAAATTCAAATTGAGCCAAAACATAGATATAAAACAACATTTATTGTTTCTTTTGGAAAGTATGAATGGAATGTCATGCCCATTGGGCTAAAAAATGCACTTTCTGAATTCCAAAGGATTATGAATGATATATTTAATCCTTTTTCAGAATTTTGCATTGTGTACATTGATGATGTAGTTATATTTTCAAAATATATCAAAAAATATATACGACATATCAAAACCTTCTTTTATATAATTGTTGTCTCTTTTAGAGAGCATAAAACTTGCAAGTATACACGGTCACAAGTTATAATATTTGATAAGTAAAGTATCGTTCACACGGAGATTTGTCACTACAGTTTGTTGAGTACTAAAATTATTTCACTCTGATTTTATCCAAAACAATCGTTAATTGAAAGAAATTTAAGAAAAGAGTTTTATAACAAAATAAAAGAAATCTAGGGTTGCAGTTTTTCACCAAATTAATCCACTTGAGACATATTATTTTCTCTTGATTTATATTTTTATAGTAAATTTAATTTGTCAACCGAAAACTTCTAATTTTGTCCATACATCTCTTCCGAGCTCCGTATAGACACACCTCGTTAAATTAATTCACTATATTCCTATGAGAATTAAATTCCTGAAGATTCATTACGATCTAAGTTCTCAAATGGCCATACATACAATTAGGGTATATTCCTATCCTTCATATATACATGTTATTCTATCCATGAGCAATATACACAAAAATGTCTCTTCCAAGTTTATTTAAATGCCACAGATCTTTTGATAAATTCATAAATAATCAAAAGAAATAAGCACAAATAGAATAAACAAATCCAACATCTTATAAATCTTTCAAAAATAATTAAATCCAAGCTTCATAAATTCAGATAAAATGCAATCCTAGAAAAATTAAATTACTTCATAAATTAAAATTAAAATTACAACAGTTAATGAATTTCATTCAAAAACACAAATAAAATTAAAACTTCATCCCCTCTTAAATTTTTGGCACACGTAGAACACAACAGAAGCCAAAAATGGTTTCTGCGTGTTCCACAGTCCAGCCCCAAACACTACTAAAAAATCCAAAACTCCAAACTCTCTCTTAATATCCCTTATTTATAACATCAAATTTCTAAAAACAAATACATTTAAAAATATAGTTTTTACACGCGGGGGAAAAACACGTATAACGAAAATATTTAAATAATACGGGCGAGGGACAAAATTATCAAAAACGCAAAACTGGGAACGTGCGCGTCTCAGGTTTTATTTTTTTTAAATCACGTTGCCATGTGTCATGATATTATTTGCTGAAAGCTAAAGTGGGACACGTGGAATCATATCATTGGATATCAAGAACATGCACACGTAGAATTGCCGCACAGGATAAGGGGATAGCTGCTCGGAACGAGTGCATGATTCTACGCTTTTGCATTCACCGAAACATGCCATGTGTCATCACATAATTGATTGAAGGGAAAAATGGACACATGGCATACTTTAAATGGTTGGAGGGAACGATTGCACGTGGTACCGTCGCATGGGATCAATGGACGCGGACACACGTGGGTCCCACCCTACACGCCGGCATGCGCGGTAGGTAGGCCCTACTAAGCACGTCGGCCTGCATGGCATGTGGGCCCCACTGAGCATGCCGAGCCGCGTGAAACCTGAATTCCCGGGTACACTCTCTTTTTTCACATTTGCAATCCACGCGCCTCATCGTATCCATTGATTTTCTAATCCAACAGTTGGTGTCTCATGTAAATGATGGTGCGTGTGGCCTCATTTTCCTGCGCATAATATAAATTTCCTTAATTGCATTTTAGCCCTCAAATTTAATTCAAATTACACTTTAAACTTTCTTTAATTACAATTCAACCTTTTCTAATTTAAATTAAATTTTAAACTTTTTAAAATTAAGCCTGATATTAATTTAAATTATATTTTAGACTTTTATAAATTGCAATTAAGCACTCTTTTATTTGAAATTATATTTTTGGACATAAATTTGCAATTAAGTACGTTTTTGATACAAATTATTTAATTTTCTTAAAAATATATTCCTTAACAAATAAACAGTAAATATTAATTTATTCAACTAAAATTAACTAAAAATATCAAGAACATAGCAATTATAATTAATAAAATATGTGAAAATAACTATATAAAATATAGTTATCAATCATCAAGAAAATTGGTATGGCCTTATCAACCAAAAAGATGACTCATTTCCAAACCAATATCAGGTTTCTAGGATATAACGTGTCTAATGGAACCATTATTTCCATCGAACAATCTTTGCAATTTACTACCAAGGTCCTTGACAAACCCCAGCTCTAGAGATTTCTAGGATGCATAAATTATGTTCTTAAATTTTTTTGCAAAAATTAATATATTGGAAAAACCACTTCATAACAGGCTTAAGAAAACTCGTAAGCCTTGGACAGAGAAATATACAAAAATTGTGCAAACAATAAAAGCACAATTTAAAATATTCCTTGTTTACATCTTGCAGATCCTACACTTCCCAAGGTAGTAGAAACTAAAGCCAGTGAAGTTGGTTTCAGAGGAATCCTTAAAAAAGTCCAAGACAATAAAGAACTTATTGTTCAATTCGTCTCTGACCATTGAAATGATTGTCAAAAGAATTATTCCATTGTCAAAAAGGAAGTATTAGTGATAGTACTTTGCATTTCAAAATTTCGATTAGATTTATTAAATCAAATTTTTTTACTAAGAATTGATTGTAAATCTGTAAAAGAAATTTTACAAAAATATGTCCAACATATTGCATCAAAACAAATTTTCGCCAGATGGCAAGCATTATTAAGTGTTTTTTATTTTGATATTGAATTTATCAGAGGAGAAACCAATTTATTACCAAACTTTCTAATCAGAGAGTTCCTCTAAAACAGGCCAGAATGAGTAGAAAGAAGAAAGAAAAGGAGAAGAAGGAACCTCCATAAAAACCTTCAATCAAAACTCTTTCTTTCCCCAAATCCACTATTTCCTCTCCTCAAACGGCCTTATTATCACCAATAGGCAAGCCAACATCCTCAAGTAAAGCATGTTATCAAGAAATGCTTGATTGGATCTATAGCCTTATAGATACTCCAAAGTACTTTCAAGCAGCATATGACAGCCTCCAAAACATTGGAGGAACATTATCATCCGAGTCCAAGGCCCCAAGCTCAAAAGGTAATGACAAGGTAAAACCAGAAGAACTATCTTCCAAAATTATTTCAAAACCTGGAATTGGAAAAATTTCCATTTTAGAAAAGGAGGCAATGTCCTTTATCAATATCATCCTTACCCTAGGGAAAAGGGAGATTGTTCCCAAATCAATTTCAAAACCATCATCTGAGTATTTTCCAAAATTAGACTCTTAGATGGTCATAATTGTTGAAAAAGGATTTTATGAAAAGAATCCTTATTTAATGGTTCAAAAACTTTTTGGAATTTTTTTTTATTACAGGCCTTCAAACCCATCCATAACACCAGAATATTATCAGAGTATTTTTCAAATAACTAGCAGTGTGGAATTCAAACATTTTCTCTACCACAACCAAAGTGAAGCCCAGTATTCAATAGATTGGGGAAATGACTTATTAAAACTTCTGACCTTTCTAGTTAGTATTTCCAAATCCCTATCATATTGTTAAACCTACAATTATTAGGATTATTATTAGGAATGGTTCAATGAATTTCTCATTCAAAATAAGGATAATCAACACTTATGGTTATCCTTTGTTATCTGAAAATATTAGCCCATCAAAATCTCTATCATGGTTTATAAATTGGTAGAGATCATTTGGATCTATTCTTGGAATCCTCATCCCTCTAGTAAAGGATAGCTATGAAAAGTTTTCCAAACATTTCAAACCTACACGAGAAGAGAAAAGATTCACTCCTCTGTGTATCTGTGCATAAAAATTCTACATTCCATAGGTATGTCAATGAGTCTTAAAACCTGTTACATTAGAGGTAGTAAAAATTACCCATTCATATCAAGTTAAATGGTGGTCATCATTTATGATCTCCAAAACCATATCAAAACTAGCCATTAAGTAATGGCTAACCAAAAGAGGTTATAGAGAACCGAAGGTAAAAGAACTACAAAAATATTTGCTTTTTTTAGCCTAACGGGTACACACTAGTGCCTTCATTTCACAAGAAAAAACCCAAGAAGAGCTCTTGGAAATTATCAAACAATTATCACATGGATGTCCCATACAAAACCTCTAGCAAGAAGGAAGATTCAGATGAGACTCAACCACCAAATGAAACAACCTCCCCATCATCATTGGTCTCCAATGCTTTATTAGCCAATCTAATACACTTAAAAGCTGCTAGTGAAGATATATTATTCTAGACAAGCAAAATCTGTCCATAAAACTTTAGAGCACGTGAAAATCACCGGGTCTGCAAACCCATATATATATGTTTTATGGGCTTGTGAGTCCATTTACTTATTCAGACCTGCATGTCTATTTTCTTATATCTGGGTAAAAAGCCTATACAACGGCTCATCAAAGTTCTATACAACGACCCATCAACAGGCCCATTCAAAGGCCTATCCAATGGCTCATCAGAGAATGATGTAGACAAACCATTGTTCAAAAAATAGTAAAAGATGCTCACTATTTACATAAATTGGGCTTTTTTGTAAATAGTGAGCATCTTTTACTGTTTTCATCATGTAGTGCCATAAGCATTATGTCACATGTTTTCATTATGTAGTGTCAAAGTTTTAGAATTTTATTTTACAATCTTATCATTCATATGCCATATCATATTGAATGCATCTCACCTATTTTACTAGGTTCTTATTTCTTGTACTTAGTATGTTATGTGTTTGTTCTCTATTAGCCGACTATTGCTTTTTGTCATCTTTTGTGTGCTTTTCTTTCTCTTGTGCTTTATTTGTATCTTTGGAGAAAGCTAAGATGTTGTTAAAAGCTTGTTTACATTAGTGTTTCTCTTTATTGTGCGTGTTTAGGGTTGAAATTTTCATATGTATGTCATCTAGATTATTTACCTATCTTTAGCACTCTTGATTACATGCATTATTGTGACTAGCCTTGTGTGTATAATTGGCATTCTTGGTGTTTTAGGTGTTGACCCTATCTAAGCATGTCGTTTATTTCTATGTTGGAACATGAGCCTTTCTTACATGCTTAGATGTTTTTGTAGCATCCCTTGTTTCTTCTCTCTTGGGTTGTTACCTATGTTGCTCACTAGTTAGTTTCTTTCCTTCTTTTGACTAGCGAGGATGTGAGTATTGCCAATGATCTCTGTTGAAGAAACTATATACAGTTTGTTACCTTCTATTTCTCTAGAGGTAACCTTGTATTCATTGTGCTGATGATCTCTCTTGATGCACATCCTTATCCTTTTTGACTTATGATCTTATTTGAGGCCATCTTTGTCATCTCACTTGTTTATTATTATGTTACTTATATATTTCTTTAAAATAATCTTATCTTCCTTTATTGCTTTAAAGAATATATATATATATGGTTGTTTGGCATTCTCCTTCCCTCTTTCTCTCTCTACCCAATATTGTTATGTAGGTTCTACTATTCAACTTTCTTATTACAAGTAAAATAAAGTTAATAAGGACTTTTTTGTTTTTGAGTGGCTTGCATTTGACTTTAATTGAAATGTGTTTTTTTGACAAATGTTTTCATGCTTTGATGATTTGTATATCTCTAACAATCTATAGAATCCACTATAGTGTCTCTTATGGAAAAATCATAGGTTATGCTTAGATAGAAAGAGGATTTAGGTCTTATTTGGATCATTTGAACCTTTCAAGCCACTATGGTTATTTATGTACCTTTTTACCCCTCTTTAAGCCTATGTGTTAATCCTTCTTTTCATTGTAACATTTTAAACTTCACCCAAATAATTTATCCCACTTACCCTATACACCCTTTGTTGAGCATGTATGTCTTGATTTTGTGTGTTTTACCCCATTGGTTTCAATTAAAAAATGGAAGAAAGAAGAAAGAAGAAGAAATAAAAATTAAAAAAAGAGAGAAGGAGAAAGAAATGATGATAAAAGACGTGTGAATTATTGAATTTGTTGTGCAATCCTCATAACAACAATTTTAGTGAATGCAAATCTAAGAAGTAAAAGAAAAGAACCCATGTCTGAGGGTATAATGTTGTAGACTTGATCTCATTGATTTGTTTTTAGATGACCAAATGTGTGTTTTAGCCTAAATGTCATCTCTCCTACCCATACCTTAGCCTATCATTTCAAGCTTTGAAAGACCTATTAATTTTAACTAAGTTGGCACTTACATTAGTGGAGAGAGAGGCTAAATGTGGACTTATGAAGTTTGATTCTATTTAAGTCTATATTTCTAATTACTTGGTTCGTATAAGCATATCTTAATGGCATATAAAGTAAACCATTTTAGCATGTCACACGCAATGCATATCAACAAAATTTTAGTCATATCCTTACATGAATGCATTATGGATTGATAGTCATATGGCTATATTTTTTTGAATGTTTTGATTCATCTTAAAATTCCCTCTAGCTTCTTATCATCCTATTATACCTCTTATTCAAAGCTCACCTTCATCCTCTACCCCAACCTCGCCTCCTTGCTTTGGTGCTTCCTTTGGTTGCTCTTTATTATTCTTTTTTACCTTATTTGGTGGAGATGAATATAATATTCCCTTTGAGCCTGACCACTCCTCTAACTAGTTTGCTACTATTGTTCTCCTTCCTCAATCTACCACACCTCCTTTTTCCATTATCAATGTTGGACAATCTTCCCACAATCACGTTCTTGGGAATGATGATGTAGAAGAGGGAGACGAGGAGTGTTGAACTTCTTTTATTTTCCTTGTTACTTTAGATTATTTCAACTCTATCCTTTGAAGTTTGCAAAATAATGTTTACTTAATGAGATTAAGTTTGTTGTGTTACTTGTAATCTATTTGTTTGGCCTCACCTATTTTTTGTAGTTTATTTTCTTTCTTCTTTCTATATTCTTATTTTCTACTATGTGTAGATACTTTTTGTTTATAGAGAGTGGTGTGTGTCAATAGTATGTTGTGTTTGTTTTACTTCTTGTTATTTGTTATGCTTATGAGTTACTGTTATGTTGTTATGTTCATGTGGTGCTTCCCTCTTCTTGACATCACCTTGTATGAAAATTAGCATAAATAGGATGGTTAGTATGACATGTGCATTCATAGTTTTCATTCTCTTATTTCATATGTTTTCTTATGTGTTTACCTGCTTCCATCTTGTTGTGAGTTGTTGCATGTTTATCTTATGTAGTTGATAGATTATTGTTTGTTGTTGAAATGCATGACACATGTTTGCTTTGTTAGACTTGGATGTCTTTCCATATGTGTGTGTATATTATAGGGTGAGGTTATAGGATTAAATACACCTATGTGTTGTTGGGGGAAGATAGTTGAATCACTAGTCTTGAAAAATAGTTTAAATCCTAGTGAACTTCTTCTCACAGATTCATTGACACATTTATATTCCATTGGAAGATATTTTAAATCCTAGTGAACTTCTTCTCACAGATTCATTGACACATTTATATGCCATTGGAAGATATTTTAAATTCTAGTCAAATTCTTCTCACGGATTCATTGACACATTTATACGCCATTTGTGTTTGGCCGCCCATCCTATAAATGTGTTATATGTACATTGTCAAGCCCCTAATGAACTCCTACGACACGTATAGATGTGGGGCTTAGTGCTATGTAATGTATTAGGGGATGTTGTTTGCCTTAGCTCTCTTGGTTTTTTTGTGCCTTCAGTTTCTTTCTTGTTGCATGCTTTTACCTTGTTATTGTCTTAGTGTTATTCGTTATCCTTTTCGCATGACTGCATATGTTTCTTCATATTGGGTTCGCTCTAATCTTCTTAGTTATGTTGTATGAATGTCAGAAATATTGAATATCTATTTGATTTCCCTCCTTTGTATTGGAGTTTCATATGTTTTGTACTACTTGTGTACTTGGTATGATTTTCCATGTCAAAAATAGGAAGGAAAAGTGTTGAACAACTTGTTCTTGTTTGTGCAATGTGTTAACTTGTTAACATGTTATTTGTTTGCATGGGATGGTCAATGTAGTTTTCACAACATCATGATTATCTAATATACATTCACTTAGAGGTAGTGTTGCATATGTTTAGGGGAAGTTTTCATATTTGTGTTGCACATAAATTGTGTTTGTTTGTATTTCATGTTGATTGTGCTTGGTATATCGATATATATGATACATTCATGGGATATGTATTTGTTTCATGTGTACAAGTTACAAGTGTAGAATGAAGTCTTCGAGCTTCATGCATTGTGTGTGCAATGGTATTGAGACCCTTGTGTTTCAGAGTGATAGAGTGGATGAGTTGATGCATGAATATGGATGGAGCACACTAGATGAATACACTTGGTGTAGGTGTGTATTTTGGGTTTAGGTGTGCATCAATGCTTTGTTGATGGGAACAAACATCCTTAGGTCATCTTCATGAACATCTCATGATAAATGTGAATATATATTTAGTCATGCAATGTTTTGACATAGAAAGCCCAATGGGGAGAATGTAAGTCATATTGTACTCTATATCTATGTATTGGCTTCCCGTTTATAAAATACGGTTTATGTTTATTTTTACTTAGTGTTTGTTGTGTGTTTTGCAACACACAGAAAATCGTGCAAGTATACACGGTCACAAGTAATAAAGATTTGTAAGTAGAGTATCGTTCCCATGAGGATTTGTTACTATAGTTTGTTGAGTACTAAAATTGTATCTTTCTAATTTTATCCAAAACAAGCGTTGATTTAACAAAAAGATAATAAAAGAAATCTAGGATTGCAATTTTTCACTAAACTAATCCACTCAAATCATGTTATTTTCTTTTGATTTATATTTTTTAGTACATTTAATTTGTCAACCGAAAACTTCTTTTTTATTCATACATCTCTTTCGAGCTCAGTATAAACACACCTCGTTAAATTAATTCACTATATCTCTATGAGAATTAAATTTAATAAGATTCATTAAGTTCTAAGTTCCCAAATGGTCACACATACAATTAGGGTATATTCCTATCCTTCATCATACATGTCATTCTATTTACGAGCAATATACACAAAAATTCCTTTCTCAAGTTTATTTTTATGCCACAAATCGTTTTGATAAAATTCGTAAATAATCAAAAAGCATTAAGCACAAAATAGAACGAACAAATCGAACGTCTTATAAATCTATAAAAAAATAATTAAAATTAAAGCTTCATAAATTTAAATCAAATGCAACCCTAGAAAAATTAAATTACTTCATAAAATTAAAATAAAAATTACAGCAAATGCAGAAAAATTAGAAGGAAGAAGAAAGGAAATTAAAACATTACACATCGTAAATATTTAGCACATGTAGAACACAACAGAAGCCAAAAATGGCTTTTGCGTGTTCCACCGTCCAGTCCTAATACCACAAAAATTCTAAACCGAAAAAAACTCTTTAACTCTATCATAATATCACCTATTTATAGCTAAAAAAATACATCAAAAATAATACATTTTTTTAAACGCGTAAAAAAATTATATCGAAAACAAAACCCGACATTTTCCCTTAAATCGGTGTCCACGCGAAAATAGAATTTCGTATTTTAATTTACGTGTGAAACAGGGCCGCCGTTCTGATTTTTTTAAAATTCAAAGTTCATGCCACGTGTCAGCGTCTGATTCGCTGCGAGGATTTAATGCAGACACGTGGCAGAATTTCATTAGCTGCGGGATACGGGCGTGCGTAGGATTGTCGCATGGGAGACAATGCTGAAACGTGGGCGTAATCCTGCGCTCTCGCGCTCATGATAACATGCCACGTGTCCGCATATTATTTGCTTAAATATTAGTGGGACACGTGGTAGATTCTTGTGCAGCAAAGCGAGGATGCACTGTGCTTCCATGGCAAGTGTCAAGGGTGTTACACGAAACGGTTCGGTCTTGTAACTGACTTGGTTCCACGCGGCTTCCAATCCGGACCGTTCGAGAATCCAACGGTCGGCGTGCGCCTCGGGGGAAATCTGCCACAGTAGACACGTGGGTCCCGCTGCGCACGCCCGACTGCGCGGCGGTGGGCCAGCGACACGCCGAACCGCGTAAAGGAATACGTGCACACGCGATTTTGTTCGGGAAACGATGCGGACGCGCGCATCTTAGCCTTTTATTTTTCGATCGGACGGTCAGGGTTAACGCGCTTGAATAATAGTGCGTGGCTTCTTCTCACTACTGTGAAATTTAAAACTTTCATTAATTGTATTTTGACCCACTGAAATTTAATCCAAATTACATTTTGCACTTTCTTAAATTATAAGCCCTTTTGCTAATTTTAAATTAAATTTTTAAACTTTTAATAATTATAATTAAGCCCAAATTTAATTTAAATTATATTTTCGATTTTTAGAAATTGTAATTAAGAAACTATATTATCTGAAATTATATTTGTGGACAGAAATATGAAATTAAGTACATTATCGATACAAATTATTTAATTATATTAAAAATGTATTTTTAGCACATAAAAGGAAAATATTAATTTATGTAACAAAAATTAACTAAATATTAAAAGAACATAGCAATTATCATTACTAAAATTGATGAAAATAACTATATAAAATACAGTTATCAGTGTTCTATCTTCCTCTATGTAAGGTTGGTTCCTGGGGATTAGTATTTTATATACGCATATAGTTAGGTAGACTTTGTGTTTTTTTAGAACCTTGCCACCACCTTTGGAAAGGTGGTTAGCAAGGTCCATAGAGAGGTAGCCCGCCAAGTTCTATAAATACCCCCATTTTCTCTTGTTTTGTTATCCAAAAATGTAACGTAGCCTTGTCAAATTGACCTCTCATTTTTCTATTTTTGGTCACTAATACCTCGAGTGTTATTCAATATTTATGATTTGAGAGTATATGAGAAAAATTTTACTTGTGATTGCTAATTACTTAAAGTGGTGTTTACGAGTGGGTTTTATGTGTTGGGCCATATGTCAGTTGGTAGTTGCCCCCATGCAACTTTCTCTTATGTGAGAAGCCTGTATGGATGTGAGCCACATGTCAGTTGGTGGTTGCCTTCGTACAATGTTTTCTTATTCACTTTACATATTACTCCTCTTTGGTTACTGATCACACCACTTTGGATGGTGTTGGCTTTGAAGAAAAGCTAGGTTCATGTGTCAAACTTGGTTATTATTAAGGCAGCAGGAGAGCGCAACAATATGCAGTTTGGAAAGAGGCCCTAGTTAATAAAGGTTATTTGGATTTTATTTTTGTTAGATTTGTAAATTTTTTATTACATAGTGGATTTGTTTGTTATTAGCTAATTATCATAAGCAACCCGGGGATGTTACATGATTGGTAGGGGTTCTATATGAGTATATCTTGTTATATGTGGTGCTATGCATGCTTGAATGTGGCTGGTACAATTATAGTTTAGATGGTTTATGTCTCTACATATTGAAGTTTAAACTCTAATAGAAAGATTTTAATATTTATCAACTACTTTCTATTTACATGATTCTACATTTGTTACTTTATTAGACTACATGTTTGTGTTTATTTATACTGCAACTATGATTATCGATCAAGTGTTTATATCTCCATTGTTTACAAGTTTAGGTTGAGTTCTTAAGGAGTCAACATCTCCTTAACCTGATTGTGTACTGAGTATTGGACTCCTTCTTTATAGTCATGTATGATTAGATTGTGTTAGTATGATCTACCTTTTATCTATATACAAGTTTGGTATAAGTCCTTTTTGGAGTCTATATCTCCTAACCCCAAAAGTGTATCAGATTTCAAACTCTTTATTAGGGTTTCCTATGTATGTTTGTTTGCATGCTGTGAGAGTACAATCATCATTTTTCAAATATTTTCCACATATAAGGTCTTGAAGGGATTGAAAATATATTTAGCTTTTCGATACCTATGGTTGTATCACATGCAATGTGTTGAATGCCAAGTATGTATGTTGTAGTATGGACAAGAGCTATTGAGGCACACTGTGACTAGTGTGCTTACTACATATTGTTATTTCGTATCTTTTAAGTGTCTTAATTAGGTATTGAATTGAGCATATTGTTTTGCATGTTGTAATTTTCTTAAATCATATTTGTGAGTTCGATTTGGCCGAATTGATATAGAGCTTGCAATAAGATTCTATAGGTTGGCATCCACACCCCACATCTATGTCTCCTTTACCTATTTGAGTCAGAAGAATAATTGACCTTCATGTAATTGTTCCTACGTATGGGCTTCAAATCTAACTTCGATCAATCTATTCCAATTAGATTTCAACCTAAGAGTAATTAGATCGTACATGATCGATAATCGATCGATCAGCCTAAGAATCAATATCGACCTATATATATACCACATTTTCCTATGTGTGTAAATTAAATTTAACATGTTAAGAAATAAGTGTATACCTAAACCACATCAATTTTAAGCTCGAATGTTTCTTTGGCTCTTATTAACAGACATGAAAACAATCCTATAAACTAATTTACACTTAAACCTTTTTATTCACAAATACTGCCAACACTTATAAGCCTTATAATCTCCTTCTTTGGTATATAAGTATGACAAAACCTCTCTCACACTATATAATGCTTATAGGAAAAATAATTTTACATAGTAGTACTATCCTATGAACCAATGAAACCATTTTTGCTTGAATCTTTGACAGCTCATATGTACACTGGCAAATAAATTGACAAATAGGCCTACAACTTGTCTCAAAAGACTCATTGTGTATTAGTTCAATTTATATAGTAATAGTAAAGCAAAATATTACTAAGAAGCAACATAATGAATAGAACACTTAAGCATTAAGAGTTCTCCCTCTATGTGTAATAACTTTCTCATTTTTAACCATTCTTCCCCTTTTAACTTTGAAGAATAATTATTCAGTATGAGCAAACATATAATGCATTCAATGAAAATAAATATCCCTAAATCCTATGGCTCCCAAAAATAAAGTAGAATGAAACAAAAATTATACAAGATAGTGTATATATATATATATATATATATATATATATATATATATATATATATATATATATATATATATATATATACATACAAAAGAATAAGAGTACAAGATTAATAAACAAACATATTATATTGATATATTAGGCGGCTTAGCTAGCCATAAGTTTACAAACAAAATTTAAATATTAAAATTAAAAAATGCAAACAGAAATACAAACTTACTTAATAAACAAAATAAAATTGAGGAAGCTATCCCATCCTTTATGGAAAGGTTATACCTTCATTTGAGATAAAGTATCTACCTTAGCTCTCAGATCTTATGTCTTATGGTGTGAATAGAATTTCTCAATAAAATTATTGTAAACATCGTACCAGGTCATTAGAAAACCTGGAAGAAGTGACATTAGCCATACCTTGGCTATGTCTTTAAAGGTGTAGAGGAAACACTACATTCTGAGTTGATCCTTAATGAGTATACCGAAGGGATATGTTTGGACTATTGAGTAAAAGTCTCTAGTGAAAGATAGTGAGTCTTCATTAGGAAGTCCATTAAAGTAAGATAACATGGAAAAATGAATGTTTCTCAATTCATAGTTCCATGAAGCCTCACCTAGTTGGATTGAGACAGTAGTTGTGCCAATTACTAGCCTTGCATATTCCTTCATTGTGGTTTCCCTTAGTGAGGAGTTCTCCCACTTGGTTTACAAATTTTGTTCTATAAGAGGCTGTGAGACCTCAAATTTTAGCGTTTTTGACAATCTATTTGGTCTATGTATATTTGTTTTATACAATGTGAGAGGGTACCCAAAAAAACCTTTTATCTCGCATAAAAAATTTTTAAAAACAAAACTTAAAATCACCTATTAGGTAGAAAAATGAAAAGATAAATAAATATACAAATATATAATACATTATATATTTTTACACATAAATAATAAACACATACAAATTAAAAGAATATAATGATACAATGATATATATGTTAGTAAAAGAAAATATATTATACAAAAAATAATTTATTACACAAAAATACTAATCATAAAATGAAATATAAAATAATTAAAGAGTTAGTAACTAAAAGAAAAGAAAATTAAATTTAAAATAAAATAAAATAAAGTTTAAAAATAATATTTTTATTTATTTTTTGTTTTCAAAAATAAAAGAAAATTTAAATTTTAGTATATCCAAAATTAATTAATAACTTTAGATATTTTAAAATTTTAAATATAAATCACAATATTTACAACACAAAAAGTTTTTAAGATTTTGATAATAAAAATTTAAAAATGGTACTTTTTCCTGTCAACGGCATCGATAACTTGATGCTTGCAAATGTTATCTAGTTTTTAAGTGCTATTACCTCTACACTTGGCAATTGTTCCTAAAAAATGATATGCTAAAATTAGGCATACATATTTGGTATGATTTATAAAAGAGCTCGCAAGTACATGAATCATTTATAGAAAATAATATGTATACTTTCAAGGTTGGTCGAAAAAGGAGTCATATGGTTTTTAAAAAATTCAACAAATTCTTAAAAAAGAAAAGAAACCTAAAAGTTTCTGTCACAATCTTTCGGGTTTTTTTAAATATCTAAGCTAATGACGTAAAAATATAATTCAACAAATATTAGACAAATAATATTTATATTCAATAGAAAATTTATGAGATATATTAATTAGCTAATTATGCTTGCTTAATATTGATTAGGTTACTTAAAGATATGAATTAAGATTAGTGACTTTCTCTTGTAATAACAAATAGCGCCTTCAATTGAGTCTACTATTTGTTATTAATTAAAATAACTTATCATCTTGGGTTATGTCTAGTAGTTAATTTTAATTAAATTATATTTTTTTAATAAGAGATCAATAAACCGTTTAATTGCTACCTTTGGTGGAGTTTAATAATTTAAACTTAGTTCAAGTTGGATTTAAGAATCTAAATGTCTAGGAACTAACTTCTAGATTTTAAAACTACTATAAAAAAATATGTCATTAGTATATTTTTTAATAATAATTCTTAAAAGATCTTTGAAATAGAGTTTCACGCCAAGTATACATATGAACCTAATTAAAGATAAAAGAGAAATACTCTAAATTAGATACAGATAATCAAATCTTCAATCTAACTTTCCTATTTTAAGTTTATTACGAAAATTCTAACATCAATATATTTTCTATAATAAACTTTGTAGAATTTTTGAATTGAAAATAATACTTAATTTTGTAAAAATATTTATCTATTTTAATATTTTTCAAGCATAAAACCTTTACTAATATTCTGCAGTAATTTCACCAAGACATGCTTAATATAACAATATAGCCAATATTTTAAACATAGCACTCAGAATAACACATAAGTGTATCCTTCCAAATATAGAGTTTCAATATTTTTTCTATAACTAGAAAATCTCCAAATAAAATTGTCAATTACTGTTTACTAAATTTAGACTAAAATATTGTATAAAACTTTAAATATGTTTAGCTCTCAATTGAAAGAAAAACTTTAAACTAAGAAAATAAAAACTAATATGCTTAGAGAGAAATTGAGAAGATGCGAGAAATGGATGAAAGGGATATGGAGTACAATAAAAATGTGGTCCTATTTATAGGTATAAAAAAGAGAAAATGTTAGATTAGAAGACTCACACAGAGACACAATTCTTTCCCTGTTGTGGCATGATATAAGTTGTAATTGGTTAGAACATGATACATTATATATGTTCCATGGCACAAAATATTTTCACACCATGGCCCACATCAATTCTAGGATGTGTGATATTTCCACGCCCCGACCCATATTGTTCTAATAAACTATAAACCCATAAGAAGTACATGAATGGTTTTAGATATATTCTTCAAGTGTTGATTAATTTTATCCTTTTGAAGCAAAAATACTTGAAACATAATAATACATACCTTTAATTTCGAAAAGATAAATTTGTTTAAAATGATAGTAACTAAGTAAATAAAAATTTATTTAATTATTTAATATGTATAAAATCATGATATATTATATGTTTTTGAGCACTTATCACTTGCTTAATTTAATAGGCAAGGTAAGTAGGGAAATGTGGTGAGTTATGACTAGGTAAGTAGGAAAATGTGGTGAGTTATGACTAGCTTAGTAAATTTTTACTAGAAGTAATATCATAACAAATATGATGATGCATGCTGCATATAAATAAAATTCATGCATGAATGGAAATAACATCATCAATATATGAGATATAATGTGGGGAGAATTTTATTTTTAAAATCTGACATACCCATACTTCTTCACTTTCAAAACTAGGTGAACTATACATTTCATGTATCTTAATTCATGATCATACAATATAAAACATAACATATCAAGTTTAAAATCCATATTCATGATATGTAATATCAATATGTATTGATCAACTTCAAAATACATGGGCATATACACAGTCAACCTCCAACATACACGTGGGTTCACCTCTAACCTCATGTACAATCATACTTAGAGATACATATGATACATGTACTGGTCCACTATGAAGTACATTAATGATTGACAACCTCTTCATATGGGCAATTCACTCTGAGACACATAAGATGTCCACCTTCGAGGCCCATGTGCAGTAAAACTTTGATACCCATTGATAGAAAAATTACAAGACCCATGTATGGAAAATCTTCGTGATACATGTGAATATAATGTGTACCTATATTCCATCAAAAAATAGTCCATTTTAGTCAATAGTCCACAAATACCATACTCCGTAAGAAATCCATATACATATGACACTCCCCATTAAAATTAATTTCATGATCCATGTATAAAATCTCAGATGTCATGTGTATATATTTTTTATACTCGGATCATATAAAATTTTCCATGTATTCATATAAAATGTTTACAATGATATTTTGTTATCACAACATTCATAACATTTTCCATAAAATCATGGAATCCATTTTCCTTTATTCTTAATATATGATGCATTTCATTTTTATAAGACAATGCACAAATAAAAAGTTAGAGTAAGAACCCCTACCTAAAGTATTCTTACAAGTTTATAATTTTGAACAAGAATTAGCAATATCCTTAATTAATTTATGTAATGTAAATTGATCGTTTAAACAAAAGATTTTACCTTTTCAAGTTTATCATAATAGAAATTGATAATTTCTTGTCCCAACACTCCACTTTACCAAACTCGGATGTCTAGATAGTTTATCAACAAATCGTACTTAGATATGTACCAAAAATAGTAAAATTTTAAAGAGAGAAAATATTTGAGAGAGAAAAAGAGGACAAGATTTTTTCAATGTGAGAAAATGGTTTAAATTCGCGGCTATTTATAAGCCAAAACTATGCTTGCACCCACCCTTGCTAGTGGCTCACCATGCACCCATTGCGAGGTCTCAATAAGACCACAGTGAGGCTTGATGAACACACAAATTCCTCACCACCCTTCATTGCTTTCTTGTCTTCCATCGAGGCCCCATCATGTTTGATGGAAAACTTCCAAAATTTTACGATTGATTCAATTTTCACATGAATTTTCCTATACGTCCTTACAAATTTAAAATATTAATAAAAATTATCTTCATGAAACTTTCATGATTAATTATAAATTCTCAAGGTTTTCTGGTCCAACTCCTATAAAAAGCATTTTATCCTAAACTTATAACTCCTCAAAACAAGGATATTTAGAGCAAACTGTAGACTCTAACTCTAATGTTACATCTTCAATACTATGATATCTCTACTAAAATTTCACTAATGGTATTTCTCTCCTTTTTAAGTTTCTAACTAGGAAATTAATTATTGCCATAGGTTCTTCTTTGTATGATGCATCTTCTTGTAATGGCAATTCTTTCTAATCTAATATACTATTCTAATTTCCTTGACATTTTTTAAAGCAACTATATGAAAAATGTTGTGAATGTGTGACAACTTTGGAGGTAACTCTAATTAATATGTTATATCATCAATTCCTTTTACAACTCAGAACATCCTGATATAGCATGAGGCTAATTTTCTTTTTATTCCAAAATGTGTTACTCCTTTCCAAGGTTGAACCTTGAGAAAAATGTAATCATCCACCTCAAAGTTGAATGGTCAGTGTCTATGATTAGCATAATTCTTGTATCGACTTTAACCTACTCAAAGGTTGTCTTGGGCAATGCAAATCTTTTCAATCATTTCTTGTATAAGATTGATACTTACCATATTGAAACCTTCTCACAAAATTAAAATCCATGCAAGTATACGTGATCATGTACAAATGATAAGTAATTTTTGGAATATAGGTTATCATGCCCACGAGAATTTGTAATAATATCTACTCCTAATTACTAGCTCGTTAATAAGTTAATTAGAATTAACAAAAGGAGGATTTTGAGCATAGACATGCGCAAGGAGTTTTTGAGTTTTAGATTTTCTTGGGAAGTTATTCCACCTATTTTTACGAATACATCTGCATATCAAATAAGAATAAAAAAATTCTTAAAAATTCAAAAAAATTCTTAAAAATTCAAAAAAATCAATATTTTTTTAATAAATATAAAATAAATAATTTTAATTTATTATAATAATAAAATATACATGTAAAGAAATTGATATAAAATGTGTATAAAATAACACTTGTCATCTTCATATTTCACGCAACATAGAGGAAATTTACATAGTCATCCTTACAAGACTTTGCAAGGGGCCATTCCAATAATGTTATGATAATTGTTTTTGTGAATTAATTCAATTAATGATAGGTGCTCGATTTAGTTTCCTCTAAATTTCATAACACAAGCTCATGACATATCTTCTAACATTTGAATAACTTTTTAAAAATTTTCATCTATTTTACGATGATAAGTCATTCTATGTAATAATTCTATATCCAAAGCTTGTTGTACATAAGTCCACATATGTGAGGTAAATTTTGGATCTTGATATGACATAGTCAACTTTGGTATACCATGCAGTGGTACAATCTCCTGAATGTACAACTTACTTAAAGAATTTACCGTGTATCAAATTTTAACTAAAATGAAATGAGTAGACTTTGTAAGAGAATCAAAAATTACCCAAATAGAATCATGATCTTGTGAAGTATAAGGTAATCCTTGTAAAATTCCATGGTTATATTATTCCATTTCCATTTCAATATTAGGAGTGGTTAAAGTAGCCCGTTAAATTTCTTTTGCTCTACCTTGACTTGTTGACATATTCTACAGTTGGCTATAAACTAAGTTACATCTTTCTTAATTCCTCTCCACCAATAAGTCCTCTTTAAATCATGATATATTTTTGTGCTTCCAAGATGTACCATAAGTTTTGATATATGTGCTTCCCTCCATGATCTCTTGACTTAAATAATCATCAATAGGTACCACTCTCTTTTCATGGAAACAGAATGCTCCTTCACAATAAGTGCATCCTTCTGTCACCTCTCTTTCAGACATTCTACATCACAATTAGTATATTTTAGGATAATTTTATTGGATTTCTTTTACATTCCCTAATAATGTAGGACTGGGTATGATAATTTGATCAAGGTAGTGTCAAAATACCTTGTTCATTAAGTTCATAAAAGTAGCATGATCATTGATTTAACCAAACGGCACAACATAAAATTCAAAATGCCTATAATACATATGGAAAGAAATTTTAGGTATATTCGACTATCTAATCCACAGTTGATGATATCCAAACCTTATGTCGATTTTTAAAAAAGAAACTTGTGCCACTAAGTTAGAGATAATTGCACAACAACACTTAATTTATTATGATTTTATACATGTTAAATGATTAAATAGATTTATATTTGCTTAGTTTTACTATCATTTTAAACAAATTTATATTTTTAGAATCAAGGGTATATTTTGTTATTTTCTAGGAATTTCTTGTATTTAAATGATTCAACTGGAAGAAATATATCTAAAAGCACCCATTATAATTTAAAATATTAAAAAGAAAACATATGTTAAGCATTACTTATGAAAGTTTACAAGATATAAA
This sequence comes from Hippophae rhamnoides, assembly GCA_033030585.1. NCBI lineage: Eukaryota > Viridiplantae > Streptophyta > Magnoliopsida > Rosales > Elaeagnaceae > Hippophae > Hippophae rhamnoides. Next base: position 46,174,984 of record CM065430.1, on the reverse strand, counting down.
CCTAATTAACCTAGAGGAGAGTGAATAAGTTATTTTTAATTTTAACCAATTTATAATTTAATAACCTAAACAAAGCCGCTAGACATGAAATCATGTGTAAAAATAAAGTATGAAAATAAAATAATAACACACGATATTTTTAGGTGGAAACAATTTAGGCCATAACCATGACCTAAGAGGAAAAGCACTGGTCCACAAGACCAACTAACTTTCCACTATAAAAAAAATGTTCAAGTACAAACTTTGTCTTATACTACCCTCTAGGATACTGCCCCAATGTACCTTACTTATGAGCCCCTATTCTGTTTTCACAATTTCCAATATTAGCATGAGCGGTTTCCACACCAACATTCCAATAAGCTTCCCGCCAATTAGATATGTTCCCAAATTAACTACAAAATGGTTAGCACAAAAACACAAGTGCCCGTGTGTGTTCTAGAATGGATTTAATAATGAATAATCCTAACTAGATGATTCAAAACATATGTCACTTAAATCAAATCAACTAGTAAATCCTAGAGAAAAATATCAAGCACAAGTTTAATAAAAATAGCTTCTTTAAAGATTAATAATCAAATTAAATAACTATGATATGAGAAAAAAATTATTTGATATAACAATTCAAGAAAACAAATAAAGAAGAAGTCATAAGAACATATTATCAAAATATCATAAACTAATTTGGCTTATTAATCAATCAAACATAAAAACCAATATTTGATAGATTAACTAAATAAAGAAGCCTAAAGAATTATGATCTTATATTTGTAAAACAAGAGAAAGAAATTAAGAAGAATAGAATAATACTCTTGTGTGATTCAGTGAAATAATGAGCAATAGGTTTTATTTATAGGAAAAATTAAAACTCTTAATCCTATGTAATTGATAAATATATTTTCTATTACAGATAGAATTAGTAATACTCATTAATTAAGAAGACTTCTATATGATTGATAAATATTTTTTCTATTACAAATAAGATTAGTAATACTCACTAATTAAGAAGACTCCTATTTAAATAAGAGTTCTTTTAAAATAGACTCATTAATCGTGAGTATTCCTATTTAAACAAGAATTAATTTTAAAGTATATTTTATGCTATCTTTTAGGATAAAGATTTAAGCTATAATTTATAGTATATCTTATCTATTATTTTAGCATATTTCTTATTCTATATTTTAGAATAATTATTTTAGCAACAAAAATAATTCTAGATTTATAAATATGTGCTATTAAATACGTGAGTGCAAACTTATGTGTTATAGTTATAATAGATATACCTGAAGTACAATAATCTAAAATTATGACATTTCTTCAACTTTGTTTGATAGACTTAATAGCGAGCTTAAAAATAAGTTTACAGGTAACAAATTTGTCCACAAAAATAGTCAACACTTATAATTCTTATAAGATCCCCATTTGGCATTTTCGTGTGGAAAACCATCTCTCTCACTCATGACACTTATAGGATTAAGATAAAATACAATGATGTCCAAGACTCCATAGTGGAACTATCCTATGTTTCGGCGAATCCATCTTCACTGCAACTTGAAAATCTTGTAAGTAATTGAAATGACATACGCAAAGCAAACAACAACTTGGCTTGAAAGCCTCATTGTACATTAGTTCATATATAGTATGTTCTCCCCTTATATTCATAGCAAAATAAAAACATGGAAGTAAAACACATTCTTTCCCCCCTTTTGACATACGAGAAGGAAAAAGTATTAGACAAAGAAATAAAGCTAAACTCCTCCTAAAGATATAGTAATGTAAAATCAAAGTAAGGTAGAAGTGCAATGTGCTTTAAACTCCTCCTAAGTTTTATGAATCTTTAACTTAGAAACCAATTAAAAAGGTAATAAATATAAAGAATATGTAAATGAAAAAAAAATTGAATTTTTTTTTGTTTGAAATTTTCATAAATAGCCATATAAAGTAGTAAACTCATTTGATCATAAATAAGCACACAATCAATTGAGAACTCAGTTTTTTTTTTCATTTTTATTAACTTAATTTTGATTATCTATTGTATAAATAAGCAAGTAGAGTAGAAGAGTCACACTTCACACCTATAATGACATATTGACATTTATTTAAAATCAGTATATATTTAAACTCTACAAATATGCCAATTAAGTCATTTATGATCAATCAAAAAAGATCTAAAAGAAAAAAAAATATCACCTATAATGTAAAACTATAATTGAGTCTTCAATCTCATAAAATAAAACATATCTACTAAAAGAGGACTTAAATTTTTTTTCTTTATTTTATGAGGTAAATGATATTTTTTTGTTTTTTATCCTCTATTGGCTCTTTATTTTTGTGCATTCAATGTATAAGATTTATAAGTAGTCACTTTTTGCATAATCTTTCCTTCTTATTTTTTTCACGAGCCATAAACCTAACATGATGAATTTCATACTAGTTGTGAGGTAGCTCTCTTCGCTCACTGTGGTAGCTTCACACATCACAGTAGGTAACCCTCTCAATACTAGATGTCTCTATATGGTAAAGTTTTAGAAAGTAAGAAATAGAACTTAACACAATTTTATAGTCAAGATTAGTTGAAGTTCTAGAGTCCTTCAAGAAAATTCATAAACTTCAAGCATAGCATATATGTGTGTTCATGAGTGTGTGAATAAGTTTATGTCAATATCGATCATCACATGTACAAGAATATGTGTGCATAAGTCAAAATTGTAAAATAATTTATACAATAAATATCAAAATGAGTTCAGTCACTAAAAATGTAAGTATTTATGCTAGCTCCTAAATCAAGAATTGTCGAAGACCTAACTATAAGAATATAGAGTAGGGCATCAAATTTATGCTAGCTCCTAAATCAAGAATTGTCCTACCCACCTTGCAGTCGGGGTGGTTCTACTATCTTTTGAATTTTGGGAACATCGGGTGACTTCCTAATTTTATTCTTAAAAGGGTTGTCAAGATTAGCACTCATCTCTCCTTTGTGGGAGACTAAAATTTCACCTTCTATATTACTTGAACTAATAGGTAGATCATTAGAAATTTCAGGTAAATTTTTACTTACTACCTTACCCTTTCAAAGAATTCTTACATCCTTCGCTTGTTTTGCTTGACTGGGAAATTTTCCTCATTCATGTTTTTTCATTTGCTCAGCTAGCTACCCAAATTTTTCTTAAATCCTTATCACTGCGACCTCTACGAATTTCAACCTTTGATTGTTCATCAATTGGTTGTAATAACTAACTTGAATAAAATTATTCAAGTTATCCTCTAAGGTTGGCTTAAAAAATGATTTAGTGGGTAAGGGTGGTTTTCATTTGGTCATTGTGTTTGGAATTGGGTGTAGGCTTGCTAATTGTTTGGTTCCCATGAATGGTTAGAGTGATTATAGGTATTGGGATGATACCTCTGAAAATAATTGACTTCTTCCATGGAAGCAACATTCTCCTCCCAAGTGATTGCATTTTTATCCCTTCCTTTACTCATGGAGCACCACTAATAGTCGACCTCTCCATTTAGTTTTTATGCAGCCATTCGACACTAAAAATTTTGGGAACATTTTAAGCATTCATCTTCTTTTTAATCTCCCGAATCCATGCTTCAACAACATCAAGATTTAGGAAACCAAAACAAAATGATGTTCTTATCTTTTCAAACTCTTTAAGGTAGTAATCCCTACTTCTTTCATTCGGTTCTCTACCACAATTAATCAATCTATATATAGCTTGAAGCAGGTTACATTCCGCCCAATTTTCATTCGCATCTTGTTCAAGTTTATTTCTAACCACTCTTCTTCTTGGAGTCATATTGAGAAAAAAATAGTTTCAAAATAGTTCAAAATCATGAGTGAATATTTTTCAAGATTAGCACCATGTTCTTATACCAAACTGTCATGTCCCAAACAATGGGTAAGTGAGATAGAAAGAATAGAAGTTCTAAATCATGTTTATATGAAAATTAAAAATATATTTTAATAAAATTTCTATTAAATTTAGGATTTTCCTTACTTCAAAACATTTCAACATTTTTAAAACAATTTAAAACAATATATTACTAGAATAACATCGAAAGTTTTTCACATAAACCATTTTACATTAGACTAAGAAATATCTTAATAATTTTAGGATACAATATGAAAGTAATATCATAAAAGTAAACATGTATTCTACTTATTCTTCAACGTTGAATCACAAGCTGTCTTACCTAACTTAATTGGGAAGGTAAGTAGGGAAATGGGGTGAGCTACATCTAGCTTAGTAGGAGTTTACTCCAAGTAATATCATAAGAAATAAGATGATTCATTTTGCATATTAATCAAATTCATGCATGAATAGAAATAACATCATTAGTACAAGAGAGATAATGTGGGGAAAAATCTATTTACAAAATTTGGTACACTTATACTTCGTCACTTCAGAAACTGGATGCACTGTAAATTTCAAGTATCCTAATATATGCTCATATGATATAAAACTACCATTTCTAGTTTAAAAACCATATCCATGATATGAAAAATCCATAGGTATTGATCAGCTCCAAAATACATTGATACATACACGATCAACCTCTAAGATGCACGTGGCTCCACCTTCGACCTCATGTACAATCATACTCCAAAATACTTATGGTACATGTATTGGTCAACTTCAAAGTACATGGGTGGTCAACTTCCTCTACATATGGGTGATCCACTCTAAGACACATATGGGGTCCACCTCTAAGGCCCATGTGCGATCAAACTCTAAGACACATAGACGGACAAACTTCGAGATACATGTGAATACAATGCATACATGTAATCAATCAAAAAATATCCCACTATAACAAGGAGCCCATAGGTACCATACTTTACAAGACATCCATACATGTATTGCACTCCCGATGAAAAGTGATTTCATAATGCATGTATAAAATCTCAGATGTTATGTGTATATATTTTTAATAATCATTTCATATAAAAAATTTCATGTATGCAAAAAACAAATGTTACAATGATTATTTCATTATCACAACAATAATAACATTTTTTGTAATATCATGGCATCCATTTTCCTTTATTCATAATATATGATGTATGACATTTTCATAAAATAATGAATGAATAAAAAGTTTAAGTAAGAAGCCCTACTTGAAACTCATTCGTCCATGCTTCTAAGCCTACCTCTAACTAATTTTATTTTTTAGCATATAATAATCACAAGTTTACAATTTATTACAAGAATTAGTAATATTCTTGGCTAATTTATGTAATGTAAGTTTAATGCTTAAAGGAAATATTTTATCTTTTCAAGTATACCGGAATAGAAAATAATAATTTCTCATCATGACATTCCACCCTTTTAAACTCAAATTCCTTGATAATTTACCCTCGAATCATACTAAAAAATGTACCAAAGATAGTAAAAGTTTAGAGAGAAAATCTTAGAGAAAGAAAAAAAGGATGAGATTTTCAATGTGATAAATGATGACTCTATGAAAGTAGAGTCATCAGTACACTTTTTTATTTAATATTTATTTTTTTATTCAATAAATAGTATTTTTGGGGTTTAAAATATTAAAATATGAAATTTTTAAAGAAAATGGTTGAAATTATAATTTTTGGAATTTTTAAGGAGTTTTTATGAATTTTTAGTGCATAACCAATCAAAAGTTGCAACGTGGACTCCATGCAAGCACATGAACTGACAGTGTAGTGTGACACCGTGTGTGTAGTGTGATGTAGAATCGTGCCACATGTTAGCACCTTGTTCATTCCGAATTCATCCCACTTGGTCAGCGTGCTCGCCATGCGTTTTCACCTGATTCATCCAACCATTCCACCCATATGCCACACCATCCACAACGGTGAATCATGTTGCGCAATATGGCATTGACTCATCTTTTGTTGACTGGATAGTCTTCCCATACGACGCGTCTCTCTATGATTCTCCCAATAAATCTATATGCCACGTTTTTCTCTTATATTTTCCAATGCAATTAACCCCCTAATCATCCCATAAACCCTGATAAGTCATAACTAACATAATTTGTATTCATTTTTAGAGTTAAGAAGAGAGAAAATTACAGAAAAATTCATAAGGAGATACAATTTTGGTGGAGATTAGTATTTCAATTGAAGAGGTTGATTTTATTTCTTCTACTTCTCCTTTCTTTATCAAATTTTATGTTTTTCTTTATGAAAAATATGAGTTTTATGAATAAAATTATGTATAGTTAATTTATTAATCTATTGGTCTTATGAACCCAATTTTCACCATGTGATGATCTAATATTTTACCCAAATTATGATTTCAATTTAATTATATTATTTTATTTGATTTTTATGCTATTAATTATTTGGCCAACAATTGATCTGTATAGGCAATTAAATAATTCTTCTAAGAATTATTTAATTGTGTGTCTTGATTAAATAACATACATAATTTCTAGGTAGAGATATATAATTCTTATGTATGATATCCATAATTGATGAACTTAATAAGTAGTATGCAATTTAATTGACATGAAAATGTGATTAGGTAAATTACTATATAGTATAGAGGAATACATGCTAGATTGGATTTAATTAATCATATAATTAATTGATAATTTTATTAGGGAGATTTTAGTGATTTACATGTTTAGAAAATTAGGGGACACATCTTCTTAGTTACCAAATTTGATTTAATTAGTCATTGTTAATTATTTTATGTTTTTTTAATTTTTCTTCCTTAATACATAAAAGCACAAAAAAATAAAAAAATTGATTTTTATTTTTTTGTTTCAAAAATTAGTTTATAATAACATAATTTCTCTGGCAAAGATCTTTTCTTATCATTATATTACTTGTTGCAATACATATACTCACCCATCTCTCCACACATTGAAAATAAATAAGTGCTCAATAATAAATAAAGGAAACAAGAAGTTTACAACACATTAGCAAATAGATAAATAATTAATAGTTAACACACATTATGGTAACAAAAACAAGCATGGCATAAACAAAATTTAATAATTTGTAAAGCAGCAATGAAAATAAAATATTTTCAATCACAATTAGATCTTTTTATATAAGAACTTATTTGGATTTAATCATGATTGTACTTACATAACATATGACCATTAAAAACACATTAAAAAAACATGGTAAACCAACATAGGATCTACACCTATATGGTAATATCCACGAGTTATTTAAGGTAACCACTCGACATTAAGTAATTTACTAATAAAAGAAAATCAATAGCTCATAACCTAAGACAATATATGAAAATGCCTCTACCAGTTGGAGAATCATGCTTAATTGTGCCTATGCTACATCCATAGTAAAATAATATGGTAAACCCATATAAGATCTACACCTATATGGTAACATCCATGGGTTGTTTAGTGCAACCACTTAACACCAAGAAATTTATTAATAAAAGTAAATCAATAGCTCACACCCTAAAACAATAGATGCTAATACCTCTATCAATTGCCTTAATTAGAAAGTATTCCTAAGCTGCCTCATCTATTATCTCTATTACAACTGAAATCTAATGTAAATTTGGCCCATCTTCAGAGCCCCAACACCATATGATATGATACAATCACCAACAGCTCAGTATGTGATATAACCTAAGGTTAATGCAATCCTATGCACATGTACCTAAATGTAAACTATGACTTGGTTTTAATTTGATTTTAATTAACCCACCTGAAAAAAGTTTCTCAAATTACTCTACGTATCAACAATACATAACCACACTCAATGTAATGTTGATATGTAGTTATAAAAAAACAATTTTCTTGAAAAACTATAAACAATACAAATGAGGGTATTTATAGAAAATCATTAAGCTATTGTTGCCTCTACCAACCAACTCGACAAGCCCTTACAAACCACCTTAGCAAGGATAATATCCATCACAAGAAGGATAATGGTCGTAATTTCTCATCCAACTCCTCATTGACTATCTCACATGAAATTATGTGTAAATAAAGTAATGAGGAAAATAAAGATCAACAAACGAGATTTTTAGGTGGAAACAACCTAAGTCATCAATAACCTAAGACGAAAACCACATATCAACCTAAATATCCACTATGAAGAATAAGTACTCAATTACAAAACTAGGACTCAAACTATCCACCCATGTAATGCCTCTAAGTAACTTGCTTACAAGTCACTGCTTTCATCATAGTCTCAACAAGAAAGGTATTCAAGTCCGAACTAGCATTTCAAAAAATTCAAGTCTCACGAGTTAATTGAACTCACATCTCTATCACCTGAAAAGTTAGCACATAAACACAAGTACAAATGTATGTCCTAGAGTAGATTCAATAATAAACAACCCTAGCTAGTTTATTTAAAAAATATATCAGATAAATAAAAAAACTAGAAACTCTAAAAAAATCATTTAAAAGCACAATAAACAATTATTATTGTAAACTTGTTAATCCATCAAACACAACCATAAATGTTGGATAAATTACCTTAATAAAAAATCCTACTTGAAAACTTTTAGCAAAACAAGAGAGATAATAAAAGATTAAGAGAATAAGCACAATTAAGCTCTTGTGTGGTTAGTTTCAGTTGTGTGCTTAGGTTTATATCTATAGAATATTTTGAATCACTTTAGGTCAAAGTAAAATTTTTATCTTATCCATAAAATTAGTTAAATGAGGTTAAAAGAATAAGGATAATATAGTAAAAATCAAAGCCATTGTCACTAGATCGATCTAATAAAGTTCTTGATTGATAGAGTACATAGTTCGATTGATCCAGTGTCCTCTTGATTGATCCAGTGTATCAATTAATTAATTATCAAACAATGGATTGATCTAGTCATTAATTGCAATCGATCTAGTGTTAGATCAATTAAGTATTAATCCCTTAATTGATCTAGTCATATAAATAATTAATTCAAAAGGTAATATAGTTCAATCGATCTAGTCACTATCTGATCGATCAAGTAACCTATTTTTATATTATTCCTATATGTCTAATATGGAATCTAATGTGCATGGAAATAGATATTTACCTAAGTTGTGATTATTGAGGCTCGTAGTTTCTTCGGCTTCAAAATATTCTTGAAATATACATCTAGAAACTAAAATTGCATTTGTACATTTTGTTCATGAATATCACCAATACTTACATCACTGACCACCCGACGACCCTCGGCAAGCACCTTAGAGAGCTCTAAAAAATAGCCATTTTCTTTGAAAAGAATGCCTAGTAATTTTTCACAAATATCTACAAACATAAAAATAGACCAATGCACATACATAACTAAACATGCAAACTAAATGCTCTAAAACCCCAATAGTGTTTGTATCATGCAAATATTCAAAGAACAAATTGTTTGTTATTATGTAAAATACTAAATCAATAGTAATTGACCTTTTATAGATGATGGAAATACACTAACCAAAGTACTATAAACTTTATATTTTGCACATGAAAATTCCACCATGAAAATAAAAGGACTTGTAGTCTCCTCTTTTGTATTTCCATGGTAAAACCTTGTACAACCTATATAGATACAATATCAAACATAATACATTCATGCAAGATGACCTATAAGAGTTCACTCCTATGACCAAACTCCAGCATAACAACAAAAGACTCCAACACACCTAACTCTAATGCATCTATCTTATTGTGCTCCATCCATTTTCATCTTTATGAATCAACACATGCATCTTGGTATACCACTCCATGCTGCATATTTGAACTCACGACTCCAACTAAGCTCCAAATTCTACAACTACAACATGTATCATTCACACACGAAAAAACACATACCTATGAATTTATCATGTAGAACTACATGTAGTCTAACCATATACTATTATGTTATCCGTACATAGGTATAGACTAATAAGAAAAATACAATCAAACATGTAACAAAGATACACAATTCCCCCTAAATTTGTGCTACACTCCCCTACGTATATGGAATTTAGAAAAATATGACGTAGTATAATCCTATAATCACATCCCATGAAGCAGTCAATGAGAGAGAGAAGGAATGCATAGTTTAGTCCCAAAGATGGCTTCACCCTAGCCAGTTATTAAGGAAGGATAATGAAGAATGGCATATTGAGCAATGAAAGAATGAAAGAAAATGGTCCCATAGATCATGTTAGGAATGTCTATAGTCTTATTAATCAATGTCATTTTATACATGTATTTATACATAAATTCCCTCATTCTTACAATGAATTAGATTCCTTATGCATTTTATGTGTTTATTCTTTATTATACATGCATTTAGGGTCAAATTGAGAAAAAAAGACAAAAAAATGTGTTAAGAGCATAAGCAAGGGACTCAATTGATCAAGCTTTAATCGAGATAGATCAAGTGCCCTCGGGTTGAAATTTGGAACAAAGTAGTCTATGTTTGAGATCAATCAAGGATGCATGGAAAGAATGATAAAAGCTAATTGATCAATAGGAGTATTGATCAACCGAGATATAGTTTTATTGATCAAGCATGGATTGAGCTTTACTCGAGTGCTCTTAGGTTGAAAATCGCAATTAATCAATCAATCAAGAAAGGCCCTCAATTAACCAAACATTCCAATTAGTGTATGACTTTAATGATTTTCTACACCAACTTCTAATCCTAGCCATTAGATCAATCATAATCTAATCCTAATCAAATCAAGATCAAAAATACGAAATATAAGTAACCTAACAACTCATTAGAGGCGCACAATTGCTACAAGGAATAAGAGAGATCACGAGCACATTAAAGGAAAACTTTTGAAGTATATTTACAAGGATTAAAGATTGGAAAGTAGGGTTATTTTGAATTCATCATCTATAATTTCTAATCTTTCTTATTACATCTTCTCTTCTTAGTTTCCATGATTATAATGTTAATTAATTTAGAATCCATGTTTAGCTAAACTTCTAATGTGATTATGAAAAATTCCAAGCCCTAGATTATGATTTAATTAAAATAATGTCATGAATAATTTTAATTTCAATTTTTTATTCTTAATGTGTTTAATTCTATATTTGAATTCTAGGATTATACATGTTATGAATTAGGTGTACAACTAGTTTGTTGTATGAATATGTTTATATATACTCTAAGATGTTAGTACATAATCATTGATATTCTTATTTGAAGTGCTACCTTGTGACTAATGTCACAAGCAAGATTAAATACATACATTAAAGGTTAAATGATTGTTCTAATATTTCCTAATTTAGGTATCATCTTTTTATTTCTTAATGCAATCGATGAATTAAATCTAGTAAGCGTACCTCTAGGTTATTTAGGATTTATATTGGTTAATAAGAAGATCTTTAATAAATTATATGGTAAGAAAAGATGAAAAATCTTAAGTGAATGTAGACTTCTAAAGCTAAAGTTAAGAACTTAATAATTGTTTTAAATTATTAAAGTAATTTAGAACTTAAGAAATTAACTTACATTAATGATATGATTAATAAAATTGTAGGCTAGTAGTGAGAACAGTCCTATAATCATATATCTCTCATAACATTTTTACAACTTACTTTATTATTTTATGTTCTTTTTCTTAAAAGCAATTCAAAACTCCTATTTGTAAATTTTAATCAACCTATCAACAAACTAAAAATAGTAGTAGAAATTACCATCGTGGGTACAAAAACTCTAGTTCTTAAAATTACTTTTCACTTACATGATCACATATACTTGTATGACTTAAATCATGTCACTCATTGTTGAGGATAGTAGCCAAAAAGTGACCTCGAGCGAGAGTCACAAAAGAAGCATGAGAGTGAGGATGGGGACAAGTGTTGACAACATCATTAAGATAATGACCGAGTGTAGCTGCTCTCAAATTAAGAGCAACTTCACCTTACTATGTTTAGGTCCAGCCAACAAAGTAGTCATCCTACTAATGTTACAACAACTTATGTTTTGACATTTATCAAGAAAGTTTGCACCGAGTAGGTTCTTATACTTGAAAGAAAGTATAGTAAAAGAGCAATTTTTAGCACTATTTGAATAACATCATCCCTAGAGAACATAACTAAACATCTTCTCAAAATGGGGGAAATAGAAAAAGCATGAGTGCGATAAGGAGAGATAGAAGAATAGAATTCTTTAACAAAAGTAGGATTGTATTTATAATCAAGATAACATAGAGTAATTTAAGAGAAGTATGCAAACACTATAAAAAAATGTATTATAGGATGGGCACTAACCATTATAAAAGGTATATAGGAAGATCAGTGACCTTTCTATAATTGAGCCTCTTAAAAGAATTCAATATATAGGGCGGTCAATGATTGTACTATAAAAAACAAATAAGACGGATACTAACAATCCTATAAGATGAACATATAAGAACATTAGAGACCGTTAGATTTTATTTTAGTAGCCATCCTATAAGAATCATAAAGGATGGTTAGTGACTATCCAATATGTTTTTTAATAAAGAAAACCTAATCACATAAGTGTTTTGTGAGTATTTTAGAGAGGCTCAGATGGAAAATTCAGTGGAAAGAGAACAAGATGATGATGATGATAATGAGGAAAGAATTTGAACCAAGTAGATGATGGTAATGATTTCATAAACTAATGCCATTATAGTTTTGATGGATTTAGAGCCATTAATTCTACAACTGAATGTGGTGAATGCTAATTTAAAAGGCCAAAGCCAAGAAATTCTTATATTTATTCCTTAAAAAGGCATCAAAGTGGCTTGCATATAGCAACAGTAAAAACAATTATAGAAGTGAATCTATATGTTAACAAACAAAGCTTATTCTCTCATAAATTTCTGAGTAGTCCATGTATAAGGGATTAAACAAGAACTATATCATAAAGGAACTACATAAAATGGTTACTGATGGAAAAAATTTAATTGGTCACAAATACACGAATCACTAACAAAATAATGATAAGTTTACCCTGAGTTCAACCTCTAAAGAAATTAACAGCTATTTTAAAAAATCAAATTATTTTATTAATTAACTAAAAGAAACAATTCTAAACATTCTAACAAGTGTCGATTGAAAAGGAGATTGTAAATTCTAAAATTATTTAACAACTAAAATAAAGAAAGAAAATTATAACCAATTGATTTTTTTCAAAATATTAGAATTATTAATTGTTTTCCTTTTAAATAAGCGAACCCCCGATGATTATGATGGGCCCCTGCAATTCTCTATTAAAAAAATCAATAAGATTAAATTAGACACTTTCTTATAAATGCACAAACAAGCACAGATGATGTGTATAATGCTTAGTTCTAAAATATTCTATTTAATCATAATCTAAATTTGATCGATAATTAATTTATAATTAAAGATATAAAAAACATGAACAATAAATAAATTAAATTTCATTTAATAAAATCATGAGTGTTCTTCCACTCATGGATGAAAATCAAAATCATATACACAAAATTTAGCCTAAAATAATCAAAATTAATTCAACTACAAACGACATGTTCAGAAAATAGAGAGAAGTAACATCTAACAATAAAATTGTCTATTTTTTATATGCAATCCCAAATACTTGAATTGGTTGATTCTCTTATTCAAATCCTTCAAAAGACATCACAAATTAGAGTTTTCTCTCTAAATTTTGTGTTATGGAATGGAAAATATGGGTATTCATGGTTGATTCATGTTAAGATAAGTTTATAGTGTATTCATAGGTTAGATTTTGAGCAAAATAAGTTATGTATGTGTACTAGGATTTATGGCTAAATTTAACACCCATAACAAGGAAACGTTGGCACTGCAGCGTGCATTGAAAATAAAATCTCCAGTTGCAACCCAAGACACTTGTGTCATGGCATGCATTTGGTTGGACCACATCGTGCATTGAACACCTTGAATCACCAAATACTAAGTGAGAGCCCCTCATCATGGTATATAAATGTGTGGACCACATTATGTACTGAATTCCTAGTGGCATGACATTTTGTTTATTACAAATTATCCAAATTTCCATTTCTTAACCTGTTTTTCACTCTCTTTGCTCATTTAAGTCCATGATTCTTCCAATAGCATATTAACCTAAAAAACAAAAAAAATACCTTCCAAAATAAAATAATCATAAAATTAAAGTTTAAAAGCATAGCAAATTATAGGTCAAAATAATATTCATCAAAATTTCCCAAACCTATATATTGCTAGTCCTCAAGCAAAACAAAACTAAAAAGAAAAGTAACAATACTAAAAACAAAGCTACAAACTTAAATCAACAAAATTTCCAATGCTTAACTTTTTTTTCGTTAATTAAAGCTCAAGAAAAGTTCATCCAATATCTCAAAGCATCAAGGTTCATCATACAAATCAATTTTGCATCATAAATCCATGTGTCATTAATCAAAACATATCCACATTAATTCTGGATAAGTGCTTGAAAAGCACTATTATTCTGTGTTTTTAATGTGCTTAAATGGAATGAAGTATTGCATTTTTTATTCCATGTTAACACATGAAGAACAACACTTGAAGAACTTAATTTGCACCCTAGGATCTTAGAAGAGTAAGGCATGTAAGCATTAAATGAGGAACCAATAGTTTGTATGGTCTATAAGCCAAATTTGAATAAAAATGAAGCATGCCACAACCAAGAAACATGTGGGTCGTGGGGCACTATGTTTGGGATGAAATAACTACCAACACTGAGTAACGTATGCCATGGCATGGAATAAATGGTGCCATAGTGAAACCCGCTCAAGTTGGAATTGGAAAAGTTGAAAATACACTGTGATGCGGTGATAAGTAAGTGGTCTATAATGCGCCTCTATTTAATTGGCCCAAAGCCCTCTATACTAGCCTTTTCCAATAAATATGTAAATTTAGTTTTCAATTTAAAATTTTAGGTTAGCTATTTAATATAGTTTTAGTGTAGAGTTTAGGCTAGTTATTCCACCCCCATAACTAGATAAAAAAAAGAGAACCTCCCAATTGTGAACAAGATTCAAGGATTTAGAGAAGCTAGTGACAACTTGTTCATAGATCTAAAATCATCTTCAATAAGAAGGGCTACTTTTAATTGTTATATCTTTATTATCTTTTTTTATTTTGATGACTTTTGGTTAATTTAACAATGATTTCTTAATTATTTAATGTTGGATTTTAGTCTCTACCTTCAATGAGTGGAAAACATTTTTTTTATTTAAATAAATAAAAGTTTAGATTTATTTCTGGTTCATAATCTTCAAATATTTAATCATAAACTCATAATGGGCCAAGTATAGATTTAAAATTAAAGAAAATATTTTAGAATTAAGCATTAGCTATATAATATATGCTTAGTTGTGCATAATGAATAAGAGTCTATTTTAATTCTATTCATTTGTATTAAATTAAATGGTTGAAAAATAAATTTATTAATAAATTAATGATGGGAAAAAACTTGATTTATAATCAAAGAATATATCTACCTTAGGTTTATCAATTTATTAATTTTAAGCCCAACTAAAAGAATATATTAATTAATTTAAGATTTTAGTTTATATATATTTATTTAGTTTAAAAATTAATCAATTTCAACCTTAATCAAGAAAGAATTGAGTAATTAAATATCATTGGGGACTCACTTTGATTATAGGAGATTTTATTTAAAAATAAGAAAAAATCAGCTAAATATAGTTTATATTTAAATCACTTAACTCGTTCTATCTATGAAGGGCTATGCTTGCTAAAATCTCATATTTATACATCATCCTAAGTTTGGTTGTAGCTTCATTTACTTGCTATCTTTAGATATGTAACCAAAAATAACACAAATATAAAAACAAACACCAATCCAAGTATACCAAAAAAACAAAAAAATAGAAAATACTATAGGCGCATGATGAGTGCTTAAAGAGCACTAAAATTAACATGGTTTAATGTACTTTAATTGATTAAATAGATTTTTATTTGTATGATTTTATCATATTTTTATATAAATTTGTCTTTTCGGAATCATAGGTATTTTTATTATTTTTCAGATATTTTTGTTCAAAAATAACTAAAGACAAAGAAAAAAATATTGGAGGCAATACGTCACAAATATGTTGAGAAATAAATGAGAAAAAGTGAAAAAAAAATTGGAAAAAATTGGACAAAGTTGGTCAAAAAGATCAAAAGAGTCAAACATGTCAAAAATGCTGAGTCTCGTGCACGAGTAGCCAACACACGCCCGCGCACAGCCAACATATACCCAGCACACGCCCGTGCACAACAAACACATGCCCAACATGACCGCACCAAGTCCCATGCACGCCACTGCTCGTCTATCACAAATCTCACCCCTCAACGCGCGTGCCAACCTGTCCAAACGTGTCCAAAATCAATTTTTGAGATATTTTATCACTTTTTTTGCCTTTTCTCACATATAAAAGGAACCTCTCCCCCATTGTAAAAATCACCCCTCAAATTCGTAAAAATCCCTTAAATAAAAAATCTCTTCTCTTTTTTTGTCTAGTTCTTAGTTTTTTACTTTTAAAGTTATTCTCTTTTTGAGAATAACTAATTATACTTTTATAGATTTCTAGTTTTTTATTCAATAAACAAAAATGCAAATCTGTTTAGAGGTTTTTTTTCAGTAACAGAATTAGCATTAAAGTTATTTAAGGATTCTTTTGAAGTATAATTTTAAAATGAATTAGATACAATTATTTTTTATTTTTATTCTTATATATTATGTTTAATTTATTTTTCATTAAATTTAACATAGTTAACTATTTGTAAATATGATATAATAATGACGTTATTATGATGCGAAATATTAAATAGGTAAAACATCTCTATAAAGTAAATTAATTTTTTTTTATTCAAGATTATATATTGAGGATGTGAGAGAGAAATATATTATTTTTCATTAGAAACTTAAATATAAAAATTAGATTTTAAGGTTTAATTACACGGTCTAATTTAGAGTAGTGTTCTTTTATTTGTTGGCACGATCGTATGGTAGTTAGAGTAAAACTATATTTCAAAATTTTTTATAAAAATTATTATTCGAAAATGTATTGACAACATATTTTTAGTAAAGGTTTTAAAACTTGAAATTTAGTACCCAAATAATTAAATTCTTAAATTTAATTTAGACACCTTAAATAAAGTTTAAAATGTCTAACACCACCAAAGGTGGAATTTAAATAGTTCATTTTCAATCTTTTAGAAAAAAGAAATTAACTTAATTAATGATGAGCGAAAACCGGCATCGCCAATTCTCGCAAATACTTTGCTTTTAATATTTGTAAAACTCTCGCAAGTGCACGAATCATTTCGTAGAAAATGATAAGTATACTCCCAAGGTCGATCTAAGGAAGGAATGTAAGTGGTTCTTAATTTATTATTCAAACTTTTAAAAACGAAATTAAATCCTAAACATCCTATCACGATAGTTTGGTTTTTGTGTTCCTAATCTAATAACATAAAATAAACATATATACAGATTAATTAAATATAATAAAAAAAATAAACATAGATACAAATTCAATAAATAAATATAAATACAGATTCAATAAATATTCATGCAAATTTTATCATTTATATTAGTGGAGTATTTATGGATATAATAACTAAATTAATTATGCTTGCTCATATTATCTAGGTTATTAAAGGTATAAATTGATATTTTATTGATTCTCTCTTTTTTTTGTATGAATACCACCTTTGGTGGGGTTAGATATTCTTTGTTAACTAAACAAATCAATTAACACCTATGGGTGGGGTTGATAACTAATTTGGTTAATTAAATTAATTCCTTTTTCTAAGAGATTGAAAATGAACCATTTAAATGCCACCTTTGGTGGGGTTAGACAGTTTAAACTTTATTCAAGGTGTCCAAATTAAACCCAAGAATTTAGTTATCCGAAATACTAACTTTCAAGTTTTAAAACCACATCGAAAACATGTTGTCAATACATTTTCACATAATAATTCTTATAAAAACTTTTGAAATAGAGCTTCACTCTAACTACCCAAGGCGATTGTATCAACAAATAAAAGACCACTACTCTTAATTAGACCGGATAACTAAACCTTAAAGTCTAATCTACAAATTTAAGTTTGTAATGAAAAATAATATATTTCTCTCTAACATCCTTAATATAAAATCTTGAATAAAAATAAAATCAATTCATTTTTAGAAATTTTCACCTATTTAATATTTGTGCAAGCATAACAACGTTATTATTATATCATGATTATGAATACTAGCACAGTTAAATTTAATCAATGACAAATTAAATATAACATGTAAGAATAAAGCATAAAAATAACTATAAAGAAAATAAAATCCTTACAGTAACTTCGACGCTATTCCCGTTGCTAGAAAACCTCCAAAGCGGAATTTGCACTTCCATTTATTGAATCAAAAATCTAAATTATTACAAAAACATTACAAGTTCCTCTCAAAAAGAGAAGAACTCTAAACCTAAGAGAATTGAACTAAAAACTAAGAGAAAAACTAAGAAAAGCTTAGAAACTAAGAAAGAAACTAAGAAAAACTCAAAAACTAAGAAAAGGGGGAAAGAAAGAAGAGAGAAGTGTGGTTTGAGGTGTGATTTGAAGTGAATGGAAGGGGGTATTTATAGGTGAGGATGGAGAGAAAAAAATGAGTAAAAAATGTTAAAAAAAATATTAAAAAATTAAAAAAGCGTGTAGTGGACATCTTGAGGTCATCAATGACGTCGCATGATGTCATAGTGGGGCTGCTGCACGTGAAAAATGGGGTGAAAAACGCGTTGGGCGCGCGGAGGGCGGGCCGTCAGCATGCCGCGCGCGGGGCGCAGCGTGCCGCGTGAACAGTAACCCAGCCGCCTTGATCTTCGCGTACGAACAAGTAACCTAGCGATACCGCGCGTACGAACGATAACCCCGCAGCTGGCATTGGGCGGAGAGCCGGCGCGGTGGCTGCGCGCGCGTTTTTCTCCTTTTTGACATTTTTGACCGTTTCGACCTATTTTGTCCGGTTTTTCCATATTTGTTGACCTTTCCCATTTATTTATTGATATTTTTGTGATGTATTGCTTCAAGTATTCCTTTTTGAGTCTTTAAATTAAGTGCTTTTTAAACCAAAATACCTGAAAAACAATAAAAATACCAGTGATTCCGAAAAGACAAATTTATATAAATATATGATAAAACATATAAATATATATATTTTTAATCAATTAATGTGCATAAAATCATGGTTATTTTAGTGCTTTTTGAGCACTCATCAATTAACCAAATAATTATCGACCTCACCTATAGGTATTAATTGATTTATTTAATTAACAAATAATATTTTATCCCACCAAAGGTGGTATTCATATAAAAAAAGATTCAATAAATATCAATTTATATCTTTAATAATCTAAATAATATGAGCAAGCATAATTAACTTAATTATTATATCCATAAATACTTAATTGTTATGAATGATAAAAATTTGCTTATTTATTTATTTAATCATATCTATGTTTATGTTTTATGTCATTAGATTAGGAAACAAAAATCAAAATATTGTGACAAGATGTTTAAGATTTAATTTTCTTTTTAAAAATTTAAATAATAAATTAAAAATCACATATATTACTTCCTTAGATCTATCTTGGGAATATACTTATTTTTTATAAAATAATTTATACACTTACGAGATTTTTATAAATATAAAACTAAAGTATCCGTAGGATCGGTATTACTAACCCGATATCGGTCTTATTTTATCAAATTTTTGACGTTGTGAAAGACTTGTTACTTCATCAATGCGATGAATGAATCAATGAAATGAAAAAAAAAAGCCTTAAAAATCTTTGTAGAAAATGGAGAGAATACAAAATAAGTAAGAGAAGGATGAAATGACAAGAAATACAAAATAAACCCCAAATAAATAAATAAAAATAAAATATACCAAACACAGGGTGAAGAACTCAATAAAATGCAACAATAAAAAAATCACCAAAAATGATGAGAACACAAACGGAAACAGAGAAGTGAGAAAGAAAGATATTTAGAAAAGATTTTGCGTGATTGAGGGGAAGATACATCACTAAAACCAATAAAACATGAAAGTTAAAATCATCATTTTCCCCTATTAAACAACGACGTGACATGATAAAAAGAAAACACTAGACTACTCATACATATGTTCTATGCTAGGCCATTTTCACATATATTTTTGTGGCTATTTTTTTTTTTTGTTTTAACGTGGCTACATGATATTAAGTTATTTTTATAAATCATTAATTCGTATATTTATAATTGTTACTCAATTTCTAAACTTAAATATTGATAAAGAAGTTAATTATTTGGTTAAGTATGCTAGATCCTATTTGGCGATTAAGTTTCATTTATGACCCCCCACATCTTTTGTTTCCTATTTAAATTCTTTTATTTTTACTTTTTTCATTAAACGCAATCCCTCAACTACTCCTAGTATTTCTAGATTAAAATCTCTCTCTTCTTTCTATCTCTTCAAATATGATACAATCTTGTAATATATGTATACAACTATATGCAACACTATCCACTACATATATATATATATATATATATATATATATATATATATCGTTGTTTGCAATTGCTAAAAGAGGATCTAAAGTGAAGTCCTTTACAAAAAAGTCAAAATAAATAAGAAACCTTAATTGTTTTTTTTTTCTTCTTCTTTTTTTACTTTCTTTTTTATTAAGTTAAAAACTAGTGATTTTTAGCAATTTGGTGGCAAAGTGAATTATTTTCACATTATATTAAGAGATTCTACCCATTATCCATTTTAATCAAAAGGTAATTAATTTCAAAATAGTACAACAATCCAATCATTTATTTTAAGATACTTTCAATTTTATTTTTTAAATTAAAATATTCATCACATGTTTGTCATATATGATATAAATGAAAGATAATTATATTGTTCAGATGATTTGATACTTTAGACTCTATTTTATAAAAGGTATGTATATGACCCATATTTTTATAAGAATACATTAATAATTGTTATATTTAATTTTAATCAAACTAGTGGTTAAAAATTAAGACTTAATTGAAATTTTCAACATATACTATACATATGGTCAAACAATCAAGGGCGGACATATCTTTAAAATTGTTTTTTGCCAATGAATCATCCCTTAGTCTTTAACCTACTATTTCTTCTATAACTTTCTACGTTAGTATCACGTCCTATTATTTCATCATGTAGTATTAAAGTATTAGAATATTTCTTTTTTTAATCATGTCATTCATATGTTATATCATATAGACTACTTCTGTTTTGATTTACTAGGTTAATCTATTTGTTACCTAATATGTCTTGTGTTGGTTCTCAATTTATCTTGGGCGTTTTAGCATTCATCTCTTTTCATGCTCTGCTTTATCTTTTGTTTTAGATATCTTTATGAGAAAATTGATGTGGGTTTTTCAAGCTTAAGTACTTGAGTGTTATCTCTTCTTTCCTCTTTACTTGCTATTTATGGTTCTTTATGAGCATTTCTATGTTGTATAGGTTGTTTACATGTCTTTAAGACTGTTGTGACTAAACTAGTATGTTTAGTTGATATTTTTGTTGGTTTAGGTTGTTCTTCCTTTTAAACATGTCTTTGCTTTTGATTTGGAAATTTGAGTGTTCTTTTCTACTTAGATGTTTTAGTATAAAGTAAAAGTCCCATATTTTTATCGCAAATCCATCCATCAACCCTCTAATTTTTCTCACAAAACCATCATCTTCAACATGATTCATTTCCTTCAGATTTTTTAAAGACTCTCTTTCAATGTTTCGTGTTTTCGTTTAGTTTTGGGGTAAAACTAAAATTTTTTATTTAATAATGTTTTCATGAACTCTTTTTATCCTTTAATTATTTTAAAGACAAATTTTCTCTTATTTTTTCTCATGTTATGATACAAGATGAAATTTTTAATTAAATCTTAATTTTGAATTATTAATGTACCTAAAATTAAATGTAAGAACTACTAGTGTATTATTATGAAAATATAGATCCTTATGCGTACCTTTTATTAAATATGGATACTACTAAAGTACCAAACCCTTTGACTAACACAATTATCTTTTATTTATATTACATGTGTCATGCATGTGATGAAGCCCCCAATTTAAAGTATGAAATTATATTATTTGTATACCTTAAAGTAAATAGAAGGACTACTGCTACACTACATTAAAAATATGAATTTATATGGGTATCCTTTTGGGTAAAAATGAATCATTAAAATACTAAACCTTTTTTTAACTATACATGCAAAGTATATGAATTGTACTATACCATTCCAGGTTTTATTTAAGAACCTTAAAGGATTAAGAGTTCAAAATTATCTAATCTTAGTTTAATTTCATCACATTCCACATAAATTATAGACCTAACAGGTCTCACTTTAAAGTTTAGACATAATGTATCATCCTTTTTTTTTGCATGATTTTCCTTTCCATTAAACTTTCATATTATAAATAATCTTGTTTCATTCAATTTCTCAATTATTATTAATTTTTTTTTTGTATTTTACTTATCTCATTTAGATTTATTTAAAAGAAGTGAGAGTGATTGTACATGTCTTATCTTTATTTTAAAAATAACACTTAGATCTTATATTTATTTTTTTATTACTTTAGTATGTTATTAAAAAAATAGTTGTATAAGGATACATAATCATTTTTATGTTCTTTATTTATTGATTTTTTATTTTTATTTCATTTTTCTTTGATTCTTTCATCAATTATAATTTATTCAAGTTAAAACAATTTCTACATAATGTTGTTTAAAAAATAAAATAAAAATTACTTTATTTTTATGTGGTTATTTTTTAATAACAATAAGACTAACCATTTAAAAAAATAAGTATAATATCTAAATGTTATTTTTATAATAAATATAAAACATTGAAGGCATTTATCTCTTAAAAACAATAATGAGATGTCTTAACTTATACCTTCCCAATATAATCTTATTAGTCAATGAGACATCTCATTTTAATTTATAGCTATATTCTAATTTATAGCTATATTTGTCCCTCTTAGTTATACAGTTTGGGATTTAAAACATCTTCCAAACTAAGTGAAATGCAAGCTTTCCCAGGACGGCATGATTCTTGCCGCTTTGGGCATTTTATTTTGCTATGATCCTTTTTTTTTCCCTCAAATTCAACTTGTTAATTTGCTGACGTGGGATTTAATTAATTAATTATTGGGTCGAAAGTGAAGACAATTCCATGCGTATCATTGTGATAATAAGCTTATGTCACGTTTTAGCTCGAAAATAATTTGGAAGTCAGTCATCACATTATTACTAGGAATATCCTAATTGCACAAATATTTATCACAATATTATACTCGTATCAATGCTTATATGTCACTTGCATTTAAAAATTATAACTTTTCCCTTTTCATCTGTGATGAAAGAGGTGTTAAATGAATGATCAAATTTGTATTAATTTAATTCATTTTAAATGAATTATAGTTTAATTTAATTAATTTAAATTTTATGTGATTTAAGTTTAATTCAATTTACTAATTAAGTTAAACAATTCATTATTTACAATTCTTAAAAATAAAAAATAATTATAATTTTATTTAAAAACAAAAGTATTAGTATAATATAATATATTCTAATTACTGATTATTTATTTTATTTTTAATTATAAATATATAAATTCAGAATGTTAAATATATAAATAGTTTTAATATATATATATATATATAAGTCTTTTAAAAAAACTTAATAAATTCAAAATGTTAGAATATTCAAAAATTTACGTACAACTCTGTCTGATAAATTAAAATTGTTACCCTACATAAATGGCCATATATTAATGATAAATATATAAATGATAAAAAATACGACTTTTATAGCATAAAAAGTAGACTTTTTATCTAACTATTGGTGACATGAGAAATTTTAATTGCCACACAAATTTGTAGTCTTATCATACAAATTTGTCAAGTTTACTTTGAAAATCACAAGTTATTTATTTTTTAAAAAAATTAATAAAATATCTTACACATTATAATTAATGAATATAAATTAATATATATTTTAGAATTTTTCTTAGTTGATATTTTTAACATGTGATTTAGAAATACGAAAAGTCATGTACATTTATGTGTAAATTGAAATCATTCATCAAATAAAATAAATAACAACAAATCTTAATTAAATAATCAATTTAATTGTCTTTTATCTTATTGAGATGAGTTTGAGAAAGGTAACAAGAAATTTAAAGTACATGAAAATATCGTGATTAGATTGAAACACGATTTTAAAATGACATGGCAGCCTTTGTTAGTTATTCACCAATCTAATGCATAAATACTACAATTCAACCATCAATTTTAGAAAATACTCCTTGGGGTGGCAATTGCAAAGAGGCTTCTCATGTGTTGCTACATCAGAGAGCTAAGAGCTCAGTCCTCGGACGTAATATGCTCCAATTGCGGACATTTTTGTAATTTCTGTAACGCAGGAATTCAAATTGCTTTCTTTAAGTATAAGATTGTTCATTATTTACTATTTTTTTATTTAAAAAATTTTAAATACACGTACATTTACATCACATCATTTTTTACATGATATGCTATATAATTTTCTTTAAAAGTAAATAACTTCTTCAATTTTAAAGTTATTTTGTTACTCACACATCATAATTAATATAAATTCAAAAATATATACAAATTTAAGTTTAATTAACATTTCTCCTAGTCTAAGTATGGTCAGACCATAGTAGAGGGATATGCGAGTTGTAGCATCGACAGAAAATTAAAAAAAACTATTAATTTCAATATAAATATTTATTAATTAGTACAAGACTCTTGAAATATTATATTAACTATTGGTTTAAACAAGAATAATGATAACGCATGTAATTAATAGATATAATAGTTATGAACAAGCTTTAAATATTGCAACTATAAGATCAATTTGATTATTTTGGTAATAAAAATAGTTTCATTTTAATGTCAAATTGTAAACTACAATAAAATTGATTATGATAATTATAAAATTATAAATATAATAAGCATTTTTATATTAAATTATGTAAATGATATTATAAATTTGATCATTTTGATTAAATTTATCAATAATTTTAAAATTTTATATCAAGTCTACTAATTTAAAATGGAATAAAACAAATTATGTTGTGACAAATTTGTTTACATTAAGTTAAATAGTAGGAAGTAATTGAGCTCCAAGGATAAAAATTCTTAGGTCCAAAAAAAGTGCACAATTATGTATAACAGAAATGTTAAAATAACACTAATTTGCACACTAATTTAGCTCTAATTTCAATATAAAGAAAGTGTGCCAATAACAGATAAGTCAACTGTATAGAAATGTGACAAACGAATTCTTCGTACAAAGTTATAATATTATTGTATGTATTAAATTTATTTATTAATTATTAATTAAATATAAAGTTAAAATATATAATGAAAATAATTATAGAATTACTTGTGACGAGAACCGGATTACATTATTCCATTAAAAATTAAATTACTATTTATGATTAAAAAAATCCTATTTTAAAATTCATTATTAGACATAGATTCTATAACTAACCAATGTAATAATTAAAGGTGACTCAGAAATACGAACCAAATTATTTTTTCAACATGCCTGCTTTTCAAATTAGAGCATAATTCTATATAAGGATAGTGGGATCACATTTATACAATTTAATGAGTTTAAAATTTTATGCTATCAGTATAATTTATGAATTTTTATATTCCATAACAAATCCATACGTTACATTGAATTGATTTAATTCGATTCATTATACATATAAACTAATTCAGATCAATCAATACAATGAGTTAAATGATATTTTTTATGATAACGTAATATTTTTAAATAAAAAATTATAAAAATTATAAATCTACACATTTATTTAATTAATATATCCAACGTTTGTTAAATTTAAAAAGTCTAAGTCTTATGTAACAAATAAAAATGAATAATGGAAGAATATGAGAAGACAGTGACTTTAAGATTAAATTATTGATACTAGAAAGTTGAATTAGAATAAATATTATGAGTGAAGATAAAAAATATTATCTAATTTAATTATTTTTTTTATAAATAAAGTGCAATAATTAATAATAAAATTATTTAAAATAAAGTATCATAAATTTAAAAAAATAAAAATAAATATTTTAATATAAATACATCGAAAAAAGTTTATTTAAATTTAAATATACTAATTCATGATCCAATTTATAAGTTATGAATTGATTATAAGTTATAATCTAACCATTACACTACAACCATTCATAATCTCTCAAATAGCTTGTACGAATTGATGGAATCAATAGAATTTTTGTACATCCACGAATATATATATATATATCACCATCCAAAAGTCCTCACCAGCCTTAATTCATTCCCCCTTCTTCATAAATTGGAATTAATGTAAATTAATGCAGATAAATATCACAATTCATAAATGTATTAAATCATAAAAAAAAAATGGTGGACGGAGGATCTTAGGGGTCTTATAGCTTTTTTTTAAATGCATAAAATTCTTATAGTTATTAAGTGGTGTATAAAAATCTTATAATTTTCAGAAAATGTACATATTGCTTATAAATTAATAATTCATTATTTTTTTAAAGTAATCAAATGTAATCAGATGATCACATTTTAAGAATCATTTTTGAAATTATAAATTAACAAAAAAAATCAACTAATTTTTAATTTTCATAAAACTTAAAGGTTAACGATTAACTTAGGACTAATTGACACATTTTTTAAAAGTTATAGAATTTTTATAAATAAATTTATATAATCACGATTATTAAATGATTGTGATTATAATTAAAATAATAGTTTTCAATATTAAAATATTATATGTCATTCATTTAAAAGAAATACAAAAAATATTTTTCAATTTTTTTATTTTTTTGTATTATTAATTTAACTTAATATATTTTTATTTCTTTTATAATATATATATATATATCAAATTTTTACATTAAATATTTTTTACTCTTTTTTTCAAAATTTTCTAATTAATTTCATTCAACATATTTAATATATTAATTTCGTTCCCTAGCCTAATCTCAAGAACCAAAATTTTATCCTAAATTTACTCTAGCATCCCTCTCCTCCAGCCCAATCTCAAGTCATTCGTCCCTCTTACCGAGCATCGCCGCCCTGCGCTGCATCTCAAGAAATTATGGACGATCTTCCCAGTAGCTCCTCCTTTCCAGCACCTTACTCAACATTTATAACAACTCATTTTCCTTATCTTCTTCTTTTCTCTCTGTTTTTTTCTGTTCATATTCCCCTATTTGCACTTTGTTGACCGGTTGGTTGTACTATCATCGCTCATGACCTAGATCTGGGTAAGTATTGTTTCCAAAATCCAATTCGATCTTAGATTTTGTGGTTAACTTGATTTGATTTTTTTTCAAGATCTAGAGTTCATTTCGTTGCCCAATTTTTCTTGTGTTTTACTTTTGTTTTGTATTTTAGGGTTAACTTGAGTTAGTGTGGGTTTGTAGGATCCTAGTTGATGCTTGTTTCTATTTGGATTGAAAATTTCTATTTGAGGTAACTTGCTCTGTGGCTTGTTTAATTTATTTTATTTTCTACTATGAATTAAGAAGTGTGGGTTTAATTTCTTTTTATTTCTGGTTGGGAAAGTTTAGCTTGTGAATTAATGCAACATCTTGCTCTTATATGCAAGCTGCTTAAGCAATTTGTACTTGGAATGAAGGACGATTCCCCTGAGAGTGTTTGGTCTAGACTTTTGATTTTTGGATTCCTTGGCTTCATTTGTTCTCTCATATTTTAATTGTAGTAGTTTAATGGCATATGTTCTAACCTTCTCCTTATAGGTAGATTTAGCACATGGTGGACATGGACATTCTTCTTCTTCAGTGGTTTTATTTCTGTGTTTTATTATTTTTTTCCCCTCTAAATTATTTTCTTTGTATGGTTAAGCTGTTTTATGTGTTTCTTATTACAATTTTAAAGGCAGATATGATATAGTAAGGTTCATAAAAACAATTCAGAAAACTGGACTCTATGCTTAACTTCGCATTGGACCTTATGTTTGTGCAGAATGGAATTTTGGGTACTAGTTTTTTGCTTTTTTCCTTATTATCTTCTATAGTTCTGGATCTAACCATCTGATTCCCTTTACTTTCCTTTATGTTAATAAGGTTGTTCATTGAAAATTTGAATTGAATTAGACATTTTATTTTTCTATTCACTAATTTTGTAGCATATGGTTGATTGTAATTGAGATTTACTCCACTGTTCTTGCTCTAAGTTTATTTTTCCCCTTTTTTGATTTATATATATAGTTAGTTTAAGATTAGTTTGTCTGAAAATTATATTTGTCTTTTCTACTCATAAATCTTTAATTTCAATAGTTTTTTGGTACTGGTGCTGACATGGTGGCGCTGGTGCTGGTATTGGTGGCTGGCTCTGGTGCCAGGTCCTGGTGTTGTACTTGTGCTAGTATCGGGTGCATGCGCTGGTGCCTAGTGCCTAGTGTCGGTGCTTGTGCTTGTGCTTATGTCTGTGCCTATGCTTGTGCTGGTGCCTGGTGCTGACTAAAGATGCTAACATGACTAGAGTTATACTTAATGTTCTAATTTCCTCTTCTTCACATGAACACCAACATAGCTCAATTAATACTCAATTGGTGAATCCAATAAGCAGTGCTTGCATCTATTCAAACATATGCATTATTTGATGAAAAATAGGCACAAATGTGGTGCCATGTACTAATATATATATTTTAATTATATTAATTAATTGTTGAATATATTAGTACATTTGTTATGAAATTTGTAATATAATCTATATGTATTGGATTATTTTGATAAAATGAAAGCATTTTCTAATAAATTGGTTGTTATTATAGTTTTTTTTTCTGTTTTCTTTTTCATGGTAGGCACCAACGCACCAACGCACTAATGCATTAGGTGCACCAACACACCAGGCACACTTTGTTTTGAGTCTCAAAATAGATGAAAATAAATATTATGTTCAAGTTATTTCTATTGTACAATGTGTTTATTAATTTTTAATGTATCATAAACTCTCAAATGTAATTATATTTTTAATTTATATATAATATGATTTTTGATATTATTTTTAATAAATTTATTGTAATTTATATTGATTTTTAATATTATAATTAATAATTATATTTTTTTAATTTGTGTATACTCTATGGCCTCGACTATTAGAAAACTGAGGCCATAGGGGTACCTATGGTTTCTCGCTTAGGCCTCGATTCTTATAATTGTGGTCATATATAGACCTACAGTCACGGTTAAAAATTGAGACCATATGTACTTTTTGTAGTAGTGACTATAAGATTTATGTATACTTTTTGTTAAAAACTATAGGATTTGTAGTGTTTTTAATCCCAAAAATGTGATTTTCACTTTTTTCTACGTGATTCGATTTTTATTTTTCATTTACTTATATACTCAAATTTATACTATGATGTAAATAGTAGATTTTTGAAGTACCATTTTCTAATAAAAATCAAAACTATCATTTGTCATCCATGTTGCAATCTCTTTTTAATTATAAAGTAAAATTTATTCTATCATATAAACAAGTAGATTTTTAATACATCATTTTCAAATAAAAAAACACATAATAATAATATTCAAATTATATATTTTGATAATAATAATAATACTTGACTTTTTTTACAGTTTTGCATAGAAAACTTTATACTTTTATACTACGATGTAAATAAGTTTATTTTTAAAGAATCATTTGTTTAATAAAAATAAACACAATAATAATATCAAAATTATCATTCTCCATCCATGTTTCAAAAAAAAACTTATATAATCAAATTTATACCATCACGCAACAAGTAGATTTTTACTACATTACTTTCTAATAAAAATAAACACAATAATAATATCAATATTATATATTATATATTATGATAATACAAATTTTGTATTTTTGTATAAGGTACTTTTTCAATTTTTACTAGATAATATAATTATTACTATATCATTTTTTTACTCATATGTTTGTCTATGAAAAGCTATAATTTTGGCTTTTCATTGTATGGTGTTTCAATATTTTTAAACTTATAAAGTTAAATTTATAATATAACGTAAAAAAATTGATTTTAAAAGCTCAACTTTTTAATAAAAATACACATAATAATAATATTAAGTATTGTGATAATATCAATACTTAAATTTTTTGATTTTTTTATAGTTGATACTTTACACTTATGTGGCTATAACTATATTTTGTCTATTCATATACGAGCGAAAAATAGTTTTTAAAATATAAATTTAAATTTATATTATGATGCAAAAAATTGATTTTTAAAGCATCACTTCTTAATTTCTAGAAGAAAAAAAATTAATAAAAAACACACGATAATAATAACAAAATTATATTGTAATAATACTAATATTAAACTTTTGTTTTTTATTTAGAGCATTTTACACTTACCACTATCTTATGTGGTTATGATTACTTTATTTTTCTATTTATATAAAAAGAAAAAATAAATTATATATCGTAACAATACCAATGCTTGAATTTATGGATACTTTATACTTACCACTATATTATGTTGGTATGACTCCTCGCTCTTATCACTCTGTACTCAAATTTAAATCACACTGTATAATGTTTCCTATATTTATTAAAAAAAATGACACTTTAGTTGCCTTTATGAAAAAACATTATACATAAATTTTTTATTTATTTATTGACTATATTTTATTTTTATTATCTAAATCAAATATCAAAATTGAGAAATATAAAATTTACAAACTAAACTACACTTAAATAAGTTTTTTAAAATTGTTAACCACATGAATAATTCATTATTTATATTATCTGATAATATTGTTATAAAAATACATAAGCAAATAAAAATAACCTAAAGTAAAAATTTAATTTTATATAAATATATAAGCTTTTAAATTATAAAATAAAAATTTCAATATAAAATTAAATATATAAATATTAATTATCACATAATATAGCTATAATAAATACATATTTATAAGTTATTAAGTTATATCTTAACCACATTTGTACGTTAACGAATTTTATAATGACAATTTAAATTTTACATTTATATCAATTTTATTATTTATATTAAATAAATATATAAAAATATAAGTCAATTTTAAATACAAAGCACGTATATCATACATGCGCCTAAATAGTCTTCATTAAATTTCTCTAATTATCAAGTTATAAACAAAAAAAAAATTAATGCAATTTAATTTCAATTCATGCATACCAATTCAAACTTATATTCAAAATAATATAACCTTTGTCTATACAAACTTTTTTTACAAATGAATTCTTTGTAAAATTTATAATTAAACTTGCTTGTAGCATAAAAAAACGTTACCAACTATGAGTCATCCCACCACCATGTTACTTTATAGATATTGGGTGCCCTAGAGACTATACAATCAGGTATTGTGTTTCCCGCCTTATATGTATGTGAATAATGAAAATCTATTTGAGTAATCTTTTCTAAACAATCAACCCAACTAGAGGACCATCTCTATGGCAAGGAGAACAATCTAGTTTAAAAAAGAGTCACAACATAAACAGAGTATGATTCCAACTAAAGCCTCCACCACCTAAAGGTGGTAGTACACAATACTGCGTAAATAGCCACCACGAGCTCTACATCAAAATCATATGCAATATAAGTGAAATATAGAAACAACCTTTGACAAAGGATCTTGATATCTAAAATACACTTGCACAACCCATTAGATCAGGTACCAAGTGAAATATAGAAACAACCTTTGACAAAGGATCTTGATGTTTGAAATACACATGCATAACCCGTTAGATCAAGTAATCCAAAAATGGCACCATATGTGTTGACCTTCATCCACCTCAAAGGCAACGATTTCCAAATTACCTCTATGATTTGCAAAGCTCATTGTGGAACTCCTTGTACTTGAAATATTCTAAGGATCGTAAGATCATTCATGATATTCCACATGTACCCACGTTGTGATAGCCTCACTTCATGAATAAAACCTCAAAAGGTAAGAAATATAAAGAGCAAAGAAGTATGTCTCTCTTTTAAGTGAATATCATTTCTAGCTGACCATATCACCCAGATGAATGAAATTATAACTACTTTCTATAGATTATCAAGCTATAACACAAGGTCAACTATCACTATATATTTACGTAAATTTAGAATGGAAGAATCTGTACGAGGTCATTTGCCAAAAAAGGAGCATAATAAATCCCAAAGTATACTTGCAAAATGACACCTTAGAATTTTTTGAGAAATAGTCTTCTCAACTAACTCACATAGGAAATATCCAGAAGAGAAGAATGGTATCTCCTATTTGATTTGCAATTAATGGAAAATTTGATTTGAATAGCATGCCAAAATAGTATGGATTGAGAGGACAGTATGAAATGGGCATGGATCACCCTAACCAAACTCTTGTTTTCTCTAATCATGCATAGGGAGTCACAGACCTTATTGGTTATGATTCTTCCTTTGATTGAATGCATCCAAATCCTAATATTCATACCTTTCATACCAACTATTGAGTGGACTTTTGGGGCAATATCAGGGTAGAATTCTTCAAAAGACTACGACAGATGCCACCCATCTATATGCAAATAGTTTCCCATTAATAATTGTAATAGTGGATCTATAGGGGGCTATTAAGTCTCTATAATAGAGAAATGCTTAGCCAATTATTGGTCCAAAATTGTACTAAGGAATTCTTGCTAACTAACCACCTAGACTCCTTCAAAAATGTTGAGTAATGATGTTATAAACTAGGAAAGACTATAAAGCAAACATAATAACTCTATGAAGTTGCTTCTCTATCCAAATAACAATTACGTAAGTAGAGATTCATGCTAGAGTTGGCGACAATAGTCCTTTCAAGCAATCTGAAATAATTTAAGCATTTTTCGCTCCTTGACCAAAAAAAATTATAGATGATTTTTGTGAAACAATCTAGAATTATTTTTGGCCATTTATATATCTATAAAGAATGAAAAAATATGTTCTGGATAACTGAAATGATCAAAATTTTATGCCCTACCAAAGATAGGGTGTGTCCCTTCCCCGTTTCAATTTTTGTAAGAATTTTATTAACCAAGCCTTGACGCTAAAGGTGTCAATTCGTGCATTGTGGGTAGGCCCAAATTAACCCAACTTAAATTGGTCCAATCTGAACCCAAATAAAAAAAATTTGGTTGGCCCTAACTAATCCAAATTGACCGAAATTTTTATTTATATGTATTAATTGATCTTTTTATCTTATTTAACCCGATGTAGATTTAAAATATTGTAAGTTTTCTTATAATTTTTAATTTAATTTAATTTAATTACAAAAGCTTTAAAATAATACATTCTAACAACGTTAAACATACAAATAAAAAATTTATTACAAGTTTTTACAAAATTAAAAAGTATAAAGTTTCAAAGTAATAAGTATATTACAAAACAACTCAATGAACCACTAATTAAAATTAAATGAATATTTTATACATGAATTTCATGTAATTTTACTTAATGATAACATAATAAATTTGTAAAAGTAACTAAGAATAATAATATTATAAGCTAATTTGACAAACTCATGAACAAATAACTAAACTCATCATAAGTACTTTATATGTAATAATTTATGAATTAAAAAAATTAAGAAAAATCTTATTTTTAAATAAAATTTAGAAATGCTCATATAATTTGTCACGTTATTATTGATAAGATACTGTAGAATTCTTATTAATAAATGTAACTAAAGAAGAAAAAAGTTAAAATAAAAATAGTAAGAGAAATGCAATAAATTTTTCAACTAAACTAACAAACTCAGCATATAGAAAAAAAATACTAATAGTATATAACAACAATTATAATTATTTTTTATGTCATGTTATTGAGCTCTCCTTATCCTAAGTCTAACTCAACACTTTTTTTTTGTTATTCGAATTAGTTTAAATTGAATCTAAATTTAATTTGATTTGTATCTGATTCATGTTTAGTTTATACAATCAAGTTGCAGCACAATTTATCACCCCTATTTGAAACCAATGCTTCTTTGGAGCCCTTTGAAATAACTAACAACAAATAAGAAGGCACGCCTAATACAAATCCCAACATTAGTTCGGAGTGAGAGAATATTACTTCGAGGCACATCCTTACCAAAGTAAATTAAGGTTTTTTTTCAAGTTTATCACTGTTTCCGAAAGATAACCATATAAATGAAAAGGCTCAAATAAAATATGAAAATTTGATAAATAGGCATGATCAAAGATAACCAGGTCATCAACATATAAACAATGGGTTAATATCGTAATGCCTCTTGGAGAGGAAATCGACTTAAAGTGTTTATTATCCACCAAGGACCCAAGTTACCTGTTCAAAAAGTCCTCTGCTATACAAAATAAATAGTGGACATATAGGATACCCTACCGGATGCCCCTTAAGTAAGAAAAATATCCTTTGTGCAATCCTTTAACTAGGATCAAGATTTTTATTGAGGAAAAGAGATCTCTGATCCAACTCATAAAAATTTCGTCAAAACATCACCCCTAAGATAAAGTCCAACACATGGTGTCAAAAGTTCTACAAATATCAATCCCCTGCAACTCAGGATGAACTCAAACTATTTTGAGATAGAATGCAGCCCAAACCACCTTAAATATTGTATCAATTACATTCAATCAAATTGGGATGCTCGAATCTGATATGTCTTATGGTAGAAATAATATGTAAATCAAAATTATAAGTGTGATATACATAAAATTATAATTAAATATAAAAATAATTAAAGATAAATGTTACATTTTTATTAAATTAAATGATATTTTAGTGTGATTCAAACATATGATTTGAAATAGGGGAGAGATGAATCTTACTATTAAACGAATTATAAATGTTAAATTGACTTTACAAACAACTACTTAAGAGAAAATAGGCAATAATTAGATAATAATTTACTAACCATGTTTCACTTTGAATTGTTATTTTAACTTTTATATATATATATATATATATACTTTATTGTTATTTTAATAAAATATGAGGAATATTTTAACCTAATAAATATGTATCTTATATCCATGAAAAAATAATGTTCTTTTAATAAAATATGAGTAATATTTTAATCTAATGAATATGTATTTTATATCTATGAAAAAATATAATATATATATATATAATAGTGAGAATATTATTAATATCTATGAATATTCAAAGAAACTTCAAGAAATTTGTGAAATATTTTGTTAAAATTTTAGAAATATATATATATATATATATATATATATATAATTTTGGTGTTTATTAAAATAATACAATAATAGCTAAAATATTTATTTAACAAATATGAATATAACATATCATATATAATAAGAGAAATATATATAAAAACAAAGTAGAGTGTACATGTAATAAAAAAAATATAAATACTTAATTGTTCTCTGATAAGGTTTCAATTTTGTTTATTTGCTCAAATATTTTTACCATTTAAGCTTTTATAAAATAGAAAATATATAATTTTAATCTAAATATTAACTTGATTATGTTACAAATAATAAGATACTATAAATTAATAAATTATAAGGTTAGATATATAGCAATGAAGTTCTATAAATGCTAAAAAAATACCATTCAAATGTAATTTATGATATTTCAATGCTATATTTATAACACAAAAATATTACAAAAACGTCATATAAGTTATGTTGATAGTTTTTTTGTAATGCTTATAGTATTTCAGTACTATTTGTATTATGAGAGAAAGTTAGACAATATGTTTGTAACTTTAATAATACTTTGATGGTATATTTTTTAATTTATTTAATAAAATATTTTATATCTATTTAAAAAATTATATATTAATTTTTAAACTAAATTTATATTTTTTCCGATATTTCTAAATATTATCCATATTTTTAAAGAAAACATTCCTATCATATCTTGATATCCTTACTTTGATTTTACATATCTATTGACAAAATATTGAGAAATATAGCAATTTTTATCTATACTTACAGCCAATCATATACAATTTTTTGAGAAATATTGATGAAAATATCTATATGAATATCAGGATTTCAATTTTGATTTAAATGTTATTTATTTTCTAAGTCGTGAAAATTATTATATATATTAATTTTATTGTATATATTAATTGTAACATCGATGCAAATATCATTAGAAATTTTTGTTAAAAATATACAAAATTTTTAAATAGTGGTATAAAATATCTTATTATTTGTAATATATTTAAGTTAATATCTGGATAATAACTTTTTTTTTGTTTAACAAAAATTCAAATTGTAATAATATTTGAACAAATAAACAAATAAGAAACCTTACGAAATTGAGAAAAATTAATTAATTTATATTATTTATTACGTGTAAACTTCACTTTTTATTTTATATTTCTTTTATGTTGTGTTATATAACTTATATTTATATTTTAAATAAATATTTTACTTATGTTTCATCAATATTATATGTATTTTATATATGTTATATATGCCATTTATAAAAAAAATTAGTTTAATTAGTGTATTATTGTGTTATTTTTTATTTTAATTATACTAAAATTTTGTAAAACTTTTAGCACAATAAGTTCCATAATTTTCATAAACTCCTTTAAATATACATGGATTATAATAATATCTTCAATATATTTTTATGAATAAAATTAATCACCTATTGATATATTTTTTGGGATAAAATATGTTATAATTTTCACAAGTTTTAATAAAGGTGGGGATCAATAATGAGATATGGTATAGGAAGTGGATCTCCGTTTTAATGACATGGGGAAGATAGAACTATATAACTCACCTATTCTCCAAATTTTTATACCTCTTTCTTCTAAATTCATAAAATATGTGTATACGTTTAAAAAAATCAAAATATACAGCTATTGAGATTGAAATAAATCATCAAATATTACACTAATTATTATGGTAAATTCTTTATTGTTTCAAAATTAATTTTTCTTGTACTAAAATAATTTAAACTAACTATTAAAATGTAATAATGAAAAAAATATTATTATTTTGTAATTTAATAATCATAATGGTTTTAAACTTTTATTTATAATTATATATTTATTAATAACTTAATTTTAATATTATTTTTATCTTAATTTCAAAAATTAAAATTAGTTTTTTTAAATTATCTTAAAATATTATATGCATCTCCGATTGAAAAGAGTTTTATAATACCCATCCTTGTCCTTACATGTTGTTTGCCCTTGTTGCTTGATTTATTTTATAAATAAAAGTGCATCATTGATCCTCAAATTTTAATAGAATTTATATATAGATTTTCAAATTTTTAAAACATATGATTTTATTTTTAAACGTTTAAAACTTCACACATATATCCCTAAACTTTTAAATCATACAATTTAGTCCCCAAATTTTTAAAACTTTATATATAGACCTATATTTTTGATTCATAAATATTTATTTTAGAAACCAAGTTAGGAAGTATGTGTGAAAATTTAAAAATTTAAGGACTAAATTATAGAATTTAAAATTTTAATAACTTATGTGTGAAATTTTAAAAGTTTGAAATGTAGGATCATAATTTGACCCAAAAACGTTCATGAAACCATATGAACACAAATGTAAACACAATGAAAGCAAAAATGGATTGAAAACATATCTCCAACCATTGATCAAGTTTCACCACTTACACGGGAATTCTAATGAGTTTTTGGTTTGATGCTTCTAAACCTTTCTCTGTTATCACAATGGTGCAAAGAACAATTCATTGAAGATTAATTGAATTTTCTCTTAGTTTTCAACACAGAGCATGCTTAAGGATCAAACCTTGTATTTATAGGAAAGTCTCAAATACTCTATCCATCAAAAAGAAATCAGACGGGTATTAAAGGGTTGAAAAACATGGGAGATAAAGTGATGAAAGTTATGGACCAACTTCTACCAACTACTCGATTGCTTGGTTGGTTGCCGAGCAGTTTGAAGAGAAAAAACGGACATTCTCCCACTTGGTCCATATATTCCATCATTCAACTTTATAAGAAACATAACACATGAATTATGAAAATAGGTCCTCTAATAACAAGTATTATCTTCCATGCATCACGATGTATTATGCATCTCAAGTCCATACAACTTAATGAATAAAAAAGTATGCACATAAAATTAATGAGAAAATATCAATTGAATAAGAGTTTCATTAATATTAACAAATGTACGTACAATAAATATTTTGGTACCATGTCTTTAGTCAAAAGATCAGCAATCATCAACTCAGTACTAACGTGCTCAATAACCACTTTATTTTTCTCAACACGTTCTCTTATGGCCAAGTATTTGATGTCAATGTGCTTACTAGGATTACCACCTTTGTTGTTCTTGTCCATAAACACAACAATTGAGTTGTTATAGTACAATCTCAATGGCTTAGAAATAGAGTCAACTACTCTAAGCCTAAAAATGAAACTCTTCAACCATACACCATGTGGTGTAGCCTCAAAATATGACACAAACTCAGCCTCTATAGTGGAAGTAGTAGTTAAGGTATGCTTTGCACTCCTCCAAGACATGGCTCCACCGACAAGCATGACAATGTAACCAGATGTTAATTTTTGTGAATAAACATAACCAAAAAAGTCCTTATCGGAGTAGCTAATCACTTCTAGATCGTTAGTTCATCTATATACGGGCATGTAATCCTTTGTCCCTTGAAGGTACCCAATGAATTTCTTTGTAGCTCTCTAGTTGTAAACACTTGGGTTACTCTGATATCTCCCTAGCATCCCAACAACAAATGCAATGTCAGGTCTGGTGCATACCTGAACATACATTAGACTTCCAACGGTTGAAGCATATGTAATGGCTTTCATCTGTTCCCGCTCGAGCTCATTTTTAGGGGATTAGTTTAGGCTAAATCTATCACTCTTCACAATGGGTGCCACACTCAATGAAAAATCGTTCATCCAAAATCTCTCTAAAACTTTATTGATATAGGTCTTTTGAGACAAATCCAAAATGCCTCGAGATCTATCCTTATGGATCTTAATACCAATGACATAAGATGTCACACCCATGTCTTTCATATCAAAGTTCTTCAAGAGGAATTGTTTCACCTCATATAGCAAACCCTTATCATTGATAGCAAGCAAAATATCATCCACATATAACACCAAATAACAAATCTTGCTCCTACTGACCTTCTGGTATATATATTGATCCATGAAATGATGACGTTATGAAATTTTAAATACCATTGACGGGAAGCTTGTTTTAATGCATATATGGATTTATTAAGCTTACATACCAAGTGCTCACCATTACTAGCCTCTATGTTACCATTAAGGAAAGTCATTTTCACATCTATTTGGTGAAAATCCAAGTCAAAATGGGCAACCAATTCCATGATCACACTACTACAATATGTACTTTTAGTCTCAAAATTTTAGCCTCGGTTCTTTTAAAAACCGAGGCCATAGGTTTTTGGCCACGGTTTGATAAAAATCGAAGCTATAGTGTATACATATAGCCTCGGTTTTTTCAATAACTGTGGCTATAAGTTAAATTATAAAAAATATTTTAATATTAAAGTACTATATGTAATTCATTTACAAAAATACAAAAATTAATTTACAATTTTTTAATTTTTCTCTATTATTAATTTAATTTAATTTAATGTATTTTTATTTCTTATAATATATATATATATATATATATCATATGTTTTTTTCTCTCTCTCACATATTTTTTCCTCTTTTAATTTTCTCAATGTTATTTCTAGTATTTACGCACATTTTTCCCTCTTTTTCTCAATGTTATTCCCAGTATTTGCGCGCACAGT
The DNA here is from genome assembly GCA_033030585.1 of Hippophae rhamnoides. Lineage (NCBI taxonomy): Eukaryota > Viridiplantae > Streptophyta > Magnoliopsida > Rosales > Elaeagnaceae > Hippophae > Hippophae rhamnoides. The sequence goes on along the minus strand of CM065430.1, from coordinate 46,135,239 downwards.
AATATATATATATATATTAATATATAATTTCTAATTAATATATATATATATATATATATATATTAATATATAATTTCTAATTAATATATATATATATATAAGAAATAAGAAATTTTTAGCTGAGCGCACGAAGTCTAATTAATATATATATATATATATATATATATATATATTAAGAAATGTACGCGTGTATCTAATTAATATTAAGAAACGTACACGTGTAACCTTCTCTTTCTCGGCAAATTAAATGCGTAATCGTCTCTCCCAGTTTACGGAAATCCATCTCTCCCAGCAAAACCAGCAAAACCCAAATCTCTCTCTCCAACAAAACGCAAATCCTTCGTTCCAATATATCGATCATCGTCGCACCACGTTGCACCTGAAGAAAGTGTAGACTTACAGCAGCTCCTCCTTTCCAGCACCTCCCTCTCGCATTCGTTCCTTTCTAGCAGCTTCTTCTTTTCTCTCTATTTATTTTTTGTTCATATTCGCACTCATCGCCGGCCATTTGTCGTGTCGTCGCTCACAATGCAGCTCCTGGTAAAGGTAATACCCTCAATTTTTACAATATCAATTCATATGTGTTGATTCTTAGTAGATTATTTATGCGTATAATACATTTTAGTTAGGGTTATTTTTTCAGTGTTATACAAATCCATCTCCTGTTATTTGATAATTGCCTATGAATTTTTTTTTCGTTGTACTGCATCAGATTTGAAACATTTTTAGGGATTTAGGAACCAGCTATTGTTGCAGATTTTAGCTTTTGGAAGAATGTTTATATATATGCCGATGAGCCTATACAAATTTTCATTTGCAAAAAAGCTAATGGATTTACAAATTTTCATTTGCTGAGTTTATATTTTAGAAGTATGTTTAGATTTTCATTTGATGAGTTTAGATTTTGGAAATATAAGATTTGGTTCTTAAGGCATTGAGATATTCTTCATTTACACTGCAGCTTTTTTTCCCAACTTCTAAGTCCATGCCAACTGAAATGAAAATCAATAAGCATAAAATTTGTTATACAAATTGAGGATTTATTGAGAAAATAATTTGATAATTTCAATTATCAATTAATATGCTTAAAACAATTTGTTTGGCATGATTTAGTTTTAATAGACATAATCCTAATTTTCTAATTAACAACAGCCAAACCAGAAAAATCACATGGGCATGATCTTCTGATCATGTATTTGATAATACATGTTAAAAGCATAAAAAACATTACTTTTCATTCTAAATAAATTTTCAATATATATAAATAACAGTTTCATTTGTTAAGTTTATATAAATTTTCAATATATATAAATAACAGTTTACAGAAAAACATATTGTTGCTCATCTTTTTTAATCAATCAAAAAAATATTAAATTGTTACTTAAAATAATACATTTTCATCGAATACTAATAAAAATAACATTGTTTATATTAGTTAGTATTTTACTTTTACTATTATATAAAATTTAAAAATATAAATTTTATGATTTTTTAAAAATATATACGACGTAATAAAAATAAGGTTTCATGATTAAAAGAAAAAAATTATGACTAAAGTACCCTATTTAAAAAGTAAGGTAGGGTAGCAAATTGAGAGACATAAACCTTTCATTTGATTGCGCGCCTTAATCTATTCACGAGCAAGTGTATACTTGTATTTTTTCCTTCTAATTTTTTTTTCTAACCATTACATGTGTTGTGTCATTTAGAATGGATAAGTCTTGGATGCATAAGCCAAGATTTTCACAAGAATATTTACAAGGAGTAGAAGCGTTTTTGAATTTTGCTTGGTTGAATGCCGTAGAAGATAAGCCTATTCGATGTCCTTGCAAAGATTACATAAATATAGAATTTCAAAATATTGATGACAAACGAGATCATCTTATTTGTAAAGGGATTGTTCGAACTTATATAAATTGGTAAATGCATGGGGAACCCCTAATTCAAGAGAACGATGAAACAAACACATCACTAAACTGTCGGATCAAATCCATAGATACAGAGGATTCCGCCATTGAGATGGTAAATGCAATAGAACATGAACCAAACATAAATTAGGATGAATTTAACAAGTTATTAGAAGATGCAGAGAAACCACTTTATCCTGGTTGCACAAATTTCACCAAGTTGTCTGCAATAGTGAAATTTTACAACCTTAAAGTGAAACATGGGTTTTCTGATGTCGGGTTCACTGCTATATTAAAGTTAACTCATGAAATGCTCCCAAAGATAAATGAGTTGCCTACTTCTACGTATAAAGTGAAGAAAACATTGAGTAAGTTTGGTATGGAGTATGTAAAGATTCACGCTTGTCCAAATGATTGTATCCTTTATAGGAAACAATATGAAAATGCTACTCAATGTCCAGAGTGTGGTACTTCAAGGTGGAAGCCTACATCAAATGGTAATGAAGTAAAGGGAGTGCCGAATAAAGTGTTGTGGTACTTTCCGCCAATACCTCGTTTTAAGAGAATGTTTAAAAGTAAAGAGACATCGAAGATGTTGACGTGGCATGCAGATAATAAATCCATGGATGGTATTTTGCATCATCCAGTAGATTCTCATTGTTGGAAGGTAGTAGATGAAAAGTGGCCAGATTTTGGGTCGGAGCCTAGGAATTTACGTCTTGCTATTGCCGCTAATGGGATCAACCCTCAAAGCAATCTAAGTAGTAGATACAGTTTTTGGCCAGTGATTATTGTCACATATAACCTTCCTCCTTGGTTATGCATGAAAAGGAATTTTATGATGCTTTCCATGTTAATTTCTGGACCAAAACAGCCGAGTAATGACATTGATGTCTACTTGGAGCCTCTTATTGATGACTTGAAGAAACTTTGGGATGAAGGAATTGAAGTGTATGACTCATACAAAAAGGAGTACTTTAATCTTAAAGCAGTGGTATTGTGGACAATAAATGATTTTCCAGCTTATGGAAATTTGTGTGGACATGTGACCAAGGGGTACAATGCATGTCTAGTATGTAGTGAGAAAACTTATGCTCAATATCTAGTTCATTCAAAAAAGATTTATTTTGCTGGACATACTCGATTCTTGCCAAAAGGGCATAAGTTTCGATCTCGAAAGAAAGGTGTAAGTAATAATGAAGAAGAAGATACTCCAGTGGCTTTGTAGGGAGAAGAAGTGTTACACAAATTACAAGGTATGATCTTCAAGAAGTTGGGAAAATGGGACTTAGTTTTGAAAGCAACGGCTAAATTACAACGAAAATTAAAAGGAACAAAAAAAGGAAAAGAAATGCAAAAAGAAAAAAGGTTGTATAGGGAAAAGAAAATTCAAAATGATTGCAAAAAAGAAGGTAAAACCTAACATTGGTGACAAATGTTGGAAGAAGATGTCAATTTTTTGGAAGTTGCCTTATTGGGAAACATTGCCTGTACGACATATACTAGATCTGATGCATATAGAAAATAATATTTGTGATACTCTAATTGGAACACTTCTTGATATTCCTTTTAAAACAAAGGATGGTATTGCTGCACGCTTAGATCTAAAAGAATTAGGAATTAGAAAAGAACTGGCTCCAATTAAACAAGGAGCACGGGTTAAGTTGCCTCCTGCTTGTTTTACACTTTCTAGGGATGAAAAGATAACATTTTGCAAATGTTTATTAGGATTGAAAGTTCCCGAAGGTTACTCATCAAATGTAAAAAACCTAGTGTCAATGCAAGACTTAAAGTTATATGGTTTAAAATCACATGATTGTCATGCTCTTATGCAACAATTATTGCTGGTGGCAATTAGATCAATTCTTCCAAAGCATGTTCGTCGTGAAATAACTCGTCTTTGTTTTTTCTTCAATTCCATTTGCAAGAAAACAATTGTAGAATCTGAGCTACATAAAGTACAAGTTGAACTTGTTGAGACATTATGCTTACTTGAAAATTATTTTCCACCTTCATTTTTTGATATCATGGTTCACTTAACTGTTCACCTTGTTAGAGAAGTACAATTATGTGGTCCTGTATACATGCGATGGATGTATCCTTTTGAAAGATTCATGAAGTTTTTGAAAGGTTATGTTCGTAATTGTAATCGACCAGAGGGGTGCATAGTTGAGTGTTATATTGCAGAAGAAGCTATTGAGTTTTGCTCTGAGTATCTATCTGGTGTATCCACAATTGGAATCCCTCAGCCTAGGTTTTCATTGGGTAGTGGTTTAGAGAATATTGGTGAACCAATAAGTTCAGGCTCAGTTCAAACCATCATGCAAGTTTAATGGGAACAAAGTCATCGTTTAGTGCTTGCAAACAATAAAGAGATTGAACCATACATAAGGTAAAAATGGTTTCATTTAAATCTACATTTCATAATTTCTTAAATTATCTTTTCATATGTTACTCACATTACTCATATGCAATAGGATGTACATGGATATGTTAAAGGCAGAACCTCAGAACAGGAGAAAAGGAGAGAAATGGTTTCAAGATGAACACAATCGTAATTTTATTTATTGGTTTCGAGATAAAGTTATGGACGAGTTAAGTGTTCCTAATAATTCCATCACAGAAACTATAAGGTGGCTAGCAAAGGGGCCGCGGTATGATGTTATCAAGTATCCTGGATATGTTATAAATGGTTTTCGATTTACAACAAAGGCAAGGGATGAAATTCGTGTTAATCAAAATAGTGGGGTTATGTTAAATGCTCAAGCTTTGCAATTTGCAAGTTCTAAGGATAATAACCCGATACTATCTGAAAGGACTTATTATGGAGTTATTCAAGAAGTTTGGGAGTTAGAATATCATATGTTTCGTGTTCCATTATTCTTATGTGATTGGGTTGAGGATAATCAAAGTGCAATTTGTAAGAGCGAATTAGGATTAACTCTTGTTAACCTTGGTAAGATAGGTCATCGAGATGACCCATTCATCATGGCCACTCATGCTAACCAAGTATTCTATGTAGAAGATCCTATAGACACAAAGTGGTCAGTTGTGTTGATACCGCCTAAGCAAGAGTTTTATCACAAAGAGGAAGAATTAAATGAAATTTTTTCTGAATATGGATCTTTTGTGAGCAATATACCTAACTCAAATGATGCTAATGATTTAGAAGATGATAATTCAATATATATGCGCAATGATTGTGAGCCAACTTGGATTGATCGAGGAAGATAACTTTTTCTTTATTTTCATTGTTTTTATTAGGTATGTATCGTAAAATATTGATTGTGTTTGTTTCTATTTACAACTTACGTCTATGATATGATTTTATTATTTATATTTGATTATAAATTGATATATATATCTTCATTTATAATGTTTTCATTTTTTGTCTATAGGTATATGGATTCTAATGAGATTGTTGATGATCGTGACAAGGATGAAAGAGTTAGTAATGAACATGACTCCACTGATGAGGAGAGTTCTACGAATGATGATACTTCTTCAGATATGGAAAGACCGTCTAAAAGAAGGAAAAAAGAAAAAGTTAAAAATGGTAGAGGTATAACAAAGATGAAGAAAATTGCTAAATCAACGTGCATAGAAAAAATTACAATTGAATTTGATAATGAATGCAACCCAATTGGAAAGAAGGGAACAAAAATGATTAGTTGGATATGTGTGTTAGGAAAAACAATGATTCGGATTATTTATAATGATTGGCGGAAGGAAGTTTCTCAAGCAGATAAAGACATGATATGGGCAACATTGAATGTAAGTATATATATTGCACTTGTACTTTTTGGTCCTTTCTTAATCAGTTTTATTGTTAAATTTTCATGTGAATTTATAGGAAAAATACAATCTTCCAAAGGCATTCAAACGTAAGTGCCTTAAGACAGCTGCTTCGGGATGGAAGACATTCAAAAAGAATTTGAGGAAAAAATACATTAAGCCTTATTTGGACCCATTGAATGAGAAGAAGTTATACGAACCACCTAAGAAGTATGAATGGGTACACAATGATTGGCATGCATTTGTGAATTATACACGATCTGAGAAATTCAAGGTATTATTGAATACAAATATATGTAATATTATGATTTAATATTTTGAATTCATATGCTCTGACAAATCAACGTTCATATATGTGTTCTTATTAGAAATCAAGTTGCGAACATGTTGAGTTGAGGAAGCATAATGAGTATAATCATCATACAGGAAGAATGGGTTTTTCCAACCTAAGAATTCAATTGGTGAGTTATTAAAATTAAGTTTGAATGGTAATTAGTTAGATATTTAGGTATACAATGTTTTCATAACTCATTATACATATCTATAGGAGTCAAATAGTGGTGGTATACAAATTCGACGATCTCATGTATTTATCGCAGCTAACACACCTAAAGAAGGAGAGTTCAAAAGTAAACAAGTTCAAGATAAAGTGGAAAAAGTGGTAATATATTCAACATGTTAGATAATATGTTATGATTAATCGATTATATTTATGCTTATTAGTTTATGTTTGAATTGCTATAGAGTAAAATACAAGATAAGATTGACAGTGGTGAGATTGAAGAAGAGATGGGTGTAGATGCAATGGTAATGGCTTTAGGGAAGGATCATCCAGGTCATCTTAAATGATGCTCCCAATATACAACATCTACTGAATATTTTGGCATGCCTAGAAAGTGTACTAATTATCCATCCAATGAAATGGTAAATATCTTAAATGAGATGGTGTTAATGAAGGAAAAGCTTGCAAGGTTTGATACCATGAAGGCAGAGATAGATGCACTAAGAGCTGAGTTACTGGGAGATAGGAGTGTGGGACATTCAAGTCATTATCCAGAACATAATCATCCAATTGATAGTTCCAATGGGACTCCTTGTACAAATAATATTACACCTACATCTACACCACACATTCAACGAATTGCCACTCCTCCTGATGTGCCTACATTTCATATAGGATTAGTTGTAAGTAATCTTCAATATTCATTCTTTTTATATTTTAATTTTGATTTGTGTGTTGTTTAAGTCATAGTATATATGTTTGTTCTAATACTATATAGGGAATAAATTGTTCTAATACTATATATGTTTGCACTCTCTTCATTTGTAAAAGGCATATATCTTGAAATTCTTTCTTAATGACTTTGATTTATGCATGAAAATAATTTTTATATATGATATCTTTATAATTTATACATTTGATTCCTTTCATGAGATCAATGTTAAAATAACACTTTGAGCCTTTATTCTTTATACATATGCGAACATATTAGTTCATTTCTATACATCAACTCTTTCGCATATAGATTAGTATGAGTGTTTGAACCCATAGGATTCAGTGTTTTGAGAGTATTGACTTGTGAGGAATAGAGTCAAAGCGAATTCTGATTCATGACACTGAAATTGGGTGAAATTAAATTGATACATTTTTGACATGAAATATGAAAATGATTTTCGAATAATTATTATAATAAATCATGATTGTTTAAAGATATTAAAATAACTTATGCTTGAGATTTTAATTATGATCTTAAAGGAGATTAAAAAGTATGAGACATTTTTGTGAGATGTTGTTAATTTGTGATTTTGTTGTAAATTTAATTTTTAAGTTGTTTGTTTTTATTGTTTGTTTTTATTGTTTCTTTTGATTTTTACATTTAGTTCAATGTTTGTGGGTATCATTACTGAAAACCCTCACGAGACTCAAACTCGTCCACTAGGGCAACCTAGGGGTTTAAAGACTTGTTGCATAGGCTAAATGCAACCGTGTCAATCCACGGAAGTGATTTAGGATAGTTTAATTTTTAGTTTTTATGGGTTCTCTTGCTAAGGGACTAGCAAGCAGCTGGTTGGGGGTTGTGATGAGTGCTCAAAAAGCACTAAAATTACCATGATTTTATGCACATTAACTGATTAAAAATATATATATTTATATGTTTTATCATATATTTATATAAATTTGTCTTTTTCGGAATCACGGGTATTTTTATTGTATTTCATGTATTTTCTCTTAAAAACGTCACTTAAAGACTCAAAAGGGAATACTGGAAGCAATACATCACAAATATATTAATAAATAAATGGAGAAAGGTCAACAAATATGGAAAAATTGGACAAAATGGGTCGAAAAGGTCAAAAATGTCAAAAAGGAGAAAATCGCGCCCGGAGCAGCCCATCCCGCACGCGCCAGCGCCCAGCCGCGCACGCAGCTTGGCGCCCGTCCGCGTGCAGATGCGCGCACCTTCCTCCAGATCCTCATTGTTTTTCTCCGCGCGCGCCCCAGGCGCGCCTTAACCGCTTCTCCGCGCACGCCGACGCCATTTCGCCCCATTTTTCATGTGCAGTCGCCCCCATGACGTCATCAATGACCTCACCATTTGCACTACGTGTTTTCACAATTTTTTAACATTTTTTCACCCACTTTTTCTCTCCATTCTCACCTATAAATACCCCCCTTCTCTTCACTTCATGCAACACCTCAAAACACACTTCTCTCTTCTTTCTTTCTCTCCATTTCTTAGTTTTTAGTTTTTTTTAGTTTTTCTTATGTTTTAGTTAGTTTTGCTTAGTTTTAGAGTTCTTCCCTTTTTGGGAAAAACTAGTTATGTTTTTGTAATTTATTAGCTTTTTGATTCAATAAATAGGAGTGCAAATTCCGTTTGGAGGTTTTCTAGCAAACGGAATGGCATTGAAATCGTGTAAGGATTTTTGTTTCTTTGCAATTATTTTTTATGCTTTATTCTTACATGTTATATTTATTTTGTCTGTGATTAAATTTAACTATGCTAGCTATTTGTAAACATGATATAATAATAACGTTGTTATGCCATAAATATTAAATAGGTAAAAATCTCTCAAATGAAATGATTTTATTTTTATTCAAGATTTTATATTAACAATGTTAGAGAGAAATATATTATTTTTCATTACAAACTTAAATCTGAAAATTAGATTTTAAGCATTAGTTATCCGGACTGAGTTAGAGTAATGCTCTTTTATTTGTTGGTACAATCGCCTAGGTAGTTAGAGTGAAGCTCTATTTCAAAAGTTTTTATAAGAATTATTATCCGAAAATGTATTGACAACATGTTTTCAGTAGTAGTTTTAAAACTTGAAAGTTAGTACTCGGATAACTAAATTCTTAGGTTTAATTTGGACACCTTGAATAAAGTTTAAACTGTCTAACCCCACCAAAGGTGGCATTTAAATGGTTCATTTTCAATCTCTTAGAAAAAGGAATTAATTTAATTAACCAAATTAGTTATCAACCCCACCCATAGGTGTTAATTGATTTGTTTAGTTAACAAAGAATATCTAACCCCACCAAAGGTGGTATTCATACAAAAAAGGGAGAATCAATAAATATCAATTCATATCTTTAATAACCTAAATAATACAAGCAAGCATAATTAACTTAGTTATTATATCCATAAATACTCCACTATTTATAAAAGATAAAATTTGCATAAATGTTTATTGAATCTATGTTTATTTTTATGTAATTAGATTAAAACACAAAACTCCAAAATATTGTGACAGGATGTTTAGAATTTAATTTCGTTTTTAAAAGTTTGAATAATAAATTAAAAACCACATACATTCCTTCCTTAGATCGACCTTGGGAGTATACTTATCATTTTCTACGAAATGATTCGTGCACTTGGAGAGCTTTATAAATATAAAACCAAAGTATTGGCAGGATCGGCGATGCCGGTTTTCGCTCATCAAAGTTTTTGACAATCCCGATTCTGCTTATCACTGACATCTTAACTTCCAATGTTTTCAATTGGGCCGCAATATCCCTCATGCACAAGATATGATCACGCATACCCCTAATGCTAGTGAGCCTCAAGGATGAAAAATATATAATGAGGGTGCTCACCATTGTTTTGTCTGAAGTGGCGAACTTCTCATCTATAGACTTTAGTAAGTCTTGGACCTTGTTATACTGCTCGACGGATCCCCTAATGCTAGCAAATATTTTTGGCTTTTACGAACATAATGGAGAGATGATTAGATCGCTCCTATTTATCATAAAGAACAACTGCATCTGGAGATCTGGTTTCAGTTAATACAGAGGGCTTTTCCTTCTTAATGGCGTAATTTATGTTCATCCATCCCAAGTGAAGGAGAACTCTCTCCTTCCAGACCTTGTAGTTATCCCTTTTGAGCTCAAGAACATCACATTTCATATTAGAGTAAATAACAGGTTGAATTGCTACAATAAATTAAATATTTATGCTCATGTTACTAAATTTGAAACTAAAATATGACATGTTCTACCAATGTAAAATCATGAAAAAAATATAAATTAATTAAAAAATGATGTGACTACTCCTTAATTAATTAAACTATACGAATCACTTAAACATTAACTAAATACTTAGGCTCAATATTGCATAAAATGATAAGAGATATTAATTTAATTCCAAATGTACAAATATTATCTATATTAAGATTGCATGTATAAATAAATAACAATAAATTATACAAGCAAAATAAATAATCTAAGCACTAATTAAATTCATATAAAGCCATTAACAATTAATTTTATTATGCATAAATTATTTAATCAAATTTCATATGTATAATAAATTACAAAATTTATACATACAAATGCCCAAACAAATAATTTAAAGATAATGTATTTAAATAAATTTTAATGTGCCCAAAAATTATTTAAATAAATGTCATATGTATAATAAATATTCTACAAATGACAAACCTAAGTTAAATAATTAATCACACTAAAATTATATTATGAATTTTTTTAATAAAAATTAAATTCTGAAAGTATATAAAAATAAGTCTGGTACATATCCTAACATAAAGTGCATTGTAGTCCAGTGGACATAACACCATTCCTAGCCACGAAATCCGGGTTTGATTCACGGCAAAAATAATATTTTTTTTAAAGTCAAAAACGACATGTCATTTTTCTTGTAAGAGTCGTCTTCAACCTCCAGAGTCACGCAACTCATTTTTGACCCAAATGAAGGCTCGTCAATTATCTCTATTCCGATGACTAAATCAGGCTTTCTTTATATCAAAATTCTTAGAATTTGATTTCCGAGGGGTTTATGGTATTATTTTGAATCAAAAACATCAAAATAAAAATAAGTTAATTAAAAAATTCCAATGAATACACACGACAAATATGAATTATTTTCTTCATGGTTTTTCAAGTTTCAATTCACAAGGTCATTCAAATATCAATACTAAAATAATTTATAATTTTCATACGCATAAAAAACAAGCCAAATAAAAAACCTAAATTTTTAGTTCATCAATAAAATAGAACAAAATAGGGATATTTTTAAAACTGCTCTGATGCCAAATGTTGAATCATAATTCGATCTAGAAATGTCCAAGAAGGCATATAAACGCAAATGTAAACATAACAGAAGCAAAAAAGGATTGAAAATATGCATCCGGCTATTGATTAAGTTCCACCACTTACATGTGAATTCTAATGAGTTTTTGATTTGATGCTTTTAAACCTTTTCATGTTATAACAATGGTACATAGAACAATTTTTGAAGATTAATTGAATTTTCTCTTCGTTTTCAACATAGAGCAAGCTTAAAGACCAAATCATGTATTTATAAGCAAGTCTCAAATGCTCTATCCATCAAAGAGCAATCAGACATGCATTGAGGGGCTATAAAATGTGGGAGATAGAGTGATGAAATTTATGGACCAACTTCTACCAACTGCACGGTTGGTTGCCGAGCAGTTTGAAGAGAAAAAACCAACATGAAAATCAAATAATACTTTTTAGAAGTTTAAGATTTATGTGTAAAGTTAATTAAAATTTAATAATCAATTATACACTATATCATATTTTATATTCGTTATGAGAAAAACATAATATGATTTATTTCATAAAATAACTTCGAATCTTTAAGTGAATCAATGCTACCATCAACTAATTAAATATTTGATAAAAATGGTAAAATTATTTTATAATTATAATTAATATTATAAATAACTATTAAATATAATAATAAAATTTATTTATAATTAACTACAATATTAATTATTTAATATTATAATTTATGGTAAATAAAGTTTTTCTTTAATTAAATGTAACCAATGACACTAATTCCTATATATATTTAGATAAGAAGAGAGAAAAAGGAAAAAAAAAAAGAAAAAGAAAGAAGGGAAACTGCTCAATATAGTACATCAACCCAATCCTTACCAAGCAGTCTCCAAAGTTCAACAAAACATTTAAGTATTAATAAGTACTTTAATTTTTCGATAAACAACATGAGAATAATTAAACGTTAATTGGTTAATTATGAAGAAAAACAATGATATGATACAATGCAAATGATAAAAAAAATTATTTTATTTTTATATATTTTTCATATTTTTTTCAACTATTATTCATATATCATTTTTAGAAATTATCTTTAATAATAAATAATAATACTTAAATAATTAATAAAATATAAAAAAAATTATTGATTATTTATTTTTGTAGTAAGATAATTAAACTGTTAAAAAGATAATAAGGGAGTATGCTGCTTTAACATACAAGACTTGAAATCATTCGTGCATCTTTCACTTAATATAATTATGGTGCTTTCTAGTTCGCCTATATAATAAAGCCGACTTCCTTCAGAGCATAGCAAGTTCAAAATCATTCTAACTAGTTCGATTACTTTTCCCTTCTATTTCATCATCACATCACTGCTTACTTGAATTATTAGATAATGAGGGTTACACTACTTTCTGCTCTAGACGTAGCCAAAACCCAGTACTACCACTTCAAAGCAATAATCGTCGCCGGTATGGGTCTCTTCACCGACGCTTACTGCTTGTTCGCTATCACTCCAGTAATCACACTTATCGGAAGGGTTTATTACGAAGATGCCCCTCACAAGTACAAAGTTCCACCCTATATAAAATCCACCATGGTCAGCTTAGCTTTGCTTGGCACTGTGGTTGGGCAACTTCTTTTCGGTAGAATGGGTGACCTGGTTGGACGACGTCGTACTTATGGGCTTGCACTTATACTGATGGTACTGAGCTGTATTGGATGCGGATTATCTGCGGGTCGGACACGGAGTAGTGTTTTATTGAGTTTGGGTTTGTTTAGGTTCTTGTTGGGTTTGGGAATTGGAGGAGACTATCCTTTGTCTGCAACAATCATGTCTGAGTTTGCTAATAAGGAGACACGTGGCTCGTTTATTGCGGCTGTTTTTTCAATGCAGGGTTTTGGGATTTTGGCAAGCTCGGCTTTTACAATGGCGGTGTGTGCGATTTTCGAACGTGCATCGAATTTAAGTTTGGATCATGAACTGACACCTAAGGAGGTTGATATTGCGTGGAGGGTGATACTGATGTTCGGTGCAATTCCTGCTGGGTTAACGTTTTATTGGCGCATGTTGATGCCCGAAACTGCTAGGTGCCTACCCTTCGTATTTGTGAAAACTATCTACGAACTACAAATATATTATTATCATATAAAGTTTTTTACTTATATAATTTAATAGAATTAATTATAATCATATCAGATGGACCCATTTATTACTTACTGTATGATAACCATTTTCAACAATATTATTATTTTCTGTTTTCACCACTAAAAATAGAAAATTCTATATATTATTAAATTAAGATACAGAGAATCTAATATTGTCCGTGTTTTTATTATATGTAATACTTTTCACACATAATATTTTTATTAAATTTAGACCATTTAATTATTAAGATTTTATCTCTGTTGATTTAGTTTTAATTTTGCAAAAATGAGTATTAGTATTGCAATATATGAGGACTAGAAAGTCATTAGGGAATATTAATTGATATTATATATTAAAGAACTTGTATTTATAAATAAAAATTAAGGATAATCTTATTACTGATTTTTTTATTATTATAGCAATTTTTTTTTAGAAATCTAGGGTTGTAAAGTAAAATATTTTTTATTTTGATTTTAGTATTTTCTATTCTAGAAATATCAATTCTCAAAATTAATTTAAGTGTATTATTATCAGGTACACAGCTCTAGTAGAGTTAAATGTCCCACAAGCAGCAAAAGACATGGAAAAGGTATTGGACGTTTCAATGAGGGACATTTCAGAAGAAAATAACACAAGGCAGCTACCACAAAATCAAGAATCATTATATCGTCTTTTCTCGAAGCAATTCTTTAACCACCATGGTCGTGATCTTTTTGCTTGTGCTACTACTTGGTTTCTAGTAGACATAGTATTTTATAGCAGCAACTTTTTTGAATCTAAGATATCTCACAACTATCTTCCAATAAAAAAAGGAAATTTGAATGCATATGAGGATGCTTTTAATGTTGCCAAACTACAAACAATAGTTGCAATTTGTTCAACCATACCTGGTTATTGGTTTTCTGTCCATTTCATTGATCGAATTGGAAGAGTTAAAATTCAAGCTATGGGATTTTTAATGATGGCAATTGTTTATTTGGCCATAGGGATACCCTATGAATATTGGGAACATCATACAAATATAGGGTTCATGTTTCTTTATGGTCTCACTTTCTTTTTTGCAAATTTTGGACCCAACACTACCACTTTTATTGTTCCTGCAGAGTTGTTTCCTGCTAGGTTTAGATGTACATGTCATGGGATTGCCGGAGCTGTTGGCAAAGTCGGGGCTATCATTGGTTCTGTTGGGTTTTTATGGGCTTCACATGATGAACAAGAACATGCTTACCCATCCTTGATTACTCTTGGTGGTGTGTCTATTTTGGGTTTATTGGTTACTATTTTTTTTACTTGTGAAACCAAAGGTAGATCTTTAGAAGAGAATGAGATTGCTGATTATCCAAACAATTCATCGATAATTCCTTTATAAATATTCAAGATCTGAATTCTCTTTTCACATTTCTAGTTATTTCTTATTTCTATAAATAAATTGTGTATGTCGTACCAATAAATCTACCATCAAATAGTGAGGTATCCCTCAGACTTCATCATATGAGGGTCAATATGCACATATTTGTATCAAAAGTATCGTCTCACTTGAACAAATTATGATATTGAAATTTTTTTTTCAATGATGTTGAATTCAAGGTAAATAATTTTCTCTTTATTTTTTAATTTTCACACTTTTCTCCTTATTTTTTTTCTTTACAATTATTCCTTTTTTTTAATTTTACATTTTAGTTCTCTTAATTGTTTTTTGTACTTTTGAAGTTTAATTTTAAATTTGTCTTAATTTTTGAACTAAATATGTAAAAATGAAAAAGTAAAAGAACCAAATATAAAAAATAAAAGTAAAAGTAGTAAAATGAGAATTAAAAAATAAATTGACAAAATCAAAATAATAATAAAAATGGGATTTATAAAAAAATATATGAGAACTATTTGCATAATACACCCAAAATATATTTATCTTTTTTTTCTAGAATTTCATGCAAAAAATTTATTTACTTGTAAAAAATGACCACTAAATTTTATAACTCTTTGAAGGTTAGTTGTAACTTACAATGTAATACAAAATACTATCCATGCAATGTGTAAAATGCTGTATATCAAGATAAAGGAAAAAAATTAATTAATTATAAAACTACCACTAAATTATTATATTTATTTATTTCATATATACTACCAAATTATTTTTCACCTTATTTATATCATCTAATTATTTTTTTTATTTCATTTATACTAATAAATTATTACATTTATACTATTATATTAATCTTTATTTAACGGTATCATAAGTTATTATAAGATTTATAATGAGTCAAATAATTAACTAATAAATTTGTTACAACTCAATAATTAAATAATATATTTAAAATAATAATTTATTTTAAATGTATCACTTATATTACTTATCTATCTTATATTTAAAGTCGTTAGAATAAAATTATAAATTAAATAAATATAATAATTAAATAATATAAGTATGAACAAAAATAATTGAATGACATAAATAAACACAATTACTTAATGATATTTTATCGATTAATTTAAAAAAATATTAAAACAAATTTATAAATTTCAATAAAAAATACATTAATAGTTTCGATTCCCCTATTTAAGTGGTTCTTGCTTCTTGTTAGTATTCCTTACTCCTCCCTTAGTAGTTCCGAATAAACAAATTATTAAAATCAAAACTCAAAATATCTGATCATAAAACAATTCAAGTTGATTGATTAATTCAATAAAAAAACTAGCGTTAGCGTCAATCATTCTCTAAAAGATTGAGATTATTACTTTTATTCAATTTTATTGTTATTTATTTATTTAAAAATATTTGAACTCAGAAAATATATTATATACTAAAATTAATTTCAATTATTATAATCTTAAGGTTATTCAACCAAATAATGAAACGATGAACTTCATATAAATTTAAACCGTAATGTTATAAATTAGTACTACCGAAAATAAAGTTTGTATCCAATTTGATTGTATAAATATATAATTACGTATAATATTAAAATAATAAACAATGAGAAAAATAAATAACACACAATGATTTAAGTTGTTCAACTTTTCAACGTGAAAAATCTATTCTATTAACGATGACACACCGAAGAAAATTTACAAATAATCAAATGAAGATACAAACACTAATCTTTAGAGATTCACAAAATTATACCAAAATCTAAATACTCTACTAGAAAATATCTTCCTCTAATTTACTAATAATATACAACAAGATACTTAAACAAACTTGTTATTTAATCATATATTATCATTCAAATGAGATGGAAGATAAATTAGCAACAACGGCGGTACGAAACTGACAAAAGAAGTAGCAAGGAAGCAGGCGACAAAACTCATCTTCTTCTCTGTTGCACACAGCTCTCATTTTTTCTGGCGACAAAATGATTTTGCTCTCTATTTTGTTCTGAGCTTTGGTAGCTTACATCTACACTTCTCGCAAGAACAACACATATATATATATATATATAGAAAAAGAAGAAGGCAAAATGGTTTAATATATGTGTTTTTAGGCCAATATTTAACAAATCTCTACCTTAGCTCAAAGTAGAAAACAAGTTCTTCAAATATAAAATTCCAAGAATTACTAAATAATTATCGTCCAAAGCCTTGAAGGGTGATCATCTACTACGAACACCAATCAAGTCCAAATAATGCTTGAACTTATTAAATAGAACTGGTTTGGTTAACATATCAGCTAGATTTTCTATAGTGATTATCTTATTAATAACAATAGCACCTTGAGACACAATGTCACGAACAAAGTGATATCTGACATTAATATGTTTAGTTCTTCATGATACATAGTATTTTTGGTAAGTATATCGCACTCTGACTATTACAAAATACAATATAAGTATCCTACTGTAAACCCAAATCACAAACCAAATGGCTTCTTTCACTACTTCTTCTCTTGTCATATATTTTGTCTCTATGGTAGACAAAGAAACTGTAGACTGTAAAGTAGCCTTCCAACTAATGGCACAATGAGAAAGAGTGAAGACATAACTTGTCAGAGATCTTCTTCTATCCAAATCACCAGCATAATCGGAGTCCACATAACTAATAACATTGTAATTGGTATTAGAACTTCCATCATATACCTACCCAAAAATAGATGTATCATTCAAATATTGAAGTATCCATTTCACTACTTTCCAATGACTCTTACCAGGATTACCTATATATCTACTGACAACACCGACTGCATGTGAAATGTTTGGATAAGTACAAACTATAGTGTACATC
The DNA here is from genome assembly GCA_033030585.1 of Hippophae rhamnoides. Classification (NCBI taxonomy): domain Eukaryota; kingdom Viridiplantae; phylum Streptophyta; class Magnoliopsida; order Rosales; family Elaeagnaceae; genus Hippophae; species Hippophae rhamnoides. Next base: position 46,117,625 of record CM065430.1, on the reverse strand, counting down.
AAACTACCAACGATACTAGCATATGGAATCTGACACATGTACTACTCTTTTTGTTTTGACTGTGGTGATAAATCCAAAGAAAATTCTGAAATGCGCAGCTAACGGTGTACTCACATGTTTAGACTCTTTCATACCAAAAGTGTTCAAGAACTTTTTCAATATAACTTTTATGAGTCAAATAAAGTTTTCCCGCTTGTCTATCCTTGTAAATTTCCATGCCCAAAATTTTCTTCGTTGCACCCAAATCTTTCATCTCAAACTCACCACTCAATTGAAACTTTAATTTCTGAATCTCAAACTTATTCTTAGAAGCAATAAGCATATTACCTACATAAGTAACAAATAGATAGATGAACCATCATGAAATATTTTATGATAAACACAACTATCATAATCACTCTTAGAGTAACCATGGTCAATAATAAAAGAATCAAAAAACTTATACCACTATCTAAGGGATTGCTTCAACCTATATAAATACTTTTTCAATAAACAAACATGATCTTCCTTACCTGGAACAACAAACCCCTCTGGTTGATGTTCCTCAAGCTCACCATGTAAGAAGGTTGTCTTGACATCAAGTTGTTCTAATTCCATGTCAAATAATGCAACCATAGCAAGTAACATACGAATAGAGCTATGTTTCACAATAGGTGAAAATACTTCATTGAATTCAATACCTTTCTTCTAACAATAACCCTTTGCAACAACACGTGCCTTAAACCTAGCTACTTCAACCTCAAGTATACCTTCTTTTTTCTTGAAGACCCATTTTTTTCCAACAATCTTCTGACCCTTAGGCGGTTTCACCAATTCCCAAGTATGAATCTTATGAAGTGATTGAATCACTTCATTCATAGCAATTAACCACTGAACAGACTCATTACAAGTGACAAGTTCATGATAACTAGAAGATTCATGCACCTTAATAGACTCTTCCATAGACAATGCAAAAGAACCTAAGTCTACATCTACGTACCTCTAAGGGCATCAAATCTCTCTTATTCCTTTACCCTTAGCGATACTATATAGTTACTCATATTGCTCTTCTGTTACATTATGAGCAGAATTGTCTATCTTATCCACATATGGCTTATCTGAAGTGCCCTTTTGCACTTGACTAGGAGCTCTACTCTCAAGCTCCACCTGCTCACTAACACCGTGGTCTTTACTTGCAATAATAGACTTCCTTTTCTTTTTCAACATGGAAAACTCATCAAACTTAATATCTCTACTAATAAAAAATTTAGGTGACTTAGTTTCAACATATTATAATCTATAACCCTTCACCATAGAAGGATAACCCAAAATATGCATTTCAATGCCCTAGGCTTAAGTTTACAATCATTAATATGAGTATAAACAGGACAACCAAAAAATTTCAAATCAGAATAATAAGCATAAGTACTAGATAATACCTCAAATGGAGTCTTCAACTCAATTGTAGTTAATGGAGACTGATTCCCTAAATAGCAAGCATGTTTACAAGCTTCAGCCCAAAAGGATTTATCCAAGTTAGCTTGAAAGAGCATACAATAAGCTCTTTCTAAAAGAGTCCTATTCATACATTTTGCTACTCTATTTTACTATGGTGTATGACGCATAGTACGGTATCTCACTATGCCATTTCTTTCACATAACTCATTAAATTGACTTTCACAAAATTCCACACCATTTTCAATCCTCAAATGCTTGATTTTCTTACCTATTTGATTTTATATACAAGGCTTGAATTTTACAAATTTTGAGAACACATTGTTCTTGTTCTTTATAAAATATACCCAATCATGATGGGAGAAGTCATCAATAAAAGTCAACATATACCATACACCACCCTTAGACACAACATGAGAAGGATCCTAAAGATCTGAATGAATATAATCAACAATAGCTTTTGTTTAATGGATAGTTATACTGAACTTGACCTTGTGATGTTTTTCATAGACACAGCGATGAGTGCTCAAAAAACACTAAAATTACCATGATTTTATGCACATTAATTGATTAAAAATATATATATTTATATGTTTTATCATATATTTATATAAATTTGTCTTTTTCGGAATCACGGGTATTTTTATTGTTTTTCAGGTATTTTCGCTTAAAAACGTCACTTAAAGACTCAAAAAGGAATACTGGAAGCAATACATCACAAATATATTAATAAATAAATGGGGAAAGGTCAACAAATATGGAAAAATTGGACAAAATGGGTCGAAAAGGTCAAAAATGTCAAAAAGGAGAAAATCGCGCCTGGAGCAGCCCACCCCCCTTCTCTTCACTTCAAAAAACACCTCAAAACACACTTCTCTCTTCTTTCTTTCTCTCCATTTCTTAGTTTTTAGATTTTTTTAGTTTTTCTTATGTTTTAGCTAGTTTCTCTTAGTTTTAGAGTTCTTCCCTCTTTGGGAAGAACTAGTTATGTTTTTGTAATTTATTAGCTTTTTGATTCAATAAATGGGAGTGCAAATTCCGTTTGGAGGTTTTCTAGCTACGGGAATAGCATCGAAGTACTATAAGGATTTTATTTTCTTTGTAGTTATTTTTTATGCTTATTTCTTACATGTTATATTTAATTTGTTTGTAATTAAATTTAACTGTGCTAGCTGTTTGTAAAAATGATATAATAATAACGTTGTTATGCTTGCGAAATATTAAATAGGTAAAAATCTCTAAAATGAATTGATTTTATTTTTATTCAAGATTTTATATTAATAATGTTAGAGAGAAATATATTATTTTTCATTACAAACTTAAATCTCAAAATTAGATTTTAACGTTTAGTTATCGATTCGATTTAGAGTAGTGCTCTTTTATTTGTTGGTACAATCGCCGGTAGTTAGAGTGAAGCTCTATTTCAAAAGTTTTTATAAGAATTATTATCTCGAAAATGTATTGACAACATGTTTTCGGTAGTAGTTTTAAAACTTGAAAGTTAGTACTCGGATAACTAAATTCTTAGGTTTAATTTGGACACCTTGAATAAAGTTTAAATTGTCTAACCCCACCAAAGGTGGCATTTAAATGGTTCATTTTCAATCTCTTAGAAAAAGGAATTAATTTAATTAACCAAATTAGTTATCAACCCCACCCATAGGTGTTAATTGATTTGTTTAGTTAACAAAGAATATCTAACCTCACCAAAGGTGGTATTCATACAAAAAGGGAGAATCAATAAATATCAATTCATATCTTTAATAACCTAGATAATATGAGCAAGCATAATTAACTTAGTTATTATATCCATAAATACTCCACTATTTATAAAAGATAAAATTTGCATGAATGTTTATTGAATCTATGTTTAATTTTATGTTAGTAGATTAAAAACACAAAACCCCAAAATATCGTGACAGGATGTTTAGGATTTAATTTCGTTTTTAAAAGTTTGAATAATAAATTAAAAACCACATACATTCCTTCCTTAGATCCACCTTGGGAGTATACTTATCATTTTCTACGAAATGATTCGTGCACTTGTGAGAGTTTTATAAATATAAAACCAAAGTATTGGCAGGATCGGCGATGCCAGTTTTCGCTCATCAAAGTTTTTGACAATCCCGATTCTGCTCATCACACAGTACTTACAAAAATCAAGCTTCCCAATTTTCTGACCACCAAGAAAATCCTGCTTGCTCAAAATAGACATTTCTGCCTCATTCATATTCCTTAACTGCATATGCCATAATCGAGTTGTATCTGAATCTTGATCTGATGAGGACAAAACTGAAACACTTCCAATAACAACGCTACCTTGAAGCACATAGAGGCCATGCGACAATTGCCCTTTAATAACAACGAGAGCACCCTTACTAACTCTTAAAACTTCACCTTTAGCTATATACTTGTAGCCTTGTTAATTAAGAGTACCTAAAGATATCAAGTTCTTTTTCAAATTTGAAACATGGCGAACATCTTTCTAAGTCCTAACAATACCATCATGCATCTTAATTCGGACAGTACCAATACCAAAAACCTTGTAGGACACATTGTTTCCCATCAAAACAACAGCCTCATTAATAGATTGATAATGAGCAAACCAATCCCTACTGAGGCACACATGGTAAGTGAAACTTGAATCAAGAATCCAAACATCTCCAAGAGAACTAATAAATACTGATAGAACATTTTCACCATTAAAACCAAAACAATCTAGAACACAAACAACATCATTAATAACAGAAGAAATTGTGGTAGATTTTTCTTTACCTTTGAGTTTTAGACAATTTACTTTCCAACGCCCGTCTTGACGATAATAGTTGCATTTATCTTTCTTTTTTTCTAGATTTAGATCTAGACTTGCCTCTATTATTGCCTGTACCTTTTTCTTGATTTCTACCTGTAAAAAATAAACCACTTATATTATCATTATTGCTTGTAGACACTTTTTTCTTCAACTCTCTAGAATTCAAAGCTGCTTTGACATCCTCTAACGAAATAATGTCTCACTCATATAGCATGGTATCAAAAAAATGTTCAAATGAATGAGGTAAAGAACATAATAGAACTAAGGCTTGATTCTCATCATCAATTTTAACACCTCCATTTTTAGATCACAAATAATTTTAGTAAATTCATCAAGGTGATTGTGTAAAAGTGTATCTTTTGACATTTTGAATGTATACAAACGCTACTTCAAATATAACCGACTTGTTAAAGACTTGATAATATACAAATTCTCCAATTTAAGTCATAACCCAATGGGAGGCTTAACTCCAACTTTGCGTAGTACCTCATCAGACAAGGATAACTGAATAGAACTGAAAGCATTTTCCAATATCAATGCATCTTTTTCTTCATCAGTCAATTTTTCTGACAACTTGTCTTCAAGTGTCTTAACGAGCCATTCTTTAAATAATACAATCTACATCTTCATTCACCATAGATTAAAATCATTCCTACCATTGAATTTCTCAATTTCGTATTTTTTTTCCATTACAGAAAACCCAATATTAAATAAACAGAAGCATAACCCAAAAAATATGAAACCAATTAGATAACCAAAAGCTCAAGAATAAATCCAAAATAGCAAACTTGATCAGTTCCAATAAATAATATAATAACTCAATACTCTAATACCAACTTGTTATAAATTAGCACTAGCAAAAACGAAGTTCGGGGTCAATTTGGTTGCACAAATATATAATTATGGGTAACACCAAGCTAATAAGCAATGAGAAAAATAAATGACACATAATGATTTACGTGTTTCGACTTTTTAATGTGAAAAGTCTACTCCACTGATGACGGCATACCGAAGAAAATTCACTAATAATCAAATGAACATACAAATACTAATCTTCATATATTCACAAAATTATACCAAAATCCAAATACTCCACCAAAAAATATCTCCTTCTAATTTACTGGTAATATACAACAAGATACTTTAACAAACTTTATATTTAATCAAATATTATCATACAAATGAGATGGAATATAAATTAGTGGCAACAGCGACACGAAACTGACGGAAGAAGTAGCAAGGCAGCATGCAGCAGAACTCCTCTTCTTCTTTGTTGCATGCAAGTCTTAGTTTTTTTTCTGGCAATAGAATAGTTATGCTATCTATTGTTTTCTCAACTTTGGCTGCTTACATCTACACTTCTCCCAGGAACAAAAATATATATATATATATATATATAGAAGAAGAAGAAGTGAAAGGATTTAATATATGTGTTTTAGAGCCTATTATTGTTTTGGGCCAATATTTAACATGTAATCTTATTCAATTTTATTCTTCTTTATTTATTTAAAAATATATAAATATGCTAATAATATATTAAACAATAAGAGAAAAAAATATATGAAAACATGAAAAACATGTAAAATATATAAATGAGTATATATGATGACTCTATGAAAGTAGAGTCATTAGTGTACTTTTTTACTTAATATTTACTTATTTTATTCAATAAATGGTATTTTTATAACCAAAAGTATTAAAATATGAACTTTTTAGTGAAAAGGGGTGAAAATATAATTTTTGGAATTTTTTGAGATGTTTTTAAAAGTTTTATGGATTTTTTACTCAGAGTCAATCAGAAGCTACCATGTGGCCTACCATGCAAGTAGAGGAGTTGACTAGACAAGTCACGCAAGTAGGAATATCGAATAATGTGTTAGGAGGAAGAACTGCATGGCACATGTCAGAACGGTGTTCAATCCGAGTTCGGAGATCGATCAACTCGCCTTGCCACATGTCGCCATGCCATTGATCCTGGCGTGTTAGGAGGGCACTACACCATCTGTTTCTATGAATCACATTGCAATGCATGACGACGACTCAATGAGCGTTGACTTTGACTAGTCCCCCTACCATGCGTCATGCTCTAATTCACCCAGTAAATTTCATGTGCCACATGTTGTGTTGTGATTAGTTGGCATTGTCATTTTTGCTTGTTTCGATCTCTGCCCTTGATCTAACGATCTAGATCGCACCTGAGCTATATTTATGCCCCTAATCACCCCATAAACCCTAAAGAACCATCATTAGCATAATTTTGGTCAATTTTTAGAGTTGAAAAGAGAGAAAAATACATAAACATTTTAAGAGAGAACACAATTTTGGTAGAGATTCAAGAGGAGATTAACACTAAAGTTCAAGGGATTGATTGTATTTCTTCTCCTACTCTTTTCTTTATCAATTTTTATATCTTATAAAAAACTATGAGTTTTATGAACACAATTAAATGTAAATTTATTAATATAGAGATATTATGAACCCAATTTTTACCATTTGATTATCCAATATTTTACTCCAATTATAATTATAATTTAATTTTATGATATTAATTGTTTGACTAATAATTTATCTATAGATTTAATTAAATAGATTTGAGAGAATTATTTAATTATTTGTCTTGATTAAATAACATGCATAGTTTTTAAGCAAAGATGTATGATTCTTATATATGTGATCCATAATTGATGAACTTAATTCGTAGTATGTAATTTAATTAATATGAGAGTGTGATTAAATTAATTATTATATGATGTGTAGTTTAATTAAAAGAGGAATACATGTTAGGTTAAATTCAATTGATAATATAATTAATTGATAATTATATTGGAGGGATTTAAGCAATTTGCATGTTTAAAAAATTGAGAGATTAAGTATTTTTGGATATTTTCTCGTATATATTTTTAGTTACCAAATATGATTTAATTAATTATTAATATTTACTTTTAATTATTTTTATTTTTCTTCCTTAAAATATAAAAACACAATAAAAATTATTTTTCATTTTTTTTAGTTTTAAAAATTAGTTTCTAATAAAATAATTTATGTATGAACGATATTTTTTTATCATTATATTACTTGTTACGATACATATATTTGTGTATTTATTGCACACAATTTGTATGACGATTAATATAATATAGGTTCGAGAGTGCTGATGCTCCCTTTTGTTCAAGTTTCATGTATTATTTAGGATCATTATTTTAAAAAAATATTCTTAAATTCTTCTTATTTTGAAAAAAGTATTTGTTAAAAATAAAGTAACTTTTAATATAATTTTTTTAAAATAATATATTAATACATGTTAAAAAAGAAATTATATTATTTTAATAATTATTTATTAAAATATTATTTTTCTATGAATTAATAAAAATGTAAAATTTTAATAATAATAAAATAATAATTAATATAAATTTGTACGAATAATATTTTTTTAAGATAAACAACGTACTAAGGGAACAAATGGAGCATATTTGTTTATTATTATTATTATTTTATTTTAATATTTTTTAAATTATTTTAAATTAAATAATTTTATATTAAATTTTATTATTAAATATATTAAAAGCTGATGTTTTAATAACATCACTGTAAAAATAATATTTATAAAAATTAAAATAATATAATATATTATTAATTAATCTCTATTTTCAAAAATGTAAAACGGATGACGCTATTTATACAATAATAATTTAATTTATAAAACGACCTTCCTCCCTAAAAAATAAAAGCAAGAACAAATTGTTGGAAGAAGTACAGTATAATATACCCTTCGATTATATCACATATGTTGGTCAAGCCTAGAACTGTAATAGGTGGGTGGAGTCAACCCATTTACATCTCGACTTGATTAGTCCCAACATGTATCCCCACCAGTTTAACAAATGAGTTAGACGCATTGACCACCAAACAATCAACCCAAATCCAGGCCCAGGTTCGTTCACGATTATTATTCAAAAATTCAGTTAACCCTACTCATTTAATAAACAAGTCCAAGACAAATTAACACAACTAGGAATGGGAGGAGAGGGATAGAAATATTTATATTAATAATCATAATTATTTTCTATCAATTTTAAATATATTTAATTAATAAATATTAATTATAAATTGATAATATTTTTTTATGATTTAAACACGTTTTTTATTTTTTAATATTTATTTTAAAATATATTTAATTTTAAGAAAATAAATCTTAAAATATTATTTTTTTACTATATTATTTAAAATATCATACATTAATTTTTATTTTTTTTAACTATTTAACACATTTTATAAGTAAAATATAAATATATAAAAATAAATATAAATAAAACTTAATCTAATAATTTTAAATATTATATATTTTATAATTAAAAGTATATTTTTATTATTCTTGAAAAAAAATTATCAAAATTTTAAATTACTTACAATTAACATATCCATCCTTAAACACAACCAATTTAATATAACCCAAATCCATTTAGAAGCTTTAAAGTATACAATAAATCAAATCCTCACAATTTAACCAATTTATAATCCAATCTATCCATAAGATTTATAATTTGATACTAATCCACGTTATAATCATCCGATCAAATTTAATCTATTGTATAAATAAATTAATTAGAATCAATCTATACAATCCTTTAAGATAACATAATTTTTTTAAATGAAAAATTATGAAAATTTAAATCCACTAATAAATCCACATATTTGCTTGATAAATACATCCACATTTGTTTGAATTTGAGAAACTAATATGTATTATATTACAAATAAAAATAAATAATTAAAAAATATGAAAAGATAGTAAATGTCAGATTAAATTATGTTTATTTGAAAATTGAATCTACGCATTTTGTGAGAAACTAAAAGACTCACCTAATTTATTTTGTTGTAAGTTACCATGTAATAACTAATAATAAAATTATTTAATAAAAGATAGCATATAATTTATACCAAAATATATTAAAAAATAAATATTTTAAAACATACAAATCAGATTGGACATATTCTAATTTAAAAATACTAAATCATAATTCAGTTCATAGCAAATTTTAAAATTCTTCATACAATCTAATCAAATTGAAACCATTCCTAACACTTCAAATAGAGACCTATTAAATCAACTAATTTTTTATAAACCCCTAAAAGTTGAGTTTGCGTGAACTTTAAGAGTTATGTCAAAAATTGTCGATCCTAGTCAATCCTGCCTTTTAGCCGTACTTGATATCGTTCGAGACTATAAATAAATAAAGCTTGATTGAACCAATGTATACGTACAATTATCTACAAATATGGGACAATTTATCCATTTAATAAAAAAGGGACTACCAGCGATTGTTAGGTTCTTCGACAAAAAGAAATATCATGTGGCTAGTGCAAAAACGAGGATAACTTGGTTATACACATACATAATCAAATATTTACATATCATTTACATAGGCATAATATTCATTTATATACAGAATATACATAAACAAAATATATGTACATATGTACACACTATATACAACTAACATATTGTTTTAAAACCAATTTAATCATGCTACTCTCGACTTCAATATCAATACAGAGGAGGAGATCCGACTCACCTCATTAATCTGTCAGTAATTTTCTGATTATGCATGCTAGCACCCTAAAACACACCAAAAATTTACTAACAGCAACACTGACGCGCTTCAGCACCAAATTAATCTGTGGGAGTCTTAGTACTCCCAACTTGCAACTTTAAAGAACATGAAAATGTATGGACTACATGGATCTCAGAACAATACGATAAACGTGCAAAACATAATAGTCTAACACAACTACTCCAGGAAGGGGCAATTTCACATGGAACTAATGCAACAATCTTTATAAACCACGTTTAACTTTTCTGGTGAAAGGCCGCCAATAGAGGAAAACAGAAACAAAAAAAACTTCTCTTTATTTTTAGTAAGAGTAATGTTAGATATTCTAACTTCAAATGATGTTACTAACTCCCCTAGCAAAGTATAATATGTACGTTCACATCCATTAAAAAAAAAGAGCATCACTAGCATGTTTTTTGTAAGTAGTGCCCCAACCCCCTGAATGTATAGTCTGGCTCTACCACTGCCTACGGCATTATCTAATTATTTCATATAGTAATTTGCAGAACACAACATGGGCACTTGAATTGAGGTGCAATTAAGAAACTTGAAACGCGGGAACTAAGCTACTTATATAATGTGCTCAGACAGGCATCTGCTTCTTGTACCAATTATCATCTACATGCTAGAAATGCAGCTAGTAATTCAGTAAACCATAGATGCAATATCTAAAGCATGGTTATCAATAATTTGCCGGGTTCATTTGCATCAATGGGCACAGCTCGAGGTTTTCCAATAACTTGATAATCTAAAAGCGCTATAAATCCTTAAAATTGATCACAACACATTCATTAACAACAAGCCATCGCATACAACTTTACTGACTGTAACCTATGCGACACAGCATATAACATGTTTCCTTGGATAATTCCATAATCTAGAATACCAGCCATTAGATTTATAATTTCCATTAAAAAAAGGTTAAACATGTAGCTGAAATGGTCACTTAAAAATAATTAAATTCACCAAAAATTGGAAGACACAAAAGCATGAACACATTGGAAAAAAAATCTTACATACGGGGTGGATAAAACTGTCTATGAACCAACGCCAAGAGGAAAACAATCCATTAGCTCAAGTTATAGAAAAAGAGATTCAACAATATGGACTAGTTATCCTCGTTATACAAGAACAAGCATCAATCTAATTGGTACTAGTGGTCAAATACTACCTGGAATAGTGCTTGAGTGATACGAGCAACATCTGCTCGAAATGCTCCTAGGTGCAGCACCGGGCGAGATGGCGCATGAGGGTGCATGACAGCGCACGCATAAGTAGGCACACGTGGGCACAGAAGAGGACCACGAACGACACTGAAGTGCAGGCAACACACACCACGGGGACCACCGAATAAAGCATTACAGATAGGGTTATAATTCAGTTAGGAATGTCAAAATTAGTTAGAATATTATCCTTACAATTCCATCCATGTAAGGCTATATATAAAGCCTCTTGAATTTAGTAAAGGAATATAAGAAATATATTAAATCAACACACTCTCTCTCTCTTTCAGTTTTCTCTTCTTCCTCTCTTCTCTTCTCTACAACATCCTTATCAGTGGTATCAGAGCCGGTTCCGACTATGGATACTCGAGACAAGTCTAATGTTGAGTTTCGCAATGAGGTCATGGAAACTCTAGCACGACACGAAACAAATGTCGATTGAGTCGATGCCACCGTGCATGTAGTGCTCACCGAGCTGTAGACATTGCGCGCTACTCGCAACTCACCTGAGGGTAATCCTTTCGGCCAAGATGAAACCATGCACTCACACCCTCACACTTCTCGATCAATCCCTAAGAACCCTCACCCCCACCTGAAGCTATCATTCCCTAGGTTTGCTGGTGAGAATCCCACCAGGTGGATTTACAAAGCCGAGCAATACTTTGAGTTCACTAATATTACTCCCTCTTAAAGATGATTAGTTGTGTGTGTATTAGGTGTCAAACACTAACTGAATATATTAGTTGTGTATTAGAGGTCTTAGTTGTGTATTAGGTGTATGTCTAACTTTGTATATAAATAGGTAGTGTCTTTGAATGAGAATGGAAGAGTGAATTCTGAGTTTTACATGATATCAAAGCATTTGGGTTACAAAATTTGGGAATTTTTTTTTCGTTCAAATTAGGGGCTGATTTTGGGTAAACACAAATTAGGATTTGGTGCATTTTTGAGTTCCAACTCGGAACACCCTTTTGGGGTGCACATTTTTTCTCACCGTCGACACAGGGAGGAATACCAACTGCCGACCAACCAAACCCCGACGTCTGGCCACCAGATGAGCCGCGAGTGAGCCACACGCGCCACCTTGACTTTCTGTCAAAATTTCCACACGTCTCACCGCCGACACAGGGGGAAAGAACAGCCGTCGACCGGCCAAACCCCGAAGTCCGGTCACCAGACGAGCCGTGAGTGAGCCACACACGCCACCGCGACTTTCTATCAAAATTTCCACACGTCTCACCGCCGGCACAGGGGGAAAGAACAGCCGTTGACCGGCCAAACCCCGAAGTTCGGTCACCAGACGAGCCGCAAGTGGGCCACACGCGTCCGTGCAAAATTCTTCCTGGCCGATCTCGTGTCGCTCTCCGTCATTCCCCTGCGTCATCTGTGGTGGTTTGGCACTCATCGCTTGTGATTGTTCAGGTTTGGGTTTTCCAATTTTGTGTTCTTGTTTGCTGCGTGTTTGGTCGCTGCTGATTGTTTGTTCCTTTGCTCGCTATCTTGTCATTTGTAAGAGTTATGGCTGAAAATATAATATTTTAACGGATATAGTGCCTGTGATGTCTAAAATCACGAACTATAAGCTCAATGGCTCGAATTATTTGGCTTGGAGCAAGACCATTCGAATTTATTTGAGAAGTATAGAAAAAGATACTCATTTGACTAATGATCCTCCTAAAGATGATTCAAAGCAGACATGGCTTAGAGACGATGCTCGCTTATTTCCGGTTGACCCTAGGATATTTGGTAGCACTTGTTTTGTTCGGGATGTTCGTCCGCATGTTACTAAATTAGATCCCAAGTCTTTGAAGTGTATCTTACTTGGTTATTCTCGTCTCCAAAAAGGTTATAGATGTTATTGTCCTAGTCTTAACAAATATCTTGTCTCCATTGATGTTACCTTCATGGAAGACACACCCTATTTTTCGTCTTCTCCTCCTCCTGCATGTCAGGGGGAGGATGACGATTTGTTAGTCTATTCTATCACATCATCTGAACCTGTCTCTGATCCAGTTCCTGTTAGGCCTCCTATAACTCAAGTCTACTCCAGACATAGACCTTTTGATTCATGTCCTGCACCTGCTCCTTCGTCATCAAATCTAGTCTTGAACGATGATCTTCCTATTGCATTACGTAAAGGTAAACGTCAATGTACTTATCCTATTTCTTCTTTTGTTTCGTATAATTTCTTGTGGTCTTCCTCTTGCTATTTTATTGCTTCTCTTGATTCTATTTCTATCCCTAAAACTGTTCATGAAGCCATATCTCATCCTGGTTGGCATCATGCAATGATCGAGGAAATGAATGCGTTGGATGACAATGGTACTTGGAACTTGGTTGATTTATCTTCAGGGAAACAAGCTATCGGATGCAAATGGGTGTTCACAGTTAAGGTTAATCTAGATGTGGCAGTTGCTCGATTAAAGGCCCGTCTTGTTGCTAAGGGATATGCTCAAACCTATGGAGTGAACTATTCTAACACTTTTTCTCATGTTGCTAAATTGACATCTGTTCGGTTGTTTATTTCTATGGCAGCTACTCACCATTGACCTTTGCATCAACTAGATATCAAGAATGCTTTTCTTCATGGTGATTTTCAAGAGGAGGTGTTTATGTAGAAACCTCCTAGTTTTGTTGCTTAGGGGGAGTCTAGGCACGTTTGTCGTCTCTGCAAATCTTTGTATGGTTTGAAACAGAGTCCCCATGCTTGGTTTGAAAAATTTAGTCAAACTATAGAAACGTTTGGTATGATGAAAAGCAAGTCTGACCATTCTGTGTTCTACAAACAATCAGAAGCTGGTATCATTCTTTTAGTTGTGTATGTAGATGACATTGTTATTACTAGAAGTGATACTACGATAATTTCATCTCTTAAGTCTTTCCTACATACTCAGTTTCACACGAAGGATTTAAGGATGCTAAAGTATTTCTTGGGTGTTAAAGTCACAAGGAGTAAAAAAGGTATCTTTCTATCTCAAAGAAAATATGTCCTGAACTTGTTAACTGAGACAGGAAAATTAGGAGCAAAACCTTGTAGTGCTCCAATGACTCCGAACATCCACCTTACAGGAGATGGAGAACTCTTTAAAGATTCTGAGAGATAACGAAGGGTGGTTGGAAAGCTGAATTACCTTACCATAACTCGTCTAGATATTGCATATTAAGTCAGTGTTGTTAGCCAATTTATTACATCCCCAACAGTTCATTATTGGGCAACGTTAGAGCAAATTTTGTGTTACTTGAAAGAAACACCTGGATGTGGCATCTTGTATGCAAATCATGGACATACTCATATTGAATATTTTTCAGATGCAAATTGGGCAGGTTCCAAAGTGGATAGAAAATCCATATCAAGCTATTGTATTTTCATTGGAGGAAATTTGGTCTCATAGAAAAGTAAGAAGCAAAATGTATTGTCACGATTGAGTGCAGAGTCAGAATATAGGACTATGGCACAATCTGCGTCTGAGATAATATGGATATATCAGCTCTTGGATGAAGTAGGTCTTAAAACTTCAGTACCAGTGAAATTGTGGTGTGATAACCAAGCTGCTCTTCATATTGCTTCTAATCCTGTGTTTCATGAGCGAACTAAACACATTGAAATTGATTGTCATTTTGTTCGCGAGAAAATTCAGCAAGGTTTGATTTCTACAGGATATATGAAGACTGGAGAACAATTAAGAGATATCTTCACGAAAACATTTAGTGGGTTCGGGTTGATTATCTTTGTAACAAGTTGGGCATGATTAATATCTATGCTCCAACTTGAGGGAGAGTGTTAAAGATGATTAGTTATGTGTGTATTAGGTGTCTAACACTAGGTGAATATATTAGTTGTGTATTAGGTGTCTTAGTTGTGTATTAGGTGTATGTCACCTAAGATTGTCTCTAACTTTGTTTATAAATAGGTAGTGTCTTTGAATAAGAATAGAAGAGTGAATTCTGAGTTTTACACTCCCGACCACCTTGAAGGCATTACATTACAATGGCACCGATGGCTCACAAAATTTCATGGGCCGTTCACATGGGAAGAGTTCACCAATACTGCATAACTAAGGTTTGAACCCACTAACTATGAGGACCCTTCAAAGGCATTGTGTGTCACTTGAAACACACCACTAGTGTTGCAGCATATAAGGAATCCTTTGAAAAACTTTCTTACCAGGTAGATGGTTTACTTGAGTAATTCCTAATTGGTTGCTTCATCGTTGGATTGAGAGATGATATTCGTATTGAAGTTAAAATCAAGCAACCTATAACATTGGTTGATGCCAGGTGTGGCTAGGCTGATTGAGGAAATAAATTTTTTACAAAAGAGATCAACACCAGCACTCGTTACCTCGTTATCAGCTGCCAACAATACAACAATACAGACCAAACCACCAACTAACACCACAATTGGTATGTTAGGACCACCACGCCCTATTCCAGCTCAACCAGTAGCCTTTCGAAGACTTACCAACCAAGAAGCACGAGAACGACAAGAGAAAGGATTGTGTTACTACTATGATGAAAAATTTGCTACTAGCCATCGCTGTGCACGACCAAATCTATTTATGATAAAAGATTCGACCCAAAATTACACAGATGACAGTGAGGAAACTATATACCAGAACAAGAAGATCAAGAAGCGATACCCAAAATCTCTTTCCATGCCATAACAGGCATTGAACACCTACAGACCATACGTATTATGGGAAAACTAAGGAATAAAAAGGTATTGGTACTGATAGATGGAGGAAATACACATAACTTCGTTGATCTGGCCTTAACTTCTCAATTTGGATTGCCAATAACCCAGGGTAAGAAACTAGAGGTAATGGTAGCTAATCGTGAGAAAATAGAGTGTGTTGGACAATACTATAACCTCACTCTCACCATTCAAGGTTATCCAGTGATTGCTGGCTACTATGCTCTTCCAGTGGTAGCATGCCAACTGGTCTTAGGGGTTCAATGGCTTGAAACCCTTGGCCTCATCTTGATTGATTACAAGAAACTGACCCTTAGCTTCACTACAAAAGGAAACTCTCTAACATTCCAAGGGCTAAGGAGAGCCAACATTGCAGATCTAAGAAATAAAGAATGCAATGACTTAAAAGGCATAGGGATGTTCCTCCAGATAATGCCAGTTATCAGTCACAAGGAGCAGAGGCCAATGCATACCCTCTTGAGATAAGTAAACTATTGGACAAGTTTCCTCAGGTATTTGGATCTTCCACCTGCTTACCTCCTAAGAGAGTACATGACCACATACCTTGCAACCTAGCTCTGGACCAGTGAATGTTCGTCCCTATCGCTATCCTTATTATCAAAAAACTAATATAGAAAAGATGATGCAAGAACTCTTATCCCAATTGATAAGGCCAAGTAATAGCCCTTTTTCCTCACCAATTTTTGCTAGTTAAAAAGGCATATGGAGCCTGGAGGTTTTGTGGACTATCGAGCTCCGAATGCAATCACTATCAAAGACAAATACCTTATACCTGTCATTGATGAATTGCTGGATGAACTTGATAGGGTCAAAGTTTACTCCAAACTAGATCTTCATTTAGGGTACCATCAATTAAGAGTTCAGGAAGATGACACCCATAAGACAACATTCATAACATATGAAGGTTATTATGAGTTCCTAGTGATGTCATTTGAGCTGACCAATGCCCCCAACCACCTTCCAAAGTCTCATGAATAATATCTTTCGACCCTTCCTCAAGAAATTTGTTTTGGTCTTCTTTAATGATATCCTAGTATACTCCAACTCATGGGAGGACCATAGTTTGCATTTACAAATTGTCCTACAATTACTAATGACTAACAGTTTGTTTGCTAAACAATCTAAGTGTCAATTTGGTGTATTCTTTGTGCTATCATGGAATGGCCAACACCAACCACAACAAAAGGAATTAGAGGATTCCTTGGATTGGCAAGGTATTATCGAAAGTTCATTCGTCATTTTGGGAGATTAACTACACCTTTCAATAGCTTATTGAGTATGAAAGGGTTCCAATGGAATGAGGCTATAGCAATGGCTTTTCAGCAATTGAAAGAGGCTTTAACCTCCCCTCCCATCCTACGTTTACCAGATTTCTCACAATATTTTGTGATCGAATGTGATGCCAGTGGCATTGGCCTCGGGGTAGTTCTCACCCAAGAAAATAGGTAAGTGGCTTATTTTAGTGTTGCACTCAAGGGATCAACCCTAGCACTATGTACCTATGAGAAGGAAATGCTAGTTGTTGTTAAGGCTATCAAGCTATGGGGCCCATACCTACTAGGAAGACCATTTACCATATGCACAGATCAAAAAAGTCTCAAGTAATGAATAACAACACCAGCACAGGCATGTTGGTTGCCTAAACTTCTTGGCTATGATTATAAAATTAAGTATAAAAAGGGGACTGAGAATCAGGCTACTGACTCATTGTCTAGAGTGGTAGAGTTCCAATTCCTATCTATTTCCCAACCCTAAGCAAATTGGTGGTCAATTCTCAAACAGGAGGTCCTGTAAGACCCTTTTTATGAGAAGTTGATAACCAAAACTTCCTCTTCGGATGCCTTCAAGATGTGCCAACATGATGGGATATGGTTCAAAAAGAACAAAGCTTACCTAAGCTCATAGTCTTCTTTAATTCCAAAAATCCTAGTTGATTGACATTCATCACCAATTTGAGGGCACTTTCGGTTCCATAAAATACTATCTCAAATCAAACAGAATTTTTGTTGGTCCAATATACGCCAGAAGGTAAAGGAGTTCTTACGTATGTGTTAAGTATTCCAACACTTCAAAACTGATTGCATGAAACCAGTAGGGTTATTGTAACCCTTACCAATCCTTACCAAGATATGAGCTGAAATCTCAATGGACATCATTAAAGGACTACCACCATCAAAGGGAAACACAGTGATTATGGTAGTAGTGGATCGGCTGACAAAGTATGCCCACTTCATTGCCATGAAACACCATTTTACTGCCCTAATTGTAGCTAAGGCATTTGTAGCCAATGTGGTGCGCTTACATGGCATTCCAACATCTATAGTGAGTGATCGAGATAAGGCTTTCATTAGCTCTTTTTGGCGAGCATTGCTTCAACTACAAGGCACCCAATTATGCATGAGCTCTAACTACCATCCACAAACGGATGGCCAGACTGAAGTGGTCAATCGCACGCTAAAACAATATTTATGCTGCTTTGATGGGGATCAACCAAGGCAATGGGTTGAATGGATACCATGGGCTGAGTTTAGCTATAACACCTCAACACACTCGTCCACCAAAACAACTTCATTTGAAGCAGTTTATGGTATTCCACCCCCACATCTGTTAGCTTATGTTCCAGGCACCTGCAACATTTAGGCTATGGATGACTACTTGCATGATCGAGATATCACCATGCGTGATTTACGTAATAACTTTCTATAAGCTCAAAATCGAATGAAATGTCAGCCCGATCAACATAAAAGAGAGCTCTCCTTCCTCGAAGGGGATCATGTTTATCTAAAATTGCAACCATATCAACAAACCTCTATAGCTTTTCGATCATCCATGAAGCTGGCCCCACGCTTCTTTGGGCCTTGCAAAATTATTGAAAGAGTTGGTCTGGTGGCATATAGATTGACTCTTCCTCCTGACTCTCAAATACATAATGTATTTCATGTCAACACGTTGATGAAACACATGGGAACATTTACACCAAGCTCAATGCAACTACCTCCAATCTCTGATCATGCAACGATCATGCCTCAGCTTGAAGCCATTCTAGATCATCGTGTGATTCAAAAGAACAAATATCGACCTAAACATAAAACTTTGGTCAAATGAAAAGGAGCTCCAGCTGAAGAAGCCACATGGGAAAATAAATGACGTGTTTCTAAATCCTACCCTACTTCATCCTTGAGGACAAGGATTCTCAAAGAGAGGGAGAAATGATACGAGCAACATCTGATCGAAATGCTCCTAGGCACAACATCGGACGATAGGGTGCATGACAATGGGCAAGAAGGCATGCTGGGGTGCAGGGCAACGCGCATAAGTAGACGCACGTGGGGTACCACGAATGGCGCTGAAGTGCAGGCAACACACACCACGAGGACCACCAAATACGCATTGCAAGGAGGGTTATAATTAGGTAGGAATGTTAGAATGAGTTACAACATCCATGTAAGGCTATATAAAAAGTATCTTGAATTCAGTAAAGGAATATAAGAAATATATTAAATCAAGACTCTTTCTCTCCTTCATTTTTCTCTTCTTCCTCTTTCTCTTCTCTGCAACATCCTTATTATTGAGATTAATAAGCTTGACTAAAAAAATAAAAAAATAGACCACATGGATATTTAAAAAATAATAATTTAGTACTTCAATCCAATTCGATAGAAAACAAAAACTATTACAAGTAAACAGAGATTGGAAATGAAACCCTAACCGCAGAAAAATGAAAAAGGTTGAGAAAGCTACAAACCATGAAGCGAAGAATGGAGAGGATTTATTTGGAAAAGTTTTGTTGATGCTTAGAAGAAGAAGAAGAAGAAGCGTAATCAGGAAGGGAATAGATCAGAGCGGCAATCATGGCTCCTGGAAGAACCACGTGCTTGGACAACAACGCCATCTTCTTCACCAGTGGCTCACCCCTCATCAGCGCCATTTTTGCTTCAGAATTCTCAACACTGTGTCTCCACAAAGTTCACTCGATCAAGTCAATCTCGCCAAACCGAACACAATCTTGGGGCTTCTTTTTTATTTTTATTTGGTGAACGCTGGCCAATTCTGAAGATCCGATTGAAATATCGCATTCGACCCGCTGCTTACCTTTCAAAATGATAAATCGAGTTGGGTTGGGATTCTTATTACTCACTAATTAATGGGCCAGAACCAACTAAAAATGAAGCCCGTACCTCCTTTCTTTCAAATTTCAATAGCTCATCTCCCACAATTTTTAACCCAAATTGACTGACTACTAACAAAACAAAATCACAAATTTATCAAAATAGAAAAAATATAACAAAATTGATACAGTTTTAAAACATAATTTACAGTTGAAATATAATATTGTCTTTAACTCAACCTTTAACTAATGACTTCTTCAGCTCACACGTTAAGACAACGTATGCATGTTCCTAAAGCTAAAGCTACAAACGACATGAATCACCCAAAGCAACATCGACAACCTCATTGGAAATTTCTCAAAAAAAAAAAAACGATAGTGATTCCAAGAAAGTTCATGGATTTGGATCTTCGGCTTATAGTCTTCAAGTATTGTGATTTTAGTACAATCTTCACCGTAAAAAATCGATGGTGAATTGTGATTAGTTTAGTAGAGTCTTCAATTTAACCAACCAATTTTTCATCTGTTTCAATTCTAGTTTGTATTATGCGTTTCGTTTTGATGTGAACAAATCAAGAAAGTTCATCATTCTTCCAAAAACACACAAACAATGGCTCAAACATTGCTATCAGCTTAAAGACGAACCAGTGTGGAAAAAATGTTGAAGGAACTATCTCTTTCTTATCAAGCTCAAGAAGCGAAAACGACATGCAAAGACATTCGGATACATATACATTCAAAATCTGATACTTTTATGTAATTATCATTTAGATTAAAAAATTGTAAAAAATTCAATAATGAAGTAAAATAACTTCATACTTTATGTTTATAACTCAATCGCAATATTTAAAGGGCAAAACATGCATATTTAAACAAAGCAAAAAAAATCATCCTCAATGACCATAAAATATACTACTCGAAAACAATGTTGAATATTACTTGTATTTCAACGATTGTTAATATATTTTTTTACTCTTATTTGGTATATTATTTCAAAATATTATGATTGTATTTTGTAATTTTCTGTTCTATTATTTCTGTACAAGTGTATAGTATTTGTATACAAAAAAGGAAACGGAAAGTAAACAAATTATAACAATATTAATTTCCATTATTATTCTTGTCTGTTGATTATCTGCCATAATTCCTGCATTGATGTCTTCTTGTTGTCTGCCATATTACTCACATGCCAACACTCCCCCTCAAGGTGGTGCATATATGTCTCTTATGCCCAACTTGTCAAGTGAGTTGTAAAAGTTCTTTGCAGACACAGATTTAGTGAGTATATCAGCCAATTGATCTTCTGACTTAACAAATGGAAGCTTAATAATCTTTTCTTCAAGATTCTGTTTGATGAAGTTCCGATCCACTTCAACGTGCTTCGTGCGATCATGTTGAACTGGATTGTGAGAGATGGCAATGGCTGCTTTGTTATCACAAAATAAGTTCATTTCAGAGTTAGGAGCAACACCAATCTCAGTTAGGAGTTTTTTCAACCACAGGAGCTCACATATTCCCTTGACCATTCCCCGAAATTCAGCTTCAGCATTAGATAAGGTTTCTTCAATGCTACTTGGAATTTGACACGAGGAAAGTGTTTGTGCAAATACCCTGATAGGTTTTGATAACCTTTGAGTAGATACATAATTTGCTATTGGATACTTGGATTGTCGTTCTTCTCTTTCTGGGGAGTATCGATTTGGAGGTTTGCCTCAATTGTGTCTGAAAGGTAAAACATAACCAACATATGTATCTATAGCATTAGTTTGTAAAGGTGTGCTAGGATAACTTACCTCAGGAGTATTCTCAGCAGGATGATCATTGGGTACTAGGGAGTTGAAGGGTACATCAACCACTTCATCTTCTGGAGATTCAATTACTACTTCAGCTTTAGTTCTTGGAAGTTCACACTCGGGTCTAGATACTGGCTCCTCCATATGATTGGTGCGATCCGAGTATGTTGGACTAGTGTCTAATATTTCAACATCAAGCCAATTTCGTTCTTCACCATAACTCTCCTCCTGAAGAGTGGAATTGGATACCGGTGATGGAAAAAACCATTCTGATTCGAGGAAAGTGACATCCATGGTAATATAGGTTCTTTTAGTAATTGGATCATAGCATCGATAACCCTTTTTTTGTAAGCCATACCCCAAGAATACACATCGGACAGCACATGGATCCAACTTAGTCCGTTGATTTTATGGAGGTGGACAAAAGCAACATAACCAAAAATTCGGGGCGGAAGCATCAAAATAGTAGGCAAGGGAAAATGATCAGATAACACCTTTAATGGAGTCTGAAACTGTAAGGTTTTTGTGGGTATACGATTCAGTAGATACACTGCTGTAGTAAGAGCATCACTCCAGTATTTATTAGGCATATGTGCACCAATTAATAAGGCCCGAGCCGTTTCTAAAATATGCCGATTCTTCCTCTCCGTAGTCCCATTATGTTGTGGGGTTTGTGAACACGAGGTTTCATGGAGAATACCATGGTTGTCCAAGTATGTTCGGAATTGTTGATTAACATACTCCCCTCCATTATCAGACCTAAGTATCTTAATTTTTTCAGAAAATTGTGTCTGAACCATGGTGTGAAACAGGTGAAATGTAGCAAATACTTCATCTTTGTGTTTGAGAAGGTAAAGCCATGTCATTCGTGTACAATCATTAACAAAAATAACAAACCAACGATGACCTGATAACGTAATGACCGGGGAAGGTCCCCAAACATCAGAATGTACCAAGGCAAAAGGAGTTATACTTTTATTCATGCTCATAGGATAAGACGTCCTATGACTTTTTGCTAGGATACAAGTATCACATTTGAAATCTGAATGTGTGATATTTGAAAATAAATTGGGGAGTAGGTGCTTTAAATACCCGAATGATGGATGCCCAAATCTATGATGACATAGCCAAATCTGTCGTTCCTTGTTACCAGTAGTGTTTTGCATGTGATTGGCTCTTCCTGAACTGAGGTCATCCACATAATATAGCCCCCCCTCCTAGTACCACGCCCAATGATCTCCTTGGTGAGAATATCCTGTAGAAGGCAAAAAGTAGAATACATCAGTACTACACAGTTAAGATCTGAAGTAACCTGACTTACAGACATAAGTCGATTTGACAGAGAGGGTACAAGTGAAGTATTAGATAATGATAATGAAGGAGATAAGGTCACTGTTCTAGCTCCTATAACTGGATATGTGACCCTATTTGCATTGGCAACACGACTCCGTCTTGGCTGAGTTGTATTGGAGAGATCATTTGGGTCAAATGTCATGCGATCTGTACCTCCAGAGTCCAGAATCCAATCCTCCTTATCACTACGAGTAGAGATGTGAAATGCTTTACTTGAAATACCTGGATCCTGGGAAGATTCAGCCTGAGAAGTAAGGGATAGTGAGGCATTACTGGTAGCCACAGCGGCTCGCCTAGTGGTGTCCCGTTTCTTTCGTGCTTGAAGATCATTCCACCATTCTGGATACCCATGTAGTTTGAAGCAGTTTTCACGGGTGTGTTTGAAGTTTCCACAATGGCCATATTTCATGTCAAGAGATGGTGGATTTCCCATGGATTTCTTGCTACCCAAGGAAGTTCCTGTTTTTGGTGGCATTAGATTATAGTGTCCCTTGACCCCTTTAAAAGCCATAACTACTCCTGGTGTCGTATCTACACCTGTGATCATCACGGTCTTCCTGACCTCTTCCCGACGGACGAATCCATAGGCTTGTTCCACCTTAGGGAATGGTTTGATCTGAAGCACATCACTTCGAGTTTTATCCAATCTATCATCAAGTCCATCGAGGAAGGTATACACCCAATCTTCCTGTATGATGGAGTTGTATTTTTGTATATCAATCGCACATTCCATTGGATTAGGACGACAGAAATCAATTTCACGCCACAACCCTTGAAGGTCATTGTAGTATTTTTCAATGGATCCACCCGCTTGCTTCGTACGAGTGACTTGACGGCGAAGATCATACACTTGAGACGTGTCTGTCCCATCATAGTAAGTGGTAGCCACCGAATCCCAAACCTGTTTTGCAGTTGGGAATCGGATAAAATTTGCAATTAAGGAGGGGTCCATCGAATTGATCAACCATCCTTTAACAATGGAATTTTCAGTACGCCATCTCCTAAATGAGGGGTCAGTTTCAATGGGTTGCGGAAAATCCCCATTAATATATCCCAGTTTATCTTTGCTAGAGATATACATCTCCACCACCTGGGACCACAAGGCATAATTGGATCCTCCCAACTTGATACTAATGGGAGCAGTCGACGCTTCAGTTGATGGAGGTTGTGAACTGATCTGAGCTCTAGTTAGAACTTCCGTCATTTTCGCCGTCAAATCTTCCAACATGACATTGGTAGTTAAATCTCTAGATTCCGCCATGAAATCTAAATTTTTTTTTACAAAACAACCACTATATAAATGACAAAAAACCAACTTATAACCCTAACCCTAATTTTCTGTTCTCTCGTAGCGGCGCCTTTCTTCCTGCGCGATTTCAGCAAGATGGTCGAGCGTAGAAAAAAAAATTCCTTCCAAAGTCACGCAATTTCCTCTGCGTTCCTCATCGCAGTTTCGTCTATGTTCCTCAGCGCAGCTTCTTCTGCGCGTTCCAAACCCTAAGAGAAGTTCTAAACTCGCGCAGCTTCTTCTCAGCCAAAATTTCACAGCCCTTTTCTTCTTCTCTTCTCTCAGATTCTTCGTAGTGGCGCTTTTCTTTGCAGCAACTCTTCTCCTCTCGCAAACTGCCTCTATTACTGTTTTCTTCCCTTCATTCTCTGTTCGAAATGTTAGTTTCAAGAATACAGCACAAACCCTTTGTCACTGGTACCACCACCTATTCTGTTATTCTCAGGAACTGCATCAACTGCTGCTTGTGAGTACTTGGTTTCCAAGGAACTGCGCCAACGGATGCTATGAGTACTCAGTTTCCAAATGGGTCCGACCTGCTTTCTATGGTTCTTCGTTGAGTTGGTGTTGCGAATCACTTGACTCCTTGTAAGTTGTATGCAGATATTTTTTTATTTTTTTTGAAGTGTATCCTGTAATCTTCTATTGAATTTCTGAACAAATACAAGTGAAATAACTATCTTGCTTTCATTTCTGAAGTGCACCTGTTCGGTGTTTGAAACGGCTACAAGAGTTGAATATGAACTCAACCACTGTTTGGTGTTTGAAGGTAAAACAGTGGAGGATCCCTCCGTCCAACACACAAAGTTGCCGATGCTAAGGAGACGAACAGAGTAAAGTCAACCAGATCGGCAAAACAAAACCGAACAGAAACACCACCCCTGATCCTAGATCAGAAAGTGATCTGCCAAACCAGATTGGCCAAACAACAATCGTAAGAACAGAAAATTACGTTGTAACAGGTAGCAACGTAATTTTTATTTCTTTAGATAATCTGCTCTGATACCATGTCAAAATATTATGATTGTATTTCTATAATTTTCTGTTCTGTTATTTCTGTACAAGTGTATAGTATTTGTATACAAAAAAGGAAACGGAAAGTAAACAAATTATAACTATATTAATTTCCATTATTATTCTTGTCTACTGATTATCTACCATAATTCCTGCATTGATATCTTCTTGTTGTCTGCCATATTACTCACATGCCAACATATTATTGTGTGAAACTAACTTAAAACAAATTTAACATACCAAAAAATTAAATTCTCTACAATTGCTTTTGTATTTATGCTAACTAGAATATGTTATTATTCACTATATATAAAGGAATTGTATGTGGAGCTAAATATCATAATTCTAGTGAGAATATTACAACATGTTATTGTTTTACATAATAATAAAACAATATTTAATACTTTACATACTATTCATATTAATCCTTACATGATGTACAAAAGAAACATAATACTTTTAATATTTGAAGGAAATCCATAGAGGAATTATTTAGTTGAAAAATGTACTAAACTAAGCATAATTCATTGATTTTATATATCTATTTGAAGTCTCTTTTCTTCATCTATATACCTCACATGGATAACACCATGTCTAATTAAACTCCAAAATGTAATAGTAGAGCATATGCATATTAGACCATGAATATTTGAATATAGAAAGGATAACCATGTAAATAATATACCAATAGATATGTGCATAAAAATGATAAAACATTAAATAAATAAAGACATAAATTACAGATGCACTTTAAATACATTCAAATATTTAAATGAATATGACTTATCCAGGGGTTCATTAAGCTATCATTGTCATTGAAAATAAAGATAGAAGCAAATCAAGCAAGTAACAAATTAAGAAAGTGTAGAAGCTCCAATATTATATATAACTTCACAAAAGACAAAAATAAAATCAATAAATGACATGCTAACCGCAAGTGCATAGTCATACCAGTAATATAGTATATTTTAAGTATGAATATCGATTACATAGAGAATTTATTTACTTTACAATTGAATACCAATTTAAATATTACTAATACTATTTAGACAGTTAAAAAATAAATAACCAAAAATTAGTAAATTAATAATTAAAATTACTAAATTGATGAGTAGATAAATAACAGTGAAAGATTTAAGAAAATTAACCCCTCTATTTCTTACATATGTGCATGATCACCAAAGTCTTTCCAAGTATTGCGAAATTTCCACCAAACAAGAAAAACATAAATAATAAAATAGTTGGATTACCTCCACATTTAATGTCTTTAGCTAGATGATTTCATAAGTTCTTAAGGTGCATACACCAATATCATTCGATGCTCATTAACCATAAATATTTCCTTCTTATTATTTTCAAGTTCAATGGCTTCATGACTTGACACATTAGTAATGAAAAAGAGTCTCAACCATCTACTTTTAAGCTTTCCTAGAAACACCGTGAGTCATAAGTTAAAGATTAATACATTTTGTTCTAGTTGAAAATGAAAGTTTGAAATCCTACTGTCATGCCAATATTTTTCCTTTTCCTTGTAATGTTTGACATTTTCAATGGCACAATTTATTTTATAGAAATATTTTACTTATTTAATATTTCGTAAGCATAATAATGTTACTATTATATCATATTTACAAACAACCAACCATGTTAAATTTAATCACAGATAAATTAAATATAACACATAAAAATAACTATAAAGAATTCATTTTAAAATTATACCTCAAAAAAATCTTTACAAAACTTTGATATCAGTTCCATTTCTGAAAAACCTCCAAATGGATATGCATTTCCATTTATTAAATCAAAAACTAAAAATCTACAAAATCATAGCTAATTCTTCGAAAAAAAAGTAGAACTTTAAAACTAAAAAAAACTAAGAAGCTTTCTAGAGAGAGAAAGAGAAGAGATTTTTAGGAATGATTTTTACAATGGGAGAGAGTGTCCTTTTATTGATGAGGAAAAGGCCTAAAAAAGTTGAAAAATATCTCAAAAATTGAATTTGGACATGTTTGAACAGGTTGGCATGTGTATGGGGTCGAGATTTGCAGTAGATAGGCCCTAGTGTGCCCGGGACTCAGCGTGACATGAGCATGAAGCACGCGGGACAAGTGTTGGCATATGCTAGTGTGCACAGGATTCGGCGTGGGTATGTGCTGGATGAGCGCGAGGCACACGCAGGACTTGGCATTTTTGACCCATTTTGTCCAATTTATTCATTTTTGTTACTTTTTCTCATTTTTTTCTTAACATATTTGTGATGTATTGACTCAAGTATTTTGTCTTTCAATTATTTTTTGAACAAAAATACCTGAAAAATAATAAAAATATATGTGATTTCAAAAAGAAATTTATATAAAAATATTATAGAATCATACAAATATAAATCTTTTTAATCAATTAAAGTACATTAAATCATGAATATTTTATTAATTTTTAAGCATGCATCACAACCCTTATCTAACTTCTTGCTAGTCCCTTAGCAAGAGAAGCAGTAAAAACTAAAAATTGATTTTTTCTAAATCACTTCTGTCGATTAAAATGGTTGCATTTAGCGTATGTAACAAGCCTTTAAATCCTTACGTTACCCTAGTAAACTAATTTAAGTCTTATAAGAGTTTTCAGTAATGATATCCATAAATATTGAACTAAATAAAACAATCTATAAAATAAAACAAAAAATATATAAAAAAAATAGAACAAGTAATATAACAAAGTAAAATAAAACACAAAACTTTTCATGCTTAAAATATCATTTAAGTTTTATAATTAAAACCTTTAAGCATAGATTATTATAATTTCTTAAAAATTTATGATTTACTACAATAATTAATCAAAAATCACTTTCATATTTTAAACAAAAATGTTTCGTTTTCAATTCACTCAATTTCAATGTTTGGAATCCGAATTTGCTTCGACTCTACTCCTCACAAGTCAATACTCTCAATTCACTAAATCATATGGATTCATGCACTCATACTAAGGCATATGCAAATATAATTTATGTTTAGAAATAAACTAATAAGATCGCATACTTGTAAAAGAAGAAAGACTCAAAATAGTGCATAACTTTGATCTCATGAAAGGAATCGAATGTTTAGGATTTCATAAGGAAATAAAAAAATTACTTTCATGCCTTAATCAAAATCATTAAATAAAAATTTCAAGATATATGCCTTATAGAATGAAGAAAGTACAATGACTTTTTAGGGATTTACTTTCTATAAATTTCTTTTGTAATTAGAATTTTCGCTCAACTTTGTAGGTCATGTGGGTCATAGTATGTAGATTATATTATTCATTTTTCTTTCTATTTTCTTTGTTAATATATATATTTGTTTAGAGAGAGGACCCATGTACACTTTGTATATTTTTTTTGTTATGATAAGGTGAGTGGCTAAATTTTATGGCTTTTTTATTTTATTTTAGTTTACGTAACCCCAAATATGTCTCTTTTTGGTAGAAGTCATGCATGAATGAGATAAATGACATATACTATCAATTTGTACTTAAGTCATTCAATCTAAGCAGTGAAAACAACATATGATACTTTACTAGATGTGGAAATCCTAACTTTCAATGCTAATACCTATAGAAATATTCCAAAAATTTGAATAATTAAGAAATGCGTTTGGAGTAGAAAAAAATATTTCACTCAAAATAAAGAAAATTAAGGCTCAAATAATATCTCACAAGGGTAGTATCTACTATTTAATTCCTAAATATCGATTTTGGGTTCGATTCATTTCAACATTTTATCATAAAATATTAGTTATGATACAAACTTACTAATTATCATATTACTTTACGATGTGTTTTTAGAAATTAATCTAATAATGCAAAAAGACCTAACTATTTCTTAAACTTAATTTTTAAGACATGATTATTTTTGTGACAAAAAATTGAACACTATTCTAGTATACCTAAACACACAAATGAAGAAAATAACACACATATATAAAAGAAAAAACAAATTAAAGGAAATAATTAATATGAAAACAAATAACTAAATAAGCAAAATAATGGCACATTGTTTATACAAAAATTTAATTTTTTCCCAAGTTTTGTAACTTTTAAATCCTACCACCTCTAACCTAAAATCAACATTGTCCTCAATGTAAAAATTGCAAATTGTAAAAAGAAAAGTGATAAAAAAGTTACCAAATTGTTTTATGTGTTAAGGATTTTGGCGAAGAATGCTAGTTGCATCCAACATCATATTTGAATCATACAAACAGGAACTTTAACACATCTTAACAAGAAATTATTTTATGCAATAAAATAAACAAAGTGCTCATAAAAGAAAACAAATTAATAAAACAAACTAAATTGCTTAAAATAAAATAAAATTACCTTTTAATGATGGGTTGCCTCTCATCCAACAATTAGTTTAACGTCTTAGCAAGATGCATCATCATAGTGTTGAGGATCAATTTATCAATATGGAATCAAAGTCAACCATGTTGTTTTCTCCTTCTAAATAAGTCTTTACATAGTGCCCATTAACTTTTAACTTTGAATATTTGTGTCTTTGGAGTCAATAATTCTACTACTCCATGTGAAAAAACTTGGACAATTGTGTAAGGTTCATCTCATATTGATCTCAATTTTCCTAGAAACAATCTCAAACAAGAGTTAATTAAAAGAACTTTCATTCTAGGAAGAAAAGACTTAGGTACTAGCCTTTTGTCATGATAGCGTTTAGTACGCTCTTTGTATAATTTTTCATTTCATAGGCCGTGTCCCTAGTATATTCCAACTAATTAAGATGTAGCAACCATTTTTCTCCTACTTTACCTAAATTTGTGTTCAACTCTTTAATTTCCCAATAAGCCTTATGTTTGAGTTCAACGGGAGGTAGCATGCTTTCCCAAATATCAACCAGTAAGGACTCATTCCAATAGGTGTTTTGTAAGTTGTGCGATATGCCCATAAGACATCATTCAACTTGATTCCCAATCATTTCTTGAAGGATGCACGGTGCATTCCAAAATTCCCTTGATTTTCCTATTACTTACTTCCACTAAACTGAAAGTTTGAGGATGATATGTAGTAGCTACTCTATGTGTGATGGTGTATGTTTTCAGTACTCCATCAAAGATTTTGTTACAAAAATGGCTACCTCCAACAATTATTATAGCTCTAGGAATTCCAAACCTGCTAAATATTGAATCCTTCAAGAACTTTACAACAAAATTAGCATCATTGGTTTTGGTGGGGATAGATTCTACCTACTTGGATACATAATCTACAATAACCAAAATATATTGAAAACCATTGGATGGAAGAAAAGGACCCTTAAAGTCAATCCCTCATACATCAAAGAGTTCAATAACTAAATTAGATGTCAAAGATATTGCATCTCTTTTGCTTATGTTGCATGTTCTTTGACATCTATCACATTCTGCACAAAATATATGAGCATCTTTAAAAAGAGTAGGCCAAAAGAATCCATAATGTAATACCTTACAGTGTATCTTTTAGCCACCAAAATGAAGTTCATGACCAAAAGTCAGAATGCTCTTATGTTTTTCTTCAGGTACACATCTCTAGATGACTTGATCTTGACCAATCTTATATAAATAAGGGTCATCCTAGAAATAGTCCTTGATAGTTTTAAAGAACCTTTTCTTATCTTGATATGAAGTGTTAGGTCTCAAAACACCAGTGGTAAGATAGTTTACAATATCAACATACCATGGGTTTGGACCTATTGAAAATAACTATTTATCAGGAAAGGTTTCAATCATATCTTCTTTACTCTCACCTTTAAAATAATTGAAGTCAGAAATCAACCTAGACAAATAGGCAGCTACTAGATTTTCTCTACCTTTATTATCCTTGATTTCTAGGTTAAATTCTTGTAAGAGGAAAACCCACTTGATTAATCTTGACTTGGCATTCGGTTTACTTAATAAGTATCTTAATATAGCATGATCAAAATGCACAATCACTTTAGATCCTACTAAATAAGACCTAAATATTTCTAGGTTAAATTCTTGTAAGAGCAAACCCACTTGATTAATCTTGACTTGGCATTCAGTTTACTTAATAGGTATCTTAAAGTAGCATGATCAGAATGCACAATCACTTTAGATCCTACTAAATAAGACTTGAATTTTTCTAAAGAAAAAACTATAGCCAAGAATTCTTTTTCAATAGTGGTATAATTCATTTAGGCATCGTTGAGTGTTTTGCTAGCATAGTAGATTTCATGCAAATTCTTATCCATTCTTTGTCCCAAGGCTACTGCAATAGCAAAATCGGAAGCGTCACACATTATTTGAAAAGGTAAAAACTAGTTTGGTGACATAATAATAGGGGCAAATGTTAGTTTCTCTTTCAAGGTTTTAAAGGCAATAAGACAATTGTCATTGAAATCAAAATGAACATCTTTTGATAAGAGGTTATATAAGGGATGACTTATATTAGAGAAATCTTTAATAAATAGTCTATAAAATCCTACATGTCTTAAGAATCTTTTTATCCCCTGAATAGATGTAATGGGAGGTAATTTGAAAATTAGTTCAACTTTTGCGTTATCAACTTTAATAGCTTTGTTTGAAATAATATGTCCTAACACTATCCCTTTGTTGAATCATAAAATAAATTTTCTTCCAACTATGGGTTAGATTGCATTCAATGCATCTTTCTAAAACCAAAGTCAATTTACATGAGAAATCATCAAATGAGTTTCAAAGACATAGAAATCGTCCACAAAAATCTCAATGAATTTTTCCACCACGTCTGAGAAGATAGACATAATATATTTTTGTAACGTAACAGAGGCATTGCATAACCCAAATGACAATCTTAGAAAAGAAAATGTCCCAAAAGGACATGTAAATGTGGTATTTTCTTGATCTTCTAGTGCTATGGGTACTTGATAATATTGGAACAATCCATCAAAAAAATAGTAAAATTCCTGCCCAACTAATCTTTCCAACATTTTATCAAAGAATGGAAGAGGAAAGTGATCCTTTTTAGCATATAAATTTAGTTTCCTGAAATTCTATACACATCCTCTATCCAATGATTATTCTAGTGGGCACTAATTCACTTTTATCATTTTTAACAACTGTTATCTCAAATATTTTAGGTACCACATGCATTGGACTAACCCATTTACTATCGACAATAGGGTAGATAATTCCTTCTTCTAACAATTTAAGAATTTCTTTCTTAACTACCTCTTGCATGTTTGGGTTTAGTCTTTCATGGGCCTCTCGTGCGGGTTTAGCACTATCCTCCAAGTTGATATTATACATATACATGGTAGGACTAATTCCTCTTATATCCCTGATACTCCAACCTATGGCTTTCTTAAACTTCATAAGCACTTTTATAAGTTTTTCTTAGGTTTTGGTCAAGGTTGAAAAAATTATTGCTAGATAAGTTTCTCCTTCTCCCAAAAACACATATTTTAAGTGCTTAGGTAAGTCTTTGAGTTCAAGTTCAGGTGGATTGGCCTCTTTACTAGATGGGGAATTGGGAAAATTTAAAAGTTTACTAGATTTTGTCATTATTTCATCACTATCAAGTTGTTCAAGGTACCCCTTAGTTTCCACATCTAACTCTTCTTCGATCTCTTCAACCATAAGAACAGTTTCAAGCTTGTCTTTTATTCTGGTTTAGGAAAAGGTGATTTGTACAAGATTATCCAAAGGGTCAACATCAAATATTTCATCAATGGTAGAAATAGAAGGAAAAAGGTGAAAAATCAAAAACTTTAAAATGAACAGTCTCTCATAAGATTTTTATTATCAAATTTTCATCTTGTACATGAATAATAGTCTTGGTAGTTACCATAAATGGTCCACCAAGTAGTATTGTATGCTCTTTATCCAAGGCTGAATTTTCTTGCATATCCAGAACCACATAGTCAACATGTATTATCAGTTTGTCTACCTATACCAGCATATCCTTAACTATTCCTTTTGGATATTTAAGAGATCTTCTACAAGTTGAAGGGACATAGTAGTAGGTTTTAAATCTCCAAAATAGAGTTGTAAGAATATAGAATAAGGTATCAAGTTTATACTAGCACCTAAATCAAGCATTTCTTTAGCAACCTTCTCATCTCCCATAGTTATTTTTATGATAAAACTTCTAGGGTCTTTCAACTTAGGAGGAAATTGGTGTTGAAGTACAGCATTAGAAATTTTTGATACTACTACTCGCTCATTAATTTCATACCTCCTTTTCTTTGTGGTTAGCTCTTTGAAAAACTTAGTATAAGAGGGCATATTCATGATCACTTCTAATAATGATAAATTGATATTTACCATAGAAATCATATTAAAAAGATCATAAAATTATTTATTTTGTTTGGATTCTTTCAATCAGTGTAGAAAAGGTACTTGCAACTAGTGTAGTTCTATTATCTTTTGAATTTTTGGGATGTCAAATGACTCCACAATGGGTTTTTTTGAAGGCTTGTCAAGTTTATCACTTGTCTCTCCTTTTTTGTGAGACTATAATTTTTCCATTTTTGTTACCTAAACTACAAGGTAAATCTTTAAGATTTCAAGTAAACTAGTATTGACTACGTTACCACTTTGAAGGGTTCTTACATCCTTGGATTTTTTAGGTTAACTAGGAAACTTTCCTAGTTCTTCCCTTTGTATTTTTTTAGCTAGTTGCCCAACTTTAGCTTCAATCCTTTTAATCGAAGCCTCTATAGTGCTTAAACTTTGATTATGATTATTCATCAATTGGTTGTCATGGCTAACGTAAATAAAATAATTCAAGCTATCCTCTAAGGTTGGTTGAAAAGATTGATTTGGTGGGTAAGGGTGGTTTTTATTTGGCCTTAGTGTTTGACATTGGGTATAGGCTTGGTAATTGTTTAGTGTCCAATGATAGTTAGGGTGATTATAGGTGTTTGGATGATACCTTTGAAAGGAATTGACTTCCTCTATGGCATCCACACTAGAATCACAAGTATATGAACAATTACGAGTATCATGCCCAATTAAAAAACACACTTCACACATCTCTTGATTTGGCATTTTGTGGGTAGTAAGAAGTTACACCTACTTAGTCAATTTAGCAAGTTACAAGGTTATTTCATTACCAGAGCCAACTTCATTGACTCATGCTCTCCTTCTTTTAGTACTTCTTTGTTGGGAATTAGAACCTAATAACTCATATAAACTATAGGTTTCCTCTATGGTCTTTTCTCCCACAAATCCTCCAGCAGCATTATCAACCATGTATTAACTATGCAGTGTCAATACATCATAAAAGAATTGATTTTGTAGCTATAATGCAAAGCTATGATGAGGAAATTGAATGAAAGTGAGTTTGAATATTTCACAAGCTTCATGAAAGGGCTCTTCATCCATTTGAGAAAATGTTGCTATCTTCGTCCTTAGATCAGTAATATGATGGGAATAGAACCCACCTATAAACTTCTCATAGACTACCTCCCAAGTTGTTAGAGAACCCGGTTATAGAGTAATGAACCATGATCAAGCTTTATCCTTGAGGATGTAAGCAAAACACTTCATATTAAAGTGGTCTTCATCAATTCTCTATAGTTGAAAGGCTTGGACAATAGCATAGAATTCTCTAATGAAATCCAAAAGGTCTTCATTAGGGCTACTGTAAAAGGAAGGTAACAAAGATTAATGAATCTTTTTCAATTTATAGTTCCTTGCAGCCTTCATCAATTCTCTATAGTGGAAAGACTTGGACAATATCATAGAATTCTCTAATGAAATCCAAAAGGTTTTCATTAGGGATACTGTAAAAGGAAGGTAACAAAGATTAATGAATCTTTTTTCAATTTATAGTTCCTTGCAGCCTCTTGCAATTGTATGCTGAAAGGTGCATTACCAATGATTGGCATTGCATAGTCCATCATTTTCTACCTATCTCTAGCATCACTCATGGTTACTTGTAGTTTAAATTGATCCCCTTCCTCTTGCATATCACATCTAACTCCTAAATTGAAAAATAGTAGAGCTATCTAAGAAAGATTTCCCACTTGACAAAATATATATGCTTAAAAAAACACAGGGAACCTAAGTTAAATTTTTTTTGTAATGCTAAATTTAAAGAATTGACACAATTTTTGAAACAAATGAATTTTTATTATTTCATTGGAATATTATTACACACGTTCTTAAGAAAAAAAACAAACTAAAAGAAAGGAAAATACAATAATGGGTAACTTCCCACTTATGACTAAAATTTATCGTCTTCTAGTAATACATTGCTTGGAGATGTGATGCGTGTAGTGTGCTAAGAATCTCATAAGGATTCAATAAGTTGATTCATAAAGTTGGATGGAGCACTCAAGATGGATGCACTTGGAATAGGTATGTTCTTTGGATTTAGGTATGTGTCATTGTGTTTTTTATTGGGAACAAACAACTTTAGGACATTTTCATGATCATCTCATCTTTGATAAGTATTTGTATTTACTTATGCGGTCTTTTATCATGGAAATCCAAAAGGAGATATTTTTGTTATACTTGTATCTGTGTGTTGGATTTCTGTGTACAAAACACAGTGTTTGTTTTCTTTTGTACTTAGTGTATTTGTCTTCTTCTATATAAGGCTAGTTACTATAGATTAGTAATTCACACAGCACATAGTTAGAAACACTTTGTATGCAAGGATGTTTACATACACCACAAAGTTGGTTTTCCTAGTATGCAATCTAGGTTGATAGCCGATGCTTCCCTTGTGTTTTTGTCTGTTTCAAGTGTGGATATTTATGGTTTGGACTTGGCAATTTTTGGAATAAAAAATGTGACTTTTTAGCAGCTTCCTAACAAGCTCGACATGGATATCGCTACCACTCTCACCACCACCCATGGCAAGGTGTCATGCAAGTGCTATAAATACCTCATATTTCTCTTATTTCTTATCCACTATCTATAAGAGCCTAAACTCTACTAAAATTTACATTAAGATTTATATCTATTTTCAAATTTTTTTTAGGGAGCTTACATTTGAGAGTGGGTCATTTTATGGTTAGTTATCAAATCATTATATATGTGAGTACATGATTTGACTATGTATCTTCCATACACGATTTGATACTTGTAGTGGACTGTGTGTTCCATGAGATTTTGAGTTGATAACCTTCCAATTACTAATTATTAGTTATCAATCACACTACACTGGGTGGTGTTGGCTTAGAGGATAGTTGGGTTCGAATGTTGAACCAAAAAGTTGCAAAAGTATAAATTCAAAAGCAACAATAGGTAGTTTTAATGGAGGTTCTAGCCAATAGAGGTGTTTTACTATCTATTGGTGTTGTAACTTCTTTATTGTTTAGGGAATAATTTATTATTGAATGGGTACCTTAAGAAATTCAAGGATGTTATTATATAGATATGGTCTCTATATAAGTTTACCTCGTTATATCGACTGATATTGTGTTAGTATAATCCAAGTATAAGGTGTGTATGTTTCAACATACTATAAGCTAAAAATTTAATTAGAAAACATTTATTATTTATTTTCTTTCCGTTTGATATATAATACCTGTTATTAAAATCATCTACTTTTGATATTATATTTTTTGTACTTGTACTGTGTGAACTATTTAAGTGTTCTATTGTTTTGTTTCTTGTGAGTTAGGTTTGAGTCTTTAAGGAATCTATATCTCCTTACACTGGTGGTTGATTGGGTGGTGAACTCTTTCATATTCAAAAAAACATTAGACAAATAATGTCTATACTCGATGGAGAATTTATGGATAGCTAGCTAATTAATCTTGCTTAATATTCATTAGATTATTTAAAGATATGAATTAAGATTATTAATTCTCTCTTATATATATAAATAACGCCTTTAGTTAGATCTACTATTTTTTATTAATTAAAATCATTTATCGTCTTCGATCGGGTTTATCAATTAATTTTAATTAAATTATGTTTCTTTTCTAAGAGATCAATAAACCGTTTAATTACCACATTCGATTGTGTCTAACAATTTGAACTTCATTCAAGGTGTCAAAGTTAGATTTAAGAATCTAAATATCTAAGAACTAACTTTTCGATTTTAAAACTACTATAAAAAATATATTTTTTTAATAGTAATTTTTGTAAAAAATCTTTGAAATAGAGTTTATGTTCCAAGTATACATATGAACTAAATCAAACATAAAATAGCAATGCTCTATATTAGATCCAGATAATCAAATCTTAAATCTAACTTTCAAATTTTAAGTTTATTATGAAAATTTTAACATCACTATATTTTCTATAATAAACTTTGTAGAATTTTTGAATAAAAAATAATACTTAATTTTGTAAAAATGTTTACTTATTTTAATATTTTACAAGCATAACAACTTTACCAATAACCTGTACTAATTTCAGCCAGACATGCTTAATTCAATAATATGGCTAATATTTTAAAAATAACATTCAAAATAACACACAAAATAATTTGAATATAGAAGACTACGTTTAAATTATAACTCAAGTGTATCCTTTTAAATACAGAATTTCAATATTGTTTCTGTAACTGAAAAAGCTCTAAATAGAATTGGCAATTATGGTAAATTGAATTTGAACTAAGTGATTACATAAAACTATAATAATGTTCAATTCTCAATTGAGTAAAAAACTTTAAACTAGGAAAAAAATAACTAGAAAGCTAAGAGAGAAACTAAGAACGTTGGGAGAAATGGATGAAAAGGATATGGAAAGCAAACACTTTGTGAGATTTTTTTATGTTACAAAATTCCCACAACTATTCCACATATGGTGCCACTATGATCTTTGGAGAAAGATCAAAATTTTCTTGGTCAAGTTGAAGAAAAAGAACGCACACATGATCCATTGTATGTTTACCTTTACTTAATTTTGTATTAAATTAAATTATTGATATCATAAGGTTTTAATAAGTAAAAATTTTGCTATCAATCTATACCAATATCTTCCCATTCAGCAATAAAAACATGATTGTACTACAAAATGGATCTTTTTAAATCCAACAATTGATGTTGGAGATTACTTAAGAAATTAAAAAGTTCAATTTTACCCATGTATGTGATTATATATTTAGTTATATGTTTGGGGTAGTCACATATGCTTAAGATATGAATCGATACTATAGTTGCATTTTAAGTTATTTAAATGTTATTATTTATAGTCATTAATTATATGGTTAATTAGGATTCTTGTAATTTATATAAGGGTACGTGATTTACGTAATCTTTTTTTTCTGAAAAATCTAGGAACATTTTGTGTAAATTATCAAAACTTGTAACCAATGCAATAAGATTTTATCGAAAATTAGACTACATAATGCTACACTTGCACCAGCTAGCCAGCCTGCCAACCTCGCATGTGCACATGCCAAGCAGCCTACACCACATGCACACCAGCCCGCAATCTAGAACCGTACTCACCAACCACTTAACCCAATACAAATGCAGCAGCCAGCGCAAGCAAAATCACTAGCCACCGTCCCAACCTCCTCTAGCGCCTCAGTTACTATTTAGATTTGGGTACCTCTAAAGGATGCATCATCCATCCCAAAATTTTAATTTTAAAAATTACAAAATCATTTTATTTTTGGAAACAAAAAATTGTTTTTTCGTTGGGACCCAAAAATTAGGCTGAGCCTAAATCTCAATTTTTATTGGGGCTTGTCCCAATTAGCAATGAATTATATAATATATAAATTTATCGTAGTCCTAAGGAGCCCGATAACAAATAACCTAGTATATATTTTTATTTTCTTTTTGCATGTCTTGAATGCTTCAATGGCATGTATGAATTGTTAATATTATGATTGTAACATTATATGTATATTTCATATCATATAGAACCAGTGTCTCTACCCAATTAATTTTTTTAAAAAGATTGTCACATGCATAATCATGCATGCTTTGAATTTTGTAAAACAATTTAAGAAAAATAGTATACATGTTAAAGGATTGATTTATTATGATTAAATAAAATTGATAAATAATACATCAACATTTACCTAAATATGATTAAATAAAATTAATAAGTAATACATCAACATTTACCTATGGAGTTTAGAATTGTTATAATCATGCATTTTTGATCAAATGACTAATAATTCAAAAATAATAAAAATGCGACGCTTTTCAAATTTTAATTAAGATCATTTGACGTACTGACTGGGAGTGAGAGGCTTGATAAATTGACCCATTGCTTGCACCATTAATGTTTAACTTAGAAAAAATCGATTGATGCCTTACGACACTTTATATGCACCCTCCCTAGTAAGGGTTTTCAATTGGGGTTAATAAAAACTATGACTACCTATGGTATACGAAACTATTATGGAAGCCACAGATTGACTTCCTTGATAAAGGTTTCTTTGATTAGGTCTTGGAATCTAAAATGGTGGGTGAAAAGTTTTGGACATGGCACGCAACAAAGATAAGGCGATATGAACACCTTAGGACTCACCCACCTCTCCACACAATAAAAATAAACAACACATATAAATAAATAAGTACTCAATAAGAAAGAAAGAAAGAAAACAAGAAATTTACAACACATTAGCAAACAAATAAATAATTAACAATCAACTTACATCATGGTCACAAAAATAAGCATGGCATAAATAACATGTAATAATTTGTAAAGTATTAATGAAAACAAAAGCTTTTTAATCACAATTAGAGCCTCTTGTGTAAGAACCTTTTTGAATTTAATCATGATTGTACTTACACAACATGAGACCATTAAAAACCCAATAAAATAACATAGTAAACCCATATAGAATTTACACCTATATGGTAATATCCATTGGTTTGTTTAAGATAACCACGGGATACTAAGCAATTTGCTAATAAAAGCAAATCAATAGCTTATAACCTAAGACAATATATGTGAATGCCTCTACCAATTGGAGAACCATGCTTAACTATGCCTAAGTTGCATCCTCAGTAAAATAACAAGGTAAACCCATTTAAGATCTACACCTATATGGAAACATCCATAGGTTGTTTAGTGCAACCACTCGGCACCAAGAAATTTATTAATAAAAGTAAATCAATAGCTCACAACCTAAAACAATATATACTAATACCTTTATCAGTTAGTGAACCACGAGAACCTATGCCTAAGCTACCACTTCTACTGTTTCCACTACAACTAAAATCTAATGCAAATCTGGCTCATCTTTAGGGCCTCATCACCATATGATATGGTACAATCACTAACAGCTTGGTATGTGATACAACCTATGGTTAGTGCAATCCTATGCACACGTACCTAATTGTAAAATATGACTTGGTTTTAATCTAATTTTAATTAACCCACCTGAAAAGTGTTTCACAAATCATCTACGTACCAACAATACATAACGACACTCAATGCATTATTGATACGAAGTTAGAAAAAACAATTTTCATGAAAAACTATAAACAATACAAATGAGGATATTTATAGAAAATCTTGAAGATATCGTGGCCCCTATAGACCAACTCTACAAGCCCTTATAAACCATCTCAACAAGGATAATAGCCATCATGAGGAGGATAATGGTCATAATTTCTAATTGATCTCCTCGTTGACTATTTCACCTAAAGGTTCGTTTATTTACTTATGGATTTAACTATCTAATAAGTATAATATTAAAGTAAGTATGATAAATTAAAATTTCATATACGTCCAATCATGAAATCACGTATAAATAAAGTAATGCGGAAAATAAAGATCAACAAACGAGATTTTTAGGTGAAAATAACCTAAGCCACATCAATAACCTAAGACAAAAATCACCAGTTGACTTAACTATCCATTATGAAAAATAAGTATTCGATCAGTTACTAGGCTAGGACTCAAAATATTCACCTAGGTAATGACCTTAAGTAATCTGGTTACAAGCCGTTGCTTTCATTATAGTCTTTACAAGAAGGTATTCTAATCCAAACCAACATTCCAAAAAACTCAAGTCTTATGTGTTAATCAAACCCACATCTCTATCACCTAAAAAGTTAGCACATAAATACAAGTGCAAGTGTGTGTCCTAAAGTAGATTCAATAATGAACAACCCAAACTAGTTGATTTATATAATATATAAGATAAATCAAAAACAACTAGAAACTCTAAAAAATCAATTAAAAGCATAATAGCACAATTATTTATTGAACAACCCTAACTAGTTGATTTAAATAATATATAAGATAAATCAAAAACAACTAGCAACTCTAAAAAATCAATTAAAAGCATAATAGCACAATTATTTATTGAACAACCCTAACTAGTTGATTTAAATAATATATAAGATAAATCAAAAACAACTAGCAACTCTAAAAAAATCAATTAAAAGCATAATAGCACAATTATTGTTGTGGGCTTGTTAATCCATCAATAACCACCACAATTTTTTGATAAATTAACTTAATGAAAAGCCTACTTGAAAACATTTAGCAAAATAAGAGAGAGAATAAAAGGTGAAGAGAATAAGCACAATTAAGTGCTCGATCGATCAAGTACATAGTTCAATTGATCAAGTGTCCTCTCGATTGATCCAATGTATCAATTAATTAATTCTCAAAAAAATGGATCAATTTAGTGATTTATGTCAATCGATCTAGTGCTTGATCAATCAAGTATTAATCCCTTGATCAATTTAGTCATATAAATAATTAATTTAACATGTAATATAGCTCGATCGATCTAGTCATTATCCAATCAATCAAGTAGTCTATTTTCATATTATTCCTATATGTCTAAAATGCAATCTAACATGTATGGAAATAGAGATATACTTAAGTTGTGATTGTTAAGGGTCATAGTTTCTTTGGCTTGAAAATATTCTTAAAAGATACACCTAGAAACTAAAATT
This sequence comes from Hippophae rhamnoides, assembly GCA_033030585.1. Lineage (NCBI taxonomy): Eukaryota > Viridiplantae > Streptophyta > Magnoliopsida > Rosales > Elaeagnaceae > Hippophae > Hippophae rhamnoides. The sequence goes on along the minus strand of CM065430.1, from coordinate 46,075,473 downwards.
TCATTTGTATATTTTGTTCATAAATATTACCAACACTTCTATAAACCTTATGTCACTTACCACATGATGAGCCCTCGATAAGCACCTTGGAAAGCTCTAAAAAATACCCATTTTCTTTGAAAATAATGCCTAGTAATTTTTCATAAATATCTGCAAACATAAAAATGGACCAATGCATATACATAAGTAAACATGCAAACTAAATGCTCCCAAACCTCGATATGTGTTTGTATCATGCAAACATTCAAAATACAAATTGTATGTGATTATGTACAATACTAAATCTATAGTAATTGACCTTCTATAGATGATGAAAATACACTATCCAAAATAATATAAACTTTATGTTTTGCACATGAAAATTCCACCATGAAAATAATAAGAGTTACAATATCCTATTTTGGGTTTCCATGGTAAAATCCTATACAACCTATATAGACATATTATCAAACATAATACATTAATGCAAGATGGCCCATAGGAGTTCACTCATGTGACCAAACTCCAACACAATAAAAAGAGACTCCAACAAAACTAACTCTAGTAGATCTATCTTATTGTGCTCCATCCATTTCTATCTTTATGAATTATTGTCTCTTTACGAGAACATAAAAATGTGCAAGTATACACGGTCACAAGTAATAAATTGATAAGTAAAATATCGGTCCTATGGAGATTTGTTACTACAGTTTGTTAAATACTAAAATTGTTTCAATCTGATTTTATTCAAACAATTGAAAGTTTGACGATGTTTAACTAAAATGATTTTTTTATAACAATAAATAAGAAAATTCTAGGACTATAGTTTCACTAAATTAATCCACTCGAATCATATTATTTTCTCTTGATTTATATTCTTGAATTTAATTTTTCAACAGAGAACTACTAATTTTATCCATATATCTCTTCCGACCTCCATATAGACACATCTCGCAAAAATAATTCACTATATTCTCACGAGAATTAAATTCACTAAGATTCACTAAGTTCAAAGTTCTCAAATAGTTACAAATACAATAAAGGTAAGTTCCTCTACTTTTATTATACATGTTATCCTAAACACAAGCAATACACACAAAAATGTCTTTTCCAAGTTTATTTAAGTGTCACAGATCAATTGATAAATTTTTCAATAGTCAAAAGCATTAAGCACAAATAGAATAAAAAACTTAAAAAAAATTCACAAATCATTCCAAAATAATTAGATCCAATCTTCATAAATTAAAGTTACATTACAACCCTAGAAAAATTAAATTACTTCATAACAAAAATTAAAATTACAATATGCAAATATTAAAGCATTTAAGGAATATTAGATGAAGAAAAACAAAAAGAAAATTAAAAGTGTTTATGTTCTCTAATTTTTTCTATGCAGAAACACAACAGAAGCCAAAAATGGCTTTTGTGTTCCACAATCCTCTATCCAACCTCCCCTTAATTTTATCGTAATAATCCTCTATTTATAGCTCCAACTCTCTTAATAAAAATACATCACAAAATAATTTTTTTTACAATCACGCGTGTAAAAGTGGGGGACAGAATATTATATCGAAAATAATATATTAAACACATGTGGGAGACACAAACCTAGCTGGAAAGCATGCGCCGTTTCTAGGTTTTCATTTTACAAAACTCATGCCACATGTCGGCATTTGATTTTCTAAAAGAATAATCGAGACACATGGCATCTTCACATTCGGTGGAATGGAAGGGGGCACATAGATCAGATGGACCACGTCGCACGGGAAAGGTTTTGTGCAGTAGGCACGTGGGTGACACAGAACTGGTTGGAAAGCGTGCATCATTTCTGTGTTTGCATTTTACAAAACTCATGCCACATGGTGATTTCTGATTCGCTGCAAAAAATAACGAGACATATGGCATCTTTGTATTTGTTGTAATGGGAAGGCACATGCAGTTTAAATGGACCACGTCACAGGAGAAATGTTTTGTGAAGTAGACACGTGGGTCCCAACCTGCACGCTAGCATGCATGGCCAAGTGGGCCCCATTTTGCACACTAAGCAGCGTGACATCTAGGAAAAATGTCCACTCGCCTATGTGGCGCATGCATCGCACTCACCTGATTATCACCATTGATTTTTGATTTGATGGTGTGTGTGGCATGTTGATAATAGGTGCGCGTGGTCTACTTTTTCCTACACATAATTTTTTTTATTTAATTGCATTTTAGCCCTCCAATTTAATTCAATTTAACTTTTAAACTTTTAATATTTGCAAATAAGCCCACCTTTAATTCAAATTATTTTTTCAGCTTCTATTATTTGCAATTAAGTTATTTTTCAATTCAAATTCTTTATTTTTCTTGAAAAATATATTCCTTAAAAAACTAACAGTAAATATTAATTTAATAAATTAAAATTAACTAAAAACATTAAAAACATAGCAATTATGATTAATAAAGTGGAAAAAAATAACTCTAAAATATAGAGTTATCATGAATCAACACATCCGTCTTGATATACCACTCCATGTTGTATATTTGAACTCACAACTCCAACTGAGCTCCAAAGTCTATAACTACAACATGTATCATCCACACACATAAAAAATACATACTAGTGAACATATCATGTAGAACTACTTGTAGTCTAATCATATACTATCATGTTATCCCTACATAGGTACACACTAATAAGAAAAACACAATCAAACATACATAATTCCCCCTAACTTCATGATACACTCCCCTGCGTGTATGGAAGTTAGAAAAATATGACATAGTATAATCCTACACTCACATCCCATGATGCAATTAATTAGTTATGAAATAAAATTCTCCCTTTTTCTTTACACAAAAAGTCAAAAGAACACCCCTAATGAGAGAGAGAAGGAATGCATAGTGTAGTCCCAAAGAGGGCTTCACCCTAGCCGGTGATTAAGGAAGGATAATGAAAATGGTCATGTATATCATGTAAGGAATGTCTATAGTCTTATTGATCGGTTTCATTTAATATATGTATTTATACATAAATTCCCTCATACTTACAATGAATTAGTGTTCCCTATGCATTTTATGTGCTTATTCTTTATTATACTTTAGGGTCAAATTGAGAAAAAAAGAGACAAAAAAATGGGTTAAGAGCATAAATGGGGGACTCAATTGATCAAGCTTTGATCGAGATAGATCGAGTGCCCTTAGGTTGAAATTTGGAACAAAGTAGTCGATCGATGGAGCTTCAATTGAGATCAATCGAGGATGTAGGGCAAGAATGATAAAAGCTAATTGATCAAAAAGGGTATTGATCAACTAACATATAGGTTGATTGATCAAGCATGGATTGAGCTTCACTCGATTGCTCTCGGGTTGAAAATTGCAATTAATCAATCAATTAAGAAAAGGTCTCAATCGATCGAACAATCCAATTAGCATGTGAATTTAGTGATTTTATAAACCAATTTCTAACCATATCCAATGGATCAATCGTAATATAATCCTAATCAAATCAAGATAAAAAAAATACACAATATAAGTAACCCAACGATTCATTAGAGACACACAATTTCTATAAGGAATAAGAGAGATCACAAGCACATCAAAGGTAAACTTTTAAAGTTGATTTACAAGAAAGGATTAAAGATTGGAGAGTAGGTTATTTTGTCTTCATCATCTATAATTTCTAATATTTTCTTATTACTTTTCCTCTTCTTAGTTTCCATGATTATAATGTTGATTCATTTAGAATCCATCTCTAACTAAACTTCTAATGTGATTATGGAAAATTTCAAGCCCTAGATTATGATTTAATTAAATTAATGTCATGAATAATTTTAATTTCAATTCTTTATTCTTTATGTATTCAATTCTATGTTTGAATGCCAGGATTATACATGTTATGAATTAGGTGTACAACTAGTTTGTTGTATGAATATGTTTATATTTACTCTAAGATGTTAGTACATAATCATTGATATTCTTATTTGAAGTGATATCTTATGGCAACTATCACAAGGTAGATTAAATACTACATTAAATGTTAAACGGTTGTTCTAATCTTGCCTAATTTAGGTATCATTTTTTTAGATCTTAATGCAATAGATGAATTAAATATAATAAGTGTACTTCTAGGTTATTTAGGATTTAGATTGGTTAATAAGAAGATCTTTGATCAATTATATGGTAAGAAAATATGAAAAATATTAAGTGAACATAGACTTCTAAAGATAAAGTTAAGAACTAAAGAATGGTTTTAATTATTAAAATAATTTAGAACTTAAAAAATTAATTTACACTCATGATATGATTAATAAAATTATATGCTAGTGGTGAGAACAATCATATAATCATATATCTCTCATAACCCTTTTGCAACTTACTTTATTTTTTTATATTATTTTTCTTAAAAACAATTCAAAACTCCTATTTGTAAATTTTAATTAACATATTAATAAACTAATAAATAGTAATAGAAATTACCACAAATTCTTGTAGGTATAATAACTCTAGCTCTTAAAATTACTTATCACTTGTACATAATTATGTATACTTGTATGTTCTAAATCATGTCACTCAATGTTGAGGATAACAGCCAACAAGTAACCTCGAGTAAGAGTCACATAAGAAGTATGAGAGTGAGGATGGAAACAAGTGTTGACAACATCATTAAGATGATGACCGAGTGTAGCTGTACTCAAATTAAGAGAACCTTTACCTTACCTATGTTTAAGGCCAGCCAACAAAGCAGTCATCCTACTAGTGTTACAAGAACTTATGTTTTGATATTTATCAGGAAAGTTTACACTGAGTAAGTTCTTATACTTGAAGAAAAGGATAGGAAAATGGAAATTTTGTTGGTCTAGAAGGGATAGTATTTGAATAACATCATCCTTAGAAAACATAACTCGACGTTCTCTCAAAGTGAAGGAAATAGAAAAGGCATGAGTGTGATAGGAAGGGATAGAAGAATAGAATTATTTAATAAAAGCATGATTGTATTCATAATCAAGAGAACGCAAAGTAATCCAAGAGAAGTATGCAAACACTACAACAAAAAATGTATTATAAGATGGTCAATAATCATTCTAAAAGGTATATAGGACAGTCAATGACCTTCTTATAACTGAGCATCCTAAAAGAATTCAACATATAGGATGGTTAATGATTGTACTATAAAAAAACAAATAAGACAGTTACTAAACGTCCTATAAGATGAATATATAAGAACATTAGAGACCATTATATTTTCTTTTAGCAACCATCCTAAAAGAATCATAAAGGATGGTTAGTGACTATCCAATAATTTTTTTAATAAAGAATACCTATTCACATAAGTGTTTTGTGAGTGTTGTATGAGGCTCAAATGGAAAATTCCGTGGAACGAGAACAAAATGATGATGATAATGGATAAAAAATGTGAACCAAGCTGATGATTGTAATGATTGTAGAATCTAATGTTATTGCAATTTTGTTAGATTTAGAGCCATTAATTATACAAATGAACGTGGTGAATGCTAATTTAAAAGGCCAAAGCCAAGAATGTTTTTATATTTGTTCCTTAAAAAGGAATCAAAGTGGCTTGTGTAAATAGCAACAGTCAAAACAAATTGTAGAAGTGAATCTACATGTTAGAAAACAAAGCTTAATCTCCCATAAATTTCCTAGTAGTCCCTGTATCAGGGATTAAACCAGATCTATATCATAAAGGAACTACATAAAATGGTTACTGATGAAAAAATATTAATTGATCTCAAATACACGAATCATTAACAAACTAATGATAAGTTTACCCTAAGTTTAGTCTCTAAGAGAATTAACAACTATTTTAAAACATCAAATTATTATCTTAATTAACTAAAAGAAACAATCCTAAACATTCTAACAAGTGTTGGTTGAAGAGAGATTATAAATTCTAAAATTATTTAACAACTAAAATATAGTAAGAAAATTATAACTGAATTGATATGGATGAACGAATATGGGAAAAACAAAAAGTTAAATAATTTTCTCAAAAAATTAGAATTATTTTTTTTCCTTTTAAATAAGTGAACCTAATGACTATGATTAGCCCTTGCAATTTTCTATTAATAAATAACTTATTGGATCGAGCTTCAAATCAATTATTTGGTAAACCTAAAGGAAATAGTAGACATCTAATTTAAAAAAATCAATAAAATTAAATTAGATACTTGCTCATAAAGCACAAATTTTGTGTCTAATGCTTAATTCTAAAATTTTCTCTTTAATCATAAATCTAGATTTGATCGATCATTAATTTATAATTAAAAATATAAAAAAAATATGAACAATAAATAAATTAACTTTTATTTAATAAAATTATAAGTGTTCTTCCACATGGAAGAAAATCAAAATCATATACAAAAAATTTAGCCTAAAATAATTAAATTAATCAAAATTAATTCAATTACAAAATACATGTTCAGAAAATAAAGAGAACTAACATCTAACAATAAAAATGTCCCCTTTTGATATCTAATCCCAAATCCTTGAATTGGTTGATTCCCTAATTCAAATCCTTGAAAATACTTCACATATTAGAGTTTTCTCTTTAAATTTTGTGTTATGGAATGGAAAATATGGGTATTGGTGGGTGGTTGATGTTAAGAGAAGTTTATAGTGTATTTATAGGTTAGATTTTAAGTAAAACACATTATTTACACGTAATAGGGTTTATGACCAAATTTAACACCCGAACCACAACAAGGAAATGTCGAAACCGCAACGTGCATTGAAAATCAAATCTCTAGTTATAATCCAAGACACTTGTGTCATGGCATGCATTTTTTTGGACTACATTGTGCATTGAACACCTAGAATCACAAAATACCAAGCAAGAGTCCCTCGTCATGGTATATAAATGTATTGGCCACATTTTTTATTGAATTCACAATGGCTTGACAATTTGTTTATTCCAAATGATCCAAATTGCCATTTATTGACCTGTTTTTTACTCTTTTTGCTCATTTAAGTCCAAGATTCTTCCAATAGAACATTAACTACAAAACACAAAAATACCTTCCAAAATAACATGATCATAAAATAAATCATAAAATTAAAGCTTATAAACATAGCAAATTATAGGTCAAAATAATATTCATCAATTTTCCCCAAACCTATATTTTGCTAGTCCTCAAGCAAAACAAAATTAAAAAGACAAGTAATAATACTAAAAAGAAAACTACAAACTTAAATCAACAAAATTTCTCATGCTTAATTTTCTTTTCAGTTCATAATTAAAGCGCAAGAACAAGTTCATCCAATATCTCAAAGCATCAAGGTTCATCGTACAAATCAATTTTGCATCATAAATCCATTCCTCGTTATTCAAAACATATCAACATTAATTTTGGATAAGTGCTTGAAAGGAACTAATATTCCATGGTTTTAACGTGCTTAACTAGAATGAAGGTTTGATTATTGCATTTTTACTTGATTATTTATACAAATCTATCTTTTTTGGAATCACAGGCATGTTTTGATGCATTTAAGGTGTTTTAGTTTCAAAAGAGGTAAACAATGTCAACACACGAATATACAACACTTAGATCACTCAAATAGCACCCTAATATGAGTGTGTCATGGTATGAACTTGATAAGTGCTTGAAAAGAACTCATATTCTATGATTTTATTGTACTTAAATGAAACAAATAGGTTTTATTATAGCATTTTTATGTGATAATTGATATAAATCTATATGTTTAGAATCACAGATATATTTCTTTAAATTTTAGGTATTTTTCAACACACGGAGAACAATACTTGAAGCACTTAATTTGCACCCTATGAGCTTAGAAGAGTAGGGAATGTAAGCCTTAAATGATGAACCAACATTTTTATGGTGTATAAGGAAAATTTGAAAAAAAATGAAGCATGCTACAACGAAGAAACATGTGTGTCATGGTGCACTATGTTTGGGATAAATAACTGGGCACGTTGAGTAACGTATGCCATGGCATGGAATAAATGGTGCCACAATATGACCCACTTAGGTTGGAATTGGTGAAGCTGAACATACACTATGCTATGGTTAAAAGTAAGTGGTCCACGATTCACCTTTATTTAATTGGTCCAAAGCCCTTTGTACTAGCCTTTGCCTATAAATATGTAGATTCAACTTTCAATTTATAATTTTAGGTTAGTTGTTTAATATAGTTTTAGTGTATAATTTAGGTTAGTTATTCCACCACCATATATAGATACAAAAAGAGAACCTTCTAATTATGAAAAAAGATCCAAGGATTTAGAGAAGTTATTGACAATTTGTTCAAAGATATAAAATCATCTTCAACAAGAAGGGGTACTTTTAATTGTTATATCTTTATTATCTTTCTATATTTTGATGGATTTTATAGTTAAATTAACTTTTGTTAATTTAACTATGATTGCCTAATTCTGTAATGTGGGATTTTAGTCTCTACCTTCAATGAGTGGAAAACAATTTTTTTGATTTAAATAAATAAAAGTTTAGATTTATTTCTAGTTCATAATCTTAAAATCTTTAATCATAAGCTCATAATGGGCCAAGTCTAAATTTATAATTAAAGAAAACATTTTAGAGTTAAGCATTAGTTATATCATCTATGCTTAGTTGTGCATAATGAATAAGTGACTATTTTCATTCCATTGATTTCTATTAAATTATATGGTTGAAAAATAAATTTAGTAATAAATTAATGATAGATCAAATCTTTATTTATATATCAAAGAATATATCTACCATAGGTTTATCAATTTATTAATTTTAAGCCCAATCAAAAGAAGTTATTAATTAATTGAAGATTTTAGTTTATATATTTATTTAGTTTAATAATTAATCAATTTCAACCTTGATCAAGGAATCATTGGGGATTCATTATGATTATAGGGGATATTATTTAAAAGGAAACAAATCGCCTAAATATAGTTTATATTTAAATCACTTAATTCATTCTATCCATAAAGGACTATGCTTACTAAAATCTCATATTCATTCATCATCCTAAGTCTATAGTTTCATTTATTTACGTTAATTTTTTACTTTATTTACTTGCTATCTTTAGATATTAATTTTATTTAAAATTTGAAGTTCTATTCTTTCAAACCAACTGATAAGAGCCAAATTATTGCATTTTTGTTATGATTTAAATGTTGATATTTGTGTGAAAATTGTGTTTATTTGATTATTTAATCCACAAATGTCATTTCACGGGTATTTCGTGTTTAAAGTACAATTTCAGGTAAAATCATGATTTTGGAGAATTTTGGGACAAAGTACAATGATCGGGATTGAGTGAAAATAAAAAAAGAAAAACAAAGTTTCAAAATTTAGAAATCCCACAGCCGGTGAGAATAGTATCGCCACAGGCAAAAATCTTACCCAGAGCATATCGAAATTCTTCCCGAGGGCACGGATTTTGGCAAATTCATTTCGTTGTCGGCCAAATTAATCTAGCCACTGGCCAACATAATAGCGCCACCGGCCAACATAATCTCGCCGCCGGGCAAGTTCATATAGCCGCCGGCCACATTCATCTCACTGCCGGTGAGAATAAGCATAACCAAAATCGTAACTTTTCGAGAAATCTCGTCGTGGCGGGAATAATGTCGCCACCGGCGAGTTTCGTCCGAAAACACATTTTTTATGTTGTTTTGTTCCAAAATTGCCCCCAAAACCCTAGATCTATATATACAATATGATGGAAAAAGCGGCAAAAAACAGAGAGGAGTAGATCTGAGCCATTTTTGGAGGAGAGAAGGCAATTTTGGAGAGAAAGTTTGGAGAAGCTTGAAGGATTATCACCATTGTTGCTACCAAGTCTTCATCTTCAAGAGTTTTTCATCTTTTCTCCTTAGTTTTTATTTTTTGCATTTTATTCAGATTTGTTATTCATGGATTCAATTGAGATGATGTTTGTCCTTATTTCCGTTATGAACTAATTTATTTTTTTGCTAAGGCTATGATGTAGTTGAATCAAGAAAATATGATTTCTTGTGTTATCGTTATATGAATTCATTGTTTTCAAGTTTAGTATTTATTTCCATGCTTAATACTTTTAAATTTTTGGCCAAGATTTAGATTATTTGTTGCATTATATTGAGATCGAGAAGAGATGTGTAATGAATGCTTCTTGTGATAAATACCATAAATCATTATGTGCATGATGTATGTGGTTATTCTAGAAATTCCATAAATCATTATGTGCTTGTTTGTGATTAAATCTTCATAGAAATATAGTTGGTTTTCATAGATAAGTAATTCTAATATAACTTGAGAGAGAGTATTAGATAAATTTGGGTTTTTCAAGCATCACTTTTAACTTTGATTCTCATATAACATGACTTAAAATCGGATTGAATTGATTTAGCGAAATCAAATGCCTTAGCGTTTTTAATCATTTGTGAACAACATTTAATTGTGTTATTTGTGTTTATTTTTAATTAAATTTTCTTCTTAAACAATTTCAACAATTCAGTTTTCAAATAAAATTAGGATTAGTCAATTTCGGTACTTAGTAACGACATTCCTTATGGGTTCGATATCCTTACTTTTGTACACTTTATTACTTGAATGATTCGTACACTTGCGAAAATGCGCATCAAGTTTTTGGTGCCATTGTCGGGGAATGGTTTGATTTTATTAATATTGATACTACCTAATCTTAGTTTTAATTTGAAGTTAATTTGCTTTATCATTGTTTCATTTTTAATTTTGTTTATTTTGCTCTTTTATTTCATTTATCATAAAAAAGGGTAACTTTGTGTTGTTTTTGTGCTAGTTAATTTTCTTATTGTAGGATTGTTGTATGAGACGTGCAAGAAGCCTTAACCTTCTTCCATTTGATCCAGAGATTGATATAACATATAGGCGTCTAAACCGAGAGAGAAGGCGTTCAACCTCAGCTTCTAATAGACAATCAGCCATGGATCCACCATTTGTTAAGGGAGGTGGAAATCATAGAGCTTTGAGGGATTATGCTGCGCCTAATGTTGCTGGAACTACTTCGGGTATAAGGAGGCCAACTATTCAAGCCAATAACTTTGAGATAAAACCATCCTTTATCCAAATGGTTCAATCAAATCAGTTTGGGGGAATGTCAAAGGATGATCCAAATGCACATATTGCTTACTTTCTGGAGGTGTGTGATCTTTACAAGATAAATGGTATGTCTAAAGATGTTGTAAGATTGAGGGTTTTTCCTATTTCACTTCGGGATAAAGCCAAGGAATGGCTAAACTTATTACCACCGGGATCAATTACAATATGGAATGAATTGGTTCAGAAATTCTTATCCAAGTTCTTTCCTCCTACTAAGACAGCAAAATTGAGGAATGAAATCACATATTTTACACAATATGACCAAGAATCATTGTATGAAGCTTGGGAAAGATTCAAAGAAATGTCGAGGCAAAAAATTGATGAGCAGAGTCGGGATTGCCAAAAACTTTGATGAGCGAAAACCGGCATCGTTGATCCTGCCAATACTTTGGTTTTATATTTATAAAACTCTCGCAAGTGCACGAATCATTTCATAGAAAATGATAAGTATACTCCCAAGGTCGATCTAAGGAAGGAATGTATGTGGTTTTTAATTTATTATTCATTTCATAGAAAATTTAGTATTCCTTTTTGAGTCTTTAAGTGACGTTTTTAAGTGAAAATACCTGAAAAATAATAAAAATACCCGTGATTCTGAAAAAGACAAATTTATATAAATATATGATAAAACATATAAATATATATATTTTTAATCAATTAATGTGCATAAAATCATGGTAATTTTAGTGTTTTTTGAGCACTCATCACAACCCCCAACTGCCTTCGCTAGTCCCTTAGCAAGAGAAGCGATAAAAACTAAAAATTAAACTATCCTAAATCACTTCCGTGGATTGACACGGTTGCATTTAGCCTATGCAACAAGCCTTTAAACCCATAAAGGTTGCCTAGCGACGAAGCAGTCTCGTGAGGGTTTTCAGTAATGATACCCACAAACATTGAATAAATGTAAAAATCAAAAGAAACAATAAAAACAAACAAATTAAAAATTAAATTTACAACAAAATCACAAATTAACAATATATCACAAAAATGTCTCATACTTTTTAATCTTCTTTAAGATCATAATTAAAATCTTAAGCATAAGTTATTTTAATCTCTTTAAACAATCATGATTTATTATAATAATTAGTCGAAAATCATTTTCATATTTCCTGTCAAAAATGTATCAATTTAATTTCACCCAATGTCAAGTGTCATGAATCGACTGCTTCGACTCTATTCCTCACAAGTCAATACTCTCAAAACACTGAATCCTATGGGTTCAAACACTCATACTAATTTATATGCGAAAGAGTTGATGTATAGAAATGAACTAATATGTTCGCATATGTATAAAGAATAAAGGCTCAAAGTGTTATTTTAACATTGATCTCATGAAAGGAATCAAATGTATAAATTATAAAGATATCATATATAAAAATTATTTTAATGCATAAATCAAACTCATTAAGAAATAATTCAAGATATATGCCTTTACAAATGAAGTATAGTGCAATGACTTTTTGTGGAATTATTTCCTATATCCTTCTTTTATAATTAGCCTTTACTCACAACTTTGTAGGCAATGTGGGTTATAGTATGTACTTTATACTATATATTCTTTATCTCTATTTTTTTTCTGAAGATATTTCTCAATATATATATTTTAGAGAGTTAACCCATGTACAGATTGTACATTTTTTTTTTGGATTTTGGTGAGTGGTTAATTTTGTGGCTTTTATGTTTGATCTTGGTTTAGGTAACCCCAGATATGTCTCTTTTTTTTTGTAGTAGTCATGCATGAATGAGATATAAGCATATACTATCAATTTCTACTCAAATCATTTAATCTAAGCAAAAATAATAAAAAAAATATACGATAATCTATTAAGATAGAAAAAATTCATACATTCAATGCTAATACCTATAGAGATCATCTAAAAATTTGAAGAAATAATAAATGTGTTTGGAGTAGAAAAAATATATATTTCACTCTGAATAAAGGAAATTAGGCTCAAATTATATCTCACAAAGGTAGTCTCCACTAAAAAAAATTCATAAACACCGATTTTGGGTTTAATATAATTTCTACATCTTATCAAGAAATACTAGTTATGAAAAAAACTAACTAATTATCAAAAAATAATTACAAAATATTTCATGATATGTTTTCAAAAATTAATCTAACAGTACAAAAGACTTAACTATTTACTTAAATTTGATTTAAAGAAATGATAAATTTTTGTGAAAAAGTTTTTTTTTCAAAAATTACTAAATCACACAAAATAAAACCAAACACACAAAAAATGAAAATGTGAACATAAAAATAAAATAAAAAAAATTATTATATATATTTTTTTATTTTTTTATTTTTTTTTATTTTTTTTATTTTTAAATTGTCAAAAAAAATTTTAATTAAGCATGGTAACTTTTCACCACCCCTAACCTAGAACTTACATTGTCCTCAATGTAAAAACTGTAAATTAAAGATAAAGAGAATAGAGAAGAAATATTACCTATTTCTTGAGAATGAGCAAGTAGTAATGGAAAATGGAGGTGCATCCATCATATTCATCATTAAAGTGTATACAGACAGATCGGTGTGAACTTCTAACATCTCAAAAAATATTTTTAGTTTTAACAATTTAAAAATTATTCACATATAATTAAAATGAAATAAACAATAAAATTAAGTAAATAAAAGAAATAAAAGAAAATTACCTAAAAAGATAGGTTGCCTCCCATCCAGCGCTTAGTTTAACGTCTTAGCAAGACGTAACTTGGGGATTTAATTTTAAGTAAACTCAATGTCCCCTCATCATTGAGTCAATCAAACCTTCAGGTAAGACAAGGTTGTCTATCTATACTTTTTCAGTCATGCCCTATTGATTTTCATATTTCTTTCTGTACTTAAAACTAGAGGCATACTTTGAGTTTTAGATAACCCACATCTAGGTACAAATAAAATAATTAAGGCATAAAAACACAATTGTACCTAGATTAAACAAAGCAACTAACTCCTTAGATTATAATTAAAACTTTAAAATTTTGGAGGTAGTTTCAGAATTTATGTTTTTTTTTGTTTTTAAGAAAAAAAATAACATAATCAGTATTAACCAAAAGTGTTCCCAGGAAAGAATGGTGGCGCAAAGGCTCCTTAAAAACCATCCTCCTAGACAGAACAACGTTCCCAGGAAAGACTAGTGGCACAAAGGCTTCCAAGAACTAGTCTCCTAGACACAACTCACTTATATCTTTACTTTTCATGTTATTAAGTTAAGTTAAATAAAAATTGAAGTTAATGAAAATCTAAGTTAATTAAGTTTAAAGAAAAGGTTAATTAAGTAAAGTGAATTAAAAAATCTAAGTTAATTAAGTTAAAAAAAATCTAAGTTAATTAAGTTAGTAAAAAAAAAGTTAATTAAGCTAATTGAAGTAAAAAATCTAAGTTTTAAGTTAATGAAAATTTAAGTAAAAAACTAAGTTAATGTTAAAAACAATCTAAGTTAATTAAGTTAGTAAAAAAAACTAAGTTAAGTAAGTTAAATAAAAATCAAGAAGAAAATAAAATAGCTAAAGAAAGAAAAATAAAAAATAATAAAATAAAATAAAATTGAAAAAGGTAAAAGAAAATAAAAAAAATAAAATTATGATTTAAAATAAATAAAAATTAAACTCAAAAAATTAAAAATTTGGTTTTTTTTAATTTGTTCATTTTTTTAAAATTTTTTTTTTCATTTTTTTCTATTTTTAAAATTTTTTTTATTTTGTCTTTATTTTTTTTTTATTTTTTTATTTGTTTTATTTTTTAACTTAAAATTTTTGAAATGTTTTTTTTTAATTTTTTTTACTATTCATGAACGGTAAAACTTTTTTTTGTTTTTTTTTAATTTTTGTTTTTTATAATTTATGAACGGTAAAAACTTTTTACTTCAAATTTCAAAATTTTAAATTATTGTACTATTCACGCTACAATTTGTTTTATTTGTTTTTAATTTTTTAATTTTTTTAATTTTTTATTTATTTTAAATTTTTATTATTATTTCGTTTGAAATTTGAAATTTGATTAAATGTTTTATTTTTTTTATTTTTTTACAAAAACAAAAAAATCACAATTATTTACAAAATAAAAATATTTTTAAAATTTTGATAAATAAATTAAAAACGCTATTCTTCCGCAACGGGCGCCATAAAACTTGATGCCATCCCCGGCAATCTGCCAAAACTGATGCCATCCGCAATTCAAGGCGCTAAAAACTTGACGAAAGCGTAATCGGGATTGCCAAAAACTTTGATTTAGTAAACCTAAGATCGCTGATCCTTCCAATTCTTTGGTTTTATATTTATAAAATCTCGCAAGTGCACGAATCGTTTCATAGAAAATGATAAGTATACTCCCAAGGTCGATCTAAGGAAGGCATGTATGTGGTTTTTAATTTATTATTCAAACTTTTAAAAACGAAATTAAATCATAAACATCCTGTCACGATATTTTGGGTTTTATGTTTTTAATATAATAACATAAAATTAAACATAGATTCAATAAACATTCATGCAAATTTTATCTTTTATAAATAGTGGAGTATTTATGGATATAATAACTAAGTTAATTATGCTTGCTCATATTATCTAGGTTATTAAAGATATGAATTGATATTTATTGATTCTCCCTTTTGTATGAATACCACCTTTCGCTGGGGTTAGATATTCTTTGTTAACTAAACAAATCAATTAACACCTACATGGGTGGGGTTGATAACTAATTTGGTTAATTAAATTAATTCCTTTTTCTAAGAGATTGAAAATGAACCATTTAAATGCCACCTTTTGGGGGTTGTAGACGCTTTAAACTTTATTCAAGGTGTCCAAATTAAACCTAAGCATTTAGTTATCCGAGTACTAACTTTCAAGTTTTAGAACCACTAACAAAACATGTTGTCAATACATTTTCAGATAATAATTCTTATAAAAACTTTTGAAATAGAGCTTCACTCTAACTACCTATGATCCAGACAAATAAAAGAAAGCACTACTCTAAATCGACGGATAACTAAACCTTAAAATCAAATTTTTAGATTTAAGTTTGTAATGAAAAATAATATATTTCTCTAACATTCTTAATATAAAATCTTGAATAAAAATAAAATCAATTCATTTTAGAGATTTTTACCTATTTAATATTTCGCAAGCATAACAACGTTATTATTATATCATTTTTACAACAGCCAAAGACAATTAAATTTAATCACGCAAATTAAATATAACATGTAAAGAAATAAGCATAAAAATAACTCAAAGAAAATAAAATACTATAAGATTGATGCCATTCTTGCTAAAAACCCTCCAAGCGGAATTTGCACTCCCATTTTTTGAATCAAAAAGCTAATAAATTACAAAAACATAACTAGTTCTTCCCAAAAAAGGGAAGAACTCTAAAACTAAGAGAAACTAGCTAAAACATAAGAAAAACTAAAGAAAACTCAAAAACTAAGAAATGAGAGAAAGAAAGAAGAGAGAAGTGAGGTTTTGAGGTGTGTTTTGAGTGAAGAGAGTGGTATTTATAAAGAGGATGGAGAGAAAAAGTGGGTGAAAAATGTTAAAAAATGGTGAAACACGTAGTGAAATTACGAGGTCATTGATGACGTCGCACGACGTCACGGGGCGGTCGTACGTGAAAAAATGGGGCGAAATGGTGTCGGCGCACGCGAGGAAAGCCTGGCGCGCTGCACAAGCGCGCGTTGTCGCAAAGAAGAAGCGCGCGCGCGCGAACAATGATAGGCGCTACGGCGCGCGCACGGACGTGGGCCATCTTTGGCGCGCGGCTCAGCCGGGCCGAAGGCGCACGGCGGGTCGGCTGGGCACGATTTTCTCCTTTTTGACATTTTTGACCTTTTCGACCCATTTTGTCCAATTTTTCCATATTTGTTGACCTTTCTCCATTTATTTATTAATATATTTATGATGTATTGCTTCCAGTATTCCTTTTTGAGTCTTTAAGTGACGTTTTTAAGTGAAAATACCTGAAAAACTATAAAAATACTAGTGATTCCGAAAAAGAAAAATTTATATAAATATATGATAAAACATATAAATATATATATTTTTAATCAATTAATGTGCATAAAATCATGGTAATTTTAGTACTTTTTGAGCACTCATCAATGTTCCCACATCATGGTATACCGATTTGGCTGCAAGTCTCTACATTTTATAATGGTTTGGTTTCAAACTATCGGGAAATGATTGATGTTGCAGCTGGAGGGTCTTTAATGGAAAAACACCAGAGGATGCTCATGAGTTGTTAGAGATTATGGTAGAAAACAACAATCAGTGGCATTCAAAACGGGTAATTGCAAAAAGACTAGCAACAGTGCATGAAATTGATTTAGTGAATGCTTTGTCGGCTCAAGTTGCTATTCTTTCAAGAAAGATGGATTCTTTGTCATCCAAGTTCGAATCCAAACCAACTGCACAATGTGATTTATGTGATGGAAATCATGCTAGTATCGAGTGCCAAGCTGGAAATCCATTTGCTTCACCAAATGCTAAGCAAGCAAATTATGTTTCAAATTTCCAGAAACCTCAACATAACCCATATTCGAACACCTACAATCCAGGTTGGAGAAATCATCCAAATTTGTCATGGAGAAATAACCAAGGGGGATTCAAACCGTCATCATCTTCCTACCAACCCCAAGAGAAGAAACAAACATATTTGGAAGGAATTTTGGGAAAGTTCATTGAGGAGTCAAGAACAAATTTCAGAAATCAAGAGGCAATCAACAGGGACATCCAAAACCAACTGGGGTAGCTTTCAAAGCAGATTGCAGAAAGGTCTCAAGGATCGTTGCCTAGTGACACATTAAATCCCAAAGAGCATGTAAAGGCTATCACATTGAGAAGCGGTAAAGAACTTGAATGGAAAGGGAAATCGGAGAAAAAGATGGAAGAATCTAAAGAAAATCCATCAACATTCCCCAAATGCGAAATATGAGACTCCTATCCCATATCCTCAAAGATTGAATAAGAAAAAGCTTGATAATCAATTTGATAAATTTCTGGATATTTTTACGAAATTTCATATTAACATTCCTTTTGCAGAGATGTTGGAACAAATGCCCAAGTATGCAAAATTCATGAAGGAAATTCTATCAAAGAAGAGGAGGCTGGGAGATTATGAAACTGTCATGCTAAATAAGGAGTGCAGTGCAGTTCTTCAAAGAAAACTGCCACAGAAATTGAAAGACCCAAGGAGTTTTACTATACCTTGTACTATAGGAAGTTGCAATTTTGATAAAGTCCTATGTGATTTAGGAGCAAGCATTAATTTGATGCCACTTTCTGTTTTCAGGAAACTAGGCCTGGGAGAGGTGAAGCCCACTTCAATATCTCTACAATTAGCGGATCGATCGGTGAAATATCCTCGAGGGGTAATTGAGGATGTTTTAATTAAAGTTGACAAATTTATTTTCCCCATAGATTTCGTGGTGCTTGACATGGAGGAAGATAGAGAGGTACCGTTGATATTAGGGAGACCATTCCTTGCAACTGGAAGAACATTGATTGATGTTCAGCAAGGAAAGCTCATTCTACAGATGCAAAATGAACAAGTGACTTTTGATGTTTTTGAAGCAATGAAATTTCCAAGTGAGGTACATTCTTGTTTTCAAATTAACACTCTTGACAAGTTAATCTCTGAAACTTTTGAGAAGAGAAATCCATTGCTACCACTAAAAGCTTGCCTTGTGAAATCTGCAACAATTGAGGAGGAAGATGAGGGAGTGAGACAATGTTCCAAATTACAGGCAGCACTTGATGAATATTTGTGCAGTGACGAAACATTCAAGGAGTTGGGAACAAATGAAACTCCAACCTTAGTGGTAGAGAAGGAAGCCAAAAAGATTGAGCTAAAGCCATCACCATCCCATCTAAGGTATGCCTATCTTGAAGACTCTGAATCTTTTCCTGTTATTATTAACAATTCTTTGAATGATGAAGAGGAAAATAAGCTATTAGGAGTTCTTCGGACTCATAAAGCAGCAATTGGATGGACAATGGCAGACATCAAAGGGATTAGAAACTTTGTTTGCATGCATAAAATCTTGATGAATGAGGATTACAAGCCCACAATTCAACCACAAAGGCCCTTAAACCCAACAATGCAAGAAATGGTCAATGTTGAGGTGATTAAGCTTTTGGATGCCAAGGTAATTTATCCGATTTCAGATAGTGCTTGGGTAAGCCCAATTCATTGTGTACCAAAGAAAGGAGGAATCACAGTTGTAGAAAATGAAAATAATGAGCTTATTCCAACAAGGATAGTGACTGGGTGGAGAGTATGTATTGATTATTGAAAGTTGAACGACGCCACCCAAAAAGATCATTTTCCTTTGTCATTTATTATTCAGATGTTGGAAAGATTGGCTGGACATGCTTATTATTGTTTCCTTGATGGATATTCTGGTTACAACCAAATTGCAATTGCACCAGAGGTTCAAGAGAAGACAACATTTACATGCCCTTATGGTACTTTTTCATACAGAAGGATGCCATTCGATTTATGTAATGCACCTGCAACTTTCCAAAGATGCATGATAGCAATTTTCTCCGATATGGTCGAAAAGTTTATTGAGGTTTTTATGGATGATTTTTCTATTTTTGGCCATTCTTTTGATAATTGCTTGCATAATATCTCTTTAGTCTTGCAGCGTTGTAAAGACACAAATTTAGTGCTAAATTGGGAGAAATGTCACTTCATGGTTCTAGAAGGAATTGTTCTTGGCCATCAGATTTCAACAAAGGGAATAGAAATGGACCGTGCAAAGGTGGAAGTGATCGAAAAATTACCACCTCCAACAACTGTAAAGGGCATTAGAAGTTTCTTGGGACATGCTGGGTTTTATAAAAGATTTATTAAAGATTTTTCAAAAATAACAAAACCTCTTTGTAGTTTGTTAGTTAAAAATGCACAGTTTGATTTTTCTCCTGATTGTTTGCAAGCTTTTAACCTTTTGAAGGAGAAGCTCACTTCGACCCCTATAATTTGTGCACCGGATTGAAGTCTTCCATTTGAGGTAATGTGTGATGCTAGTGACTATGCTATAGGTGTTGTTTTAGGCCAAAGGAAGAATAAGTTGCTGCATGTGATTTATTATGCAAGCAGGAAATTGACAGATGCACAACTTAATTATGCAACAACTGAGAAAGAGCTTTTGGCAGTAGTGTTTGCATTTGATAAGTTTAGATCTTATTTAATTGGGTCTAAAATAATTGTTTATACTGATCATTCTGCTCTTAAGTATTTGCTAGCCAAGAAAGATGCCAAACTGCGATTACTAAGATGGATTCTTATCTTGCAAGAATTTGATATAGAAATCCGGGACAAAAAAGGGACCGAAAATTTGGTTGCTGACCATTTGTCCAGGTTGGAGGAAGATTACCTTGAGGTTGAAGGACAAATTAATGAAACATTTCCTGATGAGCAATTTCTTGCTATCCGTACGGCTCCATGGTTTGTTGATTATGCAAATTATTTGGTGAAGAAAATTTTACCTCCTCGCATGTCTTATCAACAAAGAAGGAAATTCTTTTCTAATTTGAAACAATATTTTTGGGATGAACCTTACTTGTATAAACATTTTGCAGATCAAATTATTAGAATATGTGTACCGGAGGAAGAAATGAAAAGCATTCTTCGTCATTGCCATTCGAAGGAAGTTGGAGGACATTTTGGTGGAACAAAAACTGCAGCAAAAATTTTGCAATCTGGATTCTATTGGCCTTCATTGTTTTAAGATGCTTTCAAGTTTGTTTCAATGTGTGATGATTGCCAAAGGAGCATAAATATTTCACAGAGACATGAAATTCCCTTAAATAATATTTTGATAATTGATTTATTTGATGTTTCGGGTATTGATTTTATGGGGAATTTTCCTTCATATCATTCTAATAAATACATTCTTGTTGGTGTAGATTATGTCTCTAAATGGGTGGAAGCAGTTGCCTTGCCTACCAATGATGCTAGGGTTGTGATCAATTTTCTCAAGAAGAACATATTTTCTAGATTTGGCACACCTAGAGCAATTATAAGTGATGGAGGTAAGCATTTTTGCAATAACCAATTTGAGGCTTTGTTGCATAAATATGGAGTAACACACCGAATAGCAACACCTTACCATCCTCAAACTAGTGGACAAGTTGAAGTGTCAAACCGAGAGTTGAAGAGGATCCTTGAAAAGACCGTAAATAACTTACACAAGGATTGGTCAAGGAAACTAGATGATGCACTTTGGGCCTATAGGACAGCTTCAAGACACCTATTGGCATGTCTCTATACCGATTGGTGTATGGAAAATCTTGTCACCTTCCAGTTGAATTGGAACATCGGGCATATTGGGCAATTAAAATTCTAAATTTTGATCTTAAAGAAGCAGGTGAAAAGAGGGTGTTGCAATTGAATGAGATGGATGAAATGAGGAATGATGCTTATGAGAATGCCCGAATATACAAAGACAAGATGAAGTTTTGGCATGATAAGAACATTTTGAGGCGAAACTTTGAGGTGGGACAGAAAGTGCTGCTTTATAATTCCCGTTTCAGACTTTTTCCGAGAAAGTTAAAATCTCGTTGGTCAGGACCTTTTCTAGTAACCAAGGTGTTTCCTTATGGAACAATTGAGATCATTCATGAAACAAAGGGAACTTTCAAGGTGAATGGACAATGGTTGAAGCCATATTTTGACAGAGAATTCAACAAGCAGAAGGATTCTCTAGAGTTACAACAACCGCAGTAAAAAAATGATAGAAAGTCTAGCTAATGACTATAAATTAAAGTGCTTAATGGAAGGCAACCCATCAGATTAGTTTTCTCATCTTTTATCTCATTTTATTTTAGCGATTTTAAGTTTTAAATTTTAGCTTAAATTTTAAGTTTTGGTGAATTATTAGTTAGATTTTAAATTCTGCACTTCATTTTATGATAAATTTATTTTTAATTAAATTTTCTTATTTTATTTCTTTTGTTAAAAAAATCTTACGTTAGCCACCGGCAAGAATCAATTTAAATGGATTTTAGCTGCGGCTAGGTTAGTTTTCACGCGATTTTTTTTACCTTTCCTCTCTAGTCTCTCCATTTTCTCTCTTCCCAACTCCAAATCTTCATCACCATTCATTATCAAAACACCAAATCCATCACCATACACTTGTTTCCATCGAGATTTGCTGCAAGTTCATCCATTTTAGGTGCGATTTTGGAGCAGATTTTGGAGTTGTTTTTGGAGTAGATTTTGGGCGTTTTGGAGCAGGTTTCTGGGCGTTTGGAGCTTGATTTTTCCTCTAACAAGTGAGTAATTGTGGTACAAAGTTTTGTTTATTTTCATTTCTCTTAGATTGCAAGGGATTGTTGGAGAATAAATTGGATTGTGCATGAGGAATTGCAAGCTAGGGTTTTGAATTTGAATTTGATTTGGCAATTTGGGGCTTTTTGAAATTGAGGATATTTTGATTAAATTGCTGCATTTCTTGCTTTGATTTCTGATATATTGAGGCATTGTGATATTGAGAATTTTCTGGATTGTCTGGATTGAAATATATTGTGAAAATGCCTAAGAAAACCAAAGCCTAGAAGGCTCGTTCTTCTTCATTTAACAGAATTTTTTTTATATCTAGGATACTGTGAAGCATTTTAAGGAAAAGGTTGTTAAGAGGGCAATCATACCTCAGAGGTGGTTTTTGATTGATCAGACTCCTTGTTGGAGTAATTATGTCCCACATCTTTAGGCTAGGAAGTGGGAAATTTTCTGTCACCCTATTGAGGGGGGGCTGCCTTTCTTTGGTATGGGAATTCTTTGCTAATGCTTAAGAAAGGATGGATTATAAGTTTTTTGTGCATGTATAGTGGGTACTTTTCACCAAAGAAGTGATTAACAGCTATTACGGTTTGCCAACAATGGGGGATGATGAGGATTTTCTCCGATTACTTTTAGATATTGACATGGCGAAAGTTAGTGCTTTGGTCTGCAAGCCAGGTACAGTATGGAAGATTTCGAGGGATGTGTATAAAAATTTCCCCCGAAGTGCTTTATTGGATGTGATGTGGCCCTAGTATGTTTTTATTTGTGATAATTTATTGCCTACTGCACACCTTAGTGATGTCACTAGAGAGTGGGAAATCCTACTTTATGCCATTGTGTCTGGGGCCTCTATTGATGTTGGTAGGGTTATCTCTGATTATATCATGCAAAGTGTAAGGGCTACATCTGGAGGTATTGGGTTCCCATCTTTAATTTCTACTATCTGTGCAAACCAAGGAGTAACTTGGGACAAAAATGAGGAAATTGGTGGTGTGATGAAGCGTATTGATGGGCCAAAGCTTGTTGAGTTTTTGGGTATAGCATCGCCTCCCAAGAAATGCCTTTGTTCTACTGTTAGGGCCAGTGCGAGTTCCTCCCAACCTAGGGTTGAGACTGTTGATCACTGTTTGGGCAAGATTGAGCGTATTTTGGATTACCAAGGGAAGTATCTTGCTTATCAGAGTCAGTTACTCATACAGTAGCAGAATTTCCAAACCGAGAGTACACAGTTCCTTCATGACTACCTTCAGAGGATGTCTATACAATCTAGGCATGATATGAGTGTTTATCCTACGATGCCGACTTTCCCCTATGCCTGATGCACCTGCTTACATTGGGATTGATAATGATGATGATGGTGAGGAGGAGTGATGTTTTATTTTCCTTTCAGTTGTTTTCAGTACTTCTTGTTATTTATTTTCGTATTTTCTGTTTAGTTTATAATATTCATCTTGTGGAATTTTGTTGAATGTTTTATTTTGTGTCACCTTTTTCGTTTTATTTCTTTATCATTGATTTTCTGTGTTCACCCCGTGATTTAACAAATTACTGTGACTGTGATGGTGCACCTAGCTCCCTTTCTCTTTGTGATGTCGATGACCATTTGCAGTTTCTCTTTCTTACATTGGGGACAATGTAAGGTTTTGGTTGGGGGTGCGGAATGGTAAATCTTTTCTTCCCTTCATTTTTAGTAGTTTTGTTTGTGTGTTTATTTGTGTTTAATTTTGATTTTCCATTTATTTTTTTGCATTTTGATTTTCTCATTTTCATTTTTACTTGTTTTAATTTGCACGTTGATGATAATAATGTGATTGTGATAACAAGTAGCTTTTAGAAGACATTAAATTTTGCTTTGGTCTAAAGATAATTTCAAATGTTGATTTTACCTAGTTGGCGACTCTTTTTGTATGTGGTATGATTTGGTTGATTAGTCTAAATGCTTAGAGAAGTCTTATGTGCCAATTTTTCATGGACATTTTTGGTGATCTCAACAAACTCTAGAACTCATTTGAAAACCTCTTGAGGCAAAATAATTGGGAATTGCACTGTTTAGGATATAATGTAGGCTATTTTTGGATCGATTGTGCCAGTTTAAGCTTACCTTGTTATCCTTATATCACTAGTTACCTTGTTTAAGAGAAATTGGAGTAAGGATGGAATAAAAAAAAATCTTCCACATATATTGGAACAAATTGGTTGGGGTTATGTCTTTTCAAGAGCAATTGGAGTAAGGATGAAAAAAAAAAGAAGAAAAAAAATAATCTTCCACACATATTGGAAGAAATTGGTTGGGGTTATGTCTAAAAAAAGGCTTCACATTCTAGTAAATAAAAGAGTGTTAGTGATGGATGTACTGAGGTGAAAGATTGAGGAAGAATTTTGTTTATCTTTGGAAAAATGGGTTATGATCTGAAGAAACAATTTAGGTTACCCGGTGTTACTTTTTTTTTTTGGTTGTGTTTAATCTAGTAAGTGATCTTATTTGTCTTTTGACACTTCCCATTCTTTCTTAACCAAATACCTAAGCCTAACATTACAAGCCTCATAAAGTCCTATTGATCTGAAGTGGTGTATTTTCCTTTATTAGTGGAGAGAGGTTTAAAAAGTGAGCCTATGGAGTTTGAGATTTCACCTTTTTGTTTGTGGATGTTATGCATAATATTATCCGGGCATTATGGCTATTGTTTTGTGGTTTGATGGATGTTTAAGAGTCAAGAACAAAAGTGAAATTGGCATTTGAATTTATTAAAGCTTAGGTGACATTTAATTATTCTATGTGTTGTGTGTTATTTACAATTTTTGAGACATTTGTGAAAATTAATTGTTGTATGATTTTATTATTTTGAGTTAGGATAGTTATAGGTAAGATGTTTGTGGGTATCATCATTGGAAGCCCTCACGAGACTACAACTCGTCCTACTAGGGCCGCCTAGGGGTTTAAAGGCTTATTGCATACGCTTAATGTAATTTTTTAAATATAATAAATTTTCTTTGATTTTTTCTCTTAATGTCTCCTTTGAATTTATTAAATAGATCGCTTTTCTTGCTAGAGACTAGCAAGAAGCTTGTTGGGGGTTGTTGATAAGAGCCAAATTATTTCATTTTTGTTATGATTTAAATGTTGATATTTGTGTGAAAATTGTGTTTATATGATTATTTAATCTCGCCGCCGGCCAAATTAATCTAGCCACCGGCCAACATAATCTCGCCGCTGACCAAGTTCATATAGCCGCCGGCCACATTCATCTCGCCGCCGATGAGAATCAGCAGAACCAAAATCGTAACTTTTTCAGAAATCTTGCCGCGGTGAGAATAATGTCACCGCCGGTGAGTTTCGTCCGAAAACACATTTTTTATGTTGTTTTGTTCCAAAATTGACCCCAAAACCCTAGATCTATATATACAATATTATGGAGAAAGAGGCAAAAAATAGAGAGGAGTAGATCTGAGCCATTTTTGGAGGAAAGAAGGCAATTTTGGAGAGAAAGTTTGGAGAAGCTTGAAGGATTATCACCATTGTTGCTACCAAGTCTTCATCTTCAAGAGTTTTTCATCTTTTCTCCTTAGCTTTTATTTTCTGCATTTTATTCAGATTTGTTATTCATGGATTCAATTGAGATGATGTTTGTCCTTATTTCCGTTATGAACTAATTTATTTTTTGCTTAGGCTATGATGTAGTTGAATCAAGAAAATCTGATTTCTTGTGTTATCGTTATATGAATTCATTGTTTTCAAGTTGAGTATTTATTTCCATGCTTAATGCTTTTAAA
The DNA here is from genome assembly GCA_033030585.1 of Hippophae rhamnoides. Lineage (NCBI taxonomy): Eukaryota > Viridiplantae > Streptophyta > Magnoliopsida > Rosales > Elaeagnaceae > Hippophae > Hippophae rhamnoides. The sequence continues at coordinate 46,049,358 of CM065430.1, read as the reverse complement.
TTTTTTGGCCAAGATTTAGATTATTTGTTGCATTATATTGAGATCGAGAGGAGATGTGTAATGAATGCTTCTTGTGATAAATATCGTATGTTGAATGCGAGTGTGAGACCTAATGGATGATGTATGTGGTTATTCTAGAAATTCCATAAATCGTTATGTGCTTGTTTGTGATTAAATCTTCATAGAAATATAGTTTGTTTTCATAGATAAGTAATTCTAATATAACTTGAGAGAGAGTATTAGATAAATTTGGGTTTTTCAACCATCACTTTTAACTTTGATTCTCATATAACATGACTTGAAATCGGATTGAATTGATTTAGCGAAATCAAATGCCTTAGCGTTTTTAATCATTTGTGAATAACATTTAATTGTGTTATTTACGTTTATTTTTAATTAAATTTGCTTCTTAAACAATTTCAACAATTCAGTTTTCAAATAAAATTAGGATTAGTCAATTTCGGTACTTAGTAATGTCATTCCTTGTGGGTTCGATATCCTTACTTCTGTACACTTTATTACTTGAACGATTCATACATTTGCGAAAATACGCATCACCAACATTTGTTAAAGTGTTTAGGAATTATTTTTTCAACTATATTAGAAAATAATTTAACTTTTTTAAACCACCATAATTTCTTAAGAGACTGACCAAGGAAGCATACCTATCTTTGATTATAAGTGATTCATATACTTGCAAACTTCATAAATATTAACTTTCTGCATCAATTTGGCACCATTTTTGAGAAGTTGACATTTTAAATTATTTATTTATTTTCTTCTTAGTTATTTTTCATAATTATTTTATTTTTTGTGACTTCTTTTTTATTTTTGTGATTTTGTAAATATTTATGTTTATTTTAATCATTTTTATTTTATTTTTATTTTTATTTCTTTGTTATTTGTTTTAATTTATTTATTTATTACTTAACATATTGTTTAATTTAAAAAAAATTATTTATTTTTATTTTTACTCCTTTCTCTTATTTATTTTCTATTTTTATTTCTTTTATCTTATTCTTTTCTATTTTTAGTTCTTTTTGTAATTTGTTTATTTTTATTTCTTATCTTTAATTTATTTGTTTTTAGTTGTTAATTTTATTTTTCTAATAAAAGAGTATGCAATGCCAATCATTGGCACTACTACTTCCTCTATACAGTTGGGGGAGACAATTACGAACTATGAATTAATTTTTTTTTCATGTTGTATCATTCTATAGAATTCATAATGAAGATCTACTGACCTTCATTAGAGATTTATACTCAACTGTACATAAATTCCCTTTGCATTGTCTTACTCATGACCAATTAAAAATAAGGTGTTTCCCATACACCTTCTAGATAGGGATAAGATTTGGCTAATGACTCTCCTACCAGGTTACCTGATAACTTGAGAGAGAGTCTACGTTAAATTCATGAAAAGATACTATTCTTATGAGTAAACTTTCGATTTAAGAACAAAAATGGTTACGTTCTCTCAAATGAAAGAAGAACCATTCCATGAAACTTTTGATAGGTTTAAATTGCTTCTCACTCAATGCTCACACCATAATTTCCCATTGTAATTGCAAAATCAGTTCTTCTATAATGCATTAACACAACACTGTAAATTCATAATTGACAATACCACAAGAGGTGCTATAGGGTAAATAATAGCCTTAAAGACTTATGATTTCTATGAGATATTGGATGTTAATTCCAAAAAAAATAGAAATAGAGTAAAAAAAAAGCAAGAGTCAATAAGATAGGCTCTAGTAATGAGATACTTATGAAAATTGTAGAGTTAACTAAACAAGTCACACTCTTTACCTCTAAAAAGGCACCAATTTAAGATGTATATGGAGTTTGTAGTATTTATGGACATGGTACTAATACTTGTTTGTTTCTTCTTGATTTTTATATAGGTACTAGCCAATAACAATTGCACTCAATGGAGGGCTACTTATCTAGACCTAGGAATAAGCACTCTTTACCTCTAAAAAGGCACCAATTTAAGATGTATATGAAGTTTGTAGTATTTATGGACATGGTACTAATACTTGTTTGTTTGTTCTTGATTTTTATATAGGTACTAGCCAATAACAATTGCACTCAATGGAGGGCTACTTATCTAGACCTAGGAATAAGCCCTATGTAGCGAAACAACAACCCACCTTATGCTCAAAACCAAATTCAAGACCACAATTTAAACTAGAATACAAAATAAAGACAAAAAAAAATCACAAAAAAAATGAAATATACCACACACACGATGAAGAACTCAATGAAATGCAACAATCAACAAAAAATTAGCAAAAATGGACATGAAAATGATGTAAACACAAACGGAAACAGAGAAGTGGGAAAAAATATATTTAGAGAAGATTTTGCAATTGAGTGGGAAGATACATCACTAAAACCAATAAAACATGAAAGGGAAAAATCATCATTTTCTCCCTATTAAACAGCAACGTGACACGATAAAAAGAAAAAAAACTAGACTACTCATACATATGGGTTATACTAAGCCATTTTCACATATATTTTTGTGGTTTTTTTTTTGTTTTAACGAGGCTTTGTGATATTAAGTTATTTTTATGCATTATTAACTCATACACCTATAATTAGAATTCAAATTCTAAACCTTAAATATTAATACTGAGTTAATTATTTGGTTAAGTATGCTAGATCACCCCTATTTGGCGATTAAGTTTCATTTATGACCCACATTTTAACTTTTGTTTCCTATTTAAATTCTTTTAATTTTATTTTTTCATTACACTCCTTCAACTATTCTTAGCATTTCTAGTTTAAAATTTCTCTCTTCTTTCTATCTCTTCCCATGTGTATAAAATATTGTAGTATATGTATACAACTATATGCCACATTAACCACCACATATATATACATCGTTGTTTGCACTTGCTAGAAGAGGGTCTAAAGTGAAATCCCTTACAAAAAAAAAAGGGTCAGGAATAAAAAAGAAACCTTAATTGTTTTTCTTTTTCTTTTTCTTTTATTTTTTTATTAAGTTATAAACTAGTGGTTTTTAGAAATTTGGTGACAAAGTGAATTATTTTCACATTATTTTAACTTGTTCAATACTTTATTGGTACCTATTTTAATCAAAAGGTACCTAATTTCAAAGTAGTACAACAATAGTCTCATCATTTATTTTAAGATACACAAATGATTTAATTTCACATTTTAAATTAGAAGTTTCATCATATGCTTAGCACATATGATACAAGTGAAGGATAATTGTGTCATTTAGATGATTTGGTACTTCAGATCCTATTTAATAAAAGGTATACATGTGGCCCATATTTTCATAACAATACACTAATAATTCCTATATTTAATTTTAAGCATAATAGTGGTTCAAAATTAAAACTTAATTGAGAATTTCATCATGTATTACATATATAGGAAAATAATTAAGTGCAAACATATCTTTAAAGCTATTTTCACCAATAAACCATCCCTTAGTCTTTAACCTTTCATTTCTTCTGTAACTTTCTATATTAGTATCACATCATATGATTTCATTACGTAGTGCTCAAGTATTAGAATATTTTTTTTCAATCATGTCATTCATATATCATATCATATGGACTACTTCTGTTTTGATTTACTAGGTTAATTTATTTGTTATCTAGTATGTCTTGTGATGGTTCTCAATTTGTCTTGGGCTTTTTAGTGTTCATCTTTTTCATGTTTTTCTTTATCTTTTGTTTTAGATATCTTTATGTGAAAACTTATGTGAGTTTTTCAAGCTTAAGTGCTTGAGTGTTGTTTCGTATTTCCTTTTTACTTGCTACTTGTTATGGTTCTTCATGAGCATTTCTATGTTGTATAGGTTGTTTACATATCTTTAAGACTCTTGACTCACATACACTATTATGACTAGACTAGTATGTTTAGTTGATATTTTTATTGGTTTATGTTGTTCTCCTTTTCTAAACACATCTTTGTTTCTAATTTAAAAATTGAGTATTCTTCTCTACTTAGATGTTTTAGTATAAAGTAAAAGTCCCATATTTTTATCACAAATCCATCCATCACTCATCTAATTTTTCTCACAAAACCATTATCTTCAACATGATTCAATTCCTTTAGGTTTTTTAAAAGACTCTATTTTAAAGTTTTGTGTTTTTGTTTGGTTTTGAGGTTAAAATAATTATTTTTTGTTTAATAATGTTTCCATGAACTCTTTTTATCCTTTAACTATTTTAAAGATGATTTTGCCCTTATTTCTTCTCATGTTATGATATTTGTTGAAACATTCAATTAAATTTTAATTTTAATCTATTAATGTACTTAAAATTAAATGTAAAAACTACTAGTATATTGCTATGAAAATATGGATCCACATGCATACCTTTTGTTAAATAGGAATACTACTAAAGTACCAAACCCTTTGAATAACACAATTATCTTACACTTATATCACATGTGCCATGCATGTGATAAAACCCCCAATTTAAAGTATAAAATTGTACCATTTGTGTATCTTAAAGTAAATAGAAGGATTACTACTGCACTAGTTTAAAAATATAAATTTATATGGATATCATTTTAGGTATAAGGGAATCACAAAAGTACTAAACCTTATTTTAACTATACATGTAAAGTATATGAATTGTGTTATACCATTCTAGGTTTTATTTAAGAACCTTAATGGATTAATATTCAAAAATTTCGCATCTTAATTAAATCTCGTCACATCTTATCAAATTCCACATAAATTGTATACCTAATAGGTCTCACTTTAGAGTTTAGACATAATGTATTATCCTTTTTGCATTATTTTTCTTTCCATTAAATTTTCATATTATAAATAATCTTGTTTCGTTCTTTTTCCCAATTATTATTATTTTTTTATTTTTTGTATTTTACTTATTTCATTTAGACCTATTTAGAAGGAAGGAGAATGATTGTATATATTTTATACTTATTCTAAAAATAACACTTAGATCATATAATTATTTTATTAATAGATTAGTATGTTATAAAAAAAAGTGGTTGTATAAGGACAAATAATCATTTTTTATGATTTTTATTTATTGATTTTCTATTTTTATTTAATTTTTTTCGATTCTTTCATCAATTACACTTTATTCAAGTTAAAACGATTTATATCTAATGATGTTGAAAAAATAAAAAAATAAAATGAAAAAATTTTACTTTGTTCTTGTCTAGTTATTTTTTAATAATAATAAGATTAAACATTTATAAAAAATAAATATAATATATAAATGTTATTTTTATAATAAGTATAAAATATTGAAGGCATTTATCTCTTAAAATAAAATAAAAAAGTAGGATATTTTAACTTTATCTTGCCAATACCATCTTATTAGTCAATAATACATCTCACTCTAATTTAGAGCTCTATTTGTCCCTCTTATTTATACAGTTTGGGATTTAAAATATCTTCCAAACTAATTGAAATGCAAGCTTTCCTAGGACGACATGATTCTTGCCGCTTGGACATTTTATTTTGCCATGATACTTTTATTTCTCAAATTCAACTTGTTAATTTGCTGACGTGGGGTTTAATTAATTATTGGGTCGAAAGTGAAGACAATTCCATGCTTATCATTGTGATAATAAGCTTATGTCACGTTTTAGCTCGAAAATAATTTAGAAGTCAATCATCACATTAGTAGAAGGAATATGCTAATTGCACAAATATTTATCACAAAATTATACTCGTATCAATGCTTATATGTCACTTCCATTTAAAAATTATAATTTTGTAATTTTCATCTATGATGAAAGAGGCTTAAAATGAGTTAAAATTATAAAACTTATGTTAATTCAACTTATTTTAAATGAGTTATAGTTCGATTCAGTTAATTTAAATTTTATGTAAGTTAAGTTTAAATAACTCACTTTTAATTGAGTTTAAATTTTATGTAAGTTAAGTTTAAATAACTCACTTTTGATTGAGTTTGATTGAGTTATGATTAACAACTCATAATTTGATTTATTCGCAATTCTCAAAAATTAAAAATAATTAAGATTTTGTTTAAAAACAAAAATATTAATATAATATAATATTTTGATTATATTTTATAAAATAGAAAAAAAAATTGTTTAATTGTGTTATTTCATAACAGTATCATTATAATTAAAACAAATTATGAGCAGTTCATGAATTAGGTGTGTTAGATCATTATTTATTACTACTCATAAGCTAGGTGAGTTAGAATCATTTGAGTTTTTCAGCTAGATGAGTTGAACTTAACTCATTGGATCCATCTTAAATGAGTTCTTAAGTTAAAATTCTCATTTGATATTAGTATGTGATATATGTAGAATGTAAATATAAGAAATGTTAAATGCATTTAAATTTATAGTACATTATTTTTATGTGATATGTGATATAATTTTTTAAAACAATAAATAACTTCTTTAATTTTAAAATTATTTTATTACTCATATATCATAATTAATATGAATTCAAAAATATATACAAATTTTGATTTACTTAGCATGGCAGAGTAGAGGGATTGGGGAGTCGTGGCTCCAACAAAACTTCACAAAAAAAATTAAAAAAAATATTAATCTCAATGCATATTTATAAAATAATATTTATTAATTAATAAAATAGTTTTAAAATTTTATATTATTAATTTAAGCTAGAATAATGATAACACATGTAATTAATAGAGATGATAGCTAAAAAAAAGTTTTAAATAGTGCAACTTCAAAATAGATTTGGTTATTTTGATAATAAAAAATAATTTTATTTTAATTTCAAATTACTAATTACAATAAAATTGATTATGATACTTATGAAATTATAAATATGATAAGCATTTTTAAGTTGAATTATGTAAATAATGTTATAAATTTGGTCATTTTAATCAAATTTATCAATAATTTTAAAATTTTATATCAAGTTTACTAATTTAAAAATGGAATAAAACAAATTATTTTCATTAAAAAATTGTTTACTATTAAATAGTAGGAAGTAATTGAGCTCCAAGGATAAAAAATTCTTAGGTCCCACAATTGTGTATAACAGAAATGTTAAAATTAAACTAATTGGCACACTAATTTAGCTCTAATTGTCAACTATCTAGAAATGTGACTAACGAATTCTTGTTACAAAGTTATAATATTATTATATGTAATAAATTTATTGATTAAATATAAAGTTAAAATATATAATGAAAATAATCTTAGAATTACTTGTAACGGGAACCGGATTAAATTATTCCATTAAGAATTAAATTATTATTTATGATTAAAAGATCATATTTTAAAATTCATTATTAGACATAGATTCTATAACTAACCAATGTACTACAAGTCAGCAAGCCTGCAAGTAATTAAACAATAATTAGAGTTGCCTCAGAAATACCAACCACATTATTTTTTTTCAATATGCCTGCTTTTCAAATTAGAGCTTAATTCTATAAACAATAATTAAAGATGCCTCAGAAATACCAACCAAATTATTTTTTTCAACGTGACTACTTTTCAAATTAGAGCTTAATTATATATAAGAGTAAACAGGGGATCACATCTATACAATTTAATAAATTTATAATTTTATAGGTTCAGTATAATTTATGAATTTTTATAATCGATAATAAATACATACATTGCAATCATTTGATTTAATTCCATTATATATACAAATTAATTCGGATCAATCAATATAATCCATCAAATATTATTTTTTATGATCACATAATTTTTTTAAATGAAAAATTATAAATTTATAATTATAAATCTACATATTTATTTGATCATTATATACACATTTGTTTGATTTTAAAAAATCGATATGTATTATGTAATAAATAAAAATGAATAATTAAAGAATATAAAAAAATCGTTACCATGATATTGAATCATGGGTACTTAAAAGTTGAACCAAAATAAATATTGTGAAAGAAACTATAATATTTATCTAATTTAATTATTCTGTTATGGGTACCATGTAATAATTAATAGTAAAATTATATCATACAAAGTCTCGTGAAACTTATAAAAAAAATATTTTAATATATGTGGATCGAAACGAATTTATTCAAATTTAAAAATATTAATCTATAATCTAATTTATATCTTACGAACTTTAAAATTCTTTATCCAATATAATCTTATCATCTTATTGAAAACATTTATAATCTTTCGTATACAGATAGCTTGTACGAATGGATTGAATCAATAAAAAAATTGAACATTCCTAAATTTCTATATATATATATATATATCACCAACCTAAATCCATTCCCCTTCTTCGTGAACTGGGACTAATGTAAATTAATGTAGATATATATCACAATTCATAAATGCATTAAATCATAAAAAAGGGTGGATGGAGGATCTCATGGGATTTATATCTTTTAAAAAAATAAACAAAAGTCTTGGTGAATAAAATTCCTATAACTTTAAAAAATGTGAACATTATTCCTAAATTAACAATTAACTATTTTTCTAAAAGTAGTCACATGCCAAGTACATCATCATATTTTAAGTCATTTTTGAAATTACAAATTAATAAAAAAAAGTTAATTCATAATTTCAATAAAGCTCAAAAGTTAATGATTAAATTAGGACTAATGGACACTTTTTTTTTTAAAAGTTATAAAACTTTTGTGAACCATTTGATAACTACAAAACTTAAGTATAATTTTATTAAAAGATATAAGACTCCTAGTATTCTTCACCCCAAAAATGTGTTTTTCACTTTCTTGTACATGCTTTAGTTTTTATTTTTCATTTGCTTATAAACTCAAATTTATACTATGATGAAAACTAGTAGATTTTTAAAGTATAATTTTATAATAAAAATACACATAATAATGAAAATCAAAATTATCATTGGTCATCCATGTTTCAATCTTTTTTTAATTATAAAGGAATTTATACTATCATATACACTATTAGATTTTTAAAGTACCATTTTATAATGAAAACACACATAATAATGAAAATCAAAATTATCATTGGTCATCCATATTTCAATCTTTTTTTTAATTATAAAGTAAAATTTATACTAACACTAGTAGATTTTTAAAGTAGCATTTTATAATAAAAATACACATAATAATGAACATCAAAATTATCATTTGTTATTCATGTTTCAATCTTTTTCTAATTATAAAGTAAAATTTATACTATCATGTAAACAAGTAGATTTTTAACACATCACTTTCTAATAAAAATACACATAATAATAATATTAAAATTGTATGTTTTGATAATAATAATACTTTACTTTTTTTACATTTTTTCATAGAGCACTTTATATTTTTATATTGTGATGTAAATAAGTATATTTTTAAAACATCATTTTTTTAATAAAAATAAACACAATAATATCAAAATTATCATTCTTCGTCCATGTTTCAATTTTTTTCTTATATAATCAAATTTATACTATCATGTAAACAAGTAGATTTTTACCACACTACTTTCTAAAATAAATAAACACAATAATAATATCAATAATATATATTATGATAATACCGATGGTTGAACTTTTATATTTTTGCATAGAGTAATTCAGTTATTACTAGATAATATAATTATTATTATATCATTTTTTACTCATGTTTGTATATAAAATGCCATATTTTTGGGTTTTCATCATCTATTTCATTTTTTTTAATTTATAAAGATTAATTTATACTATAATATAAAAAAATAGATTTTGAAAGCATAACTTTTTAATAAAAAAATGTACATAATAATAATAATATTAAAATTACGTATCGTGATAATATCAATACTTAAAACTTTTGATGTTTTTATAGTTGACACTTTACACTTAAGTGACTATAATATATTTTGTCTATTCATAAACAAAAGAAAAATAATTTTTAAAATATAAATTAAAATTTATATTATGAATAAAAAAAATGGATTTTTAAAACATCACTTTTTAATTTCTCAAAAAAAACAATTTTTTAATAAAAAGACACACAATAACAATAAGAAAATACTAATATTTAAAATTTTGCTTCTTTTTTTTTCATAGCATTATACACTTATCACTAAATTATGTCACTATGATTATTTTATCTTTCTGTTTATATAAGAAGCAAAAAAAAAAAGTTTCTAATTATAAAATCAAATTTATAATATGATGTAAAAAATGGATTTTTTTAGAATACTATTTTCTAGTAAAAAGTACACAACAAAATAATATCAGTATTATATATTGTGGCAATACCTATATTTGAAATTTTTTTGTATAAGATACTTTAGATTTACCACTATATTATGTTGGTGTGACTCCCAAATCCTACTATATGTAACCAAATTTGAATCTTACCGTATAATGCTTCCTATATTTATTAAAAAAATGGTACTTTAGTCCCTTTTTAAAAAAGAATTATACATATATTGTTTTATTTATTATTAATTATATTATATTTTTATTATCTAAATCAAATACCACAATTGAGAAGTATAATATTTACAAATTAAATTACACATAAATATTTTTTTTAATCGTTAACTACATGAATGATTCTTTATTTTTATTATATGATAATATTGTTATAAAGATACATAAATAAAAAAAATTATCTAAATTAAAATTAAAATTTTATATAAATATATAACCTTTTAAATTATAAAATAAAAAGTTCAATACAAAACTAAATATATAAATACTGAATTAGTATGGAATATAGCTATAATAAATACATATTTATAAGTTATTAAGTTATATCTTAATCACATTTGTATTGTAACAAATTTTATAGTATCAATTTAAATTTTACATTTGCATCAATTTTATTAATTTTATTAAATAAATATATAAAAATATAAGTCAATTTAAAAGATAAAGCATATGCATACCACGTGCCCCTACATAATTTTCATTAAATTTCTCCGATTATTACTTACATTCAAAACAATATAACCTTTGTCTAGACCAACTTTTTTTACAAATGAATTCTCTACAAAATTTATAATTAAATTTGCTGTTAGCACCACCATATCATTGTATAGATATTAGGTGCCCTAGAGACTATACAATTAGGTACTGCGTTACCCTCCTTATATGTATAGGAATAATGAAAATCTATGTGAGTAATCTTTTCTAAGAACTCAATCCAATTAGAGGACTATCTCTATGGTAAAGAGAACAATCTAGTGTGAAAAAGAGTCATAATATAAATAGAGTCTGACTCTAACCGAAGCCTTTGCCACCTAAAGGTGGTAGTATATAATACTGAGTGAATAGCTATCACGACTTTACCTCAAAAGCATATGCAATCCCAAGTGAAATATAGAAACAACATTTGAAAAAAGATCTTAATGTCTAAAATACACCTAAAAACCCGTTAGATAAGGTGCCGAGTGAAATATAAAAACAATCTTTGATAAAGGATCTTGATTTTTGAAATACACTTGCACAACCTGTTAGATCAGGTGATCCAAAATCAGCACTATATGTGTTGACCTTCATCTACCACGAAGGCGATAATCTCTAAATTACCTCTATGATTTCAAAGTTCACTGTGGAACTCTTTGTACTCACAATTTTTGAAAGATCGTAAGATCTTTCACTATATTTCACATGAACCCACACTATGATAACCCCGCTTCATGAATAAAACCTCAAACGATGGGAAATGCAGAGCTTAAAGAAGTATGTATATCCTTTAAGCGAATATCATTTCTAGCTTTCCATATCACTCAATGAATGAAATTATATCTACTTTTCATAGATTGTCAAGCTATAACCCAAGGTCAAGTGTCACTGCATATGTAAGTAAATTTAGAATGGAAGAATCTATACGAGGTCGTTTTCCAAAAAAAGGAGCATAATAAATCCTAGAGTGTACTTACAAAATGACACCTTAGAAAAATGTGAGAAATAGTCTCCTTAATGACTCACATACAGAACACCAAGAGGGGAAGAATGGCCTCTCCTCTTTGATTTGAGATTGGTGGAAAGTTTGACTTGAGTAGCACGCCAAAATAGTATAGATTGAGATGGTAGTATGAAATGGGCCTAGATCTCCTTAACCTAACTCTTATGTTCTCTAATCACGAATAGGGAGTCATAGACCTTGTTGGTTATGGCTATTTCTTTGATCGAATGCATCCAAATCTTGATATCCATACCTTTCATACCATCTATTGAGTGCACCCTTAAGGTAATATCAGGGTAGGAGTCCTCAAAGTACTGCAATAGATGGCACCCATCTGTCGACGAATAGTCACCTATTAATCATTGTAATAGTGGATCCACAAGGGGTAATTCAGCTTCTCTATATAGGAGTGCCTAGTCAATTATTGGTCCAAAATGGTACTAAGGAATTCCTGCCAACTAACTACCTAGAATCTTTCAAAACTATCGAGTAATGATGTTATAAACTAGCCTAGACTGTAGAGCAAACATAATAACTCTATGGAACTGCTCTTCTATCCAAATACTAATTACGTAAGTTGAGATTCATGTTAGAGTTTCCTGTGATAATCCATAAGGCAAACTGTCTTAACAAGCCTTATTTAAAAGACCAAGATCCTTCAAACCAAGACCATTTTCATTGAGTTGGCAACAAAAATCCATCCAAATAACCTGAAACAATTTAAGCATTTTCGCTTACCCTAATCAAAAGAAATTATAGATGGTTTTGTGAAACCATCTATAATTATTTTTGGCCATTTATATATCTAAAAATAATAAAGAAACATGATCTGAACAATTGAAATGATCAAACATTTATGCCCAGTTAAATAGAGGGTTGTCCCTTATAACCAATCATATAAAAGTTTTGGAGAAATTTTGGTGAAAATATCTGTATAAATATCAGGATTTCAATTTTGATTCAAATGTTAGTTTTATTTTCTCATGTAGTGGAAATTATCATATATATTAATTGTAAGATGGATGACAAATACAAGTAGAAATTTTTGTTGAAAAATATATAATTTTTTTTAAATAAGTATAATATTTAAGTTAATATTTGGATGATAACTTTGTATTTTTTGTGTTACAAAAATTTAAATTGTAATAATATTTGAACAAATAAATAAAGAAGAAATATTATGAAATTGAGAAAAAATAAATATTTATATATTTTTTATTATATGTACACTTCACTTTTTTATTTTATATTTCTCGAAAATGTGTTATATAACTTATATTTATATTTTAAATAAATATTTTAATTATGTTTCATCAATACTATATGTATTTTATGTATGTTATATGTGTCATAAATGTGACATTTAAAAACAAATTGGTGTACTATTGTGTTATTTTTTATTTTAATTATATCAAAATTTTGTAAAATATTTTTAGATTTTAACAAAATAAGTTCCATAATTTTCTTGAACTTCCTTTAAATATACATATATTAAGATAATATATTTTTGTAGATAAAATTTATTATAAACAACATATTTTTGTGGATAAAATATGTCATAATTTTAACAATTGTAAATAATATCCACAAGTTTTGGTAAAGATGGGTATAAAATAATAAGATATGGTATACAAAGTGAATCTCTCTTTTAATGACATGTGAGAAGGCATAGCTCATCTATTCTCCAAATTTTATACCCTTTTATTATAAGTTTATAACATATATGTATATTTTTTTTAGAAAAAATCAAAATATACCGTCATTGATTTTTAAATTTTAACCGAATTATACATTCATCTTCAAAATTTTAAAACATATAATTTGATTATTAAACATTTAAAATTTCACAAATAGATCTTTAAATTTTTAAATCATACTATTTAGTTCTTCAGTTTTTAAAACTTTACAAATAAAACTAAATTTTTTATTCAAAAATATTTATTTTAATAATTACGTTAGTGTAAAAATTTAAAAAATTGGAGACTAAATTATAAAATTTAAAAATTTAATAATTTATGTGTAAAATTTTAAAAATTTAAAATGTATGTATAAATTTAATAAACAATCCTAAACTATAAAATATTTTATATTATTACGAGAAAAAACATAAGTTGATTTATTTTATAAAATAACTTTCGATCTTTACGTGAATCACTCCTCCCACCAACGAATTAAATATTCAATAATTAAACTGTTAAAAAAAGATAATAAGGGAGTATGCTGCTTTAACATACAACAAGGCTTGAAATAATTCGTGCATTTTTCACTTAAATCCGACTACCACTTCGCTTATATAACAATAAATCCGACTTCCTTCGGAGCAGAGCAAGTTCAAACTAGTTCGATTACTTTTCCCATCTATTTCATCATCACATCGCTGCTTAATTGAATTATTAGATAATGAGGGTTAAAGTACTTTCTGCTCTAGACGTAGCCAAAACCCAATACTACCACTTCAAAGCAATAATCGTCGCCGGTATGGGTCTCTTCACCGACGCTTACTGCTTGTTCGCTATCACTCCAGTAATCAAACTTATCGGAAGGGTTTATTACGAAGATGCCCCTCACAAGTACAGAGTTCCACCCTATATAAAATCCACCATGGTCAGCTTAGCTTTGCTGGGCACTGTGATTGGGCAACTTGTTTTCGGTAGACTGGGTGATCTGGTTGGACGACGTCGTACTTATGGGCTTGCACTTATGCTGATGGTACTGAGCTGTATTGGATGCGGATTATCTGTGGGTCGGACACGGAGCAGTGTTTTATTGAGTTTGGGTTTGTTTAGGTTCTTGTTAGGTTTGGGAATCGGAGGAGACTATCCTTTGTCTGCAACAATCATGTCTGAGTTTGCTAATAAGAAGACACGTGGCTCGTTTATTGCGGCTGTTTTTTCAATGCAGGGTTTTGGGATTTTGGCAAGCTCGACTTTTACAATGGCGGTGTGTGCGATTTTCGAACGTGCATCGAATTTAAGTTTGGATCATGAACTGACACCTATGGAGGTTGATATTGCGTGGAGGGTGATACTGATGTTCGGTGCAATTCCTGCTGGGTTAACGTTTTATTGGCGCATGTTGATGCCCGAAACTGCTAGGTACCTTCCCTTCGCATTTGTAAAAACTATCTAGGTACCTACCACAAATATATTATTTATCATACAAGTTATTTACTTATATAATTTAATATATCTAATTATAATTAATTATCAATAATTACAATTATACGCCGGGTAGACCCATTTATTAGTGTATGATAACTATTTTCAATAACATTATTATTTTCCGTTTTCACCGTTAAAAATAGAAAATTCTATATATTAATTATAAAATTAAGATATATAGAATCGAATAATATTCTAGGTGTTTTCATTATATGTAGGTTATACTTTTCACACATAATACTTTTACTAAATTTAGACCATTTAATTATTAAAATTTTATCTCTAGTTTTAATTTTGCAAAAATGAGTAGTAGCTAGTATTGAAATATATGAGGACTAGAAAGTGATTAGGGTCTATTAATTGATATTATACATTAAAGAACTTCTATTTATATATAAAGATTAAGAATAACCTTATTATTATCAGGTACACAGCTCTAGTAGAGTTAAATGTCCAACAAGCAGTAAAAGACATGGAAAAGGTATTGGACGTTTCAATGAGCGACATTTCAGAAGAAACTAACACAAGGCAGCTACCACAAAACCAAGAATCATTATATCGTCTTTTCTCGAAGCAATTCTTTAACCACCATGGTCGTGATCTTTTTGCTTGTGCTACTACTTGGTTTCTAGTAGACATAGTATTTTATAGCAGCAACTTTTTTGAATCTAAGATATCTCACCACAATCTTCCAGTGAAAAACGGAAATTCGAATGCATACGAGGATGCTTTTAATGTTGCCAAACTTCAAACAATAGTTGCAATTTGTTCAACCATACCTGGTTATTGGTTTTCTGTCTATTTCATTGATCGAATTGGAAGAGTTAAAATTCAAGCTATGGGATTTTTAATGATGGCAATTGTTTATTTGGCCATAGGGATACCCTATGAATATTGGGACCATCATACAAATATAGGGTTCATGTTTCTTTATGGTCTCACTTTCTTTTTTGCAAATTTTGGACCCAACACTACCACTTTTATTGTTCCTGCAGAATTGTTTCCTGCTAGGTTTAGATGTACATGTCATGGGATTGCCGGAGCTGTTGGCAAAGTTGGGGCTATCATTGGTTCTGTTGGGTTTTTATGGGCTTCACATGATGAACAAGAACATGCTTACCCATCCTTGATCACTCTTGGTGGTGTTTCTATTTTAGGTTTGTTGGTTACTATTTTTTTTACTTGTGAAACCAAAGGTAGATCTTTAGAAGAGAATGAGATTATTGATGATCTAAACAATTCATCGGTAATTCCTTTATAAATATTTAAGATTTCAATTCTCTGTCCACATTTCTACCTATTTCTTTTTTCTCCACATAAATTATGTATGTCGTACCAATAAATCTACCATCAAATAGTGTACTTCGTATCCTGTCATATGAAGGGTCTACATGCACATATTTATACTAAAAGTATCATCTCACTTGAGCAAATTGTAATCTTGAAAATTTTATTTCAATGATATTGAATATACTGTGAATTATAAAAATGATTCCAATATTTCTATATATTCAACACTTTGTTCTTATGTTTTCTTATAATTTGGTCTCTTTATATTTTTAATTTTTACACTTTCTTCCTTTTATTTTTTTTAAATTTATTCCTTTTTATTTACTTTTACACTTTAGTTCCCTTAATTTTTTTTTATTTTTGAAGTTTAATTTTAAATTTATTTTAAATTTTGACTAAATATGGAAAAAAATAAAAAATAAAAGAACCAAATAAAAAAAATAAAAGTAAAAGTATTAAAATGAGAATTAAAAAATAAATTGACCAAATCAAGATAATAAAAAAAATTGAGTCAAAATTGTAGAATATAAAAAAAAATAATGAATTTTATACAAACCTCAAAACATTAAGAAAAAAATAAAGAAACTAAACTATAAAATTAAAAAATAAAAAGGCCAAATTGTAAGAAAAAGAAGTAAGAAATCAAATTGCGAAAAATAAAACAAATAAAAACACCAAGACATAAAAAAATAAAAATAAAGAAAACACGCAAAGTGTAAAATATATAAAAATATGAGAACTATTTGTATAATACACCCAAAATATATTTATCTTTTTTTCTAGAAGTGCATGAAATTTTTTTTTTATTTGTACAAAATGATCATGAAATTTATAATTCTTAGAAGTTCCATTGTAACTTAAAATGCAATACAAAATACAATCCATTCAATATGATTGTGTAAAATGTTATATACCAATATTGTTGAAAAAAAGATAAATTTATAAAAATATCATCAAATTATTGTATTTATTTTATTCATAAATACTACCAAATTATTTTTCACCTTAATTATACCATTTAATTATTTTTTATCTCATTTATATCATTAAATTATTACATTTATTCTATTTATACTATTATATTAATCTCCATAAAACGGTGTTATATGTTAGTGTTAGATTTACAATAAGTCAAATAATTAACTTGAAAATTTGCTACAATTCAATAATAAAGTAGTATGTTTGAAACAAAAATTTATTCTAAATGTATCACTTATCAATTTGAAATGTTTCAAATCTATCATTTAACTATATGATATTTAAATTCGTTAGATGAAAATTAACATAATAATATAAATTAATTAAATGTAATAATTGAATAATATAAACACAGTAAAAAATAATTCAAAAACATGAATGAACAAATACAATAATATATATAGGTTAATTTGAAAAAAATATTAAAACAATTCTATAAATTTGAATAAAAGAGAGATTAATCTTTCGATTCAGCTATTTAAGTGGTTCTTGATTCTTGCTAATAGTCCTTACTCCTTCCTTAGTAGATCACGATGAAAAAGTTATAGAAATCAAAAATCAAAATATTTGATCATAAAACAATTCAAGTTGACTTATTAATTCAATAAAATATTAGCGTTAGCGTCAATCATTCGTAAAAGATTGAGATTATTACTTTTATTCGATTTTGTTGTTATTTATTTATTTGAAAATATTTGAACACAAAATATATTATATACTAAAATTAATTTCAATTATTATAATCTTAAGGTTATTCAACAAATAATAAAAAAATAAATTCTAAATAAATTTAAATAGTAATCTTATTCAATTTTATTCTTCTTTATTTATTTAAAAATATATAAATATACAAATAATATATTAAAAAATATGAGAAAAATATATATGAAAACATATGTTAATAAGTAAAATATATGAAAACATGACAAACTTGTAAAATATATGAATGAGTAAATAATATAGGTTGGAGAGTATTAATGATCCCTTTTGTTTAAGTTTCATGTATTATTTAGTATCATTATTTAAAAAAATTATATTATTTTAATCATTATTTATTAAATTTTTTTTTTCATGAAGTGAAAAAAACGTAAAATTCTAATAATAATAAAATAATAATTAATATAAATTTCTACATGATATATTTTTTTAAGATAAACAACATATTAAGGAAACAAGGGGAGAATATTTGTTTATCATCACTATTTTATTTTAATATTTTTTAAAATTAAAGAGTTTTATATTAAATATATTAAAAATTTGTGTTTAAAAATAATATTTATAAAAATTAAACTAATATAATTTATTATTAATTAATCTCTATTTTTAAAAAAGTAAAATGGATGATGCTATTTATTCAACAATAATTTAATTTTAAAAACGAGCTTCTTCCCTAAAAAATAAAAGCAAGAACAAATTGTAGGGAGACGTACAGTATAGTGTGTCTACTGCCTACTATTTTATTTCAAGCCTAGAACTGTAGTATGTGGGTGGAGTCAACCCATTTACATCTCGACTTGATTGGTCCCAACCTGTAACCCCCACCAGTTTAATAAGTGAGTTAGACGACCCGACCATCAGCCCAAATCCAGGCCCAGGTTCGTGTCAGGTCACAAGTTTTGTTAAAAATTCGGTCAACCCATTTACAACGCAATTCATTTAACCCTACTCATTTAAATAATCATAATTATTTTATATTAATTTTAAATATATTTAATTAATAAAGATAGTTATAAATTGATAGCAATTTTTTTATGATTTAATCACGTTTCTTATTTATTAATATTTATTTAAAAATATATTTAATTTTTAAAAAATAAATATTAAAATATTACTTTTTTACTATATTATTTAAAATATTACATATCAATTTTATTTTTTAACTATTTATACCAAAAAATATTAAATATTATATATTTTATTATTAAAAGTGTATTTTTATGCAATTATATATATATATATATATCCAATCAATCCATAAGATTTATGTTTTTTATAATCTAATACTAAGTTATAATCAAATGATAAAATTTAATCCATTGTATAAATAAATTAATTCAAATCAACCAATGCAATCCTTTAAAAAAATATAATTTTTTTAAATAAAAAATTATGAAAATTTAAATTCACTAATAAATCTACGTATTTTTTTTATCAATACATCCACATTTAAACAAATTTGAGAAACCAATATGTATTATATTACAAATAAAAATAAATAGTTAAAAAATATGAAAAGACAACATAATTTTTTTAATGAAAAATTATAAAAATTTAAATCCATTAATAAATCCACATATTTGTTTGTTCAATACACCCACGTTTGTTTGAATTTGAGAAACTAATATCTATTATATTACAAATAAAAATAAAAAGTTAAAAAATATGAAAATATAATAGTTTTGAGATTAAATTATATGTAATTTTAAAATTGAATCGGAGCATTTTGTGAGAGAAACTAAAAAATTCATCTAATTTATTTTGTTGTAAGTTATTATGTAATAATTAATAATAAAATTATTTAATAAAAATTACGTGTAATTTATACCAAAAAATATTAAAAAAATAAATATTTTAAAACATACAAATTAGATTGGATATATTCAAATTTAAAAATACTAAATAATAATTCAATTCTTACAAATTTTAAAATTCTTTATCCAAATTGAAACCATTCATAACACTTCAAATAATACATATTTTATAAATAGATTAATTCAATTAATATTTTATAAACCCCTAAAAAGTTGAGTTTGTGTAAACTTTGTAAATTATGTCAAAAATTATCGATCCTAGTCAACCCTACCTATCCTAGTCAACCCTACCTTTTTAGCCGTAGTTGATATCTTTCGAGACTATCTATAACTTGATTCAACCAATGTGTACTTTATCCACAAACATGGGATAATGTATCCATTTTAATAAAAAAGGGACTACTAGCGATTGTTAGGTTCTTCGACAAAAAGAAATATCACATGGTTAGTGCAAAAATGAGAAAAATATCAGAAATACCTCCAAAATTCAAATAATTTTTAAAAATATTCCTAAGGTTTCAAAAAATTTAAAAATATTTTAAAAAATATAACGAAATTTAAATCTAACAATAACATTCAATATCAAAAATATCCCTAAAGTTTCAGAAAAAATAAAATTCCCAAAATAGAAGAAGAAAAAATAAATCAAGAAATAATAAACATAAAAACAGAAGACATATCAGGATATTTTTTACAAGAAATGGTAATACATAATTTTTTTTGAAGAAATTTAAAAAGCAAAGTTAAATCTTAAAGAAGAAGATGGATTTAAAGATCCATTATTTTTATTAAGAAAATTATTCCTTAGAAAAAAAACATAATTTATTATAACATAAGTAATAAAGAAATGAGTATTAAGATTACAGATGCAAAAAGAAGGTATAATATACCATTAATTGATAAATAAATTATATTAAACAAGCTATCAGAAATTTCTCATAAAGATAAAGAAAAAAAATTAGATACATCCATTTAGGAGTAATTTAAATATTAATAAAAATTCATTTTAGAGAAGGAATAGATATACCAATAAAAATAACATTATTAGATAACAGAATAATAAATAAACAAGATATTTTATTAGGAATAATCCATGGTAATTTAGGCTACCAAAAGTTAAAATTTATAGCATATCCTAGATTTTCTATAAATATACATGATAAAAATTTAAATCAAATATTAAGTCTAGCTTATGAATTTGAAAGAAGAGATTTAATGAAAGAAGGAAATCATACATTTTCAATACATCATCAAGTAGCATATTTTTTTAACAAATAGTCATAATAGTTCAATATATAGACAAAATGAATTTATAGAAATAGACAAAACTTTTAAGGAACTTGGACAAATAATAAAACCAAAAATACTAACAGACTTTAAAATACCAGAAGAATGAAAATTAGATATTAAAGAAAAATCTCAGGAAGAAAAAGTAATAATATACCAAAATTTACTTTTATAGATCATGAAGGAAAAACTTCTAACTAAGAAGAAGTTAAAAAACTAGAAAATAAAGTTAAAATAATGAAGGCATTAGTTCATGATTGTATATTAAGGAAAAATAATGTTTAGAGATAAAATACAAAATATACATTTAGAAGTAAATGGAAGCTTAATAGGTGTAGCAAAAAATCAAACAAAATTATTTAAAACTTTACAATTATTAATAGAGGAAATTTATTTAGTCCAAGAATCAAACATAAAATATTTATAGGAAATAATAGATATACAAAAAGAATTATTAAAAAAAATAAACGAAAGTGGTTATAATAAACTACAACAAGATATGCACAAGAAATTTTTAGAACTAAGAGACATAGGAATAATAAAATAATAGGTTATAAATATGACCCCTTATAAGGATTAAAAGAAGAACCACCAAGGAGATCAGATGTATTGATTCCTAAAAATGAGAAAATGAAAAATGAGGAACAATATAAGAATAAATAGATAATTCCAATTTAATGAAATATAGAAAAGAATTAGAAAGAAAATTCATGGATCTTGAAAATAGAGATATAGAAACATTGGTCAGATTATTGGCATTAACCAATGAAGAAATAGAAGTACATTATAATGAAAAATTTTGTACTAACAAAAAAGAGGATGGTATGACAATAATCAATGAAATTGATTTTGAACTAGAAAAAATGACCTCAAAAAATTATATGAAACCAATTTCATTACCAATCCCTTACAAAAAGGAACATCTAAATCACACAGGGGAGAAAGAAATAGACAAAGAATAGAACAACCTGATATTACAGATGAAGAAGACAATCACCTAAAATGGAGGAAAAGTTGCATTGGGGAACTAGAGTTAATATTCCACCAAAGTTCAAACTCCATGATAATTATAAATATGAACTTCTAGATTTAGATTGTATAAGAGATAGAAAAAAAACCTTAGATGAATGAGCTAGTGGAATGAGTGTGCTCATACAAACTTCTCAAACTACCCAAACAAATCCTTCAACCTATAGAGTGCTTATAGCACATAAAATGACAAAAAATGTTAAAGTTTGGTTTTCAAACTTAACAAATCAACAACATTTGTTAATGTAAGGAAATGCTTCCACAAGAAGAGAATACTTGGATACAATAATAAATGAAATATACAAAGAATTCATTGGAGAAGATAAATTAAGAACTATCACTGAATCCAATGAAAATGAAATCAACGAAACTAATTAGTATCTAACAAATATGAAAATTTGTAACATGTGTTACATAGAATTTTTTATTTGTGAATATGAAATGTATTACCATAAATTACCTCTATGTAAACAACTTATAAAAAAATGTTTTTTCAAAAATTACCTGGAACACTATATAAAACCTTAACAGAAAATTGGTAACAAAGAAATAGAAAACTATACCAGATACTCTAGGAGGAAGAATAAGAAGCCTTAAAGATGGGATCATTATTAAATGCCAAAATAGAAAAGAATATAAATAAATAAGAGGAAATGATAAAATCTGTTGTGGTACAAGAAATTTTAGAATACCAAGAAAATATGGATGTAATATAAAATCTTATAAAAAAAATATAAATATAAAAATATAAAATATTTTAAAAATATAAATTCAAAAAACAAAATTTCCAAAAATATAAAAAGAGATTTAATAGAGAAAATGACAAGAAAAGATATGTTAGAAAAAAAATTATAAACAAAAAGAAAAAAAGGAATTATTACCCTTTAGAAAAAAAAGAATTATTACCCTTTAGAAAAAAAAAGAATTATTACCCTTTAGGAAAGAAAAAAGGAATTATTGCCCTTTAGGAAAGAAAAAATGTAGATGTTGGATTTATTATGAAGGAGAACATTATGCTAACAAATATCCAAGCAGACTTCAACATGAAAAAGAATTTAAAAAAGAATTTTCACAAAAAACAAAAATCTTAGAAGAAGCTTTCAAAAAGAAATTAGAACTAATCGAGGAATCTGATATATATGATACTTATAGTATCTATCTATTGGATGAAACTGAGGAAGAAATAACTTACTCAGAATATGAACACTCAAATTATAAATATTCTTCCTCGGAAGATGAATGATTTGTATAGTATTACAAATTCAAATAGTATTTACATTAAAGTAAGACTAAAATTTAAAGATTATAACACTTATCATTTACATGCATATATAGATACAGATGCTAGTATGTGTGTAACCAATAGATATGTATTTCCATAAGACAACTGGAAACAAGCATCAAAAGATCTAATTGTAAGAATTGCTAATAATATTACAATAAAACTCAATGAGGTATTAAAAGATACTGATATAATGATAGGAGGAGAACACTTTCACATTCCTACCATATATCAATAAGAAATAAGAGTAGATTTGTTAATAGAAAATAATTTTCTAAATTTATATCAACCTTTTACATAATATCCCGACAAAATAAGTCTCACACACTTAAAAGGAGACACCATCTATGTTTCTAAAGTGAGAAAAGATTTAACTATCTCAAACCCAACTTTTATGCAACAATATAAAAAGTGAAAACGTGGTGAGATAGAAGACCAATAAAAACCTTGTTTAGAAAATATTTCATTAGATATAGAAGAAAAACAAAATTCTTTTCTCAATGAAATACAAGAAGATAAAACTCTAATAGGCATTAGAAAACTATTAAAAACAATCAGTTCAGAAAATCCTTTGGATCCAAAAACAAATAAATCTAAAACAATAGTCAACATAAAATTAAGAGATCATAATAAGATCATAAAAGTAAAACCAATGACTTATACTCCAAAAGATAGGATTGAATTTGGAAAAAACATTCAAGAACTTTTGAAATTAAAAGTCATAATACCAAGTAATTCACCTCACTCTAATCCAACATTCTTAGTTGAAAAAGAAGCTAAGAAAAGAAGAGGAAAAAAATGATTTTAAACTTTAAAGCACTGAATAAAGAAAATATTGATGATGGATACTTCATTCCAAAAAAGGAAGAACTACTATCATTAATAAAAGGAAAGAAATATTTCTTGAGTTTTGATTGCAAAAGTGGATTTTGGAAAATAAGATTGGATGATGAATATATTTAGTTACCCTTAAGGAAAATTCCAATAGACAGTTATACCATTTGAATTAAAACAAGCTCCAGGAATTTTTCAAAGATATATGGATAACATTTTCAAGAAATTACAAGATATTTGTTGTGTTTATATAGATGATATTTTGGTTTTTAGTAATGAATTAAATAAAAATTATTTGGATATTATCAATATTCTATAAGAATGTAGAAAAGAAGGTTACTTGCTCAAAAAAAATTAAATATTTAGGGTTAAAAATTGAAGATGGAAAATATAATCTACAACATCATATACTAAATAATATTCAAGGATCCCTTAGTGAATTAAAAGACAAACCAATTACAATGATTTTTAGGATGTTTAACATATGTAGAAACATACATTAAGAAACTTGCAGAAATGAGAAAACCATTACAAGCAAAATTGAAAAAAAGATCATATATGGAAATGGACCGAAAAAGATACTCTATATATGGATATAGTAAAAGCAAAAGTAAAAAATTTACCAACTTTATACCATCCAAGACTAGATGATAAGATGATAAATGAAACAAATATTTCACAAGAATATTGGGAAACAGTTCTTAAAGCAAGAGTAGATGACAAAGATGAATATCTTTGTAGATATACATCAAGATCTTTCCAAGGTTCAGAATTAAATTATCATAGTAATAAAAAAGAATATTTAACTGTTAAAAAAGCTATTAAAAAAATTGCAATATATGTCATAAGCTCCAGATTCATTGTTAGAACAGATAACACGAATTTTGGTTATTTCTTAAGAACTAATATTACAGTTGATTACAATTAAGGAAGACTAATTAGATGGAAACAATGGTTCAACCATTACAATTTTGATGTTGAACATCTTTTAGGACATAAAAATAGCTTAGTTGATGCTCTTACTAGAGAATTAGCACCTCTAACTATTTTTATGCTTTCAAGAATGGAACATCTTAATATCAAAATCAAGATAAAAGAAAAGGAGATAAAGATCCTATAGGAACAACTTGAGCTGCTATATCTCGAGAA
The DNA here is from genome assembly GCA_033030585.1 of Hippophae rhamnoides. Lineage (NCBI taxonomy): Eukaryota > Viridiplantae > Streptophyta > Magnoliopsida > Rosales > Elaeagnaceae > Hippophae > Hippophae rhamnoides. Next base: position 46,023,980 of record CM065430.1, on the reverse strand, counting down.
ATTTCTTATGCAGACAAGAAAGAAACATGAAGAACTTAATTGTTCAAAACAACCTCTAGAGATCAGAAGCTCAAATAAGGAACCTTTATTGAAAAAAGAACAACCTAACAGTTCACAAAAAACTTATGAAACCACAAAGCTCAATTGGGTAGATAAGGTAGAAAAAGAAGAACAAATTTTTTTTATGTGGTATATAATGGCCCAAAACTAGGAATTTATAACAACTAGGCAGAAGCTAACAAATCTATTTTAGGAATTAGTGGAGTAACTCATAGAGCCTTCACCAACAGAATAGAAGTTGAAGATATTTATGCGAACTACAAAACACCAAAACTAATAACTCCAGAGGGGATAGTAAAAAATTATTCTGCAGCACTACAACAACAACCAACATCTCCAAGCAGATTAACAAATCTTGGAAAGATAGCAAGGCCTTCAATGCTATTTAGAGAAACATCTCCTCCAAAGACATCGAAAATAGTAAAGTATTCAGTACTATTCAGGGAAACATCTCTTAGAATAACTCCAATTATTGAAGATGAAAATGAAAAATATAGAAACCTCAGCAAACCACAATGGTCGAGTCTCTATAATTTGGCCAGAAAATCTACCTAAGAACATATTGAAGATATGAAATTATATACTACATACAAGGAATTTCCCATAGGAAGTAAATTCAATATATTGGAAAGAGCTGATCCAATATTTGTATATAAATCATTTCATGTAAGACTAATAAGAAATATATATCAGGAATTAATTTAAGCGAGTTAAATTATTTCTTAGAAAATTTTAAAAGAGCAATCAAGAATTTAAGAAGACAAATTAAAGCATGTGATAAACCTATTTATCTTAGATTTTAATGAACTGGAATGAGGAAGGAAGTATTAGTCCTTACCACTTCATCAAGATAGAGATTTCTAACACAAATAGAGAAGTTCACAAACCAAAGGCACTTCTAGAAAAGGAATTCAACACAAAAGAACTCTGTGTATTAAGAGATCAAATACTAAGCCAAATTTACTATGAACTCAAGAAGATTGACAATTTTACTAAAATTAAAGTAAATTATTCAACTAGTAAATTCATCATCATTTCCCACAGTACCATGGCTATGTTAGAAGAAGATAGTGAAAAAATCACCAAATATGAAACCAATTTTAATTGCAACAACTTAAAAATTGGTCAATAAACAAGAAAGATATTCTACTTCTATGCCAAAAAAGCCACCAAAGACCATAAATGCATTCTCTACATCAAAGACCGAGAATATGAAGATACGTCATCAAAGGAACCGTCGACAAAAAATGACAAAGGAAAAAAAGAAAAGAAACTATCAAAAGAAGACTACAAAAAAATAAAGATGTAGACCCCACATCTTAGTCAACAGCATGTGCCAAGGAAAAAAATAATGGTTATCCTATAAAGTAGAAAAACAGATGAATTATTAAAAAAAGGGTAAAATAAAAATTTTAGTCTAGTAAACATGAATTCTTTGTTTTATAAAAGGAACCATTATTATCATTTTAGAACACACATGAAAAAAACACAGAAGTTTAGAGCTATCTACTCTGAAATACTCTAGTATAGAAAACCTCCCTATCTAGAAATCTCAAAACCAATAATGTTATACCAAATAATAAAGAAAAACTAAGCACCCCTTTCAAGGTTCTTAGTTGGCCTTAAGTTATGATGAGCAGAATCGAGGTTGCCAAAAACTTTGATGCCATCCCCGGCAACGGCGCCAAAAACTTGATGAGCGAAAATCGGCATCGCCGATCCTGCCAATACTTTGGTTTTATATTTATAAAACTCTCGCAAGTGCACGAATCATTTCGTAGAAAATGATAAGTATACTCCTAAGGTCGATCTAAGAAAGGAATGTATGTGGTTTTTAATTTATTATTCGAACTTTTAAAAACGAAATTAAATCCTAAACATCCTGTCACAATATTTTGAGTTTTGTGTTTTTAATCTACTTACATAAAAATAAACATAGATTCAATAAATATTTATGCAAATTTTATCTTTTATAATAGTGGAGTATTTATGGATATAATAACTAAGTTAATTATGCTTGTTCATATTATTTAGGTTATTAAAGATATGAATTGATATTTATTGATTCTCCCTTTTTTGTATGAATACCACCTTTGGTGGGGTTAGATATTCTTTGTTAACTAAACAAATCAATTAACACCTATGGGTGGGGTTGATAACTAATTTGATTAATTAAATTAATTCCTTTTTCTAAGAGATTGAAAATGAACCATTTAAATGCCACATTTGGTGGGGTTAGACAGTTTAAACTTTATTCAAGGTGTCCAAATTAAACCTAAGAATTTAGTTATCCGAGTACTAACTTTCAAGTTTTAAAACCACTACTGAAAACATGTTGTCAATACATTTTCAGATAATAATTCTTATAAAAACTTTTGAAATAGAGCTTCACTCTAACTACAGGGCGATTGTACCAACAAATAAAATAGCACTACTCTAAATCAGACCGGATAACTAAACCTTAAAATCTAATTTTCAGATTTAAGTTTGCAATGAAAAATAATATATTTCTCTCTAACATTCTTAATATAAAATCTTGAATAAAAATAAAATCAATTCATTTTAGAGATTTTCACCTATTTAATATTTTACAAGCATAACAACGTTATTATTACATCATGTTTACTAACAGCCACCATAGTTAAATTTAATCACAGACAAATTAAATATAACATGTAAGAATAAAGCATAAAAAATAACTGTAAAGAAAATAAAATCGTTACAGAACTTCGATGCTATTCCCGTTGCTGGAAAACCTCCAAGCGGAATTTGCACTCCCATTTATTGAATCGAAAACTAATAAATTATAAAAACATAACTAGTTCTTCCCAAGAAGGAAAGAACTCTAAAACTAAGCAAAACTAGCTAAAAACTAAGAAATACTAAAAAAAACTAAAAACTAAGAAATAGAGAGAAAGAAAGAAGAGAGAAGTGTGTTATGGAGTGAAGAGAAGGTGGGGATTTATAGGTGAGAATGGGTAGAAAAAGTGAGTGAAAAAATGTTAAAAAATTGTGAAAACGTGTAGTGCAATTGCTGAGGTCATTGATGACTTCAGCATGATGTCATGGGGGTGGCTGCGCGCAAAAACGGGGCACGCGCGGCGCATTTGGCGTAATGGCGCCTTGGCTCGGGCAACGCGCGCGTGGCTCGGCACGTCAAATTTTGGCTGCTAGGCGCGTAGCGGCGCAATTTTTCTCCTTGGCCTTTTGACCCATTTTGTCCAATTTTTCCATATTTGTTGATCTTTCCGCATTTATTTATTAATATATTTGTGATGTATTGCTTCCAGTATTCCTCTTTGAGTTTTTAAGTTACGTTTTTAAGCCAAAATACCTTAAAAACAATTAAAATACCCGTGATTCCGAAAAAGAAAAATTTATATAAATATATGATAAAACATATAAATATATATATTTTTAATCAATTAATGTGCATAAAATCATGGTAATTTTAGTGCTTTTTGAGCACTCATCACAACTTCCCAACTGACTTCTTGCTAGTCCCTTAGCAAGAGAAGTTGATTTACAAAACTAAAAATTAAACTATTCTAAATCACTTCCGTGGATTGACACGTTGCATTTTAGCCTATGCAACAAGCCTTTAAACCCTAGGTTGCCTCTACAGTGGTTGAGTTTGAGTCTCGTGAGGGTTTTCAGTAATGATACCCACAAACATTGAACTAAATGTAAAAATCAAAAGAAACAATAAAAACAATCAACTCAAAAACTAAAATTACAACAAAATCAAAAATTAATTTTTAAGAATAAAAGGAAACAACTAATCATGATTTATTATAATAATTAGTCGAAAATTATTTTCATATTTCATGTCAAAAATGTATCAATTTAATTTCCCCCAATTTCAGTGTCATGAATAAGAATTCGCTTCGACTCTATTCCTCATAAGTCAATACTCTCAAAACACTGAATCCTATGGGTTCAAACACTCATACTAATTTATATGCGAAAGAGTTGATGTATAGAAATGAACTAATATGTTCGCATATGTATAAAGAATAAAGGCTCAAAGTGTTATTTTAACATTGATCTCATGAAAGGAATCAAATGTATAAATTATAAAGATATCATATATAAAAATTATTTTCATGCATAAATCAAACTCATTAAGAAAGAATTTCAAGATATATGCCTTTTACAAATGAAGAAAGTGCAATGACTTTTTAGGGAATTATTTCCTATATCTCTCTTTTGTAATTAACCTTTACTCACAACTTTGTAGGCAATGTGAGTTATAGTATGTAGATTATACTATATATTCTTTATCTCTCTATTTTTTTTCTGAAGATATATCTCAATATATATATTTTAGAGAGTCAACCCATGTACAGATTGTACATTTTTGTAGGATTTTGGTGAGGGGTTAATTTTGTGGTTTTTTTGTTTGATTTTTGTTTGTAACCCCATATATGTCTCTCTTTTTGTAGCACTCATGCATGAATGAGATAAAAACATATACTATCAATTTCTACTTAAATAATTTAATCTAAGCAAAAATAATAATAAAAAATATACGATACTCTACTAAGATGAGAAAAAATTCATACATTCAATGGTAATACCTATAGAGATCATCTAAAAATTTGAAGAAATAAGAAATGTGTTTGGAGTAGAAAAAATATATATTTCACTCTGAATAAAGGAAATTAGGCTCAAATTATATCTCACAAAGGTAGTCTCCACTAAAAAAAAAATTCATAAACACCGATTTTGGATTTAATATAATTTTTACATCTTATCAAGAAATTCTAGTTATGACAAAAACTAACTAATTATCAAAAAATAATTACAAAATATTTCATGATATGTTTTCAAAAATTAATCCAACAGTACAAAAGACTTAATTATTTACTTAAATTTGATTTAAAGAAATGAAAAATTTTTGTGAGAAAAGTTTTTTTTTTAATTCCAAAAATTACTAAATCACACAAAATAGAAATAAAACCAAACACACAAAAAAATGAAAATGTAAACATAAAAATAAAATAAAAAATTATTATATATATATATATATATTTTTATTTTTAAATTGTTCAAAAACATTTTTTTTAATTAAGCATGGTAACTTTTCACCACCCCCAACCTAGAACTTACATTGTCCTCAATGTAACAACTGTAAATTAAAGATAAAGAGAAAAGAGAAGAAAGATTACCTATTTCCTGAGAATGTGCAAGTAGTAATGGAAAATGCAGGTGCATCTATCATATTCATCATTAAAGTGTATACAGACAGATCGCTGTGAACTTCTAACATCTTAACAAATATTTTTAGTTTTAACAATTTAAAAATTATTCACATGTAATTAAAATGAAATAAACAATAAAATTAAGTAAATAAAACAAAAAAAAGAAAATTACCTAAAATGATGGGTTGCCTCCCATCCAGCGCTTAGTTTAACGTCTTAGCAAGATGTAACTTGGGGATTGCATTTTAAGTAAACTCAATGTCCCCTCATCATTGAGTCAATCAAACCTACAGGTAAGACAAGGTTGTCTACCTATACCTTTTCGATACCATGCCACTATTGATTTTCAAATTTCTTTATGTACTTAAAACTAGGGGCATACTTTGACGGTTTTAGGTAACCCACATCTAGGTGCAAATCAAATAATTAAGTCATTAAAACACAATTGTACCTAGATCAAACAAAGCAACTAACTCCTTAGATTGTAATTAAAACTTTAAAATTTTGGAGATAGTTCAGAAACTTTTTTTTGTGTTTTTTAAGATAAAATAACATAATCAGTATTAACCAAGAGTGCTCACAGGAAAGAATGGTGGTGCAAAGGCTCCTTAAAAACCATCCTCCTAGACATAACAACGTTCCCAGGAAAGACTAGTGGCACAAAGGCTTCCAAGAACTAGTCTCCTAAACAGAACTCCCTTAGATCTTTACTTTTCATGCTATTAAAATTAAGTTAATTAAGTTAAGTTAAGTAAAAAATTTAAGTTAATTAAAATCTAATTAAGTTAATTAAGTTAAGTGAAGTAAAAATCTAAGTTAATTAATTAAGTTAATGAAAATATAAGTTAATAAAAAAGCTAACTTAATTAAGTTAATTTAAGTAAAAATCTAAGTTAATTAAGTTAATGAAAATCTAAGTTAATTAAAAAGCAAAGTTAATTAAGTTAAGTGAATTAAAAAAAACTAAGTTAATTAAGTTAACAAAAATCTAAGTTAATTAAAAAGTTAAGTTAATTAAATTAATTTAAGTTAATTAAAAATTTAAATTAATTAAGTTAGTAAAACCCTAAGTTAATTAAGTTAAATAAAAATTAAGAAAGAAAAAAAAATAATTAAATAAAGAAAAACTTAAAATAAAATTGATGAAAAAAAATTGAAAATAAATAAATAAAAGAAATTAAAGAAAAATTAAAATTAAGATTTTAAATAAATAAAAAAACTTAAAATTAAATGAGAATTAAAAATAAAGTTTTTTTTAATTTTTTTTAAACTGTTTTTAAATTTTTTTAAATTTTTTAATATTTTTTTCTTTAATTTAATTTTTTTTATTTTTTATTTATTTATTAAGAAATTTGAAAACAAATTTATTTTTAATTTTTTAATTTATTTTTAATTTTTTTAATCTTTTTTTTTAATCTTTTTTATTTTACGGGAATTTTATTTTACTATTTTAGGCTATATTATTTATTTATTATCTTAAATTGTTTTTTTAATTTTTTAGCTTTTTTTACTATTCATGAACCCTAATATTATTTTACTATTCACGCTATATTATTTATATATATTTTTTTATCTAAAGATTTTTTTTAAATTTTTTTTACTATTCATGGACACTAAAAAATATTTTATTTCAAATTTCGAATTTCTAAATTATTTTACTATTCACACTATAGTTATTATTATTATTATTTTCAATTATTTTTTATTTCTTATGAAATTTGAAATTTGATTATTATTTTTTTTACTAAAACAAAAACAAAATCACAATTATTTACAGCACAAAAATGTTTTTAAAATTTTGATAAATAAATTAAAAACGCTATTCCTTCCCCGGCAAAGGCGCTAAAAACTTGATGCCATCCCCGGCAACGGCGCCAAAAACTTGATGAGCAAAAATCGGCATCGCCGATCCTGCCAATACTTTAGTTTTATATTTATAAAACTCTCGCAGAAGATCTAATCATTTTAGAAAATGATAAAGATACTCCTAGTCCGATCTAAGAAAAGTGAATATGGTTTTTAATTTCTTATTCAAACTTTTAAAAACGAAATTAAATCCTAAACATCCTCTCACAATATTTTGGGTTTTGTGTTTTTAATCTACTTACATAAAAATAAACATAGATTCAATAAATATTTATGCAAATTTTATCTTTTATAATAGTGGAGTATTTATGGATATAATAACTAAGTTAATTATGCTTGTTCATATTATTTAGGTTATTAAAGATATGAATTAATATTTATTGATTCTCCCTTTTTTGTATGAATACCACCTTTGGTGGGGTTAGATATTCTTTGTTAACTAAACAAATCAATTAACACCTATGGGTGGGGTTGATAACTAATTTGATTAATTAAATTAATTCCTTTTTCTAAGAGATTGAAAATGAACCATTTAAATGCCACCTTTGGTGGGGTTAGATAGTTTAAACTTTATTCAAGGTGTCCAAATTAAACCTAAGAATTTAGTTATCCGAGTCTTAACTTTCAAGTTTTAAAACCACTATTTGAAAACATGTTGTAATACATTTTCAGATAATAATTCTTATAAAAACTTTTGAAATAGAGTTTCGCCTAACTACGAGCGATTGTACCAACAAATAAAATAGCACTACTCTAAATCGAATAGGATAACTAAACCTTAAAATCTAATTTTCAGATTTAAGTTTGTAATGAAAAATAATATATTTCTCTCTAACATTCTTAACATAAAATCTTGAATAAAAATAAAATCAATTCATTTTAGAGATTTTCACCTATTTAATATTTTGCAAGCATAACAACGTTATTATTACATCATGTTTACTAACAGCCACTATAGTTAAATTTAATCACAGACAAATTAAATATAACATGTAAGAATAAAGCATAAAAAATAACTGTAAAGAAAATAAAATCGTTACAGAACTTCGATGCTATTCCCGTTGCTGGAAAACCTCCAAGCGGAATTTGCACTCCCATTTATTGAATCGAAAACTAATAAATTACAAAAACATAACTAGTTCTTCCCAAGAAGTGAAGAACTCTAAAACTAAGCAAAACTAGCTAAAAACTAAGAAATACTAAAAAAAACTAAAAACTAAGAAATAGAGAGAAAAAAGAAGAAGAGAGAAGTGTGTTTTGAGGTGTGTTATGAAGTGAAGAGAAGGGGGTATTTATAGGTGAGAATGGGTAGAAAAAGTGAGTGAAAAAATGTTAAAAAATTGTGAAAACGCGTAGTGCAATTGATGAGGTCATTGATGACGTCAGCATGACGTCGTGGTGGCGGCTGTGCGCAAAAATGGGAAGCGAAATAAGCGGTGTGTGTATGACAGGCCGGTAGAGCGCGCCTTTGCGAGCCAGGGCTGGCGGCAGCGCAGCGAGTGATGAGTGCTTTCAAAAGCACTAAAATAACCATGATTTTATGGACATTAATTGATTAAAAATATATATACTTATATGTTTTATCATATATTTATATAAATTTGTCTTTTCGGAATCGCGGGTATTTTTATTGTTTTTCGAGGTATTTTGGCTTAAAACGCAATTTAAAGACTTCGAAAGAAGAATACTTGAAGCAATACATCACAAATAAATTAATAAATAAGTGGAAAAAGGTCGACAAACATGGAAAAATTGGACAAAATGGGTCGAAAAGGTCAAAAATGTCAAAGGCGGAAAATCGCGCGCCGCGTATTGGCCCCAGCGCCTTGAGCCGCAGCCTTCCAGCGCGCGTTGATACACAGCTCGCGCGCGCCGCGGCCGCGGGCAGACATTATTCCGCCAGGCCGTGCAGCGCGTATCGGCGGCCGCCAGTAGCGCGCGCCCAGTAGCGCGCCAGCGTTTTGACCCATTTTTCCGCGTGCGACCCTATGACGTCATCTTGGCGTCATTATTGTTTCTCGGCATGTCACTTTACGTTTTTATTTTTTTATATTTTTTAACATTTTTTTACTCATTTTCTCTCCATCCTCACTATAAATACCCTCTTCCATTCAACCAAAACACAGCCTCAAAACCACACTTCTCTCTTCTTTCTTTCTCTCATTTCTTAGTTTTAGAGTTTTTCTTAGTTTTTCTCTTAGTTTTTAGTTCAATTCTCTTAGGTTTAGAGTTCTTACTCTTTTTGAGAGGAACTTGTAATGTTTTTGTAATAATTTAGATTTTTGATTCAATAAATGGAAGTGCAAATTCGCTTGGAGGTTTTTCTAGCAGCGGGGAATAGCGTCGAAGTTATGTAAGGATTTTATTTTCTTTACAGTTATTTTTATGCTTTATTCTTACATGTTATATTTAATTTGTCGTGATTAAATTTAAGCGTGCTAGCTATTTGTAAACATGATATAATAATAACGTTGTTATGCTTGCGAAATATTAAATAGGTAAAAATCTTTAAAATGAATTGATTTTATTTTTATTCAAGATTTTATATTAAGAATGTTAGAGAGAAAGATATTACTTTTCATTACAAACTTAAATCGAAAATTAGATTTTAAGGTTTAGTTATCGATGCGATTTAGAGTAGTGCTTTCTTTTATTTGATGGTCTGACAATAGGTAGTTAGAGTGAAGCTCTATTTCAAAAGTTTTTATAAGAATTATTATCGAAAATGTATTGACAACATGTTTTGGGTAGTGGTTTTAAAACTTGAAAGTTAGTACTCGGATAACTAAATTATTAGATTTAATTTGGACACCTTGAATAAAGTTTAAAGCGTCTAACACATGACCAAGGTGGCATTTAAATGGTTCATTTTCAATCTCTTAGAAAAAGGAATTAATTTAATTAACTAAATTAGTTATCAACCCACCCGTAGGTGTTAATTGATTTGTTTAGTTAACAAAGAATATCTAACCCATGAAAGGTGGTATTCATACAAAAAGAGAGAATCAATAAAATATCAATTTATATCTTTAATAACCTAGATAATATGAGCAAGCATAATTAATTTAGTTATTATGTCAATAAATCTTTCATTAATATAAATGATAAAATTTGCATGAATATTTATTGAATCGTATTTATATTTATTTATTGAATTTGTATCTATGTTTATTTTTTTATTATATTTAATTAATACGTATATATGTTTATTTTATGTTATTAGATTAGGAACACAAAAAACCAAACTATCGTGACGGGATGTTTAGGATTTAATTTAAGTTTTTAAAAGTTTGAATAATAAATTAAAAACCACGTAACATTCCTTCGGCCAGATCGACCTTGGGAGTATACTTATCATTTTCTACGAAATGATTCGTGCACTTGCGAGAGTTTTACAAATATTAAAACCAAAGTATTTGCGAGAATCGGCGATGCCGGTTTTCGTTCATCACGGGGCTCGATGCGATTTTCGTGTCCCGGCGACGCGATTTTCTCTTTTTTAACCTTTTTGACCCATTTTGTCCAATTGTTTCATATTTGTTGACATTTCCCCATTTATTTATTAATATATTTGTGATGTATTGCTTCCAGTATTCCTCTTTGAGTTTTTAAGTTACTGTTTTAAGCCAAAATACCTGAAAAACAATTAAAATACCCGTGATTCCGAAAAAGACAAATTTATATAAATATATGATAAAACATATAAATATATATATTTTTAATCAATTAATGTGCATAAAATCATGGTAATTTTAGTACTTTTTGAGCACTCATAAAGTTGTAATAATTATTATTCTATGAATAAAATGGAATTCAGTTACTCTTTTTTAGTAAGTCAACTATTAGACACCATTTATGTACAAATGTAGAAGACTCACCATTCCCAAGAGAGCGTTGAGGTTTAAATAAAGCTAAGGCATAATATGTGTAACAAAAAAAAAACGAACATAAGGAAAGATCATGGTGGACCCATCGAATTCAGGTATAATAATTATAAATTTAAGGCGATTAAGAATCTTGAATGTTTAAATATTTTCTTACAACAAGACATAATATTGTTAAAACATGAAAATGGAAATTGTTTTTAGAAATAAACAACTAATAATTCCAATGAAAATCAAAGATACAAATCTAATTCTCTTATAAACATTTGATAAAAGTTATCTCTATCATTTAAATGAATATTGTAAAAATGAAGATTATGAAACTTGTCTTAAATTTTTTAAAAAATTTAATACCTTATTAGATATCTATACATATTATATTAAAGCTATTACAAGCATCATAAACCATCTAGTTTCAAGAACATTAAAAGACTATTTTAGTCAAAAATATGTGAGAATAGAGGAAGAAAAATTCAACAACTTAATGTTGGGATATTAATTCTTTGAAGATTATAAATACACTGTATGTATACAAGAAGAACTTGCTTGGATACTAAAAATAGCACAAAATAATATACATTCAACACATAATTTATCAAGATAATAATACTCTATGAACATCGAATCATTAGTACATAAATTAATATATTTAACAAACAAATGAATAATTTTTAATTTTAAAAGATAATTAATAAAGAACATAATATACTATGCAATTGTAATAAATATATCAGAAAATTAGACTTATAAAGAAAAATAATAAGCTTTTTAAACGGATTATTACCTTCAATAAATAGACAAAGACCATAAGCTAGGTCAATATTAACCCTCGATTTAAAAATTTTATCGATCTTCAAAAATTGGTATTAGAACCTAGGAATAGTAATCTAAATAATAATAGATGAAAAATTAATACCGTTAAAATCTAAAGATATTTTTTATATTTTATAAATTTCAAGGACATAATTAAAGATATATCAAACCTTAGGGGCATTTGAGACAATATTCGGCAAAAACGAGGATAACTTGGATATATACATACATAATCAAAGATGTACATATCATTTACATTTGTTATATTATATATATGGCATAATATATATTTATTTATATACAGAATATACATACACAAAATATGTAAATATGTACACACTATATACAACTACCATATTATTTTAAAACCAATTTAATCATGCTATTATTGACTTCAATATCAATACAAAGGAGAAGATATCATTCACCTTATTAATCTGTTAGTAATTTTCTAATTATGCATGCTAGCACACTAAAACACACCAAAAATTTACTAACAGCAACACTGACGCGCTTCAGCACCAAAGCTCTTACATTAATATACGGGAGTCTTAGTACTCCCAACTTGCAACTCTAAAGAACATGAAAATGTATGGACTACATGGATCTCAAAACAATAAGATAAATGTGCAAAACATAATAGTCTAACACAACTTGTTGGTACAAGTATGTTAAAATAGTATTGGAACAATATTCCCAATAATCTGAAATGAACTACTTGGGTTAAATCGCGGACTAGATCGCTCTCTTTAATATGTTTCGCGACTCTACTCAAATTTGTGCAAGCAAACACAACCCCGTCGTCCCCAAGATAAAACAGCCCAGAATCTTTTTTCTCTGTCTTGAAACTTCACTGCACTGATGAAGACCGGAATGCTACACCTGAAAAAATTTGTTGCTCGAAAAACTAGAAAATAACTTAGAGTTGCAGAGAGAGTTGTTTGTAGTGAGATGAGTTTGCAGAGATTATTGTGTAGAAATTGAGAGCTGAGGCCCTCTTTTTATAGGTTTTAGAAACCGTGTGGCAATTATGATAATAACGGTAATGTCTGGGAATTAAGAGCGTAACAGCCATTCTGATTAATGAAGAGTAACAGCTATTTTCAGAGTAAAGATGAGTAACCAACATTTTTGTGAGTAAATACAAGCAATGGCTCTTTTTCTGAATAAAGAAGACAAATGACCATTTAACGGTCATATTCTGATAAAAGAAAATAACGGTTGTTTTTCTAAGAAAGAAAAAAATATATATATAACAACCATTTTTCTAAGTGGAAAAGTTTTCCTTAAAAAGAAAAAATATTTTTCCAAAAAATAAAATACCACCTCACCTCACACACTGCACACGCACACGTACTCGGACTCGGCTCGGCATGGCACGGCCGGTCTGACGGTGGTGGCGACGGCGCGCACGCATATGTGGTATCACATTTGCCTAAGTCCTCTCCCCTTCCACAAAAGTGGGTGCCCCTTGGGGCCCAATCCCAATAGCCAACTATTCACTATTTCTACATCTTATAAATATTGTAAAAAGGTAATGTGGGACAAGGCAAGGCTTTACAAAATTTTGTTTTTAAGAAAAATTCATCTTTTCCAACAATCCCTCACTTGAATTTTATATAAAAATAATTTTCATCGAGCAACCGATCAATTAAAATTATAAGATTGTGCATAAGCGAAAAGGTGTCTATCGACTTGAACCTTTGCATAGTGTTGATGCTTTAGAATATACTAGAGTAACTCGTAGTTTTGAACTCTATCTCTAACAATCATCACACACACAACCTTTCCAAAGTGTAGTTCGAAAAGCCCGTGCTTTACGGCCATGCACGTGTATCCCAGTATAGTGAACACTCTAGTAAATTATTGCCCAAGAAATTTCCATAGGAAGCAGCCACACTTCCACATTCACATAGGTGAGTCTATCAAGAGTACTCCTGTAGCTATGTACTCCACTCCACATAGAGTATAGAACTCATTAAGAGTTTAATAATTAACTCATCCTTTTCTATCGCTTCCAGACTTCATGCTTCTAACAATATAGAATGGGATTTGAAAATAGCATGATACCTCTCATATCACTTCATGACTTGTTATTACCCTTTGAACTTATTTCTTGGGATCTCCAGTCTATAAGTTGGGTTACAATCACAAGTGACTCTTCATTCTAAAGGCATTAATCCCATTCCTTTTGAGGTTTTGAAAACCTTTTCTCTCGGTAATCCTTTCGTCAAAGGATCAGCCAGATTTTCATCAGAACGTACATGATCCACTCTTACAGCTCTCGTAGAGAGAAATTCTCTAACAATACTATGCTTACGACGTATCTGTCATCTCTTGCCGTTGTAGTAATGGTTTTGAATCTTTGCAATAGCCGCGGTACTATCGCTGTGGATCAAGACAGTTGGTATCGGTCTTTTCCATAAAAGGATCTCAACTAACAGACTTCTTAGCTAGCCTGCTTCTTCACTAGCAGTGGCTAATGCTATCATTTCAGACTCCATTGTAGATTGATCCAATATTGTTTGTTTCTTAGACTTCCAGGAAACAGCTTCACCAGCTATGTTAAAAATATAGCCACTAGTTGCTTTGGAGTCTTCTGATAAAGTGTTCCAATCTGCATCGCTGTATCCTTCTAGAACAGCGGGAAACTTTTTATAATGTAATACAAGGTTCATAGTTCTCTTAAGGTATCTCATAACCCTTTCAATAGCATTCCAATGCTCTACACTAGGTCTACCAATAATGCTCGCATACTCAGTTTGTCTAACACCATCTCCGGTGTTCTTGAACAACTTTACACTAGGATCATAAAGAGTACATGCAGGTTTGTAGTTAAAGTAATTATATTTCTTTAAGATTTTTTCAACATAGTGAGACTGATCTAGAGAAATTCCCTTTTCAGACCTAGTTATCTTTATACCAAGGATTACACTCGCTTTTCCGAGATCTTTCATATCAAAATTAACACTTAACAAAGTTTTCACATTATTCACAACATGAATATTTGACCCAAAAATAAGCATGTCATCCACATATAAACATATAATAGTGCAAATGTTATTTTCTAATTTATAATAAATGCATTTGTCACTTTCATTTATTTTGAATCCATGTGAGATAACTAGATTATCAAATTTTTCATGCCATTGCTTAGGTGCTTGTTTTAGACCATAAAGGGATTTATCTAGTTTACAAACTTTATTTTCTTGACCTGGGATAACAAAACCTTCAGGTTGATCCATATAAATTTCTTCTTCTAAATCACCATTTAAGAAAGCAGTTTTAACATCCATTTGGTGTACTACTAAATCATGGATAGCAACAAGAGAAAAAAGTACACGTATGGAAGTTATTCGTGTGACTAGTGAAAAGGTATCAAAGAAATCTACATTTTCCCTTTGCCTATACCCTTTAACTACGAGACGAGCTTTGTACTTTTTAATAGTACCATCAGGTTTTAATTTCTTCTTCAATATCCATTTACAACCAATGGTTTTGCAACCAGGAGGTAAGTCAACTAAATGCCAAGTTTTATTATACTCAAGAGAGTCCATTTCATCATTTATGGCTTCTTCCCATAAGTTGGCATCTAAAGAAGATAATGCTTCTTTAATAGTTTGAGGATCTTCCTCTAAGGTATAATCGTAAAAATCAGTCCCAAAATCCTTAAGGGTTCGAGCTCATTTACTTCTTCTAATTTCAGTGTTTAATTCTTCATTTTGTTCACTAGTTCTAGCTATAGGTAAACTACTAGAAGACGAGCCACTATTTTTAAATTTAAAAGGAAACCTATGTTCATAGAAGTCAACATCATTTGATTTTATAACTACATGATCATTTAAGTCATAGAATTTATAAGCTTTACTATTCACAACGTATCCTATGAATACACACTCATATGCTCTACTAGCAAGTTTATTTCTTTTAGGATCAGGGATCCTAACATAGGCTAAACAACCCTAAGTTTTAAAATAATTTAAATTAGGTTTCTTATTTTTCAAAATTTCATATGGTGAAATTTTATTTGTAGATTTGGGCATTCTATGTAGCACATAGCAAATAGTTAATAAAATTTCTCCCCACCAACGGGAAGCAGCACCAGAGTTTAATAAAATTGCAACAACTGATTCAGTAAAAGTTCTATTTTTTCTTTCAACTTTGCCATTCATTTCAGGAGAATAAGGTGCAGTTTTTTCATGAATGATTCCATGAGTTTTATAAAAATCATTGAAGATATTAGAATCATATTCAGTGCCTCTATCACTTCGAAACCTTTTTATTTTCCTATTAAGTTGATTTTCAATCTCAGTCATAAATATTTTAAACATGTCAAATGCTTCACTTTTATTTTTCATTAGATATACATAAGTGTAATCTGAACAGTCATCTATAAAAGTTATAAAATAGCGTTTTTCATTTCTTGTTAAATTTCCATCAAGTTCACATATATCAGAATGAATTAATTCTATAGGTTCAGTTTCTCTAACTACTGATTTATGTGAAGTTTTGGTTATTTTAGCTTGACTACAAAAATCACATTTTTCAAAATCATTCAAAGATAGTTTAGGAATTAGTTCTAAAGTACTCATGTTCTTGATTATATATTTATTAACATGACAAAGTCTAGCATGCCAAATATTAAAAGAACTCAACATATAAGCAAAAGAAGAGGTTTTATTAATTTCAACATTTAATTTAAACATGCCATCAGTGGCGTACCCTTTCCCAACAAATATATTATTTTTAGTTATAGTATATAAATCAGCCCTTATAGTTTGAGTAAACCCAACTTTGTTAAGAAGATAGCCTGAAACTAAGTTCTTTCTCATCTTTGGAGTATGCAGGACATCCTTCAAGATGACAGTCTTTCCAGAGGTAAACTTCAAAACCACCTTACCAGTACCAGCAACTTTAGTGGAGTGGGAGTTACTCAGCAGCACTTTCTTATCCTCAGAATCAGAATAGGACTTGAACATGTCTCGATCATAGCAAACATGGCGAGAAGCACTAGTGTCTATCCACCACCCCTCGAATCCACCAACAAAATTGACTTCAGATATCATAGCAATAAGTTGATCTTCGATAAGGTTCGCCTATGGGGCAGGACGATTCCTGTTCCGACAGTTCCTAGCCAAGTGGCCAGGTCTGTTACAACTATAACACATGAATGTGTTATTCCTTAAGGGGGGTTGAGGTCTATTTTGGGGAGTATAGTTTCTATTTCTATTTTGGTGGTTGCGATTCTGGTTATTATTACGATTTTGAGTTTTCATATTTCTACCTTTAGGTTTCAGAATTGTAGAGGAGGGTTTCTTATTGGTACTGTTATTTGAGACTATGAGTATTTCATCTCTTTGGTCTTGTTTTCGGGCTTCTTCTTCTATTCTTAACTGGGTTATAAGACTTTCTAAAGAAAATTCCTTAGTTTTATGCCTAAATGTATTCTTAAAATCTTTTTAAGGGGGTAATTTATCTATAATAATAGCTACTTGAAATTGTTCATCTAGAGTCATACCTTCAGAGGTTATTTCGTGTGCTATCTTTTGTAGTTCGTGTGATTGAGCTTCCACTGATTTGTCATCAATCATTTGAAACTTCGTGTATCTACTGACAACATACTTCTTAGTTCCAGCTTCTTCAGTGTCGTACTTCTTTTGAAGTGCTTCTCAAATTTCCTTAGCAGACTTATCAGAGTTATAATAATCATACAAATCATCAACTAAACCATTAAGAATATATAATTTTTGCACAGAAAATCATTTTGCATCCACGTGTCTAAATCCTAGTTGCATCTTCAGTAGAAGTAGACTGTATTGGTTTTTCAGTTGTAAGAGCATAAACGACTTTTTTTATGATTAAGAAAAATAACATTTTTTGTCTCCATCTTTTAAAGTGTAGTCCCTCAAAACGTAATGGTTTGTTTAGATCAACAGTTAGCATTTCAGTAGACATGTCAGATTAAATTCGTCTTAAAATTTTTGGTACAAGTATGTTAAAATAGTATTGGAACAATATTACCGAATAATCTGAAATGAACTGCTTGGGTTGAGTCGCGGACTAGGTCGCTTTCTTTAAGATGTTTCGCGGCTCTACCCAAATTTGTGCAAGCAAACACAGCCCTGTCGTCCCCAGGATAAAACAGCCCAGAATCTTTTTTCTCTGTCTCGAAACTTCACTGCACTGATGAAGACCAGAATGCTACACCTGAAAAAATTTGTTGCTCGGAAAACTGGAAAATAACTTAGAGTTGCAGAAAGAATTGTTTGTAGTGAGATGAGTTTATAAAGATTGTTGTGTAGAAACTAAGAACTGAGGCCCTCTTTTTATAGGTTTTAGAAACCGTGTGACAATTATGATAATAACGGTAATGTCTGAGAATTAAGAGCGTAACGACCATTCTGTGTAATGAAGAGTAACGACCATTTTCAGAGTAAAGACGAGTAACAGACATTTTTATGAGTAAATACGAGCAACAGCTCTTTTTCTGAATAAAGAAGACAAACGGTCATTTAACTCTCATAAAAGAAAATAACGGTTATTTTATAACAACCATTTTTCTAAGTGAAAAAAATTTCCTTAAAAAGAAAAAATATTTTTCCAAAAAATAAAATACCACCTCACCTCACACACACACGCACTCGGACTCGACTCGAATTTACAAATTTTTTTTAATAAAACTTCTTTTCCAACACAACTACTCCAGGGTCTATCATCGAGAAGGTGCAATTTCACATGGAGCTAATGCAACAACCATTATAAACCATGTTTAACTTTTCTGGTGAAAGGCCGCCAATAGAGGAAAACATAAACAAAAAAATTGATTAAGCAATTATAACTTCCCAAATGTCTACACATGAAATCGAACAAGTATTAGCTCATACTGTTTATTACATTTCAAATTTAACGGGTAGCACATTTCATAATGTTCAAATCTGAGTAGTGAGGATGCCCATGTCCCGAGAAGAAAGGTTAAAACATTAATGTTCAGTTAGAATTCAAAATATAATTACTTGGTTAAAGACAAGTAAAAGATGCAAGTCCAAGAATGTAAAACTAGTATCTTGCAAAAACAAAATAGTTAGCTGTATAATCAACTCAAAGGAAGAAAAACAAAATAGAAATCGAATAGCTAGGAGTTTTTGACTCCAACACAATTAAAAAAATGTGCAAACTTTATATTTAGTACTGAAATTGTTAGTTTTGTGTCGAATTAGTACTAAAATATTTTTTTATTTCAAGTTCCTACTAAAACTATATAATTTTGTTTCATTTTGGTATTATGTTAGTTTTGGTACGCAAAATAGGAAAAACATCAATAATACTCATGGGGTTTATAATATCTTCAAAAATATCACTATGGTTTAAATAATATCACAAATACTCTTCATGTTAATGACATTAGCTGACCGTTAGTATGACCCAAGGATATTTTTGAAGTTATTGTAAACCTAGGTGTATTTTTGAAGATATTGTAAGCCCCAAGGGTACTTTTGAAAACGCATGACCATGTATGTTTCTACCTTCTCCACAACTCGAAGATCTTCAACCAAAGACCGCCATACTAAAGTTGAAGGCCGTGGTTGTAGGATCCGAATACCAGCCACTTGTGCTACTCAGATCTTTCAATTGACCTGAGAATTGGGTCAAATTTATGGAGAGCTGTCTGTTGATTGCTTGAACACGCCAAACTGACCATAATCTAAGTCATTGGAACTAACACTATCCCAACTATCGTAGTTTCCATTGGTGGGACTATTAAGATTCCCACCACCCCTACAAATGATAACTGAGGTGATGAAACGACAACTACAACCACGAAGAAATGCAAACGCCTTTCAAACAATGAATTCGTTGACTTAAACGACATTGTTTTACAATCCTCTAGTCTCACTCCTATTTCACCAAGGGCTTGTTCTTGCCAACAACAATGAGCTCAATGGGCTTTCCAGGCCCATTAAACCAACAACAACCTATATGGGCCTTATCGCCAACAATTACTCCAATTTTCAATATGGTCGCTAGGCCCATATCACCTTTAATTGCCAATCTGCAGTAGGTTACAAGTCCTTACTCCGACACGGAGGTTAGAACGAATTCAAAAAATACCACAAGAGTATTTTTGAAGATATTGTAAACCTCGTAAATATTATTGATGTTTTTCCTTTTTTTAATGTTTGTTGTAACGTTTATTAGTTATTAAGAGTAGTTTTGAATATATCTCAAATTTCAAGAGTATTTGTAGCTATTTTTGTAAACCACACCAATATTTTTGAAGATATTGTAAACTCTAACGAGTATTTTTGATTTTTTCCATCCAAAATAACAAAAAAATAATCAAACATGTACTAATCATGTGACCACATCATGGATATTTTAATAATTTTCATATATAATATATAAAAACACACACAAAGAGATAGCAAGAATATAAGGTTGAAAAACTAGATTATGATGCTTTGGAAGAAAATGGTGATCCGAATTTCGTGGTTGCAAGAAATGTATTTGCTAGTCATGTTGTCTTTAACAAGCAAGGCGATGAGTATCGTATGATTTTGCTGCTTTGTTCATTGCTCTAGACTAAGGCTGGGTTGCACAAAGGTGCAAATGCAGTGGCGAGGCAAAGCGAAACAGCAGTGACAGTGGTGTTGGTGAATGGTCTTCTTCTTCTCATCTTTGTTCTTTGCTGCCTTTTTTCCCCAGCTTTTTTTTATAGTATATATGAAAATTAATAAAATACCCCTAACGTGGTCATATGACTAACATATGTTTGATTTTTTTATTATTTTATATGCCTAAAACTAACAAAATACCAAAATGAAACAAAATTACATAGTTTTATTAGTAATTTGAAACCAAAAAAAGTTTTAATACAAAATCGACACAAAACTAATAGTTTTAGTTTTAGTACTAAATGATGATCAACAAAAATAGCCAAAGCTGATTAACAAAAACGAGAATATGCATATTAAAGAATTTTTACAAGAGATAAGAATTTCTAAAATATAAAACACCCTCTAATTCATCAAAGAGTAATTATATGACGAAATCTGTCGCACTCAAGAATGCTCTCTTTCCAATGTAGATTTAAGCAATCAACTTGACTTCATAAAGTCAAACAAGACCAAGTATAAGAACAAAAGGGTCCAGAAAATACAGAGATCAGTATATACAGCTCTTGCGAAATCCAAATTATATTAATAACCACAATTCTTGAACATGCTGAAATGATTTCAAAATCTATCCTATTAGCATTATTTTAATTTTCTTTTGGTTAACTGTTCATTTTTTAAAAAGTTTATCTTTGTTTTTAGTAAGAGTAATGTTAGATATTCTAACTTGAAATGATGTTACTAATTCCCCTAACAGAGTATAATATGTACGTTCACATCCATTAAAAAAAAAAAGAGTATCACTAGTACTTTTTTTGTACGTAGTAAAAAAAAAGTATCACTAGCATTTTTTTTGTACGTAGTGCCCCAACCCCCTGAATGTATAGTCTGGCTCTACCACTGCCTACGGCATTATCTAATTATTTCATATAGTAATTTGCAGAACACAACATGGGCACTTGAATTGAGGTGCAATTAAGAAACTTGAAACGCGTGAACTAAGCTACTTTTATATGTGCTCAGACAGGTATCTGCTTCTTGTACCAATTATCATCTACATGCTAGAAATGCAGCTAGTAATTCAGTAAACCATGGATGCAATATCTAAAGCATGGTTATCAATAATTTTCCGGGTTAATTTGCATCAATGGGCACAGCTCGAGGTTTGCCAATAACTTGATAGTCTAAAAGCGCTATAAATCCTTAAAATTGATCACAACACGTTCATTAACAACAGGGTATCGCATACAACTTTACTGACTGTAACCTATGGGACATGGCATATAACATGTTTCCTTGGATAATTCTATAATCTAGAATACCAGCCATTAGATTTATAATTTCCTTTAAAAAAACAGTTAAACATGTAGCTGAAATGGTCACTAAAAAATAATTAAATTCACCAAAAATTAGAAGACACAAAAGCATAAACACATTGGAAAAAAAAATCTTACATACGGGGAAAATTATGAACCAACGCCAAGAGGAAAACAACCCATTAGCTCAAGTTATAGAAAAAGACATTCAACAATATGGGCTAATTATCCCAATTGGTACTAGTGGTCAAATAGTACCTGGGATCGTGCTTGAGCTTAATAAGCTTGACTAAAAAAATAAAAAATTAGACCTCATGGATATTTAAAAAATAATAATTTAGTACTTAAATCCAATTCGATAGAAAACAAAAACTATTACATGTAAACAGAAATTGGAAATGAAACCCTAACCGCAGAAAAATGAAAAAGGTTGAGAAAGCTACAAACCATGAAGCGAAGAATGGAGAGGATTTATTTGGAAAAGTTTTGTTGATGCTTAGAAGAAGAAGAAGCGTAATCAGGAAGGGAATAGATCAGAGCGGCAATCATGGCTCCTGGAAGAACCACGTACTTGGACAAAAACGCCATCTTCTTCACCAGTGGCTCACCCCTCATCAGCGCCATTTTTGCTTCAGAATTCTCAACACTGTGTCTCCACAAAGTTCACTCGATCAAGTCAATCTCGCCAAACCGAACACAATCTGGGGGCTTCTTTTTTATTTTTATTTGGGGAACGCTGGCCAATTCTGAAGATCCGATTGAAATATCGCATTCGACCCGCTGCTTACCTTTCAAAATGATAAATCGAGTTGGGTTGGGATTCTTATTACTCACTAATTAATGGGCCAGAACCAACTAAAAATGAAGCCCGTACCTCCTTTCTTTCATTGATTTTATGTATTTATTTAGTTGAAAAATGTACTAAACTAACCATAATTCATTGATTTTATGTATCTATTTGAAGTCTCTTTTCTTCATCTATTTACCTCACATGGATAACACCATGTCTAATTAAACTCCAAAATGTAATAACAGAGCATATGCATATTAGACCATGAAATTTGAAGATAGAAAGGATGACCATGTAAATAATATACCAATAGAAATATGCACAAAAATGATAAAACATTAAATAAATAAAGACATAAATTACAAATACACTACAAATACATTCAAATATTTCAATGAATATGACTTATCCAGGGGTTCACTAAGTTATCATTGTCATTGAAAATAAAGACTTAATTCTTCTTCAACCAAGCAAGCAAATCAAGCAAGTAACAAATTAAGAAAGTGTAGAAGTCCCAATATTATATATAACTTCACAAAAGGCAAAAATAAAATCAATAAATGACATGCTAACCGCAAGTGCATAATCGTTCAAGTAATATAGTGTATTTTAAGTATGAATATTGATTACATAGAGAGTTTATTTATTTTGCAATTGAATACCAATTTAAATATTACTAATACTATTAGGACAGTGAAAAAATAAATAACCAAAAACTAGTAAACTAATAGTTAAAACTACTAAATTGATGAGTAAATAAATAACAGTGAAAGATTTAAGAAAATTAACCCCCACATAATTATCATAACAAGCATACGATCAATTGCATCTAACGCATTCCTAAGTAAATTGTGTACAATATAATGATTAATGGGATCACACTCTCTACCAATTAGATTGAATACCACTCATTAAGTTACAATTATCGATCTCACACATAAAAATCATACATCTCTACTTGACAATTATGTATGTTATTTAATCATGATAATAAATTAAATAATTCTCTCAAATATACCCAATTGTCTTTATAGACTAATTGTTGGTCAAACAACTAATAGCATGAAAATCATATTAAATAAAAATCACAATTGGTTCAAAAGAATCAATTCACAAAGTAAAAAATGTGGTCAATTAGACCTCTAGAAAAAAAATCTAGCCTCATCCTTATCAAGTTCATAATTCTCATATAAAAGAACATGGATATTAAGAAAAGACTAAGGAAGAAACAATATACAATCAATCTTTTGACTTGCATTGACTCTATCTTCTACCTCTTATAATCTCCTTGCTTTACTTGCTCAAATGTGTCATTCTTTCCTTTGTTTTGAATATTTTTCCTTAGCTCTCTATGTTTGAATTATGACTTTTCAATTGGTTTTAAGTAGGTTAAAAAGGACTTAATTTGGTTTGTCAAACTTATTCATTTTGATCCAACGAATAAGATTCATAGTTGAATGTAAAAACAGGGCTATTGTGGAAAGACCCGTTTCGTTCGATCAATCGAGACCCTTACTCAATCGATCTAAGTGTTTCATTGTTCCTACTTGAGAGACCATGATTAATGCTCGATTGAAACTCGATCGATCAAGCTACCTAGATCGATTGAGACTCTTTTAGATCAATCTACATACATTAAACTATTTTTACCATGGCTCATCATTCAAATTCAATCAAAGTTAGATCAATTAAGTAGCTTGAAATGTCCCAAATGGCTCATTTTGCCTCCGTTTGATGTCGTCCACATACATTAACATATTTAAACACAAGATAAGTCTTTTTAACAATATTTATACCAAAACAAGAAAATTAGTTAGTTTGAAGTAACTAAATAACTCTACTTTCATAGAGTTATCTCAACCCAAGCTTGACTCTTTTCTTGTGCTCGAGAAAAGTTAAGGCCAAACTAAATGATTAAGCACAAGCAAAACATGAGCCACTGATGAGCAGAATCGGGATTGCTAAAAACTTTGATGCCATCCCCGGCAACGGCGCCAAAAACTTGATGAGCAGAATCGGGATTGCCAAAAACTTTGATGCCATCCCCGGTAACGGCGCCAAAAACTTGATGAACGAAAACCGGCATCGCCGATTCTTGCCAATACTTTGGTTTTATATTTATAAAACTCTCGCAAGTGCACGAATCATTTCGTAGAAAATGATAAGTATACTCCCAAGGTCGATCTAAGGAAGGAATGTATGTGGTTTTTAATTTATTATTCAAACTCTTAAAAATGAAATTAAATCCTAAACATCCTGTCACGATATTTTGGGGTTCTGTGTTTTTAATCTAATAACATAAAATTAAACATAGATTCAATAAACATTTGTGCAAATTTTATCTTTATAATGGTGGAGTATTTATGGATATAATAACTAAGTTAATTATGCTTGCTCATATTATCTAGGTTATTAAAGATATGAATTGATATTTATTGATTCTCCCTTTTTTGTATGAATATCACCTTTGGTGGGGTTAGATATTCTTTGTTAACTAAACAAATCAATTAACACCTATGGGTGGGGTTGATAACTAATTTGGTTAATTAAATTAATTCCTTTTTCTAAGAGATTGAAAATGAACCATTTAAATGCCACCTTTGGTGTGGTTAGACAGTTTAAACTTTATTCAAGGTGTCCAAATTAAACCTAAGAATTTAGTTATCCGAGTACTAACTTTCAAGTTTTAAAACGACTACCGAAAACATGTTGTCAATACATTTTCCGATAATAATTCTTATAAAAACTTTTGAAATAGAGCTTCACTCTAACTACCGGGCGATTGTACCATCAAATAAAAGAGCACTACTCTAAATCAAACCGGATAACTAAACCTTAAAATCTAATTTTCAGATTTAAGTTTGTAATGAAAAATAATATATTTCTCTCTAACACTCTTAATATAAAATCTTGAATAAAAATAAAATCAATTCATTTTAGAGATTTTTACCTATTTAATATTTCGCAAGCATAACAACGTTATTATTATATCATGTTTACAAATAGCTAGCACAGTTAAATTTAATCACAGACAAATTAAATATAACATGTAAGAATAAAGCATAAAAAATAACTGCAAAGAAAATAAAATCCTTACAGTACTTCGATGCCATTCCCGTTGCTAGAAAACCTCCAAACGGAATTTGCACTCCCATTTATTGAATCAAAAAGCTAATAAATTACAAAAACAAAACTAGTTCTTCCCAAAAAGGGAAGAACTCTAAAACTAAGAGAAACTAGCTAAAACATAAGAAAAACTAAAAAAAAAACCTAAAAACTAAGAAATGGAGAGAAAGAAAGAAGAGAGAAGTGTGTTTTGAGGTGTTTTTTTGAAGTGAAGGGAAGAGGGGTATTTATAGGTGAGGATGGAGAGAAAAAATGAGTAAAAAACTGTAAAACGCGTAATGGACATGGTGAGGTCATTGATGATGTCAGCATGATGTCATGGGGGCGGCTGCACGTGAAAAATGGGGCGAAATGGCGTCGGCGTCTTGTGAGAGGCATTGTGCACGGATGAACGATACCGGTAGCGCATATCTGCGCGGATGAACAATACCCGCGCGCAGCTCTGCGTGTATGAACAGTATCAACTCGCGCAGCTCGGTGCGGCTGGGCGCTCGCGCGTGCGGGATGGGCTGCTCCGGGCGCGATTTTCTCCTTTTTGACATTTTTGACCTTTTCGACCCATTTTGTCCAATTTTTTCCATATTTGTTGACCTTTCCCCATTTATTTATTAATATATTTGTCATGTATTACCTCCAGTATTCTTCTTTGAGTCTTTAAGTTACATTTTTAAGTAAAAATACCTGAAAAATAATAGAAATACCCGTGATTTTGAAAAAGAAAAATTTATACAAATATATGATAAAATCATATAAATATATATATTTTTAATCAATTAATGTGCATAAAATCATGGTAATTTTAGTACTTTTTGAGCACTCATCAAAATCCTACTACAATCCCAATATTTTTCCTTTTCCTTTTAATGTTTGACATTTTCAATGGAAAGTAATCATAACTTATCAAGCTTACATAATTGAACCATTCTCACCAGCAACATAAAAAAATATTTAAGTTTTCAAAGTCCAATAATTTATGCTCCAACTCTAAATATAGGTGGCAAGCTTTTCCAATGATCAATCTATAAAGAGTTGTATCAATGAGTGTTTTAAGTGTCATTTTGTATGCCTGTAAAGCATCATTTAACCTTGTTTTTCAATCCTTTCTAAGCATACTCACCATTTTTTTTCGAAAAATCTCTTGACTTCTCTATTTGAGACTTCTAAGGGGCCACTTCTTTAGGGATAGTAGGGTAGATACTTTATGCTTCATTACTTAGTTAGTAGTGGATTAAAATATTTGCCGAAAAAATACTATCTCCATCACTTATAATTATCCTAGGAGATTCAAATCTAGTAGAAATATTTTTCTTTAAAAATTTCAAAACAACCTTGGTATCACATGTAGAACTAAAAATGGCTTCTATCCACTTTGAAACATAATATATGGTATTAATATATATTGGTTATCAAAATATAGTAGGAATGATCCCATGAAGTCAATTCCCTATATATCAAATAATTCAACTCAAGAATGTTGTTCAATGGCATCTCATATCATTTAGAAATGTTGCTCACTATTTGACACCTATCACATGTTTAACATACTGCATCTTTAAAAATAGTAGGCCAATATAACCTTGATTGAAGTATCTTAGAATCTATTATTCTGCTTTTAAAATGACCTCCATACTCCAAGGTGTAGAAAACTTTCAACCTCCTCATAGGAGATGCATCTTCTCAATATACCATAATTGCATTCTTTGAATAAATAAGGATCATCCAAAAAAAATATTTTGTATAGTAAAATATTTTTTTTCTTTTTTTTTCATATTAATACTTTTAGACCAATATTTTTGCAAGGTAATTGACTATGTCTGCATACTAAGAGATATTTACTTGTATTATGGATAAGAGTTGTTTGTTTGGAAAATATTCTCCTATAACTTCTCATCCACCAATTCAGCTCCTTTTTCAAACCTTAGAGGTGATCTCACACTAAATTCTTGGTTTCCTTTTTATCTCAAATTTCTTGGTCCAATTCTTGCAAAATTAATAGCCATAGTATCAATTTAGATTTGACATCTATTTTTATCCTAAGATATTTGATGGCCAAGTGATCCATGTAGACAACAAATTGGGTTTCCATTAAATAGGCTCTAAACTTATCTAAAGCAAAGACAATAGCTTGAAGTTCCTTTTTCATAGTAGCATAATTCATTTGTTCGTCGTCCAAGGTTTGGAAGCATAATAAATGGCATGAAGTACTTTATCTTTTCAAAAATTCAAGAGCCAAGGTCCTAGTTGAATGAAAATCTCCTAAATTCACACCAATGTCATGGAATTACTTAGCTTGGATACCATATGATTAGGTAGCATATGAACAGGCTTGGAAAAAACCTTGTATAGCTTCTTTGATTTCCTGATAAAGCGAAATATGACCATTCATTTAATATTCGTTTTGTTTCATCGAGATAAGAGATGTTGTTTCTAATATATCTCTTTCTATTTCTATATATATGGAAAGTTTAAAAATCATCATATAATAATCCAAAATTGCAATAGAAATTATAGTTAAATGAGTGGAATGGAAAAAGGGAAGTAGTTTTGGCTTATATGAAAAATTTCTATTTCAAAATTTGAAAATCTTAATAAATCTCTCAATTTGTTTCCTTCTTTATCAGAGGGTCTACTTCTTACTAATGAATGATAAGTATCTATTAAATATTTCTATTTAGTTTTATTATTTATTACAATAGCCCCAATAGAAAATCACTAGCTATAATTTGAATGGTTTGCTCTAATCTTGTGCGATAATAACTAGTGATGATAATAGTTTCTCTTTTAATGCTTGAAATGCCTTTAAGACATTGTTGTAAAATTTAAAGTACACAATTTTCTTGAAAGATTGCATAGAGGTTTGAAATTTTTTAAGAAGTTTTTAATGAACATTAGTAACAACCTACATGCCCAAGAAAGCTTCTAACCCTTTCACATACTTCAATACTTTTTGAAGATACCTTATAGCCCAATTTAATACCTTCATGCACCATCAAATGACACTTCTCCTAGTTTAAAACAGACTTCATTTCTTCACATCTCATTAGTAATAGGGATAAGTGGTGTAGGTATTCATCATAGATGTCCCCAAAGACTAAAACTACATCCATAAATATTTCAAGATATTTCTCCACCATATCTGGAAAGATGGCCATCATATAATATGGGAAGGAAATATGGGTGTTGCAAAGCTTGAAAGGTATTATCTTAAAAGCAAAGGTTGCATAGTGGTAAATGAAGGTGGTTTGCTCTTGGTCTTTAAGTGCTACAACTATTTGGTTGTAGTCAAAGTATCCATAAAAAAGACAAAAGAAAGATTACACTACCAACTTGTCTAGCATTTGGTCAATGAATGGTAGAAGAAAATGATCTTTTTAGTTCAACTTGCGATAATCCATATATACTCTTCAACCCGTAACATATATAGTAGGTATCAATTCATTTGACTCATTTACCACCATAGTCACTCATTCTTTCTTCAATTACACATTAAACCAATCTCACCCATTCACTATCAGAGATTGGAAAAATTATGCCTATGTCCAACCATTTTACCACTCCTTTCTTCACAACTTCCACTACTACAATACATACATATAGTCTCAGACATTTAGTCTCAGTTTTTATAGGGTTTTGATCTCAATTTTTATAAAACCGAGCCCACAAGCATACTTTATGACCTCGATGTTTATAAAACTGAGGCCATAGACATACCCTATGACCTCGATTATTTTAAAATCGAGGTCATAGACATACTTTATCAATTTTTTCTCTTTAATTTATACCAAACACCAAATTGTTTTACCAATTTGTTTTCTCTTTTTTTTCTTTCTTTTTTTTCTTTTTCCTTCTCAATTTTCTCTCTTTTACACCAAATACCAAATTTTTTTATCAATTTTTTTTCTTTTTCCCACTCTTTTTTTGTCCTTTTTAATTTCCCTCCCTTTTTTAACAAATATTTTTTCTTATATATCACTCTGACCCGTATATATATATCTCATTTTTCCTTGCCCTCACGTGAAACCCTAGCACCATATATATTCTTTTCTCTACTTAAAACCCTCACGCCGCGTTCTAGCCTCGCGGCGTGTTCCACTCTCGCGCCACTGCATTCCAGCCTCTGTTCCACTCTCGCACCACATTCTAACATCTGTTCCACTCTTGCACCACGTTCTAGCCTTTGTTCCACTCTCTGCAGAATTGTTCCTTGGCCACTGCTTGAATCTTTCTAGTAATTGAATTTTGCTCAAAAAGCACTCAAATTACCATGATTTTATACACTTTAATTGATTAAAAAACATATATCTTTATATGATTTTATCATATTTTTATATAAATTAGTTTTTTCAGAATAACAGGTATTTTTATTTTTTTCCAGGTATTTTTGCTTAAAAAAAGTAACTTTAAGACTTAAAAAAA
Source organism: Hippophae rhamnoides (assembly GCA_033030585.1). Classification (NCBI taxonomy): domain Eukaryota; kingdom Viridiplantae; phylum Streptophyta; class Magnoliopsida; order Rosales; family Elaeagnaceae; genus Hippophae; species Hippophae rhamnoides. The sequence continues at coordinate 45,993,893 of CM065430.1, read as the reverse complement.
AATGAAGGCAATACATCACAAATATATTGATAAAATAAATGAGGAAAAGTCAACAAAGATGGAACAATTGGATAAAATGGATCAAAGGGGTCAAAAATGTCAAAAAGGATGAAATCGCGCATGTAGTTGCCCAGCAACGCTGGCCAACGCATGCTGCCACCTACCAACACCGAGCAACATGTGCCACAATGCCCAACCATGCCTAGAAATGCATGCAGCATGTCTCCAACGCCCAGCCGTGTTGAGCAATGCGCGCCCAATTGCGCGCCTCTCCCCCATTCGGTGTGTGCCCGCACCTATTTACACCCAGTCTGTTTACACCCATTCCGTGTGCTCCTACGCACATCTGCAACCATTCCGTGTGCGCGGCTGCATCCACATACCAATGACATTAACGATGATGTCATCATTCACCTAACACATATTTGCTACATTTTTTCTCCCACTTTTTCTTTCTCTCCTCACTTATAAATACCCTCATTCTCTCCACACCAAAACACACCTAAAATCATCTTTTCTATTTCTTTCTCTCCATTTCTTAGTTTTTAGTTTTTCTTAGTTTTAGAGTTCTTCTCTTTTTGAGAAGAACTAATTATATTTTTGTAATTTATTTGCTTTTTGATTCAATAAATGGAAATGCAAATTCCGTTTGGAGGTTTTCCAACAACAGAATTAGCATCAAAGTACTGTAAGGATTTTATTTTCTTTATAGATATTTTTTATATTTTATTCTTATATGTTATATTTAATTTTTTTGTGATTAAATTTAATATTGTTGACTATTTGTAAACATGATATAATAATAACATTGTTATGCTTACGAAATATTAAATAGGTAAAAATCTCTAAAATGAATTGATTTTGTTTTTATTCAAGATTTTATATTAAGTATGTTAGAGAGAAATATATTATTTTTATTACAAACTTAAATCTGAAAATTAGATTTTAAGGTTTAATTATCCGGTCTGATTTAGAGTAGTGCTATTTTATTTGTTGGTACAATCGCCCGGTAGTTAAAGTGAAGGTCTATTTCAAAAGTTTTTATAAGAATTATTATCTGAAAATGTATTGACAACATGTTTTCAATAATGGTTTTAAAACTTGAAAGTTAGTACTTGGATAATTAAATTCTTAGGTTTAATTTAGACATCTTGAATAAAGTTTAAACTGTCTAACCCCACCAAAGGTAGCATTTAAATGGTTCATTTTTAATTTCTTAGAAAAAAGAATTAATTTAATAAACCAAATTAGTTATCAACCTCACCCATAGGTGTTAATTGATTTATTTAGTTAATAAAGAATATCTAACCCCACCAAAGGTGGTATTCATATAAAAAAGAGAAAATCAATAAATATCAATTTATATCTTTAATAACCTAAATAATATGAGCATGCATAATTAACTTAGTTATTATATCCATAAATAGTCCACTATTATAAATGATAAAATTTGCATAAATATTTATTGAATTTGTATCTATGTTTATTTTTATGTTATTAGATTAGAAACACAAAAACCCCAAATATTGTGACACGATGTTTAGGATTTAATTTCATTTTTAAAAGTTTGAATAATAAATTAAAAACCACATATATTCCTTCCTTAGATCGACCTTGGGAGTATACTTATCATTTTCTATGAAGTGATTCGTGCACTTGCGAGAGTTTTATAAATATAAAACCAAAGTATTGGCAAGAATCGGCGATGCCGATTCTTTTCATCAAGTTCAACTCTCGCACCGCGTTCTAGCATCTATTTCACTCTCGCACCACGTTCCAGCCTCTGTTCCACTCTCTCCATAATTTTTCCTTTGCCACAACTTGAATCTTTCTAGTAACATCAACTCATCTTTTTCTTTTATAAATGACTCTTGGTACATAGAAGTTATTTCTAGCTGCCTAAAGGCTTGCTTACATCGAGAAATTTGGATGTTGAATATTTCTTAGATGGATTATGAAAATTTGTTAGCAAGGTTGCTTGGTATGGTTTGTAGAATGTATGGTCGCCTGGTGCTTGGCATGGTACTAGTGCTGGTTCCTTGGGGTGGTGCGTTGGGGTGGTACGCTGGTGTTGTACCCGTTTCACCCTAGCATTTCTGTAACGATAAATAGAGAGGACCAAAAATAGTATTTTCAAAAATATTTATTGATATACTATTTACCAATTATCTTGTAATGAGTAATTGTATATTTTTTTGGGTGTATAACTCTGTAATTGTATATTTGTTCCGATTTTGTTGGTTTTTCAAGATTGGATACCAACATGTTTGCTATTGTTTGGTAAAAAAATATTATTAATTTATAGTGCTTGGTTAATTCAAGTTGGGATAAAACTTCCAATAGTAGAAGTAAGGTTTCAGAGTTATTTATTGTCTATTCTTTTATTTAACACAACACTTTAGTTGTTTGTTTGGCGAGGTTCTCATACATTCACATAGAAGCAAAGGTGCCTTTATAATTCAATTTCTTTTAGACTCTATGCAGCTCGCAACAACAGTTCTGGTTTCATGGATGATATTCCAGAACCCAATTTCACGATTGATTGAATAACAAAATGATGAACTGACAGCATATGAGACATGGGATAATGGAAAGACATATGAAAAACATATGAAGATGGCTCTCTAGAGGTACTCAGTGATATCTGATATCTAACAATGTGATATTGATAATTGATATATCTTCTGTTTGATATGGCTTTGGTTCTGTATTGATTAATATATGTTTCAGATGAGCTATACAGTTATATGTAAAATTTTATTTTAAATTATATCAGTATAATTATAAAGGATAATTCTATTTTGTTGTATTCACTCATATTGCAATGATAATATATGATGAACACAAAGGGTTTGAGCAAAGTTTTATGTACTTTCTCCCTAGTTACAGGTGGTGAAAAACATTCAACAGGTGGTTTACTTGGATTTTAAAATTTAAAAATAATTAGTAAATAGAGAAGTACTTAATATTATTTTTTATTGTTATGGTGTCCTAGTGAATACAAATCCATTGGGTAGTGGTAAAGTAAGTTTATTACTTTAGGTTATCTAATGAGTTCATTATGTGATAAGTATAATACACAAATCATTTGTGTAAAATTTTGGGTAAGCTATGCTATTTGGACAAAATGAAAAGGGAGTTTGAGATCAAATCTTAAGCTGATCTTTATGTTTTTATTCTGAATTTTGTTATTCTTTTTACTTTTAAATTTGTTAATTAGTTTCCTATTTCTGTTGCAGAGCAGTTTCACCAAAGAAGTTTTAACTAGCCATTGTGGCTATTATGAATGTAATTTGAATGGGCTTTGGATGATCAGAATTGAAAACATAAATGAACATCTTAAAGGACCATGTAACTTGGTGTTGCCATTCAAGTTGATGGCTTCTACTGCATATACGAGTACTTTCAACTAACAATATGATTATGATGAACCAAAAGTCAGTTTTGTCTAAATATCTTTGTACTGATCTATATAGGTATGGAAAGGTCAGTCCTCATTTTCCATATATTGCTTCATCTGGGAATTCAGGTATTGAATTTACATTTTACTTATATCAATGCTAACTAAGTTTTTGGTGATACATTGATACATTGATATAGCAGTCCTCTGTGAGGAGGGAGGCTAAACTTCAAACTGCTAATCGTTTATCATTTGTCTATCAAACCCATAATTTGTTACTTACTGCTTGGTTTATGTCCTCAGGTTGATGCTCCAAAGAAAAAAGTTAAGAGAAAGCAGCAGGTTTCATCCTCAGGTCCTATTTTAAGATTATTTTTTATTCATTTATGGTAATTTTTTCTTGAAGTCCCTTGTTAGATTATTTCAATAGTTACACTGCAAATTGTTGTTGCTATATTTCTTTGTTCTTTTCATCTAATCTTTTATATGTAGTATACGTTTTAATTTGGAGATAGAAATCCTAGTTTTGGGAAAGGTGAATGATAAATAGGGAAGACATGCTTTACTGGTAAGTACCTATGTGCACTGTGTTTTAAGTCTCAAAATAGATAAAAATAAATATTATGCTCAAGTTATTTCTATTGTATACTGTGTTTATGGTTTATTCTTATTTTATCTATTGTTATTTCTATTGTACATTGTGTTTATGGTTCATTCTTATTTTATCTGATGTTATTTCTTTTTCATGGTAGGCACCAAGCACTAGGCTCACCAGTGCACCAGGCTCACCAGCTCACTGTGTTTTGAGTGTCAAAATAGATAAAAATAAATATTATGCTCAAGTTATTTCTATTGTATATTGTGTTTATTAATTTTAGTGTATAATGAACTCTCGAATGTAATTATATTTTTAATTTTAAGATAATATGATTTTTAATATTGTAATTAATAAATTTATTGTAATTTATATTGATTTTTAATATTGTAATTAATAATTATATATTTTTAATTTATGCATACACTATAGCCTTGGTTAGCATATAAACGAGGCCATAGGTAACGACCTATGATCTCTCTCACTTAGGCCTCGGTTCTTATAACCATGGCCATAGACCTACGGTCATAGTTAAAAACCGAGGCCATAGGTATAAATTGTAGTAGTGTTCCTTCATTATTGGATTTAACATATGTTGAGAATCTCTTGAAGACTTGGCATCTTCTTCTAGCAAGATTTTGTGCATGAAAATTGATGGGAAAATGCCTTTGATGTTTGCAATGGATATTATACTTAGCAACTTTTCATAGTGATTTTGATTTAAGCTAGATGAGATAATAATTGGAAGTGTCTCTTATTAACCTAAAAATGCATAGTGTAGGTGGCTAGGCAGTGGTTTAATTTCAAGCTTGGGTGGTTCTTTTATGGATGATTTCAATTTAGAACTAGTCTCAAGACACTCCATAACAACATTAGAAAAATAAATAAAGTGCACACAATAAACTATGCCAATTTACATCAAAGATTTTGGATTCTTAATAACAAAATAACTCGTATCATTAACATTTAAATCAGTTTCATTAAGTATAACTTCATGTGTTGGAAAAACCAAATGTATGTGCTCATATATTTTCAGTGTTGCTCCATTGATATATGTTGTGTGTTTTGGTACACACAGAAATCGTGCAAGTATACACGGTCACAAGTAATAAAGATTTGTAAGTAGAGTATCGTTCCCACGAGGATTTGTTACTATAGTTTGTTGAGTACTAAAATTGTATCTCTCTGATTTTATCCAAAACAATCGTTAATTAAGAAAAGGTTTAAAAATAAAATAAGAGAACTCTAGGATTGCAATTTTTCATCAAACTAATCCACTCCAATCATGTTATTTTCTTTGGATTTATATTTTTTAGTACATTTAATTTGTCAACCGAAAACTTCTTTTTTATTCATACATCTCTTCCGAGTTCCGTACAAACACACCTCGTTAAATTAATTCACTATATCTCTATGAGAATTAAATTAATTCACTATATCTCTATGAGAATTAAATTCACCAAGATTCATTAAGTTCTAAGTTTTCAAATGGCCACACATACAATTAGGGTATATTCCTATCGTTCATCCTACATGTCATTCTATTTACGAGCAATATACACAAAAATGCCTTTCTCAAGTTTATTTTTATGCCACAAATCGTTTTGATAAGATTCATAAATAATCAAAAAGCATTAAGCACAAAATAGAACGAACAAATCGAACGTCTTATAAATCTATAAAAAAAATAATTAAAATTAAAGCTTCATAAATTTAGATCAAATGCAATCCTAGAAAAATTAAATTACTTCATAAAATTAAAATTAAAATTACAACAGATTCAGAAAAATAAGATGAAGAAAAAGGAAAAGTAAAACATCAAGAAACGAAAATATTTGTACACATGTAACACAACAAAATCCAAAAATGGCTTTCGCGTGTTCTCAAGTGATTCAAACCAACACCAGCAGAAATTCTAAACTAAAAAAAAACTCTTAAACTCTATCATAACATCACCTATTTATAGCTAAAAAATAAATAAAAAATATTACATTTTTATTTTATTTTTTTTATCAAAAACGCATAATAATTTTTATCGAAAAACAAAAATCACGCGTATCGATTTTGGTATCGAAAAATATTATTTAATTCACGCGTGAGACAGGGGCGCCGATTCTGCATTTTTTTTATTCATTGTATGTGCCACGTGTCAAAATCTGATTCGCTGCAAGATTCCCTAAGGCCACGTGGCAGCATATCATTGGGTGAACAAACCGACTGCACGCAGGAATGGCGCACAGGATTGGGGCGCCGAAAAAGTGAGGCAACGGTTGGAAACGGGGTGTGATCCAGCGCGGTCGCGCGCATTGTAAAATACCACGTGTCGGAACATGATTTGCTTAAATATTAGTGGGACACGTGGCAGATTCTTATTCTGTAAAAACTAAGGATGCACGTTGCTACCATAACCCGCGTCACACACGATTTCTACACGAACGGTTCAGTGCGCGATAGCTTGGTTCCACGCGCTTCAATCTGGACCGTTCAAGAGATCCAATGGTCAGCGATGCGCGTCGGGCGAATCTGCGCAGCCGACATGTGGGTCCCACTCTGACACCGGCCTGCGCGACACATGGGGCCCACTGGCACGCTGAGCCGCGCGAAGATTTTACACGCGATTTTGCCTCGTCTGGTTGTACTCGCCAAATCTAGACCGTTGATGCTTTGATCGGACGGTGGGTGATGAACATCGTGATTTGTGCGAGTGCGATTCTTTTCCTGCGCAGAAAATTCAAACTTTTATTAATTATATTTTGACCCACAAATATATTTCAATTTACATTTTCAACTTTGTTTAATTGCAATACAGCCCTTTTCGTAATTTAAATTAAATTTTAAACTTTTAATAATTGAAATTAAGCCCGATTTTAATTTAAATTATATTTTCAACTTTTTTAAATTGCAATTAATAACTCTTTTATTTGAAATTATATTTTTGGACAAAAAAAATATGAAATTAAGTACATTTTCGATACAAATTATTTAATTTTATTAAAAATGTATTTTTAGCTCATAAAAGGAAAATATTAATTAATTTAACAAAAATTAACTAAATATTAAAAGAACATAGCAATTATCATTACTAAAATTGATGAAAATAACTATATAAAATATAGTTATCAATATACCCAAGGGTATTGATTGGTCGAGTGATTTAATTCAGCACTTAAAGATTTCTTAGCATGAGTGTGTGTGACTAAGTGAGTTTTATGAACTTTATCATTATGTATATTAGCAGAATTAACTAGCACAAATTTTAAAGGATCACTAAAACACATGTTAACAAGCACACTGTTAGCTAACTCTTCAATAACATCCACTCTTAAAAAAATCATTAACACTATCATTATCAAGAAATTTGATTGCTTTAAAAACATTAAATATTATCTTTTCATCTTGATTTTCTCATAGTTAGTTCACCTTTTCGGACATCAACGAGAGCTCTTCCAGTGGCTAAAAATGGACGACCAAGAATGATAGGGATGTCCTGGTTCCATTGAAAAGATGAACTTGTCTACTTTAACCAAAACATCTTCTACTATAGCTTGATGTCTCTTGATTGATCTATCTATAATTTACAATGTCACATAGGTTGGTTTAGTTTCACACACTCCTAACCCTTTTAAAATCAAAAGTGGCATGAAGTTGATGCTAGATCCCAAATCACAAAGTGCCTTCCCAAAGTGAATATTTCTAATAGTGCAAGGGATGCCAAAACTCCTCGGATATGTCAATGTTGGTTGTAAATTTCTAGCAAAGATGGTACTACAACCTTTAGTCAATGTTAAGGTCTTATAATCACAAAGTTTTCTTCTTCTTTTTTCCTTGAGAGAATGTTTTTCATAAACTTGGCATAAGAGGGAATTTGCTCAAGTGCACCTGTGAAGGGTATGTTAATGTAATTTTTTTTTGAATATATCAAAGAACTAGAAAAATTGATTCCAACTTTTATTTTTACAACATTTTAGGAAAATGTATAATTGAGGACACAATAACTTTCTTGAGAGGAGTGACTTCATCATTAACTTTTTTCTTTTTCTACATCCTTATGTTTAGGTTCTTTTATTGCTTGTTTCTCTTCCAAAACTTTTCCACTTTGTAAGGCTACATCTTTACAATGCTCATTACCCTTCATCTTTAGATTTACTTTTGTATCACTTGGAAGGTTTCCCTTGGGTCTTTTTTTTACAACTTGGGATAATTTTTCCATTTGAATCTCTAAGTTTTGAATAAATGCCCAATAAGTGTCTTCAAGACGATCCACCTTGATGTTTCTTTTCTTAATTTTTTTAATGTTGTTGCTATTGGAAACCTAGTGGTAGAAATGGTTAGCGATTAAACTCGTTACCACCTTGATTGTTATTGTATGAAAAATTAGGGTGGCTTTTCCGACATGGATTGTAAGTGTTAGAATATGAGCTCCTTTATTGATTTAGATTGTTAACATAATTAATAGCTTCAAGAATATTGCCACATACTTCACTTGAATAAGGTCCATTATAGTAGTCACAAATAATAAATGGGCTTGTATCATGTTTACCCTAACTAGCCCAATATCTAATTTCATAGATAACCCTAACAACAAAGCAATGGTTTGAGGTTGCAATACTGTAAGGGTGTCCACATCCACTACTACAATTATTTTCTTTGGGATAAGCCTATTCATAGATGATTAACAATTTTTGGAAGCCATCTCATCAAGTAAAGAAAAAATTTCCTTTTCATTCTTACTCATTAAAGAACCCTCAACTACAATATCTATTATAATCCTTAGATGCCCCATTAATCTATTATAGAATGCTTGTACTTGCAATTATGTAGGAAGAACATGATGTAACCATCTCCTTAACTTCTCCTTAAAATTTTCTTATGGTTCATAAAAATATTTACCATCAAATTGTTGAAAATAGGTGATGTAATTTCTAAGCTTGGTTATATTTGAATGTGGGAAATATTTACTCCAAAATTTCTGAGTTAGTTGTTCCCAGGTACTAATAGATCCTACTGGTAGTAATTGTAATCAAGTATTAGCTTTGTCCTCAGTGAGAAAGGGGATAAATGAAGGTGTATTGTATAATAAAAAACACCACTCATCTTGAGGGTTTCACAAATCTCCACGAATGAAGCCAAATGAAAGTTAGGATCCTCATTGACTAATCTTCCAAAATGATTTACCAAAAATATTTGAATGGCACCTAGCTTGAGTTAAAAGTTATTAGCATTGATTCTTGGTCTACTAATATATGATTGGGCTCCATCCAGTTTTGGAACAACAAAGTCCCTTAAAGATATGGTGATTATAGCTACCTATTGATCAATAATTTCTGCCGTAATTCTTTTTTGATAATGTGATAATCTTTCTCTTCTTGATCAACGTAGATCTTCTTTTTATCTCCAAATCAAAAGGTTCAAGAATATCACCAGTGAACCTAAATGTATAATAAAAACACTAAAACAAAAATTAAAAGCTCCAAACTAATGTAACAACATTGTTTATTGATATCCTTGATGAACAAAATCAGCATCAGTTTAGTAATACTAGTTTTGTAAATACTTTGGTTTTATATTTGTAAAACTCTTACAATTTCACAAATTATTTTATAGGAAATGACAAGTATATACTCAAGGTTGATCTAAGAAAAAAATGTGGTTTTTAATTTATTATTTAAACTTTTAAAAGATAAATTAAATTATAAACATTCTGTCACGATATTTTGATTTTTTTGTGTTTCCTAATCTAATAACATAAAAAAAATAAACATAGATATTGATTCAATAAACATTTTTGCAAATATTTATCATTCATAATAGTGAAGTATTTATGGCTATAATAGTTAAATTAATTATGCATGCTCATATTATTTAGGTTATTAAGAATATAAATTGATATTTATTGATTTCCTTCTCTTTTTATATAAATACCACCTTTGGTGGGATTATATATATTCTTTGTTAATTGAATAAATCAATTAATACTTATGGGTAGGATTGATGATTAATTTGGTTAATTAAATTAATTCCTTTTTCTAAGAGATTGAAAATGAACCATTTAAATGCCACCTTTGATGGAATTAGATATTTTAAACTTTATTCAAGGTGTCGCCATGAACGAAAACCGGCATCGCCGATTCTCGCAAATACTTTGGTTTTAATGTTTGTAAAACTCTCGCAAGTGCACGAATTATTTCGTAGAAAATGATAAGTATACTCCCAAGGTCGATCTAAGGAAGGAATGTATGTGGTTTTTAATTTATTATTCAAACTTTTAAAAACGAAATTAAATCCTAAACATCCTGTCACGATAGTTTGGTTTTTGTGTTCCTAATCTAATAACATAAAATAAACATATATACAGATTAATTAAATATAATCTAAAAACGTAAAAATAAACATAGATACAAATTCAATAAATAAATATAAATACAGATTCAATAAATATTCATGCAAATTTTATCATTTATATTAGTGGAGTATTTATGGATATAATAACTAAATTAATTATGCTTGCTCATATTATCTAGGTTATTAAAGATATAAATTGATATTTTATTGATTCTCTCTTTTTTGTATGAATACCACCTTTGGTGGGGTTAGATATTCTTTGTTAACTAAATAAATCAATTAACACCTATGGGTGGGGTTGATAACTAATTTGGTTAATTAAATTAATTCCTTTTTCTAAGAGATTGAAAATGAACCATTTAAATGCCACCTTTGGTGGTTAGACGATTTAAACTTTATTCAAGGTGTCCAAATTAAACCTAAGAATTTAGTTATCCGAGTACTAACTTTCAAGTTTTAAAACCACTATTGAAAACATGTTGTCAATACATTTTCACATAATAATTCTTATAAAAACTTTTGAAATAGAGTTTCACTCTAACTACCTAAGGCGATTGTACCAACAAATAAAAGAAAGCACTACTCTAAATTAGACCGGATAACTAAACCTTAAAATCTAATTTTGATTTAAGTTTGTAATGAAAAATAATATATTTCTCTCTAACATCCTTAATATAAAATCTTGAATAAAAATAAAATCAATTCATTTTAGAAATTTTCACCTATTTAATATTTCGCAAGCATAACAACGTTATTATTATATCATGATTATAAATTATACAGCTTAAATTTAATTACGACATAATTAAATATAACATGTAAGAATAAAGCATAAAATAACTGTAAAGAAAATAAGATCCTTACAGAACTTCGAGGCTATTCCCGTTGCTAGAAAACCTCCAAGCGGAATTTACACTTCCATTTATTGAATCAAAAATCTAAATTATTACAAAAACATTACAAGTTCCTCTCAAAAAGAGAAGAACTCTACACCTAAGAGAATTGAACTAAAAACTAAGAGAAAAACTAAGAAAAGCTTAGAAACTAAGAAATGAGAGAAAGAAAGAAGAGAGAAGTGTGGTTTTGAGGTGTTTTTTGAAGTGAATGGAAGGGGGGTATTTATAGGTGAGGATGGAGAGAAAAAATGAGTAAAAAAATGTTAAAAAAATAATAAAAAATTAAAAAACGTGTAATGGAAATGTTGAGTTCATCAATGACGTCAGCATGACGTCACAGGGGCTGCTGCACGTGAAAAATGGGGTGAAAACGCGTTGGGCGCGCGGCTGCTGGGCGCTGTGCGCGCGCGCTGGGGTTGTCGCTGCGCGCAGCTCGGCGTGCGTGAACAGTGCTCGCGCGGATGTTAGTGTCAATGCGCGGGCGCGCAGCGCTGGGAGGCATGCGTCGACGCGATTTTCCGTCTTTTTGACATTTTTGACCTTTTCGACCCATTTTGTCCAATTTTCCATGTTTGTTGACCTTTTCCCACTTATTTATTAATATATTTGTGATGTATTGATTCAAGTATTCTTCTTTGAGTCTTTAAATTGCGTTTTAAAGCCAAAATACCTGAAAAACAATAAAAATACCCGTGATTCCAAAAAAGACAAATTTATATAAATATATGATAAAACATATAAATATATATATTTTTAATCAATTAATGTGCATAAAATCATGGTTATTTTAGTGCTTTTTGAGCACTCATCAGGTGTCCAAATTAAACCTAAGAATTTAATTATCAGGGTACTAATTTCAAGTTTTAAAACTATTATTGAAAAACATTTGAAATAGAGTTTCACTCTAACTACCAGACGATTATACCAATACATAAAATGACACTACTCTAAATCAAACCTGATTATTAAACATTAAAATAAAATTTTTAGATTTAAATTTGTAATGAAAAATAATATATTTCTCTCTAACATCCTTAATATAAATCTTGAAGAAAAAAATCAATTTATTTTATAAATTGTTTTACATATTTAATATTTCATAAGCATAACGTTATTATTATATCATGTTTACATACAACCAACCATATTAAATTTAATCACACAAAAATTAAATATAACATATAAGAATAAAACATAAAAATAATTGTAAAGAATTCATATTAAAATTATATCCCAAAAGAATACTTACAGAACTTTGATGTTAATTCTGTTTCTGGAAAACCTCTAAATGGATTTGCATTTCTGTTTATTGAATCAAAAACTAGAAATTTACAAAAACATAACTAGTTCTTCTCAAAAAGAGAACTTTAAAACTAAGAAAACCTAAAAAAAATTAGGAAAGCTTTCTAAAGAGAGAATGAGGGATATTTAGGGATTCTAAGTGATCATTTTTACGATAGGAGAGATGGTTATTTTATAGGTGAAGAAAAGGCTAAAAAATGAAAAAAAAATATCTTAAAAATTGGTCTTGGATGCTTTTGAATATGCTAACACACCTATGGGGGCGCTGGCACACTTCACTGGGCATGATTTACGGTGGGATGGACGCTGGCGTCGCAGGCACTGGCAAATTGGGGCAGTTTTGACCGTTTTGACCAATTTTGTCCAATGTTTCAATTTTTTTTTATTTTTCCTCATTTGTTTCTTAACATATTTATGATGTATTACCTCTAGTATTTTTTTGAGTTTTTAAATTATTTCTTAACAAAATTACTTGAAAAACAATAAAAATACCCGTGATTTTGAAAAGACAAATTTATATAAAAAATATGATAAAATCATACAAATATAAATCTATTTAATCAATTAAAATGCATTAAATCATGATAATTTTAGTGTTTTAAACACTTATCAATCATTTACAAAGTAAATAAAACTCTTTAACAACGGTACCACAAACTTGATATGCTAATAATAAGTGAATGGATTATGCAAGTAATATAGTTTATTTTAAGTATAGATATAGATTCTAAAGATAGTTTACTTGCTTTTCAATTAAGTATAAATTTAAATATTATTAATATTATTTAGACAGTGAAAAAATAAATTGTCAAAAACTATTAAAATAATAACTAAAATTATTAAATTGATGGGTAAATAAACATTAGAGAAAGATCAAGGAATCTTAATTTTCCAATTTTATACGTACATGAAGGACTAAAAGTCATCCACAAATAAAGCAACATATACATTAAAGCTCTAAACAAGATATAATCTAATAATTTGGACTAAGTTTTTGCAAAAAACATTGTGTATATCTTTACCTATAAGCTTTACAAATGATATAGCATTAATCATATCCGATATCTAACCTTGAATCAAAAGCTCAATAAACTTAAAGCACTAAACAACATAATCATGCCTAAAACAAAAAAAGATTACAATAGTAAATAAACTACAAGATAAGGTTAAAAAAAATAACAAAAACTTAAAATAAATATCCATTTGACTGCTTAAGTAACCCGAAGAAAAGGTCAAAAAAAAAAAAAAAGAAATGAACAAAAAATTAAAATCAATATCCATTTGACTGCGTAGGTAACCCATCCACTATATATATATGCCAAGAATCATAAAAATTATTTGAGAATCTTCACCATAACCATGGTACCCCAAGTAATACAATACATGCGGCACCATAATAGTTAGGTGATTACACATGCATCCAATATCAATGATATCTAAAGTATCATACATTTTAATAAACCCCTTTGTATGATAACAAATCCAATATTTTCCATCAACATTTCTTTGCCAAATATTGAATTTCACCCAAGTTATCAGAACTAGTTGTAAATTTAACCAAATAATTCGAATCTGAAAGTTGACTAGCACTTGGGAGAGAACTTGAAACACCAAAATAATGACCAAGTATATTTATAAATTCATTCTAAACAATAAATAGAAAAATATATTTATAAAGAAAATTAAAATTAATAATAACCTAACATGCAAATTATATGTACCATATTACCAGTACAACATACAATTATATCATCATCAAATCCAGTTCAGTATTGTCTTATGTAACCCACTATAATACATATTTATTACAATAATAAATACATATTTATATGTAATATTATATATAATATCTTACTTTGTAAATTATTATAAAACATTTTTCACAAAAAAAAAGACTTCTATATTTAAGTATGAATTTAAGTTTGGTTTAGCTCTTAAATGATTTCCCAATATGTAACACTTTATATCCAAAATTTATCATAAACAGTTTTTACCAAAAACTACTATTAAAGGTAATTATGAGTAATTTACTTCTTCTTCATGATTTACCAATTTAAATATAATATTTTATATTTAAATTAATTCATAAAACAGATTGTACAACAAGTACTACAAACTTTTTAGATTCGATGGAGGTTTATTTATATACTCCATGACGTAACAAAATAGATGTAATATTTTACATCGTACATGAATGTATAAAGCTAAAGTGTAATTTAATAATAATATGATATAGAGAATGTAAACATTCCAACATGTAAATACATATATGAAAAAGAAATAATTAGAAACATACACTAAAATATGCATTATAACAACAACAAAATGCAATATAAGACTGATAACTATATTTTATATAGTTATTTTCATCAATTTTAATAATAATAATTGGTATGTTCTTTTAATATTTAGTTAATTTTTGTTAAATAAATTAATATTTTCTTTTTATGCATTAAAAATACATTTTTAATAAAATTAAATAATTTGTTTCGAAAATGTACTTAATTTCATATTTTTTTGTCCACAAATATAATTTCAAATAATATAGTTCTTAATTACAATTTATAAAAATCGAAAATATAATTTAAATTAGATTTGGGCTTAATTATAATCATTAAAAGTTTAAAAGTTTAATTTAAAATTAGCAAAGGGCTTAATAGTAATTTAAGAAAGGTTAAAATGTAATTTGAAATATATTTGTGGGTGAAAATATAATTAATAAAAGTTATTATTCTTCGCAGATTAGAGGAACCACGCGCCAACAACACGCGCCAATCATGGACCGTCCGATCAAATAAGAAACGGCTACGATGCGTGCGTCCCGAACACGTCTGACCAAATTGCGTGTTCCCCGGCAACGGCGCCAAAAACATGTTGTGTGTTTTGGAACACACATAAAATCGCAAGTATACACGGTCACAAGTAATAAGATTTGTAAGTAGAGTATCGTTCCCACGAGGATTTGTTACTATATTTTGTTGATTACTAAAATTGTATCTCTCTGATTTTATCCAAAATAATCGTAGATTAAGAAAAAGGTAATAAGAAAATAAAAGAACTCTAGGATTGCAGTTTTTCACTAAACTAATTCATTCCAATAATATTATTTTCTCTTGATTTATATTTTTTTAATACATTTAATTTGTCAACTGAAAACTTCTATTTTTATTCATACATCTCTTCCAAGCTCCGTATAAACACACCTCGTTAAATTAATTCACTATATCTCTATGAGAATTAAATTTACCAAGATTCATTAAGTTCTAAGTTCTCAAATGGCCGCACATACAATTAGGGTATATTCCTATCTTTCATCATACATGTCATTCTATCTACGAGCAATATACACAAAAATGCCTATCTCAAGTTTATTAATGTGCCACAAATCATTTTGATAAAATTCGTAAATAATCAAAAAGCATTAAGCACAAGATAGAATGAACAAATCGAACGTCTTATAAATCTTTCAAAAATAATTAAAATCAAAGTTTCATAAATTTAGATCAAATGCAACCCTAGAAAAATTAAATTATGGTTATTGTTTCTTAATTTATTTTTCAATTTTCTCTTGAGTTGAGATTTTGTTTGACACACAAATCTTAACTTACAAACAGAAAAACAAATTGAGAAGTCAAGCTGAAGACTATAAATCAAGCGCTTCTTGGGAGGCAACCCATGTGTTTTACTTGTTTTTTATTTTTTGCATGTATTACTTTTTATATTTTGTTATGTTATTTTTTTCCTTCGTAGGTGCAAAGTAGAGGTAATGAAGCATTTTTGGCTTAACCAATCAAACAAACCAGGAAGTTTCTTTAAACCCATCTCATATGTTCTTTAACTTTAACACATTGAGGACAATGTTAATATTATGTTTGGGGGTGGTAGATATATTGAACTTAATTGACATACTTTCTGGATGTTCTTGCTCGTGAAATTTTTTTTTGTTTGGTTAATTGAAGATATATTGCTATGAATAGTGATTTATTTTTTATTTTTCATCTATTTAAGTGGTGCATAGCTCTCTAAAAAATTTGAATGTTGTCTAAGTGATGAATTATTTTTACATATGTTTCATTTTTACAAGATTAAATATTCATGAGCACTAGTCTTGATTTTTGAATTGTTATGCTAATTTAGAGAATGTTTATGTGAGTATAGAATTCGATTGATTTTTGTGGTGTTACAGTTCTTAGAATTTGTTTGATTTTCTCTCGAGGCGAAATTATAGATAACATTTAACTAAGAAAATTATTTAGGCCATCTATGGATCGTTTGAGCCTTTCTATCTACCTTTACATGCATTATCCATAGTATTCCCCTTTTGAGCTTCAAAGTTTATATATATATTCCTCATTTCAAAAGCCTACCAAAAATATATATATATATGTAGATATATCTATTTTTCTTACCGCACTAACATTTAAAAAATGTTAGTAAATATGTAAAGATATATAAAAAAAAGATGGTACTAAGAAAAAAACAAAAAAAAAAACAAATAGATTCTGAAAAAAAAAAGAGAAAACAGATTCTGAAAAGAAAAAAAAGAAGATGGTATGTGATGATAAAGCCCAAATTGGGAAGTTATTATTGTGATGATAGAAGTTATCTTTTTCAATCCTAAAATGTTATGGTTGGGAAATTTTTTTGAGCTAAATATTATCCTTTATAAGCTTAATAAAGTCCTATTGATTTTGTGTTTTGTGTTTGTCTACATTAGTGGAGAGAGAAATGAAAAATAAACTTATGAGATTTGTGATTTCATGAAAATTTGTTTGATTTTATATTTGTATAAACTTATCCGGATTGCATGTTATGAAATATGAAAAGACTTCACACACACACTAACATTCATTGTGAAAATGTAATATATTTTTAAATTAATTTTGATACTTAGATAAAATTCTTTTATTTCTTTGAGTTATGTTATTTTGGAATGTTTAAAAAGAAATATTTTGAAAATCACTATTTTAAATGCAGTTATCTTTGTTTTATTTCTTCCTTTTGCTCGAGGACTAGCAAAAAATGTATTTTATATAGTTATTTTCATCAATTTTAGTAATGATAATTGCTATGTTCTTTTAATATTTAGTTAATTTTTGTTAAATAAATTAATATTTTCCTTTTATGCATTAAAAATACATTTTTAATAAAATTAAATAATTTGTTTCGAAAATGTACTTAATTTCGTATTTTTTTGTCCACAAATATAATTTCAAATAATATAGTTCTTAATTACAATTTATAAAAATCGAAAATATAATTTAAATTAGATTTGGGCTTAATTATAATTATTAAAAGTTTAAAAGTTTAATTTAAAATTAGCAAAGGGCTTAACTGTAATTTAAGAAAGGTTAAAATGTAATTTGAAATATATTTGTGGGTGAAAATATAATTAATAAAAGTTATTATTCTTCACAGATTAAAGGAACCACGCGCCAACAACACGTGCCAATCATGGACCGTCCGATCAAATAAGAAACGGCTACCATGCGTGCGTCCCGAACACGTCTGACCAAATTGCGTGTTCCCAGATTCATTCACGTGACTCTAAGGCTCCGAGTGGGGCCCCTCGCCGCAGCAGTGGGCCAGAGAGTGGGACTCCACGTTCGACGCTGGCCCAGCCGTCCCCACGTTCGCGCGCCTCTGATCCCGTGCGCTGATCTCTGCGTGCAACAAGATTTTCCTCTAATAACAAGCTGCCAGGTGTCCACCTGAATCCATTCCTCGAATGAGAAATTGCCACGTTTCCCACTCTATTTTTAGGCAATAAAGTGATGACACATGACATTCTACCATGAGCGCGACCGCACTGGATCGCACCCCTCAATGTAGCCATTGGCTCCCGTACGACAAGTAATCGTGCGCCTGTTTTCCCGCAACCAATGAAGAGATACCACGTGTCCGCACTAATACCAGCACCCAATCAGACGATGACACGTGGCATGCACTTTGATTTTAAAAAAATCCGAACGGTCCCTGTCTATGCATGACTTTTAATTTTTTCGATATCGAATTTCAAAACGCGTCGAATTTAGTTTTGAGGGAATTGTTTTTTACGCGTTTCTGAAAACAAAAAAATAAAATAAAAAATGTATTATTTTAGATGTATTTTTTTAGCTATAAATAGGTGATATTATGATAGAGTTTAGGAGTTTTTTTTGGAGGTTTTAGAGTTTTGGGTAGAGTTTAGAATTTTTGTGTTGTTCGGTTTTGGACTGCAGAACACGCAGAAGCCATTTTTTGGCTTTTGTTGTGTTCTGCGTGTGCAAAATATTTTCGTTACTTGATGTCTTAATTTCCTTCTAATTTTTTTGCATCTGTTGTAATTTTAATTTTTAATTTAATGAAGTAAATTAATTTTTCTAGGTTGCATTTGATCTAAATTTACGAAGCTTTGATTTTAATTATTTTTGAAAGATTTATAAGACGTTCGATTTGTTTCATTCTATCTTCAGTGCTTAATGCTTTTTGATTATTTACAAATTTTATCAAAACAATTTGTGGCACATTAATAAACTTGAGAGAGGCATTTTTGTGTATATTGCTCGTAGATAGAATGACATGTATGATGAAGGATAGGAATATACCCTAATTGTATGTGCGGCCATTTGAGAACTTAGAACTTAATGAATCTTGGTAAATTTAATTCTCATAGAGATATAGTGAATTAATTTAACGAGGTGTGTTTATACGGAGCTTGAAAGAGATGTATGAATAAAAATAGAAGTTTTCGGTTGACAAATTAAATGTACTAAAAAAATATAAATCAAGAGAAAATAATATTATTGGAGTGAATTAGTTTAGTGAAAAACTGCAATCCTAGAGTTCTTTTATTTTTTTATTACCTTTTTCTTAATCTACGATTATTTTGGATAAAATCAGAGAGATACAATTTTAGTAATCAACAAAATATAGTAACAAATCCTCGTGGGAACGATACTCTACTTACAAATATTATTACTTATGACCGTGTATACTTGCATGATTTTATGTGTGTTCCAAAACACACAACAAAGACTCACAGTCATAAAAGGTACATAATTGATCGTACTATAATTGAACATTTTAAAAGAATCAAAACGTCCTATAAGAAACAAAATAAAATGGTAACAAAATAAGATGGTCATTGATCATTTTATAAGTTAAACATATAGTATGATTAGAGACCGTCTTATTCATATACGATGACCACTAGCTATTTTATATATATATTTTGAATATTAAATATTGAGAGATTGAAATAATCGATGAGATTGAAACTCCGGTCAACCATTTGCAAGGAGGAACAAAGATTTTTGAGCCACCACTATCTGATGATGAATATGTTATAATTAGATCTAAATTCATGCATAGATCTTAGACTCATGTCAGATTATTAAGATTATGCAAAACATTGAAGAACATACTTGAATCCATGCTGAATGATTGAAGAACGAATTAAGGGTTTATAGTCTTCCATAGACTAATTTTTTTCTCTCTTATGAGTTCTCATTCAATAGATGGGAAGAGAGGATGATAGGTGATAATGATTATCCTTGGGGACCAAATCCTATAGTGTTTCTTATATAATAAACTAATGAGATCCCTATTAACCCTAATTAGGTTTATTATTGGGTATTACACCTTTAGTCAGTGGGTCTACTAGCACAAAGTTTGTTCCTATATGCTTAATAGAAACTATTTTACTCTGAACTCTCTCTTTAACAACTAGAAACTTAATGTCTATGTATTTAGGCTTCAATGAGCTTCTATTGTTATTTGAATACAAGACTGTTGAAAGATTATCACAATAAATATTTAGTGGTCTTCCAACTCCATCCACAGCTCACAACCTAGTGACAAAATTACACATCCATATCATATGATTAGTTGCCTCAAAACAAGCTACGAATTCCTCTTCCATGGTGGAAGGATCTATGAGTGACTACTTAGCACCTCTCCAGGGTACAACTCCTCCAAACAACATGTAGACATAGCCAGAATACCCAATTATCTCCAAATTATCTTATTTTCGATAGGTGAGCATATAATATTTTGTTCTTTGTAAGTATCTTATATCCCGTTTGGCTGCTTTCAAATGATCCATGTTGGGGTCACTTAAGTATCTGCCCAGCATACCCACTATGTATGCCAAATCTGCAAGCGTACATACTTGAGTATAAATGAGACTACCAACTACCGAAGCATAAGGAATATTTTGCATCTCTGTTCTTTTAATCTCATTCTTGGGGCATTGATTGAGACTAAACTTGTCTCCTTTGGTAACATGAGTTTCTCCTCATTCACAATCTTTCATGCCAAATCTAGCAAGTGCCTTCTCGATATAGCTCTTTTGTGATAACCTAAGGACACCCCGAGAATGATTTCGGTGTATCTAAATTCATAATACAAAAGAGGCATCACCAAGATCTTTCATTTCAAAATGCTTCATCAAAAATATATTGGTTCTATACAACAAGCCTATATCACTACTAGCCAATAGTATGTCATCAACATATAGGACTAGGAAGATAAATTTACTCCCATTGAACTTGTGATATACACAATCATCAACTACATTAACCTCAAAACCATAAGAGATAATGATTTGATGAAACTTATGATACCATTGACGGGAAGCTTGCTTGAGACCATAGATGGATTTTTTTAGTTTACAAACCATGGACCTTGGATCACCTGATACAAAGTTTTTTGACTGATATCACCATTGAGAATAGTTGTCTTAACATTCATCTGGTGTAACTTTAAGTCAAAATGAGCTACAAGTGACATTATTGTCCTAAAAGAATATTTTGATGATATTGGAGAGAAAATTTCTTTGAAGTCTATACCTTCCTTTTGAGTAAAACCCTTGGTGACTAGACGTGCTTTATAGCTATCAATGTTGCCCTTAGAATCCTTTTTGGTTTTAAATATCCATTTATAACCATTTGGTTTTGCACCTTCAGGAAACTTGACGAGATCCCAAACATCATTGTCTTTCATGGATTTCATATCGTCATTTATGGCATCAATCCACTTTTGACAATTATCACTTTGTTTGACTTGTAGGAAATTGATTGGATCATCTTCCATTATCCCTATGTCAAACTCATGCCTTTGAAGAAATAAAATGTAATCACTTGAAATTGCACTTCTTTTCTCTCTAATGGATCGCCTAAGTGGCACTTACTCTTGAGGTTGTTGAGTTTGCTCTTTTCGAGCAATCTCTTGATTTTGAGTAGGGATTTCTATAGGTAAATCCTCATTTTTGTCATGAATTGTATCTTGAACAATGTCAATATGTTGATCATTGTCAATAACAACATTTGGTAGAGGAATGTATTCCTCTTCAAAGACAACATTCCTAACTCTATCTCCCCCCTCAAACACAACATCCTCAAGAAATCCCACATTTTTCATCTCAAAAAAGAACTTAGTTGAGGGATTATAAAACTTAAAACCCCTCGACCATTCAAGATACCCAACAAATAACAACTAACAATTCTTGAGTCTAGTTGTTTTTCATGTGGCTTATAAGGCCTTGCCTTAACTGGAAAACCCCAAATGTGTAAGTGCTTAATACTAGGCTTTTTGTTTGTCCATAGTTCATAAGGGGTCTTAGCTACTACTTTTCTAGGTACTCTATTTAATATATAGGCTACAGTCTTAAGTGCCTCTCCCTAGATTGATTCTAGCAAAGAAGAATGACTAATCATACTTCTTACCATGTCCTTAAGCGTCCTATTACATCTATCAACAATACCATTCATGTGAGGTTGCCCTAGAATTGTGTATTATGGGGCGATTCCCCCTTCCTATAAGAATTTGGCAAATGGTCTTGGACGTTATTCACCTGATTTGTCATATCTACCATAGTATTTACCACCATAGTCTGATTTGATAACTTTAATCTTTTCATCTAATTGATTTTCAACTTCTACTTTAAAGGCCTTAAAAACATCCAAGGATTGTGAATATTCATGGATCAAGTATAATTACCCATAAAGAGAATAGTCATTTATAAAAGTGATAAAATACTATTGGCCATTCCAAGAAGCTGTAGGGAATGGACTACATATATCAATTGTAAGACACCAAAGCTCCTATTGACACTCAACTTCCTAATGTTTGTTTGTTTCTCTTTGATACACTCAACACACACATCAAGGTCAGTGTAATCAACGGGTTTAAGAATTATGTCTGACATAAGAGTCTTTATTCTCTATTTGGAGATTTTTCCTAAGCGTTTGCGCTTTGTACCTCTCGATGTTTTTTGCAAGGTTTCATTAGATGAAGCAATTGTATTTAGCATATATTGTTTATCAATTAAAGAACCGGTCACAACTGGAGTAGAATTAAGGAAGAGACTAAATTTATTGTTCCCAAATGAACAAGAGTAACCAAATTTGTGCAAAACAAAAATAGAAATGAAATTCTGCCTAAATAACGGTACTCAAAAGATAATCTAAAATTTCCAATGGTTTCAATTGGAACTGTGATAACTGTATTTTATATAGTTATTTTTATCAATTTTAGTAATGATAATTGCTATGTTCTTTTAATATTTAGTTAATTTTTGTTAAATAAATTAATATTTTCCTTTTATGTGCTAAAAATACATTTTTAATAAAATTAAATAATTTGTATCGAAAATGTACTTAATTTCATATTTTTGTCCACAAATATAATTTCAAATAATATAGTTCTAAATTACAATTTATAAAAATCGAAAATATAATTTAAATTAAATTTGGGCTTAATTATAATTATTAAAAGTTTAAAAATTTAATTTAAAATTAGCAAAGGGCTTAACTATAATTTAAGAAAGTTCAAAATGTAATTTGGATTAAATTTATGGGTCAAAATACAATTAATGGAAGTTTAATTTTTGCGCAGGAGAGATGAAGGCCACGCGCAAGATCCACTATGGGATGGCCCGGCCAGTCAGATCAAAGAAGCAACGGCTCAGATTCGCGCGTGTTAACCACACCCGACCAAAGCGAGTGGGTCAGAACTCTGCATTTTCACCCGGCTCGGCGTCCGTGTGGGGCCCACCTACCGTGTAGGCCGGCGTGAAAGCAAAGAGTCTGCACCCATTCGCTTTGGTCGGGATTGATGAACACGCGCGAATCTGAGCCTTTGCTTCTTTGATCGGACGGTCCACATTGGGCGAGTGTTATCTTGCGCGTGGACTTCGTCTATCCTGCGCGAAAATTAACCTTCAATTAATTGTATTTTGACCCACAAATTTAATTCAAATTACATTTTGAACTTTCTTAAATTACAATTAAGCCCTTTGCTAATTTTAAATTAAATTTTTAAACTTTAAATAATTATAATTAAGCCCAAATTTAATTTAAATTATATTTTCGATTTTTATAAATTTTAATTAAGAACTATATTATTTGAAATTATATTTGTGAACAAAAATATGAAATTAAGTACATTTTCGATACAAATTATTTAATTTTATTAAAAATGTATTTTTAATGCATAAAATGAAAATATTAATTTATTTAACAAAAATTAACTAAATATTAAAGAAAACATAGCAATTACTATTAATAAAATAGGTGAAAATAACTATATAAAGTACATTTATCAACATCCCCAAACTTAAGTTTTTGATAGTCCTCGAGCAAAAGGAAGGAAATAAAACAAAGATAACTGAATTTAAAATAGTGATTTTCAAAATATTTCTTTTTAAACATTCCAAATAACATAACTCAAAGAAATAAAAGAATTTCATCTAAGTATCAAAATCAATTTAAAAATATATTACATTTTCACAATAAATTTTAGTGTGTGTGTGAAGTCTTTTCAAATTTCATCACATGCAATCCGGATCAGTTTATACAAATATAAAATCAAACAAATTATCATGAAATCACAAATCTCAAAGTCTATTTTTCATTTCTCTCTCCACTAATGTAGACAAACACAAAACACCAAATCAATAGGACTTTATTAAGCTTGTAATGTATGGTTTGTGTTTTGCAACACACAGAAAATCGTGCAAGTATACACGGTCACAAGTAATAAGATTTGTAAGTAAAGTATTGTTCCCACGAGGATTTGTTACTATAGTTTGTTGATTACTAAAATTGTATCTCTCTGATTTTATCCAAAATAATCATAGATTAAGAAAAAGGTAATAAGAAAATAAAAGAACTCTAGGATTGCAGTTTTTCACTAAACTAATTCACTCCAATAATATTATTTTCTCTTGATTTATATTTTTTTAGTACATTTAATTTGTCAACCGAAAACTTCTATTTTTATTCATACATCTCTTCCAAGCTCCGTATAAACACACCTCGTTAAATTAATTCACTATATCTCTATGAGAATTAAATTTACCAAGATTCATTAAGTTCTAAGTTCTCAAATGGCCGCACATACAATTAGGGTATATTCCTCTCCTTCATCATACATGTCATTCTATCTACGAGCAATATACACAAAAATGCCTCTCTCAAGTTTATTAATGTGCCACAAATCGTTTTGATAATATTCATAAATAATCAAAAAGCATTAAGCACAAGATAGAATGAACAAATCGAATGTCTTATAAATCTTTCAAAAATAATTAAAATCAAAGCTTCATAAATTTAGATCAAATGCAACCCTAGAAAAAGTAATTTACTTCATTAAATTAAAAATTAAAATTACAACAGATGCATAAAAATTAGAAGGAAATTAAGACATCAAGTAGCAGAAATATTTGGCACACGCAGAACACAACAAAAGCCAAAAAATGGCTTCTGCGTGTTCTGCAGTCCAAAACCGAACGACACAAAAATTCTAAACTCTATCCAAAACTCCAAAACCTCATAATATCACCTATTTATAGCTAAAAAAATACATCCAAAATATTTAAATTTAACACACGCGGGGAACAATGAAGTGTGGGACGAATATTAAATTACACCGCGTGGGGGACAAAATTATATCGAAAATGGAATCGAAAAAGTGAGTGGAGATGCTGCGCGTTTCTGTTTTTTTTTTCACGCTGCCACTTGTCACGTTATGATTCGCGGAAACAATTAGTGGGACACGTGGCAGCATCTCATTCGTTGAAGAAAACGGGCGCACGATTGCCTGTCGCACGGGAGCTAATGGCTGCATCGAGGGGTGAGATAGCGCGGTCGCGCTCATTGTAACATGCCACGAGTCGCAATATTATTTGCTGAAATATTAAGTGGGCACGTGGCATATTCTGGTTCGTGGAATAACCGGGTGCACGTGAATCAACAGCACTGGAAAAGGAGCACGCGATGGTAGGGGACAGCGGCTGCAACGCGTCAGACACGTGGGTCCCACTTGCACGCCGACCTACGTGGCAGGTGGGCCCCACACGGACACCGAGCCGCGTGAAAACGTAAAGTTCTGACCCACTCGCTTTGGTCAGGTGTGATTAACACGCGCGAATCTGAGCCGTTGCTTCTTTGATCGGACGGTCCACGTTGGGTGAGTGTGATCTTGCGCGTGGACTTCATCTCTCCTGCACAAAAATTAAACTTCCATTAATTGTATTTTGACCCACAAATTTAATCCAAATTACATTTTGAACTTTCTTAAATTACAGTTAAGCCCTTTGCTAATTTTAAATTAAATTTTTAAACTTTTAATAATTATAATAAAGCCCAAATTTAATTTAAATTATATTTTCGATTTTTATAAATTGTAATTAAGAACTATATTATCTGAAATTTTATTTGTGGACAGAAATATGAAATTAAGTAAATTTTCGATACAAATTATTTAATTTTACTAAAAATGTATTTTTAGCACATAAAAGGAAAATATTAATTTATTTAACAAAAATTAACTAAATATTAAAAGAATATAGCAATTATCATTACTAAAATTGATAAAAATAACTATATAAAATACAGTTATCAACACCCCTAAACTTAAGTTTTTGTTAGTCCTCGAGCAAAAGGAAGAAATAAAACAAAGATAACTGCATTTAAAATAGTGATTTTCAAAATATTTCTTTTTAAACATTGCAAATAACATAACTCAAAGAAATAAAAGAATTTCATCTAAGCATCAAAATCAATTTTAAAGTATATAACCTTTTCAAAATTAACTTTAAGTGTGTGTGTGTGAAGTCTTTTCAAATTTCATCACATGCAATCCGGATCAATTTATACAAATATAAAATCAAACAAATTATCATGAAATCACAAATCTCATAGTCTATTTTTCATTTCTCTCTCCAATAATGTAGACAAACACAAAACACCAAATCAATAGGACTTTATTAAGCTTGTAATGTATGGCTTAGGTGAAGGTAGGATAAAAGATAATATTTAGCACAAAATTTCCTAAACACATCATTTTAGGATAGAAACAAGAGATCTTCTATCATCACAATAAATACTTCCCAATTAAGGATTTATTTCTGCTTTTTTTTTCTCTTTTTTTTTTCTTTTTTTTTCTTTTTTTTTCAGAAACTGTTTTTTCTTTTCTTTTCAAAATCTGTTTTTTTTTCTTCTTTTCTGCTATTTTTTTCTTTTTTTTTACCCTCTTTTTTTTCTGATATATCTTTAATTATTTACTAACAACTGTAAATGTTAGTGAGATAGAAAAAATAGATATATCCACAAACACATATATATTTTTTTAAGGTAGGCTTTTGAAATGAGATAAATATATATATAAACTTTGAAGCTCAAAAAGGGGTATACTATTGATAGTGTATGTGAAGGTAGATAGAAAGGCCCAAACGATCCAAAGATGGCCTAAATCATTTTCTTAGTTAAATGTTATCTATAATTTCGCCTCGAGAGAAAATCAAACAAATTCTAAGAATTGTGACACCACAAATATCAATCGAATTCCATACTCATATAAACCTTCTCTAAATTACCATAGCAACTCAAAAATCAAGACTAGTGCTCATAAATATTTATCCTTGTAAAAATGAAACATACGTAAAAATTATTCATCGCTTAGACAATATTCAAATTTTTCAAGGAGATATGCATCATTTAAATCGAAGAAACAAAAATATATCACTATTCATAGCAAAATATCTTCAATCAACCAAACAAACAAAAACAAAATTTCACGATTAAGAACATCCAGAAAGTATTTCAATTAGGTTCAATATATCCTCCACCCCCAAACTTAATATACACATTTTCCTCAATGTGTGAAAGTTAAAGAACATATGAGATGGGTTTAAAGAAACTTCCTGGTTTGTTTGATTGGTTAAGCCAAAATTGCTTCATTACCTCCACTTTGCACCTACGAAGGAAAAAAAAATAACATAACAAAATATAAAATTTAATACATGCAAAAAATAATAATAAAAGAAAAACATATGGGTTGCCTCCCAAGAAGCGCTTGATTTATAGTCTTCAGCTTGACCTCTCAATTTGTTTTTCTTTTTATAAGTTAAGATTTGTGTGTGAAACAAAATCTCAACTTACACAAAAATTGAAAAATAAATTAAGAAACAATTTTTTATTTTTTTTCTTTGGTGAATTAAGATTTGCGTGTCAAACAAAATCTCAACCCACGAGAAAATTGCAAAATAAAAAAAACAACAAACAATAAGCAAAAACAAGATTTATTTTTCTTTTTGTGAGGTAAGATTTGTGTATCAAACAAAATCTCAACCCACGAGAAAATTGAAAAATAAATTAAACACGTAACAATAAAATCAGATTGATTGGTATGAATATCAACAACGAAAATAGTAAAACAAATCCCGCATAACGCGCAAAAACTTGTTGTGTGTTTTGGAACACCACATAAAATCACAAGCATACTGGCCACAAGTCATAAGATTTGTAAGTAAAGATCGTTCCCACGAGGATTTGTTACTATAGTTTGTTGAGTACTAAAATTATTTCTCTCTGATTTTATCCAAAACAACCGTTGATTTAGAAAAAGAAGAAAATAGTTAACAAAATAAAAGAAATCTAGGATTGCAATTTTTCACCAAACTAATCCACTCAAATCGTGTTATTTTCTTTTGATTTATATTTGTTTAGTACATTTAATTTGTCAACCGAAAACTTCTATTTTTATCCATACATCTCTTCCGATCTCCGTATAGACACACCTTGTTAAATTAATTCACTATATCTCTATGAGAATTAAATTCACCAAGATTCATTACGTTCTAAGTTTTCAAAAGGCCACACATACAATTAGGGTATATTCCTATCCTTCATCATACATGTCATTCTATTTACGAGCAATACACACACAAATGCCTTTCTCAAGTTTATTTATGTGCCACAGATCGTTTTGATAAGATTCGTAAATAATCAAAAAACATTAATCACAAAATAGAATGAAAAAATCGAACGTCTTATAAATCTATCAAAAATAATTAAAATCAAAGTTTCATATATTTAGATCAAATGCAACCCTAGAAAAATTAAATTACTTCATTAAATTAAAATAAAAATTACAACACGTTCAAAAAAATTAAAAGAAGAAGAAAGGAAATTAAAACATCATGTAGTGAAAATATTTGGCACATGCAGAACACAACAAAAGCCAAAAAATGGCTTCTGCGTGTTCTACAGTCCAAAACCGAGAGACACACGAAAATTAAGATCTACCCAAAACTCCAAAACCTCCTAAAACTATCATCTTATCCCATATTTATAGCTAAAAATAATACATCTAAAATATTACATTTTTTATTTTATTTTTTTATAAAAAACGCGTAATAATTTGTATCGAAAAACAAAAATCATGCGCATCGATTTTATTAATTAAATCACGAGTGAACTAGGGCACCGATTCTGAATTTTTTTAAATTCTTTATGCATGCCACGTGTCATCGTCTGATTCGCTGAAAGGAATTAATGCGGACACGTGGCGGCAACTGATCGGTGGCTTGGAGACGTGCGCGGAGACATCGTAGTAATGGAGACACGGCTACACACGGGCTTGATCCTGCGCCAAGGCCATGATAACATGCCACGTGTCATCATATGATTGGATGAAATATAGAGTGGGACACGTGGCAATTTCTGATTTCAGGAATGGATTCAGGTGAACACGTCGCAGATTCTGATTCGCTGAAACTCCGGTTGCACGCAACGCACGGGATTAGAGGCTGGCTTACATGGGGGACAGCGGCTGGATGCGTCAGACACGTGGGTCCTATGCTACACGCCGGCCTGCGCGGCAGGTGGGCCCCACTCAGGGTACCGAGCCGCGTGAAAAATTGAGACCTACACCTACTCTCTTTGGTCGGGTGTGATAAGGACGCGTGAATCTCAACCGTTTCTTATCTCATCGGACGGTCCACGATTCACACGTGTAGATTGGCGCGTAGATTATTCTCACCTGCGCAGAAAATTAAACTTTATTAATTGCATTTTGACCCATAAACATATTTCAAATTACATTTTCAACTTTCTTTAATTACAGTTAAGCCCTTTTCTAATTTTAAATTAAATTTTTAAACTTTTAATAATTAAAATGAAACCTAAATTTAATTTAAATTATATTTTCGATTTTTATAAATTGTAATTAAGAACTATAATATTTGAAATTATATTTGTGGACATAAATTCGACATTAAGTACATTTTTGATACAAATTATTTACTTTTGTTAAAATATATAAAAAACAATAAATACTAATTAATTAATCGAAAATGAACTAAAAACATCAATAACATAGCAATTATAATTAATAAAATAGGTGAAAATAACTATATAAAATACAGTTATCAAACTGCTTTGCCATTGCCCACATAGATGAATCTTTCAACATCACTTGGCGGTTAGCTCCAAAAGCAACGCTACATAGAAACATTTGTGTGAGTAGTAGCACCAGAATCCACCCACCAAGTATTACTAGGTACATAAGTCAAAATAAATTTAGAACAAACAAAGGTGAAAAGTCTACCTTTCTTTATACGCCATGCGAAAATTTTGGAACATTCATTCTTCACATGCCCAGGTTTCTTGCAAAAGAAGTAGGCATCCTGAGTTTTTTGTTTCTTGGGTTGTGATGTTCCTACTGTAGTTTCCTTATCATTAGTCCTTTTTCGTTTGTTTCTTTTTAAGGTAGTTGCAAGATGAGCACTTTCAGTCTTTTCTTGCTTCAGCCTATCCTTTTCTTGCACACAGTGTGAAATGAGCACATTAAAAGCTCATTTCTCCTTTTAAGTGTTATAGCTAACTATAAACTAACCATAATGTGTAGGAAGGGATATGAGTACCAAATGCACAAGTAAGTCATCAGAAAGATGAAGCTTTAGTGCCTTAAGTTTGGAAGCGATGTTAGACATCTCCATAATGTACACCCTAATGTTTGCCTTTCCTTTATACCTCATCTGGACAAGGTCAATTAAAAGCTTTCTTGTCTCAGCCTTTTCATTCTTTGCAAAACACTTTTCAATTTATTTAAAGAAACACTTAGCAGTTACCTCATCAGACATACCGCCCTTGAATGCTTCTAGAACGCTATGTTTTAGCATCATTAGACTTAAGCAATTAGAATGTTCTTACTTCTCAAAGTTCATTTTTTTCATCAGTATAACTTTTCTCCATAAGAGAAGCGGGTTGTTCTTTTCTTAATGAATAGTCTAAATCTATGCAGCTGAGAACTAACAAAATGTACCTTTTCTATCTTTTAAAGTTTGTGCCGTTAAGCATAGAAATTGAGTTCATCTTGGTAGTGATATTGGTAATAGAAGCAGTAACTAAACGAAAAAATTCAGAACAAACAAATACATAAGCTCACATGATGTCATAACATGCAAAATAATAAAAAAAATAATCATGTAAGACATAAATTTCAATTAAATGTAGTGATTGGCCCATTTAAACAAGATACCTAGCACAACATTGGTGTTTAGTCTTTGGACAGAAACATCAACTTTTAAGTGGTATTCTTCATATAGAAATCAAATGTTGATAATAAATCTTGTCAAACAACAACCTTCTTTTGGGCTGGTATATTATTCACATGGAAACTATATAATTATCACTCATTTATTCCCGCAGGTGCATTTGTTGTTTGTCCAATCAATGACATTCCTTTGGGCTGATCAGTGATCGCATAAACAATAAATACCCACATCCTATTATTCAAAAATAAATAAATCTACAAAAAATAGGTTACTTTGGAAACATTTTGTTTCAATTAATTTATTCCAGAATAGATGACACAAAAATTAAGTGAGTTCCATGAATCCAAAGTTTAATGCAAAAATATCAAAAATAAATAAATAAATAATAAAATTTGATATTTTTACCATAAATAAATAATGAAGTTTGATATTTTTACCATAAATAAATATATGTAATACATATTTTATATTCCAAAAAAGAAAAAGAAACATAATACATATACATGGTTCATATTTACTAAATCAAATCAAATATGATTCACTTTTACCAAATCAAATCAAATATTATAGTGAATCCATAAAGCAGAATTTGAATGATATCAATATTTTATCCAAAAAATATATTGCACTAACCAAATTGAAGCATATTTCATAAAGAAAGAAACAAAAGGAATGTTCCATTGAAACATACATATGAAAGTAGCAAAAAACAAAATTGGAAATACAAAATGCATAATATACCAATCCGAGGGATAAATTATGATAAAAAAATGATTCGTTGAAGGCATAAACTCAAAGGCATATATGTATGTATATTATCAAAACTTCATCATACTTATATATGTTATAATCTTTATCATTTCTACAACAATTATATAACCGCGAGTAATGAAATACACATAATATGAATTAAATCCCTAAAACCATATGGATTTATAAAACAAAGTAAAATCATGTGTATAAACATACAATTCAATAATCATAACGAATATGATCAATCCTAATAATCTAACATAAAAGAAGGCTCTGATACCACTTGTTATAACTTGATCTAAATACATGCATAGATCTTATAATCATACCAGATTATGAAGATTATATAAAATAATGAAAAACATACCTAAATTCATGATGAAGGATTGAAGAATGGATTAAGGGTTTATAGTCTTACACACACTAATCTTTTCTCTCTTATGGGTTCTCACTCAATAGGTGAGAAAAGAGGAGGAAAAGTAATACTGATTAGTCTTGGGGACCAAACCCTATAGTGTCTCTTATATATTAAACTAATGAGAGCCCTATTAACCTTAATTAGGTTTACTATTGAGTATTACACGTTACGAAACCCATATCGTATAAACTGTTTAATAGATCACATAATTAACCCAATTAGAATAATAATAACACAAAATATAATTCTCTTAATTTGTTAGCACATTCGTTAAGTTATTAAAATGAACCCAACAAAATATTCGCTGAGATTACTAAGCTTTGATGTTTGAAGTAACCCCATCACCAACTCCTCTAAATTCAGTCAAGAAAGCACTGTGAGATCTAAAACTTATGGCTAAGTACTCGTATGAGTTTATCACCTTTGTCTTTTGGTTTTCTACTTAGAAAATATAGCGTGAAAAGCTATTTCAATATCAGCATCAAAAATATTTATACCATGTATTTATTTATTATTTAGAGATAGTAATGGAAAGTAAAACAAATAGAAAATTTTGATAAAGAATTTTAATTTTTTGTTTTTGTTTTTAGCGAACACATTTTATTTTTTTTTATTCACCTTTTGCTTCAAAAAAAGAACAGATAAAAAACAAAAACACTGCTGCTAATATTATAACCGTAAAATTTAAAGCTAGAAGAAAGAAAATTAGGATCAAAAGAGGAAATTATCAAACAAAGAAACAGTTTAATTAAGCCAACTGAATATCAAAATATGTTATTTCATATTAAACAATATTGCTTTGTAAACTTGTGACAAAAAATGGTAGTAAACTGCATGTAGAGAGGAATGAAAGACATCGAACCATATAGATCTAGCCTTTCTAGTATGGTAGCTCTATAGAGCTTCATCGTACAAAAGGGAGGCGATGGTTGTCCTTTACAGCAGAAGGACCAGATAAACATTTATAGGGGCAGGGTATTTAGTTTCAAAGGAAATCCATGAATGATCCTAGATCTTTAGTTAGTTAATCAACATTTTCTCAAATTTTTTATTCCTTTTTGGTAAGGAGTGATTCCAAAATAGAACTTAAGAATTAAAAAAAAAAAACCTTCACTTGGAGGTCCTGACGGTGCAATGGTTGATTGTAAGAAAATGGTGCAAGTGAGTGTTCTAGATATGGAGTAAAATGAGAACACAAAATCTTAACTTTAAATGATGCATGGCTACTGATTGTCCTAAATGTTGACTATCGGTAACCATTTTAAAAGAAAAGTTTTTAAGACAGTGACTAACAATTTTATTGTGAATATTTTCGGTAATAAGTATTCTATATAACATATAAGATGACTATTTACTTGTAGCAGCTTACTTGTTTTTCACTCTAACATACAGACCATCGTATAATTCTTGTATTATTTTTGTGATGTATTCATTGTAGTATACTTGTTCGCTCCAAAAGTTGATGGAAATCTATCCTTTTATGCATGAAGTTCATACAAAATAACATCAATCTGGTGAAATAATAAAAAAAACAAATATTAACATGTATTATAATAAACCAATAACAATCGCAAAAAAATCTTAACAAAATTCCCAATGCTAGTTAAGCAACCAACATAATTTCAAAAAAGTTTGAAAAAGAATCGCTTATAACAAGACAATCCATGATAGCAAACCATAACTAATGCTCTGAAAAAATATAATGATATGATTAAATAAAATATACAATAGTATAATAAGAAATATTAATGAAAAGAAACTCACTATCCAACTTGGTATTAAATCTAAATAACCATATAGATGGAAGTTTGGGACAAGGTATAGTTGGAAATTCTATCTTCTCTTCTTCTTCAACAATATCCATTACAT
Source organism: Hippophae rhamnoides (assembly GCA_033030585.1). Lineage (NCBI taxonomy): Eukaryota > Viridiplantae > Streptophyta > Magnoliopsida > Rosales > Elaeagnaceae > Hippophae > Hippophae rhamnoides. Next base: position 45,959,495 of record CM065430.1, on the reverse strand, counting down.
TCAATCTATCTTCATTTGATGCAGAAGAACTGCCACTTGGTTTACCACTGCATGCAACTTCAATTCTACTAAGAGTAACATTAATATGTAACTGATCTGTTTGTTCTTCATTTTCAATTTTCATCTACATTTTTCTTTAACAGATCATTTAGTGATCCAAACGTTTATGTCATTGAAGAGCTTGTCGTTTATGGTTGAAGCTGGTAATGGATGCCAATGCATTTATGGGAAGCACAACTATAAAATGAGTGTTATGATCCTTAAGCTCAACACACAATTCCAGTACAATACACGATCTATTTTGAATATTGTTAAGAGCTTAGAAGTTCCTAACACAAAGAGCAAATCAGTTTTGATCATTTTGGAGCTTTTAAAACAATTTCAATGGTTGGAGGAAATATCCTTACTTTATTTGTTTTTGATCCCTTTAGTTTGTTTATTCCGCATTTAGGTCAATTAATTTATACTTACATTTAGTATCAGAGCCCATATTACTTCTGTATTGATCATTTTAGAATGATATATGTTTTGCTCTGTTTCATGGAGCACCTTGAAATTGGGTTTTTTGAAAGGCTCGGTTTTGATGCATATGAAAATTATAAATGATTTTATCATTGAGTTTCTAATGATTTGTTAATTGAAATGTGAAAAATTATGAAGAAAATCATTCCAATTTGTTGTTGGCGTTCATTGGAATGTATTAATTAAATTTTTATTTAAAATGACATTTTTTATTCAAATTGAGACCATGAATCAATCATTTGAAAATTTAATTATGAGAATTTTGATAAAAAGAAAGTCATATTTCATCGCCGAAATCGCGAGATACGATTGGGGTTCCGATCAAGTTGAAACCGAGTCGTTCTAACCCAAATGGAGGTTGAAGATTAGGTAAAAAAATTTTTTTTCTATTTTTGGGACTTAAACCATGATCTTTTGCATGAAGGCTGAGCGCTCTGGCCATTAGACTACAACTGATTTGTGATAAATTTATGTACTAAAGGCTTTATATATATATATATATATATATATTCAGAATATGTTTTTTTATTTATTTACTAATTAAAAATATAATTTTAATGTGATTAATTTATTTAACTTAATTTTGTAGTGTGTAGAATATTTATTATGCACGTGACATTTATTTAAATAATTTTGGTACATTAAAATTTATTTATGATTATATACATTATGCTTAAACTATTTATTTTGGTATTTATATGTATAAACTATACTTATGAAATTTGGTTAAATAATTTATGCATAATGAAATTTATTGTTAATGATTCTTTATGAATTTAATTTGTGCTTATATTATTTATTTTGCTTGTATTATTTATTGTCATTTATTTATATATGGAATCTTAAGATATATAATATTTCTACATTTAGAATGAAATTAATATTACTTATAGTTTTATGCAATAATTTAAGGTTAAAGATTTAGTTAATGTTTAAGTGATTCATATAGTTTAATTAATTAGGGAGTAGCCACAACATCTTTAATTAATTAAAACTATAATAAGGTTTATTTAGGATCACATTTAGAAAAATAAATATTAATTGTGAATAATCATATGCGATATAATAAATCTTATCCTATAGAGATTTTTATTATATTTAGTGTGATTAATTAGGATAAAATATCAAATTATATTTTCTAATTTATCCGTAGAGATTAGAAAAAGGAACATAAATTGATAGTTTTATCATAAAGTTAAGATAAATCTAATTGAATTAGAACTTTAGCCCACATGCAAGTTTTATATTACTAGATTCATATTTTTCATGATTTACATTGGTAAAAAATGATTTTAATTTAGGTCTCAAATTTTAATAAGCATATAATCTTTAATCGTACCTTCACAACCTATGAATTTCTCTTATATTCGTTGTGATGTTCCCGAATTCAAAGGGGATAATTATAAAGTATGGAAATAATTCTCCTCCATCTAGGATGGATGGATACTAACTATGCTATTAGGAAAAATAAATCACTGAAAATTACTGAAACTAGCACTCCAACGAATATCATGATTTATGAATAATGGGAGTGTTAGTAAATAATTAAAGATATATCATGAAAAAAAGAGGTTACTAAAAAAAAGAAAAAAATAGCAGAAAAGAAGAAAACAAAAAAAAAAAAAAACAGATTCTGAAAAGAAGAAAAAAAAAAGATTCTGAAAGAAAAAAAAAGCAGAAAAGAAAAAAAAATTGAGTTTGGATGTGATGATAAATCCCTAATTGGGAAGTATTTATTGTGATGATAGAAGATCTCTTGTTTCAATCCTAAAATGATGTGTTTAGGAAATTTTGTGCTAAATATTATCCTTTATCCTACCTTCACCTAAGCCATACATTACAAGCTTAATAAAGTAATATTGATTTGGTGTTTTGTGTTTGTCTACATTAGTGGAGAGAGAAATGAAAAATAAATTATGAGATTTGTGATTTTATTAAAATTTGTTTGATTTTATATTTGCATAAACTGATCCGGATTTCATGCGATGAAATATGAAAAGACTTGACACACACACACTAAAATTCATTGTGAAAATGTAATATACTTTTAAATTGATTTTGATACTTAGATAAAATTCTCTTATTTCTTTGAGTTATGTAATTCGAAAATACTAAAAACAATATTTTGAAAATCACTATTTTAAATGTAGTTAGCTTTGTTTTATTTCCTTCCTTTTACTCGAGGACTAGCAAAAACTTAAGTTTGGGGGTGAAAATAACTATATAAAATACAGTTATCAACACCCCCAAACTTAAGTTTTTGCTAGTCCTCGAGCAAAAGGAAGGAAATAAAACAAAGATAACTACATTTAAAATAGTGATTTTCAAAATATTTTTTTTAGTATTTCCGAATTACATAACTCAAAGAAATAAGAGAATTTTATCTAAGTATCAAAATCAATTTAAAAGTATATTACATTTTCACAATGAATGTTAGTGTGTGTGTGTCAAGTCTTTTCATATTTCATCGCATGAAATCCGGATCAGTTTATGCAAATATAAAATCAAACAAATTTTAATGAAATCACAAATCTCATAATTTATTTTTCATTTCTCTCTCCACTAATGTAGACAAACACAAAACACCAAATCAATAGGACTTTATTAAGCTTGTAATGTATGGCTTAGGTGAAGGTAGGATAAAGGATAATATTTAGCACAAAATTTCCTAAACACATCATTTTAGGATTGAAACAAGAGATCTTCTATCATCACAATAAATACTTCCCAATTAGGGATTTATCATCACATCCAAACTCAAATTTTTTTTCTTTTCTGCTTTTTTTTCTTTCAGAATCTGTTTTTTTTTTCTTCTTTTCTCCTTTTTTTAGTACCCTCTTTTTTTCTGATATATCTTTAAATATTTACTAACAATTTTCACATGTTAGTGAGATAATAAAAATAGATATATACACACACAATATATATATATATATATATATATATATATATATATATATATATATATTTTAAAGTAGGCATTTGAAATGAGAAAAATATATATATCAACTTTGAAGCTTAAAAGGGGTATACTATAGATAATGTATATGAAGGTAGATAGAAGGCTTAAACGATCCAAAGATGGCCTATATCATTTTCTTAGTTAAATGTTATCTATAATTTCGCCTCGAGAGAAAATCAAACAAATTCTAAAATTTGTGACACCACAAATATCAATCGAATTCCATACTCACATAAACCTTCTCTAAATTATCATAGCAAATCAAAAATCAAGACTAGTGCTCATGAATATTTATTCTTGTAAAAATGAAACATACGTAAAAATTAATTATAACTTAGACAATATTCAAATGTTTCAAGGAGACATGCACCATTTAAATAGATGAAATAAAAATAAATCACTATTCATAACAAAATATCTTCAACTAACCAAACAAACAAAAAAGAATTTTCACAAGCAAGACATCCAGAAAGTATTTCAATTAAGTTCAATATATCTACTACCCCCAAACTTAATATACACATTGTCCTCGATATGTTAGAGTTGAACATATGAGATGTGTTTAAAGAAACTTCCTGGTTTGGTTTGAATGGTTAATCTCAAAATAGCTTCATTTCCTCCAATTTGAACCTACGAAAAAAAAAGAAATAAAATAACAACATAACAAAAAAATAAAAAAATAAAACACATGGGTTGCCTCCCAAGAAGCGCTTGATTTATAGTCTTCAGCTTGACTTCTCAATTTGTTTTTCTTTTTGTAAGTTAAGATTTGTGTGTCAAACAAAATCTCAACTTACGAGAAAATTGAAAAATAAATTAAGCAAGCATTAATAACAATAAAAAAAATTTGTTTGTTTTTTTTTCTTATTGTGAGTTAAGATTTGTGTGTCAAACAAAATCTCAACCCACGAGAAAATTGAAAAATAAAATAAACCAACAATATGCAAATAATTTTTTTTTTGAGTTAAGATTTGTGTGTCAAACAAAATCTCAACTTACGAGAAAATTAAAAAAAAATTAAGCACGCAACAATAAAAAAAACAAGAATTTTTTTTGAATTAAAATCAGATTGATTGGTATTAATATCAACAATGAAAATAGTAAAACAAATCCCCGGCAACGGCACCAAAAACTTGTTGTCTCTTTTAGAGAGCATAAAATCGTGCAAGTATACACGGTCACAAGTAATAAAGATTTGTAAGTAGAGTATCGTTCCCACAGAGATTTGTTACTATAGTTTGTTGATTACTAAAATTGTATCGCTCTGATTTTATCCAAAACAATCGTTGATTTAGAAAAAGTTATGAAAAATGTTTAATAAGAAAATAAAAGAAATCTAGGATTGCAATTTTTCACCAAATTATTCCACTCTAATCATATTATTTTCTTTTGATTTATATTTTTTTGTACATTTAATTTGTCAACCGAAAACTTCTATTTTTATTCATACATCTCTTCCGAGCTCCGTATAAACACACCTCGTTAAATTAATTCACTATATCTCTATGAGAATTAAATTTAATAAGATTCATTAAGTTCTAAGTTTTCAATAGGCCACACATACAATTAGGGTATATTCCTATCCTTCATCATACATGTCATTCTATTTACGAGCAATACACACACAAATGCCTTTCTCAAGTTTATTTATGTGCCACAGATCGTTTTGATAATATTCGTAAATAATCAAAAAGCATTAATCACAAAATAGAATGAATAAATCGAACGTCTTATAAATCTATCAAAAATAATTAAAATCAAAGTTTCATAAATTTAGATCAAATGCAACCCTAGAAAAATTAAATTACTTCATTAATTTAAAATAAAAATTACAGCAGATGTAGAAAAATTAGAAGAAGAAGAAAGAAAATTAAAACATTTCGGATCGTAAATATTTGGCACATGTAGAACACAACAGAAGCCAAAAATGGCTTCTGCGTGTTCCACCGTCCAGCCCCAAACACTACAGAAAATCCAAAACTAAACTCTCCAAAAAACTTTTTTTACTCTATCATAATATCTCCTATTTATAGCTAAAAAATACATCTATTACATTTATTTTTAATAAACACATAAAAGTTTGTATCGAAAATAGAATCTACGTGTATCGATATTCGAAATCGAAATATTATTTTAATTCACGCGTGAGACAGGGGCGCCGTTTTGGTTTTTTCAAATTCAAAGTGCATGCCATGTGTCAGCGTCTGATTCGCTGCAAGGATTAATGCGGACATGTGGCAGCATTTCATTGGCTACAGGAAACGGGCGCGCGAAGGATTGTCGCACGGGAGACAACGCTGCAACGCGGGCGTGATCCTGCGCGTTCGCGCTCATTGTAATATGCCATGTGTCATAAAATGATTCACTGATAGATAAAATGGGACACGTTGCATATTATGGTTCGTGCAATAACCAGGTGCACGTGGATCGACCGCACGTGAAAAAGGGCGCACGAAGGTGGGGGACAGCAGCTGGACACGTCAAACAGGTGGGTCCCACCAGCACGCCGGCATGCGCGGTAGGTGGGCCCCAGTCGGTCGCCGATCCGTGTGAAGAATAAAGACCTACACTCACTCGCTTTGGTCGGGTGTGATAAGGACGTGCGAATCTCGTCCGTTTCTTCTTTGATCGGACGGTCCACGTTTCACGGTGCATATTGGCGCGTGGATTCTTCTCACCTACGTAGAAAATTAAACTTCAATTAATTGCATTTTGGCCCACAAATTTAATCCAATTACATTTTCAAACTTTCTTTAATTTCAGTTAAACCCTTTTCAAAATTTAAATTAAATTTTCAAACTTTTAATAATTGCAATTAAGCCCAAATTTAGTTTAAATTACATTTTCAACTTTTATAAATTGTAATTAAGAACTCTATTATTTGAAATTATATTTGTGGACATTAATTGGAAAATAAGTACGATTTCGATTCAAATTGTTTAATTTTATTAAAAATGTATTTCTTAACACAAAAAGGTAAATATTAATTTTATTTAACTAAAATTAAACAAAAATGTCAAGAACATAGAAATTATCATTAATAAAATTGACGAAAATAACTATATAAAATACAGTTATCAGGGAGCAATCTAATCGTCTTAGCATGATGTTCATTAAGACTAAGATCTCTGTTGATATTCGTGGTTCTATTGATCAGCATAACAATGTTCGGGACCTGCTAAAAGCCATTGATGATCAGTTCATCACTTCAAATAAGGCTTTGGCAAGCACCCTTATTATGAAGTTCTCTTTCTTAAGACTCACTGATGAGTGCTCAAAAAGCACTAAAATAACCATGATTTTATGCACATTAATTGATTAAAAATATATATATTTATATGTTTTATCATATATTTATATAAATTTGTCTTTTCGAATCACGGTATTTTTATTGTTTTTCAGAATTTTGGCCCAAAAACGCAATGTAAAGAATCAAAGAAGAATAGTTGAAGCAATACATCACAAATAAATTAATAAATAAGAGGAAAAAGGTGAACAAACATGGAAAAGTTGGACTAAATGGGTCGAAAAGGTCGAAAATGTCAAAAGATCTGAAAATCGCCACGCACTTTCAAATTTCAATACTAATCACACACACAAGCAGCCAGAGTCATACACAAATACACATGGCAGACTTTCACGCTCACATGCAGAAAGGTCAACCTTGGCCGCCAGCTAACGTTGCGTTTGACCCATTTTTCACGTGGTACCGGGCTTCCATGACGTCATCTTTGACGTCTATTGATGACCTCAACAGTCCAAAACACGTTTTTATTTTTTTAATATTTTTTTTAACATTTTTTTACTCATTTTTTCTCTCCATCCTCACCTATAAATACCCCTTCCATTCACTTCAAAACACACCTCAACTCCACACTTCTCCTTTCTTTCTTTCTCTCATTTCTTAGTTTTTAAGTTTTTCTTAGTTTCTTTCTTAGTTTCTAAGCTTTTCTTAGTTTTTTCTCTTAGTTTTTAGTTCAATTGTCTTAGGTTTAGAGTTCTTCTCTTTTTCAGATGAACTTGTAATGTTTTTGTAATAATTTAGATTTTTTGATTCAATAAATGGAAGTGCAAATTCCCGTGGAGTGTTTTCTAGCAACTAGAATAGCGTCAAGCATCGTAAGGATTTTATTTTCTTTACGCTTATTTTTGTGCTTTATTCTTACATGTTATATTTAATTTGTCTCATGATTAAATTTAACTACGCTACTGCTTATAATCATGATATAATAATAACGTTGTTATGCTTGCATTACAATATTAAATAGGTGAAAATTTCTAAAATGAATTGAGTTTATTTTTATTCAAGATTTTATAATACAGGATGTTAGAGAGAAATATATTATTTTTCATTACAAACTTAAATCTGAAAGTTAGACCTTAAGGTTTAGTTATCCTACCTAATTTATAGTGCTTCTTTTATTTGTTGACAAATCGCCTAGTTAGAGTGAAGCCGTTTCATTTCAAAAGTTTTTATAAGAATTATTATGTGGAAATGTATTGACAACATGTTTTCAATAGTTGGTTTTAAAACTTGAAAGTTAGTACTTGGATAACTAAATTCCTGGGTTTAATTTGGGACACCTGGATAAAAGCTTTAACTGCCTAACCCCACCAAAGCGCAGATTTAAACTGGCTCATTTTCAATCTCTTAGAAAAAGGAATTAATTTAATTAACCAAATTAGTTATCAACCCCACCCATAGGTGTTAATTGATTTGTTTAGTTAACAAAGAAGATCTAACTCTATGAAATGGTATTCATATAAAAAAGAGTAGAATCAATAAAATATCAATTTATATCTTTAATAAATTTCAGATAATACGAAAAAGATAATTAACTTAGTTATTATATCCATAAATACTCCACTAATTTAAATGATAAAATTTGCATGAATATTTATCAACTGTAATTATATTTATTTGTATAAATATTTATTGAATTTGTATCTATGTCTATTTTTTTATTTAATTAATCAGATATATGTTTATTTTATGTTATTAGATTAGAACACAAAACCAAACTATCGCGACAAGCGACATGTTTAGGATTTAATTTCGCTTTTTAAAAGTTTGAATAATAAATTAAGAACCACATACATTCCTTCCTTAGATCGACCTCGAGTATACTTATCATTTTCATTAAATGATTCGCACTCATGGTAGAGTTTTACAAATATTAAAACCAAAGTATTTGCAAGAATTGGCAAGGTTTTTGACCATCAAGTTTTTGGCCATTGCGTATTTAGAAGGAATAATGCTTTTTAATTTATTTATCAAAAATTTTAAAAATATTTTTGTCCTCTAAATAATTGTGATTTTTTTTTTGTTTTTGTAAAAAATAAAAAAAAAATTTAAATTTCATAAGAAATAATAAAAAATAAAAAAATAAAAATTTTTTTTTAATAAATTTTAAATAAAAATTAAAAAAAATTAAAAAAAATTAAAAAAATTAAAAAAATTAAAAAAAATTAAAAAATTAAAAAAAATTAAAAAAAAATTAAAAAATTAAAAAAATTAAAAAAATTAAAAAAATTAAAAAAAAATTAAAAATAATAAAAATAATAAAAAATAAATAAAAATAAAAAATAAAAAAAAATTTTAATTTTTTGAGTTTAATTTTTACTATTTTTTTATTTATTTTAAATCATAATTTTAATTTTTCTTTTTCTTTTTCTTTTACCTTTTTCAATTTTTATTTTATTATTTTTTTTTCTTTCTTTAGCTATTTGTTTTTTCTTCTTGATTTTTAGATACCCTACTTAACTTAATTTTTTTTTACTAACTTAATTAACTTAGATTTTTTTTAACATTAACTTAGGTTTTTACATAAATTTTCATTAACTTAATTAACTTAATTTTTTTTTACTTCACTTAACTTAATTAACTTAGATTTTTTTCACTTAACTTAATTAACTTTTTTTTCACTTAACTTAATTAACTTAGATTTTTTACTTCACTTAGATTAATTAATTTTTTTTACTAACTTAATTAACTTAGATTTTTTTTAACTTAACTTAATTAACTTAGATTTTTTTTTTAATTCACTTAACTTAATTAACCTTTTCTTTAAACTTAATTAACTTAGATTTTCATTAACTTAAAGTTTTATTTAACTTAACTTAATAACATGAAAAGTAAAGATCTAAGTGGAGTTCTGTTTGTGAGACTAGTTCTTGAAAGCCTTTGTGCCACTTTAGTCCTTTCCCAGGGAACGTTGCTCTGCAGTGAGGATGGTTTTTAAGGAGCCTTTGCACCACCATTCTTTCCTCGGGAGCACTTGGTTAATCTTGATTATGTTATTTTAAAAAAATCTGAACTATCTCCAAAATTTTAATGTTTTAATTACAATCTAAGGAGTTAGTTGCTTTGTTTGATCTAGGTACAATCGTGTTTTAATGACTTAATTATTCGATGACCTAGACGTGGGTTATCTAAAACCGTCCAAAGTATGTCTCTAGTTTTAAGTACGTAAAAGAAATCAAAAATCAATAAATGGCATGATCGAAAAAGTATAGGGAAGACAACCTTGTCTTACCCGGCAGGTTTGATTGACTCAATGACGGAGGGGCGTTGAGTTTACTTAAAATGCAATCCTCAAGTTACGCTCTAAGACGTTAAACTAAGCGCCTGGATGGAGGCAACCCATCATTTTAGGTAATTTTCTTTTATTTGTTTCATTTATTTAATTACATGTGAATAATTTTTAAATTGTTAAAACTAAAAATATTTGTTGAGATGTTAGAAGTTCACAGCTGATCCGTCCTCGTATACACTTTAATGATGAATACGATGGATGCACCGCATTTTCCATTACTACTTTGCACTTTCTCAAGAAATAGGTAATCTTTCTTCTCTTTTCTCTTTATCTTTAATTTACTTGTTACATCGGTGACAATGTAAGTTCTAGGTTGGGGGTGGTGAAAAGGATTACCATGCTTAATTAAAAAAAGTTTTAACAATTTAAAAAAAAAAAAAAAAAATTCATTTTTTGTGTGTTTGGTTTTATTTCTATTTTGTGCAGTGATTTAGTAATTTTTGAAAAAAAAAAAAAAAGTTTTTCACAAAAAATTTATCATTTACGTAAATCAAATTTAAGTAAATACAAGTTAGTCTTTTGTCTTTGTTAGATTAATTTTGAAAACATATTGCGTGTTTTTTCAACACACGAACTTCGTCTGCAAGCATACACTGGCCGCATAGTAATAACATTTATAGAGAGTATCGATCCCACGAGGATTTGTTACTATAGTTTGTTGAGTACTAAAATTATTTCTCTCTGATTTTATCCAAAATAATCGTTGATTTAAGAAAAAGGTAAAAAGAAAATAAAAGAACTCTAGGATTGCAATTTTTCACCAAACTAATCCACTACAATCATATTATTTCCTTTGGATTTATATTTTTTAGTACATTTAATTTGTCAACCGAAAACTTCTTTTTTTTATTCATACATCTCTTCCGAGCTCCGTACAAACACACCTCGTTAAATTAATTCACTATATCTCTATGAGAATTAAATTCAATAAGATTCATTAAGTTCTAAGTTCTCAAATGGCCACACATACAACTAGGGTATATTCCTATCCTTCATCACACATGTCATTCTATCTAAGAGCAGTATACACAAAAATGCCTTTCTCAAGTTTATTTTTATGCCACAAATCGTTTTGATAAAATTCGTAAATAATCAAAAAGCATTAAGCACAAAATAGAACGAACAAATCGAACGTCTTATAAATCCATAACACAAAATAATTAAAATTAAAGCTTCATAAATTTAGATCAAATGCAACCCTAGAAAAATTAAATTATTTCATAAAATTAAAATTAAAATTACAACAGATTCAGAAAAATTAGAAGAACAAGAAGGAAAATTAAAACATTACGAAACGAAATATTTGGCACACGCAGAACACAACAAAAGCCAAAAAATGGCTTCTGCGTGTTCTGCAGTCCAAAACCGAACACAATAAAAACTAAAAAAAAAACTCCAAACTCTCAACTGAAAAAAAAAACTCTTAACTAAAAACTCAAAAAAAACTCTAAAATGGAAAAAAAACTTCTTTTACAACTAAAAACTATCTCCTATTTATAGCTAAAAAAATACATTAATAAAATATTATATTTCTTTTTTTTTAAAACGCGTAAGGAATATTTTTGTATCGAAAAGAGAATCGACGCGTATCGATTTTGGATATTAATATTTTAATTTACGCGTGATACAAGGCGCTGCAGATTTTTTTAATTCAAAGCAGTGCGTACCACGTGTCGGGCCGTACCGATTCGCCGAAAAGATTTCCTAAGGCCACGTGGCGGCACGTCGTTGGGTGCGCAAACCTGGGATTCACGTAGGAATCCGCGAGGATCGGGGCCGGTGCCGAGAAAAAGGCCGGAAAATGAAACAAGTCGTGATCCACATGCAGTGCCGCATATTGTAAATATATACACGTGTCGGACTTTGATTCGCCGCAATATTCTATGGACACGTGCGCATTCTTATTCTCGTGAAAAATGAAGACGCACGCCGGCCAGACGACCGCGTCACACAGGATTATAACACGAATTCGGCCGCGCGATGTGCCCGACGGACACGCTCAATCTGACCGTCGATTCGATCCAACGGTCGAATCGCCTCGGGAATTGCGTAGCTAGCCGACATGCGGCCCATCCGACGACGGCCGCCCGACACGTGGGACCCACCGGCACGCCGAGCCGCGTGAAAGGAATATCTCCCGTCCCCAATCGCTTTGTCGCGTACGATGGTACGCGCGCATCCGATCCGTGGATACTTTGATCGACGGTCCACGTTTAGCGAGCGAAGCTCTACGCGTGGACTTCATCTCCCCTGCACGAAAATTAAACTTTTATTAATTGTATTTTCCCCCACAAATATATTTCAAATTACATTTTAGACTTTCTTAAATTACAGTTTAGCCCTTTACTAATTTTAAATTAAATTTTTAAACTTTTAATAATTATAATTGAGCCCAAATTTAATTTAAATTATATTTTCAATTTTTATAAATTGTAATTAAGAACTATAATATTTGAAATTATATTTGTGGACAAAAAATTATGAAATTAAGTACATTTTCGATACAAATTATTTAATTTTATTGAAAATGTATTTTAAACACATAAAAGGAAAATATTAATTTATTTAACAAAAATTAACTAAATACTAAAAGAACATAGCAATTATTATTACTAAAATTGATGAAAATAACTATATAAAATACAGTTATCAACACCCCCAAACTTAAGTTTTTGCTAGTCCTCGAGCAAAAGGAAGAAATAAAACAAAGATAAACTGCATTAAAAATAATGATTTTCAAAATATTTCTTTTATACATTACAAATAACATAACTCAAAGAAATAAAAGAATTTTATCTAAGCATCAAAATCAATTTAAAAGTATATAACCTTTTTACAATGAACTTTTAAGTGTGTGTGTGAAGTCTTTTCAAATTTCATTACATGCAATCCGGATCAGTTTATATAACTATAAAATCAAACAAATTATCATGAAATCACAAATCTCATAGTCTATTTTTCATTTCTCTCTCCACTAATTTAGACAAACACAAAACACTAAATCAATAGGACTTCATTAAGCTTGTAATGTATGGCTTAGGTAAAGGTAGGAATGAAAGATAAAATTTAGCTTAAAACTTTTCCCGAGCATAACATTTCAGGATTGAAAGAGATAATTCTATCATGGCAATAATTACAACCCGATTTAGGGTTTATCATCACATACACCATATTTGTTTTTTTTTTATTTCTGCTTTTTTTTTCTTTTCTAATTTTTTTTTTCTTTTCTGAATTTTTTTTTTCTTTTCTGATTTTTTTTTTGCCTTTTTTTTTCAGTAACCCTTTTTTTTCGATATATCCTTCAACATTTACTAACAATTGTAACATGTTAGTGGAATAAGAACAATAGGTATATCTACACACATATATATATAGTTTTTAGATAGGCTTTTGAAATGAGAAATATATATATATAAACTTTGAAGCTCAAAAGGGGTATACTAGGATAATGCATGTAAAGGTAGATAGAAAATGCATGTAAAGGTAGATAGAAAGGCTCAAACGATCCAAAGATGGCCTAAATCATTTTCTTAGTTCAATGTTATCTATAATTTCGCCTCGAGAGAAAATCAAACAAATTCTAAGAACTGTAACACCACAAAAATCAATCGAATTTCATACTCACATAAACATTCTCTAAATTAACATAGCAATTCAAAAGTCAAGACTAGTGCTCATGAATATGAAGTCTTGTAAAAATGATACATACGTAAAAATTATTCATCGCTTACACAATATTCAAATTTTTCGAAGAATCATGCATCATTTAAATCGAAGAAACAAAAATAAATCACTATTCATAGCAACATATCTTCAATCAACCAAACAAACAAAAAAAAAATTTCACAAGCAATAACATCCAGAAAGTATTATAATTAGGTTCACTATATCCACCACCCCCAAACTTAATATACACATTGTCCTCAATGTGTGAAAGTTAAAGAACATATGAGATGGGTTTAAGAAAACATCCTGGTTTAATTTGTTTGTTTAAATTCCAAAATGGCTTCATTCCTTCACATTTGAACCTACGAAAAAAAAAAAATGAAATAAAATAACAACATAACAAAATACAAAACTAATAAATGCTAAATAAGAAAAAATAAAATAAAATAAACACATTGGGTTGCCTTCCTGCTAAGCGCTTGTTTTATAGTCTTCACTTGACTTCTCAATTTGTTTTTTCATAGTAAGTCTGCATTGTGTGTCAAACAAAATCTTAACATACGAGAAAATTGAAAAATAAATTAAGAACCAATAACCAACTTTTTTTTTATTTTTATTTTCTTTTGTGAATTAAGATTTGCGTATCAAACAAAATCTCAACCCACGAGAAAATTTAAAAATAAATTAAACAAACAAACAAACAAACAAAAAATTTATCTTTCTTTATGTGAGATAAGATTTGTGTGTCAAACAAAATCTCAACCCACGAGAAAATTGAAAAATAAATTAACATTCGAAATTAAATTTTTTTTTTTTTTTGAATTAAAACCAGATTGATTGGTATTAATATCAACAATGAAAATAGTAAAACAAACTCAAGAACGCGCCAAAAACTTGTTGTGTGTTTTTCAACACACGAACTCGTGCAAGCATACACGGTCGCAAGTAATAACATTTATAAGTAGAGTATCGATCCCACGAGGATTTGTTACTATAGTTTGTTGAGTACTAAAATTATTTCTCTCTGATTTTATCCAAAATAATCGTTGATTTAAGAAAAAGGTAAAAAGAAAATAAAAGAACTCTAGGATTGCAATTTTTCACCAAACTAATCCACTACAATCATATTATTTCCTTTGGATTTATATTTTTAGTACATTTAATTTGTCAACCGAAAAACTTCTTTTTTTATTCATACATCTCTTCCGAGTCTGTACAAACACACCTCGTTAAATTAATTCACTATATCTCTACGAAATTAAATTCAATAAGTTTCATTAAGTTCTAAGTTCTCAAATGGCCACCCATACAACTAGGGTATATTCCTATCCTTCATCACACATGTCATTCTATCTAAGAGCAGTATACACAAAAATGCCTTTCTCAAGTTTATTTTTATGCCACAAATCGTTTTTGATAAAATTGTAGAATAATCAAAAGCATTAAGCACAAAATAGAACGAACAAATCGAACGTCTTATAAATCCATAACACAAAATAATTAAAATTAAAGCTTCATAAATTTAGATCAAATGCAACCCTAGAAAAATTAAATTATTTCATAAAATTAAAATTAAAATTACAAAAGATTCAAAAATTAGAAGAACAAGAAGGAAAATTAAAACATTACGAACGAAATATTTGGCACACGCAGAACACAACAAAAGCCAAGAAATGGCTCGCGTGTTCGTACCCAAAACCGAACACAATAAAAACTAAAAAAAACTCCAAACTCTAAAACTCCAAAAAACTCTTAACTAAAAACTCAAAAAAAACTCTAAAATGGAAAAAACTTCTCCTTTTTTTACAACTAAAAACTATCTCCTATTTATAGCTAAAAAAATACTTTAATAAAATATTATATTTCTTTTTTTTTTAAAACGCGTAAGGAATATTTTTGTATCGAAAATAGAATCGACGCGTATCGATTTTCGATATTAATATTTTAATTTACGCGTGATACGGTCAGCCGTTTCGATTTTTTTTTTAATTCAAAGTCAGTACGCCACGTGTCGTCACCGATTCGCCGGGGAAAGATTTCCCAAGGCCACGTGGCAAAGACGTCACTGGGTGCGCAAACCGATTCACGTAGAACGGCTCACGTGACGGGCGCCGAAAAAGTGCGAGACAACGGCCGGAAACGGTCGTGATCAGTAGCGGCGCGCATATTGTAAATATACACGTGTCGACTTTGATTCGCCGCAATATTCTATGGACACGTGCGCATTCTTTATTCTCGTGAAAATGAAGATGCACGCCGCTTGTATGGACCGCGGCCACAGGATTATAACACGAGCGGCTCGGTGCGCGATGGGCCGATGGACACGCTTCAATCCGGACCGTCGATCTCGATCCAACGGTCGGAAATCGCCTCGGGGAATCTCAAGGCAGCTCGACATGCTGGGGCCCACGGCTCGACGACGGCACTCGCCCGACACGTGGGACCCACCGGCACGCCGAGCCGCGTGAAAGGAATATCTCTCGTCCCCAATCGCTTTTGTCGCGCCACGGGCACGCGCGCATCCGATCCGTGGATACTTTGATCGGACGGCCCACGTTTTGGGCGAAGTGAGCTGCTGGCGTGGACTTCATCTCCCTGCACGAAAATTAAACTTTTATTAATTGTATTTTTCCCCCACAAATATATTTCAAATTACATTTTAGACTTTCTTAAATTACAGTTTAGCCCTTTACTAATTTTAAATTAAATTTTTAAACTTTTAATAATTATAATTGAGCCCAAATTTAATTTAAATTATATTTTCAATTTTTATAAATTGTAATTAAGAACTATAATATTTGAAATTATATTTGTGGACAAAAAATTATGAAATTAAGTACATTTTCGATACAAATTATTTAATTTTATTGAAAATGTATTTTAAACACATAAAAGGAAAATATTAATTTATTTAACAAAAATTAACTAAATACTAAAAGAACATAGCAATTATTATTACTAAAATTGATGAAAATAACTATATAAAATACAGTTATCACATATCATGAAATATTTTGTAATTATTTTTGATAATTAGTTAGTTTTTGTCATAATTAGTATTTCTTGATAAGATGTAGAAATTATATCAAACCCAAAATCGGTGTTTATGAGTTTTTTTTAGTGGAGACTACCTTTGTGAGATAATTTGAGCCTAATTTCCTTTATTCAGAGTGAAATATATATTTTTTCTACTCCAAACACATTTCTTATTTCTTCAAATTTTTAGATGATCTCTATAGGTATTAGCATTGAATGTATGAATTTTTTTTCATCTTAATAGAGTATCATATATTTTTGATTATTATTTTTGCTTAGATTAAATGATTTGAGTAGAAATTGATAGTATACGCTATATCTCATTTATGCATGACTACTACAAAAACAAAAAGACATGTACGGGGTTACCTAAACCAAGATCAAACAGAAAAGCCACAAAATTAACCACTCACCAAAATCCAAAACAATGTACAATACATAATGGGTTGACTCTCTAAAAAATACACATATTGAAAAATATCTACAGGAAAAAAAAAGAGAGATAAAAATAGTATCATCTACATACTATAACCCGCATTGCCTACAAAGTTGTGAATAAAGGCTAATTACAAAAGAAAGATATAAGAAGTAATTCCCTAAAAAGTCATTGCAATTTCTTCCATTTGTAAAAGGCATATATCTTGAAATTCTTTCTTAATGAGTTTGATTTATGCATGAAAATAATTTTTATATATGATATCTTTATAATTTATACATTTGATTCCTTTCATGAGATCAATGTTAAAATAACACTTTGAGCCTTTATTCTTTATACATATGCGAACATATTAGTTCATTTCTATACATCAACTCTTTCGCATATAAATTAGTATGAGTGTTTCGAACCCATAGGATTCAGGTGTTTCGAGAGTATTGACTTGCGAGGAATGTAGAAATCGGGCGAATTAACGATTCATGACACCGAAATTGGGTGAAATTAAATTGATACATTTTTGATATGAAATATGAAAATGATTTTCGATCAATTATTATAATAAATCATGATTGTTTAAAAAGATTAAAATAACTTATGCTTGAGATTTTAATTATGATCTTAAAGCCGAGATTAAAAAGTATGAGAAATTTTGTGAGATGTTGATAATTTGTGATTTTGTTGTAAATTTAATTTTTAAGTTGTTTGTTTTTATTGTTTCTTTTGTTTTTACATTTAGTACAATGTTTGTGGTATCATTACGAAAACCCTCACGAGACTCAAACTCGTCCCACTAGGGCAACCTAGGGGTTTAAAGGCTTGTTGCATAGGTTAAATGCAACCGTGTCAATCCACGGAAGTGATTTAGGATAGTTTAATTTTTAGTTTTTATCGCTTCTCTTGCTAAGGGACTAGCAAGAAGCGGTTGTCAGTGGATGAAGCTCAAAAAGCACTAAAATAACCATGATTTTATGCACATTAATTGATTAAAAATATATATATTTATATGTTTTATCATATATTTATATAAATTTGTCTTTTTCGAATCACGGGTATTTTTATTGTTTTTCGTGAATTTTGGCCTAAACACGCAATGTCAAGACACAAAGAAGAATACTAGAAGCAATACATCACAAATAAATTAATAACTAAGTGGAAAAAGGTCAACAAACATGGAAAAATTTGACTAAATGGGTCGAAAAGGTCAAAAATGTCAAAAGATCGGAAAATCACACACACAGCCTGCACCAATGGCAAGGCTGCCGCGCTATCATAGAGCCGCGTGCGGCATGCAGGCTGACACGCATACCACATATACATACCGGCTTAATAATACGGCCCGCCACATGCTACCAACGCTTCAACGCGTTGACCCATTTTTCACGTGCGGTACCGCCGATGACGTCAATCTTGAAGTCATTGATGACCTCACAGGTCCAAAACACGTTTTTATTTTTTAATATTTTTTTTAACATTTTTTTACTCATTTTTCTCTCCATCCTCACCTATAAATACCCCCCTTCCATTCACTTCAAAAAAGACCTCAAAACCACACTTCTCTCTTCTTTCTTTCTCTCATTTCTTAGTTTTTAAGTTTTTCTTAGTTTCTTTCTTAGTTTCTAAGCTTTTCTTAGTTTTTCTCTTAGTTTTTAGTTCAATTGTCTTAGGTTTAGAGTTCTTCTCTTTTTGAGAGGAACTTGTAATGTTTTTGTAATAATTTAGATTTTTGATTTAATAAAATGGAAGTGCAAATTCGGCTGAGGTTTTCTAAAGCAACTAGGGAATACAATCTTGTAGAAGGATTTTATTTTCTTTACTGATTATTTTTGTGCTTTATTCTTACATGTTATATTTAATTTGTCCGTGATTAAATTTAACTATGCTAGCTGCTTATAATCATGATATAATAATAATGTTGTTATGCTTGCTAAAATATTAAATAGGTGAAAATTTCTAAAATGAATCGAGTTTATTTTTATTCAAGATTTTATATTAAGGATGTTAGAGAGAAATATATTATTTTTCATTACAAACTTAAATCTGAAAGTTAGACCTTAAGGTTTAGTTATCCTGGCCTAATTTAGAGTATGCTTTCTTTATTTGTTGGTACAATCGCCTCAGGTAGTTAGAGTGAAGCTCTATTTCAAAAGTTTTTATAAGAATTATTATGTGGAAATGTATTGACAACATGTTTTCCAATAGTGGTTTTAAAACTTGAAAGTTAGTACTTTCGGATAACTAAATTCTTGGGTTTAATTTGGACACCTTGGATAAAGTTTAAATTGTCTAACCCCACCAAAGGTGGCATTTAAATGGTTCATTTTCAATCTCTTAAAAAAACGAATTAATTTAATTAACCAAATTAGTTATCAACCCCACCCATAGGTGTTAATTGATTTGTTTAGTTACCAAAGAATATCTAACCTCACCAAAGGTGGTATTCATATAAAAAAGAGAGAATCAATAAAATATCAATTTATATCTTTAATAGCCTACATAATACGAAAGCAAGCATAATTAACTTAGTTATTATATCCATAAATACTCCACTAATTTAAATGATAAAATTTGCATGAATATTTATTGAATCTGTAATTATATTTATTTGTAGATAAATATTTATTGAATTTGTATCTATGTCTATTTTTTTTATTTAATTAATCTGTATATATGTTTATTTTATGTTATTAGATTAGGAACACAAAAACCAAACTATCGTGACAGGATGTTTAGGATTTAATTTCGTTTTTAAAAGTTTGAATAATAAATTAAGAACCACATACATTCCTTCCTTAGATCGACCTTGGGAGTATACTTATCATTTTCTACGAAATGATTCGTGCACTTGCGAGAGTTTTACAAATATTAAAACCAAAGTATTTGCGAGAATTGGCGATGCCGGTTTTCGCTCATCACTCACTGGTGTGAAAGGTGTGTGCAATCGCATTATGCAAATGAGGGACTTTGTAGCTCAACTTAAGAATCTTGAGTTTGAGATGTTAGAATCTTTCCTGGTGCACTATATCCTAAACACTCTCTCATAATAGTACAGACTGTTTAAAATCTCATACAACACACTTAAGGATAAATGGTCAATTAATGAACTAATGACCCTGTGTGTTCAAGAGGAAGGGATGCTTGTTATGGAGCTTGGTGAAAGTACAATGTTGGCTACAACATGAGAGAAAGGAAAATCTCAAAACAAGCAAAAAGGGAAAGGGATAGTTCTACCTCAAGATGATATTAAGGAAGAAGCCATGCGTTTCTTATGTACAAAGAAGGGACACATGAAGAAGGATTGTATCAAACTTCATAAATGGCTTGAGGGTAAAGGTAATCCAACCTCGTTTGTTTGTTATGAATCTAATATGGTTAATGTTAATATTAACACATGGTGGATTGATTATGGATCTACAATCCATGTTGAAAACTTCTTACAAGGTATGCCAAACCTAAGAAAGCCAGTGGGTAGTAACTAATATATCTTATCCGGTAACAATATGGGCTCACATATGGAGGCTATAGGAACATATAGTTTGATTTTAAGTAGTGGTTTTGTTTTAGAATTAGAAAAGACCTTTTATGTTCCAAGTTTCTCTATAACTTGATTTTGATTTCAAGACTTGTACCTTCTGGTTATTCCATTTACTTTTCAGAAACATCTTTTAATTTATTTAATAAATCTAATTGTGTTGGGAATGATATTTTGTTTGATGGTCTTTATTGCATTAATTTGCAAAAAAACTGCCACTCATAACGCTATGCATGTTCAAGTTACCACTAAAAGGTGTATTATTGATAAGGAATATTTTACATTATGGCATAGGAGATTAGGACATATATTCATAGAAAGAATTAAAAGATTAGTGAAAGATGGGTTACTTAGTACTCTAGAGTTTACTTATTTTGAAACATATGTGAATTGTATTAAGGGAAAGTAGACTAACAAGTCAAACAAAGGTGCCAATAGGAGTTCACGCATATTAGAAATCATACATACTGATATATGTTGTCCATATATAGACATGCAAGGTTAGAAATATTTTATTATCATTATTGATGATTTTTCTTGATATATGTATCTCTACATGCTTCGTAATAAGAGCGAAGCATTAAATTCCTTTAAGATAGAGTAGTAATGCTGAAAGCAAATAAAGCTTGTAAAATCATATAGAGGTGGTGAATATTATGATAGATATACTGAGAATGGACAAGCGCTAGGTCCATTTGCTAAGTTTCTTCAAAAGCATGAGATAGTCATCCAATACACTATGCTTGGTTCACTAGACCAGAATGGTGTAGTAGAAAGGAGAAATTGAACATTATTGGACATGGTACGGAGTATGCTTAGCTACTCCAATCTTCCTAAATCCTTATGGACGGAAGCTTTAAAGATGGATGTGTATATATTAAACCAATGATGACTCTATTAAAGTAGAGTCATTAGTGCACTTTTTTACTTAATATTTACTTGTTTTATTCAATAAATAGTATTTTTGGGGTTAAAAATATTAAAATAATTTTTTTTAGTGAAAAGATGGGAAATATAATTTTTGTGATTTTTTATGAATTTTCATATAGGACCAATTAGAAGTTGCTACGTGGCATGCCATACAAGCATAAGAGCTGACTGGGCATGCCATATGGATGTCATGTAAGTAGGGACAACAAATCGTAGATCACCATGTGTGAGAAGGATGAACAATGTGTACATGTTAGCACGACGTTCAATCTAACTTCAGAGTGCGATCAAACAACAGTACCATGCGTTTAATCCCCACTCTCCACCCATGTGCCACTCCATCTATTACCACACATCACATTGCAACATGTGGTACTGACTCAACATGCATTAACTCAGACCGATCTCCCCTACCATGCTTCACACTCTGATTTGCCTAGTGAATTTTATGTGTCACGTGTCATGCTGTGATTGGCTAGCGTTGTCAGTTTTTCTTGTTTTGATTTCAACCCTTGATCTGAAGTGGAGATTCAAGAGGAGATTAACACTACAATTTAAGAGATTGGTTGTATTTCTTATTATACTCTTTTATTTATCAATTTTTATGTCTTTCTTTATAAAAAATATGAGCTTTATGAACACAATTATGTGTAGTTAATTTATTAATCTAGGGATCCTATGAACCCAATTTTCACCATGTGATGATTTAATATTTTACCTCAATTATAAAATTAATTTAATTATATTATTTAATTTAATTTTTATACTATTAATTATTTGGCCACAATTTATCTATAGAGATAATGAAATAGATTTGCATGACAAAATTATTTCATTGTTTGTCTTGATTAAATAACATGCATAGTTTTTAAGCAAAGATATATGATTCTTATGTGTGTGATTCATAATTGAAGAACTTAATGAGTAGTATACAATTTAATTGGCATTAGAGTGTGATTAAATTAATTACTATATGGTGTGTAGTTTACCTGAGTGATGAATACATATTAGGTTAGATTTAATTGATCATGTAATTAATTGATAATTATATTGATGGGATTTTAGTGATTTGTATGTTTAGAAAATTGGGAGATTAATTATTCTTAGATATTTTCTTATATATCTTCTTAGTTACCAAATCTGATTTAGTTAATTATTGCTATTTACTCTTAGTTATTTTTATTTTTCTTCTTTAAAATATTAAACCACAAAAAAATTAATTTTTTATTTTTTTTTATTTTTCTTATCATTTCATTATTTGTTGCGATATGTATACTTGCGTATTCATTGCATACACTTTATGTGTGACGATCAAGTTTTTGGTACCGTTGTTGAGGATTATAAATATTAGAAATTAATTTTAATTTTTATTATTTTTTAGTTATTTTTCTTAATTTATTTTTCTTTACTTAATTTATTTTACAAACTTATCTATTTATTTTAGTTAATTTCTTTTACTTATTTTATTTATTTATTATTATTATTTTTTATTTTTTAACTTTAATTAATAAATTTATTTATTATTTAGACATCTCCTTTAGTATTGTAGAAACATAGTTGAGTCTATTGCATGAGTAGAGTTCATGAGGATGAAATCTTACCTTTAGATCTTGAAATTGAGCGTACTTTGAGGCTAATAAGGAAACAACAAGCTGTCTCTTAAAAGAAAAAATGGCTAATCCATTAGACATAAACAATAATGAGCTAAACTTGAACAATCAAATTCTTTTGATGGATGATATAGATAAAACTATAAATGAATATGCAATACTTACGTTGGAAGGGATGAATCCAAGTATTACAAGGCCAAACATTCAAGCTAATCAGTTTGAATTAAATCCAATGATGTTTCAAATGCTACAAATAGTTGCACAATTCAACGGATTACTAAAAGAGGATCCTTATCTGCATCTCAAATTTTTTATTGAAGTTGGAGATTCATTTAAGCTCATTGGTGTGACCGAGGAGGCATTTAGGCTTAGATTGTTCCCTTACTCTTTACGAGACCATACTTGAGCTTAACTAAAATTTTTGCCACCTAATTCCATTACAACTTGGAATGATTTGGTAAAGAAATTCTTGATAATATACTTTCCACCAATAAAGAATGCCAAGCTTAGGAATGATATGACTTCCTTAGCAATTCCTTGAATCTTTCTCATGCTTCATATAAAGATTCATATGCTATGTGGGTAATGATAATTTCCAAATAATCCTAAATGCATATGACATCATATGCTATGTGGGTAATGATAATTTTCCAAATAATCATAAATCCATATGACATCATATGCTATGTGGGTAATGACATCATATGTTTGATAATTGTCCAAATAATCCTGAATCCATATGCTATGTAAGTAATGATAATTGTCCAAATTTCTCTTAGAGTAACAACAATCAAGGTGCAATCAATTCAACCTTTAATCATTTCCACCAATTGGTTTTCAATAATCACATCAATAATAAGCCCAAGAGAAGAAGCCACCTACTGAGAACAATACAAATGCCTTAATAGGGATGATAAAAGACTTCATCCAATCAATAAGTACAAAACTATCCACTCAAAAGGCTTGAATTCAAAATTTGGAGAACCAAATAGGGAAACTTTCCTAAGCCATTGGCCAAAGGACTTAAGGTAACCTTCCAAATGACACAATTATAAACCAAAGAAGAGAAGGGAAGGACCATTGCAGTGCTATAGACTTGAAGAGTGGTAAAACTCTAGAGGAAGATGAGACTCAAAAGGATAAGGAGGAATCAAAAACTAAATAGGATAATGAGGAATTAATGGATAAAGAGAGTAATAGAAAGAAAATAATTCAGCCAAAAAAGAGCAACCTCTACAAATCCACTACTCATTTTCCTCAAAGACTACAAAAGCAAAAGTCAGATATGCAGTTTTCAAAATTTTTGGAAGTCTTTAAGAAGCTTCATATAAATATACCATTTGTAGAGGAACTTGAACAAATGTCGTCTTATGCCAAATTCATGAAGGATATACAATCAAAGAAAATGAGACATGGAAATCATGAAACAATAACCTTGACTAAAGGTTGTAGCACTATTCTCAATAGAAAACTACCACAAAAACTGAAAGATCCTGTTAGTTTTGACATCCCTTGCACTATTGGGAACATCCATTTTGGAAAGCCACTATGTGATTTGGGTTCTAGCATTAACCTCATGTCATTATCAGTCTTCTAGAGATTGGGGTTGGTAAAGCCAAACCCATTTTAGTAACATTACATATAGCAGATAGGTTTATTAAAAGACCCTGGGGTATGGTAGAAGATTTCCTAGTAAAAGTAGACAAATTCATTTTTTATATAGACTTCATTTTGCCAGACACGGAGTAGGACCATGATATTCTTATCATACTTGGTCGTCCTTTCTTAGCAACTAGAAAAGTACTCATTGATGTACAAAAAGGTGAGCTTATAATAAGGGTGCAAGATGAGCAAGTGACATTTAATGTGTTTAAAGCAATTAAATTTTTTGATGCTAACAATGGTAGTGATTACTTTCGAATAGATAGTACTGATGAGCTAACCACTGATGTGCTTTATGACATGTTCCCTATTGATGCTTTAGAGCCTGTGCTTGTTAATTCTGTAAACACATACTAATAAATACCATGACACTCATATAGATCCACAAATTCATGTCGATAGCTTAACAAAACTTATTGAATCACCCCTACTTATGACTTTGACACATAATGTTATGAATAAGGACATTAACTCAACAAAAACCAACTCAATCTGTTATAATTTTGAAAATATGGAATTAAAGGTTGATATTGTGAACTGTATAAACTTTTTGAAGGACACGCATCCTATGTGTGTATCAAATGAGTTTGTGGAATGTCTTGAAATAATCATATAGTTGAAACCATCCATTGAAGAGCTACCCAAATTAGAGCTTAAACCTTTACCTTCTGATGCAGACCCTTTAAGTGAACAACCTAGGAACCCACGAACTCTAAGGAATAGAAATGATTGATTTGCTAAGAACGTGTTAAAGATTATCAGATTAGAACCCTAAGGAAACAAAGTCCTTAAAAAACAAACCTGAGACACCATAAAGGATAATCACTCCATTTTATAAGTCAGATTAAAGTATTCAATTAAGAACAAAAGAAGGCAAAGCAAGAAGCTTTCTGAAAGTTTCTTTTCATTAATGAATATTCGTCCTTTCCTCCAAATTACATAGCTCTTCTTCTTTATAAGCAAGAAACCCCAAAAGAAAAAAACCTAGATGGAATGGGCCTAATGGGCCTATTTAGTTATAGATTGGGCTTAATCTAAGCTTAAAAAAATAAAAGACTAAAAAACTTAAAATAAAAAGCCCACAATTAAATAAAACAAAAATTACTAAACATAAAGGCCCATAATTAATTAAAATAAAAATAGTTTCCTAAAGTAATCCTTGCACCCAACTTGATCTTCTAAATCTATCTATAGTCATTAGAAACATCAACTTGATCAAGACTTAGAAACATCAACTTGATCAACACTTAGGAACATTAACTTGGTATAACGGATCCATGTGTGAAGTCTATTTGATACTCAATTCCTATCAAAGGAATTAATCCATGGGGAATCTCTTCATGAAGTTGATCCTCAAAGTTCTACAATAAAGATACAATGACACTAGGTAAAGATAAGTTAAGAACATTAGTATAATTATAAATATCCTTGTACATAAGTACAAGTGCTTTTTGTCTTTCCATCCTTGCACTCTTAATCTCATGTCTTTCAACAATTACACACTTTTTTATTTTCCTCTCTTGTTTGCTCACTTTTCTCTCCTTTTCGCTTACTTTTTCTCTCTTTTATCTCCCTTCTACTCACTTTTCTCTCTTTTGTTCACTTTTCTCTCTTTTTTTCATATTGTTCTCTTCTTTTTGCTCACTTTTCTCTACTTTGTGCTCACTTTTCTCTCCCTTTTTCAACTTGACCTCACTTGCTCTCTTTTTTATTTTCCTCTTGCTCACACTTTTGTTTTTCCATATCTTGCACTCTCCTTCTATCCTAATTTGGTCCTCATAAGCTTGCAAAGATTTGAGAGGAGCTAATACAACTTTTTAGTTGTTCATTTCAAAAGAGTACCGATTTTTATACCCATCATGCATCACCTTCCTATCAAACTTCCACGGTCATCCAAGAAAAATATGAGCAGCATACATTGGTGCCATATTATAAAGAAACACATCCTCATACTGGCCAATTGAAAAAGGAACCCAAACTTGTTTGTTGACATTCACTTCTCCACAATAATTTAGCCATTGTAGCTTATACAGTTTGGGATGTTTTTGCCACATCAAATTCAAATTTTTTACCAATAAAATACTAGCTACATTAGTGCAACTCCCACTTTCAATAATAACCGTGCATATCTTATCCTTCACATAGCATCTTGTGTGAAAAATATGCTCACATTGCTCCTTATATCTTTTATTCTTAGGTTGTATATTGAGGGCTCTCCTTGTGACAAGTAATTCCCCATGCATAGGTTCTTCCAATTCTACATCAGAACAATCCTCCAATGGTGGCATTTCATCATCACTTGAACTAGCACTCTCAATTTCTCTATTATCACGTACAACCATAACCCTTTTGTTTGGGCATTTAGAAGCAATATGTCCGAGTCCTTGGCACCTAAAACACTTAATATCACATGACTTAGTAGGAGTTTTTGTTTTAGGTTTACCTTTAGGAACAACAATTGAATTGTTTGACTTCGCTTCACCTTTTGTTCTAAAGGCAACTTTGTTTTCCTTCCAAGTTGATTTCCATGGAGAACTAGAGGAAAAACTAGATCTAAACCTTTTGGACTTGATTTGCTTCTCCAATTTAATGGATTTGTGCAGTAGTTCTTCCATTTTTATGTAATGTTGCAATTCAACCACATCAGCAATTTCCTTGTTTAACCCGACAATGAATCTGGCCATTGTCGCTTCTCTATCTTCCTCTATGTTTGCTCTAATCATGGTGACTTAAATATCATTATAATAATCTTCTACACTCATGGAACCTTGGACCAACCCTTGAAAATTTCTATATAGATCCCTATATTAATGGCTAGGTATGAAACTTTTTCGCATCACCAATTTCATCTCTTCCCATGACCGAATAGGTCTCTTACCATTTCTTTACCTATTGACCACCAATTGATTCCACCATATACAAACATAATTTGTAAATTCTTTGGCTACTAGCTTTACTTTTTCTCCTTGGAGTAATTATGACAATCAAACACATGCTCAACCTTTCTTTCCCACTCCAAGTATAACTCAAGATCATTCTTTCCTTGAAAAAGCAGAATTGCCATCTTTATACTGCCTATATTACTATCTTTTTTGTAGTTAGTCTTTTTGTCCCATTTATAATTGGTTCTCTCTTCCACATTGGAATCGACTTCTTCTTTCTTGGACTTATGTCTTCTATGTCTTCTTATATGTGATTGAGAATCGAAAAAAGATTCTAAATCATCCAATCTTGCATTCATCCTCTTAAAGTGGTCATGAACAGATTTGATGAAGAATTTCAAGTCAACTTCTTGTGGTCCCCCTCCTTCCTTACTCATGTTGTCAACCTGTAAAATAAAATGAGATAATCCATGCACACCCTCATGTGTTTGCTCTCAAATAAGATTCTTAATAGTCCTTTTTTTACACTATTTTTGCTCTCTCTTTTTTAAAACTATTTTCACTTTTTTTATGACTCAAAGCTCACGCTAACGTCCTTTGTGTTTTTAAGAAAATCAAAGAATTCAACTAATCTCAAGAAGTAACTGCTTTATGGGTAATAATCTCAAAATTTAGAATTTTGAAAGAACTTAATGGTAAAGTATGACAAAAAGAAAGTCTAAAGAGGACTCTAAAGAAAGAATCTTGACCAAAGAGGACTCTAAAGAAAGAATCTTGACTAAGGAGGTCACTAAATAAATATTCTTGACCAAGGAGGACTCTAAAGAAATACTTTTTACGAAGAAGGACTCTAAAGAAAGACTTTTGACCAAGGAGGACTCTAAAGAAAGAATCTTGACCAAATAGGACTCTAAAGAAAGATTATTGACCAAGGAAGACTCTAAAGAAAGACTCTTGACCAAGAAGGACTCTAACGAAAGACTCATGACCAAGGAGAACTCTAAATAAAGACTCTTGACCAACTATGATTCCCCCTTTTTTAAAATCAATCTTGGGCAGCAAGAACAAAATAGAGGGAAAACTATCTTTAACAAGAACAAGAAAATTCAACAAAAAAACAAGAATTAGATTCTCTAACAATCTACTACTATGTTCTTCTTTTCTTCTTCTCTTTTTTTTTCTTCCTTTTTTTTCTTTTTATTTTTATTGTTGCTACTTTGAATATAAAATTCACAAAAAAATCACAACCCTAATGAACAAGAATTGAAAACAACGTAAAAAGGTGTGACAAATATTTAACCCCTTAGTTAGTGGTGTAAATGGTGGAATCTGGACTCGAAAATTATAAAAACAGAAGTGAATCTGAGTTTATCTTGTAAGAATAAAAACGTGCTTGGATTTGATATATTATAATAGTCATTTCGTTACACGAGTAAAAAGTTATGACCGTTTAAAGTTGCAACTCCATTTTATCAATTTTTGGTTTGAAAGTGAACAACAACCCTCTTCTTTTCTTTTCTGTTTTGTTTTTTTTTTAAATTTTTTTGAAGAACAAAGATAGGTTGAATACAAAATAAAGAATCAAGAAAAATATATGAAGAATTCAAAGAAAACTACAAAATAAAATCCAAATAAGAAAACAACAATAAGGAAATTGAAATAAAACATAATACTCAAAAGGACATAATTTATTTTTTTTTCTTGTGATTTGTGACTCAAGAATGCAAAAAAAAAAAAATCGAAGCATGAATTTTTTTTTTGAAATATAAATTCAAAACAAAGGTAGATGAAGATAGATAACCTGCTTTCAATAACCAAGGCTTTGATACCAAATTATACGGACCATTTAGACGAACAACCTAGGAACCCACAAACTCAAAGGAATAGAAACGATTGATTTGCTAAAAACGTGTTGAAGATGATCAGATCAAAACCCTAAGGAAACAAAGTCCTTAAAACCCAAACCTTGAGACATTACAAAAGATGATCACTCCCTTTGATAAGTCGGATTCAAGTAGTCAATCAAGAAGACAAGAAGGCAAAGCAAGAAGCTTTTTGAAATTTTCTTTTCATTAATGAATATTCGTCCTTTCCTCCAAATTACATAGCTCCTTTTCTTCATAAATAGATCTTTTATTTATAAGCAAGAAACCCTAAAAGAAAAAACCCTAGATGGAATAGGCCTATTTAGTTATGAATTGGGCCTTATTCAACCTTAAAAAAATAAAAGACTAAAACACTTAAAATAAAAAGCCTACAATTAAATAAAACAAAAATTGCTAAACATAAAAGCCATACAATTAATTAAAACAAAAATTATTTCCTAAAGTAACCATTGCACATCACTTGATCTTCCAAATCTATCCCTAGTCATTGGACCACATATTCCTTACAAAAGATATTGTGAATATTTGGAAACATCAACTTGATCAACACTTGGGAACATTAACTTGATTAGGACCTTGATCTCCATTACCTTATCGTCTTAATTATAAATTTTTGGGTGATAACGAGACACTTCCAGTCATAATCTCAATTGATCTAAGTATGGAGCAAGTGGAAGAACTACTAAAGGTGCTAAGGAACTTCAAAAAAGCTATAGGTTGGTCTATTACTGACATCAAAGGCATAAGGCTATCTATATGCATGCACAAAATCTTGCTAGGGGACAAGGCTAAACCAACCAGGGATACATAACACTGCTTAAATCCCATTGTGAAAGAAGTGGTGAAGAAGGAAATTGTCAAGTGGCTAGACATGGCATTATTTACACAATATCAAATAGTGATTGGGTAAGTCCAGTCCTATGTGTACCAAAGAAAGGAGGAATCACAATGGTGGAAAATGAGTACGATGAGTTAATACCTACTAGGATTGTTATGGGATGGAGAGTATGTATGGATCATTTTCTAGGAATGATCATTTTCCTCTCCCATTCATGGATCAAAATCTAGACCAATTAGTTGGGAATTCTTTCTTCTACCTTCTAGATGGATACTCTGGTTATAACCAAATTGTTGTGGCACCTAAAGACCAAGAAAAGACTACCTTCACATGTCCTTATGGAACTTTTTATTTCAGGGGAATGCCTTTTGGATGATGCAATGTCCCTACTACATTTCAATGTTGCATGATGGCCATTTTCTCAGACATGGTGGAGAAGCATTTAGAAATCTTCATGGATGATTTTTTGGTCTTTGTAAACTCATTTAATGAATGTCTACACTATCTCTCCCTAGTGTTACAAAGATGTGAAGAAACAAATTCGATTTTAAACTAGGAGAAATGTCATTTCATGGTATATGAAGGTATAATCTTAGACCACAAAATCTTAGTTAATTGTATTGAAGTGGATAGAGCTAAGATAGAAGTGATTGAGAAACTACCACCACCTACAAATGTATGAGGAGTACAGAGTTTTCTTAGGCATGTAGGTTTTTATCATAGATTCATAAAAGAGTTTTTCCTAAATCTCTAAACCCTTGTGTAATCTTTTGGAAAAAGACATGCCTTCAAGTTTGATGATACATTTTTAACATCATTTCAAGTGCTTAAAGAAAGACTAGTGTTAGCACCAGTTATAGTCACACCAAATTGGAAAAAGCCTTGTGAGTTGATGTGTGACACAAGTGATTTTACTATTAGAGCTATTCTTGGATAGCGAAGAGAAAAAATGTTTCGTGTCATATACTATACAATCAAGACATAAGATGAGGCTAAAATGAATTATGCTACTACAGAGAAAGAGCTCATTGCCATTGTATATGCCTTTGATAAATTCAGATCTTATTTGGTTGGCACTAAAGTGACTATCTACACAGATCATTCTGAAATAAAGTATCTAATGAAAAAGAAGGATGTCAAACCAATATTGATAAGATGGGTGCTCTTTCTATATGAATTTGACTTGGAAATTCATAATAAAAAAGGAACAAAAAATCAGGTAGCAGACCATCTTTCTAGACTAGAGAGGGAAGCAAAAATGGATGATAATATGGTGATTGGGGAATCTTTTCCAAATGAGCAACTATTTTCTGTAGCTCAAATAGAAGTCCCATGGTATGAAGACATTGCAAATTTCCTTGTTGAAAATATTCTACCATCCAACCTAACATAGACACAAAAGAAGTTCTTCCATGACATGAAATAATATTTTTGGGATGAACCTTACCTCTATAAAGAATGTGTAAATAGTATTTTGAGAAGGTGTGTCCCTAATTATGAAGTTGAAAGTATTTTTTACCATTTCCATAGCTCAGACTATGGAGGTCACTTTGGGAGCACAAAAATAATAGCTAAGGTACTTCAATCTGGTTATTTTTTCCCCACACTATTTAAATATGCTTACAATTATGTAAAGATATGTGACAGATGTCAAAGGATAGGTAATATTTCAAAAAGAGATGAGATGTCTCTGAATAGTATACTTCGAGTGGAATTGTTTGATGTTTAGGGCATCAACATTATGGGACCATTCCCTCTATCCTTGGGTAACCAATACATACTTGTAGGAGTGGATTACGTGTCAATGTGGGTAGAAGCCATTTCTAGCAATAAATATGATGCCAAAGTTGTCTTGAAATTTATGAAGAAAAACATTTTTGCTAGATTTGGAACTTCTAGGATCATTATTAGTGATGGAGGAAGTCAATTTTGCAATAAAGCATTTAATTACTTATTTTCTAAGTATGGGATTAAGCATAAAGTGTCTACCCCCTACCATCCCTAAACAAGTGGATAAGTAGAGGTATCCAATAGAGAAGTGAAACGAATTTTGGAGAAAACTGTGAACATTTCTAGGAAATATTGGTTATCTAAGTTGCAAGATGCTTTATGGGCATATAGAACTTCATTTAAAACACCAATTGGTACCACCCCGTATAAGCTAGTTTATGGAAAGGCTTGTCACTTACCATTAGAATTGGAGCATAAAGCATATTGGGCATTGAAACAGTTGAATATGTCCATAGATGCATCTGGTGAGAAAAGAATGCTTCAAATAAATGAATTGGATGAATTACAGTGGAATGCTTATGAGAATACCAAGCTTTAAAAATAAAAAGACAAAAATATGGCATGATAAGAAAATTTGGCACCGTATCTTTGAACCGGGTTAGAAAGTGTTACTGTGCAACTCAAGACTCAAATTGTTTCCGAGCAAATTAAAGAGTAGATGGTCAGGTCCATACATCATCACAAAGGTAACCAACCATAGAGCCATTGAATTATAAAAAAAGAAAGATAAAGAGTAGTTTATGGTTAATGGGCATAGAGTGAAGCACTATCATGAAGATCACTTATTAAATGAAACATTTGTGATAACCTTAGTAGATGTACCTTAGGAGTTGATATGATCGTCTAGTCAAGGATGTTAAATGTGATGCTAGTTAGTAAGAAACCCAAAGTTATTTTACTTATAATTTCATTATTTTTTTGTAGGTGAATAAATGTGGATAGTAATGAAAAAATAAGAATGAGCATTTCCGCGATAAATGTGGTGTGCCATGATTAAAGAGAGTTTTCTTTTCATTTACCTTTTCATATTTATATGTGCACATTTGGGACAATGTGTAATTTATGTTTGAGAAAGGGAACTTCATTCTATATAATAGTATTTAATATTCATTTTAAATTTTTAGGGAATTTTTTAACTTTTAGGATGTTTTTAATCATGATGTGGGTTCAAATTGATGAATAAATAGAAAGTAAATGCATGCATACTTGATATGAAACATATGAACTCAATGATAAAAATTTGTTGTCATGACTAGGATAAGAAATGTAACATATTTGTTAAGATATTTACATTAATCATGTTATATGCTTGCTAGTTTTGATTGGATTGATTTAAATTCTTATGTACATGTTCATGATTGATTTTTGTGTTCTTTTTGGGAGAAAATTTGTAGTGAGTTATACGAGTTGATGATATTTACCAAGTTTTAGAATTTATTTGATCATCCCTTGAGGTAAAATCCTAAATAGTATTTAGCAAGAGAAATGATTTAGGCTTTATTTGGATCGTTTAAGCCTTGGAAGCTAACCATTGTTAATATCCATAGTCACCCATTTGAGCCTAACAAAGAACCTTTCATATCTTTAAGCCATATTTTATGCCTAGCTAATAAGCATTACCTTTATCTTTGCACCTTTAGCTTGTATGAAAAGAAAAAAAATGCAATCATGTGTTATGCTATAGAGTAAGGTGAAATGTAATGCAACCAAAAAAAGAATAAGTAAAACTTACAACACAATTATCCCTCTAAAGAAAAAGAAAATAGAATTAAAAATAAGTTTGGGAGTGTTGTGAAGTTACAAAAAAAGAGAAAAGCGATATGGAAGAAAAGAATATGAAAAGAATGACAAAAGATGGTGCACTGAAATATCAAATAAAAGCTCAATTGTAGTTAAAAAGTGCATGATGAACAAAAAGAAGCTACAGTGTGGAAAGAGTCTAAATGTCTTCATTTATCGACCCCCCACCTAAGCCTTACATTATAACTATGTAAAGTCCTTATTGATCTTTAGCTAAGTACATATTTATATTAATGGAGAGGGATATGAAAAATAGACTTATGAGACTTGTTCTAAGATTGAATTGATTAGCATACTCATATAGGTTGATTTCATGAGTGCATTGGATGATATCATATGCAGCACACACATACGAATCAATTTTTCAAAAACCTTGCATATCCTTGTATTGATGGAATGTTGATTGATGAATATGTGAACATCCTTATCATAGGATTGTACGACCTTTGAGAGGGATAGTTTTCGTGAAATATGCATGTACTAATAAGTATATTTATGAATATACTACCCATGTTATTTTATTTAGTTATACTTGGTTTTACTTGAGGACAAGTGATGAGTGCTCAAAAAGTACTAAAATTACCATGATTTTATGCTCATTAATTGATTAAAAATATATATATTTATATGCTTTATCATATATTTATATAAATTTGTCTTTTTCGGAATCACGGGTATTTTTATTGTTTTTCAGGTATTTTGGCTTAAGCATAACTTAAAAAAAGAGAAATACTAGAAGCAATACATCACAAATATATTAATAAATAAATGGGGAAAGGTCGACAAATAAGGAAAAATTGGACAAAATGGGTCAAAAAGGACAAAAATGTCGAGAAAAGGAGAAAAATCGCCACAAGGCGCCATATCCGGCCCATGCGCCAGTATCACTTCAGCCCAATTGCGCCTTGTTTCTTGTTCATCCGCCAGATCTTGTTCATCGTGACGTCTTGTTCATCCGTAGCGTCTTGTTCATCCGCTAGCAGCGTGCGTTCATCGCGACATTATTCATCAGCGGTCTTGTTCATCCGTGATGCTTGTGCGGCCATGCGGTACTTTGTTCATCCGGCGCAGATCGTACGGCCGCCACATGGCCATCTTGTGTCATCAATAGCGTCGGCAATCCTTCAAATCAGCGTTTTTACATTTTTTAACATTTTTTTCTCTATTTTTTCTCTCCGTCCTCACTTTATAAATACCCATTCCTTCACCTTAAACACACCTCAAAACCACGCTTATCTCTTCTTTCTTTCTCCATTTCTTAGTTTTTAGTTTTTTTAGTTTTTCTTATGTTTTAGCTAGTTTTTCTTATGTTTTAGCTAGTTTCTCTTAGTTTTAGAGTTCTTCCCTTTTTAGGGAAGAACGGAGTTATATTTTGTAATATTTTAGCTTTTGATTCAATAAATGGAAGTGCAAATTCCGCTTGGAGGTTTTCATAGAACGGGAATAGCGTCGAAGTGCAAGGATTTTATTTTCTTCTGATTATTTTTATGCTTTATTCTTACATGTTATATTTAATTTATACGTGATTAAATTTAGCGTGCTAGTTGTTTATAATCATGATATAATAATAACGTTGTTATGCTTTGCGAAATATTAAATAGGTAAAAAATCTCTAAAATGAATTGATTTTATTTTTATTCAGATTTTATATTAAGAATGTTAGAGAGAAATATATTATTTTCATTACAAACTTAAATCTGAAAATTAGATTTTAAGGTTTAGTTATCGGTCGATTTAGAGTAGTGCTCTTTTATTTGATGGTACAATCGCCCGTAGTTAGAGTAAAGCTCTATTTCAAAAGTTTTTATAAGAATTATTATCTCGAAAATGTATTGTGACATGTTTTCGGTAGTGGTTTTAAAACTTGAAAGTTAGTACTTCGGATAACTAAATTCTTAGGTTTAATTTGGACACCTTGAATAAAGTTTAAATCGTCTAACCCCACCAAAGGTAACATTTAAATAGTTCATTTTCAATCTCTTAGAAAAAGGAATTAATTTAATTAACCAAATTAGTTATCAACCCCACCCATAGGGTGTTAATTGATTTGTTTAGTTAACAAAGAATATCTAACCCGCCCAAAGGTGTTATTAAATACAAAAAAGGGAGAATCGATAAATATCAATTCATATCTTTAATAACCTAAATAATACGAAGCAAGCATAATCAACTTAGTTATTATATCCATAAATACTCCACTTATTTATAAAAGATAAAATTTGCATGAATGTTTATTGAATCTATGTTTAATTTTACGTAATTAGATTAAAAACACAAAACCCAAAATATCGTGACGAGGATGTTTAGGATTTAATTCGTTTTAAAAGTTTGAATAATAAATTAAAAACCATTCACATTCCTTCGCCAGATCGACCTTGGGAGTATACTTTATCATTTTACGAAATGATTCACTGACTGCGAGAGTTTTACAAATATTAAAACCAAAGTATTTGCGAATGTGATCTTTGGTTTTAGTTCATCAAGTTTTTGGCGCGTTGCCGGGGAAGGAATGGCGTTTTTAATTTATTTATCAAAATTTTAAAAATATTTTTTGTGCTGTAAATAAATGTGATTTTTTTGTTTTTGTAAAAAAATAAAAATAAAAAAAATTCAAATTTTAAATTTCATAAGAAATAATAAAAAATAAAAAAATAAAATTTTTTTTAATAAATTTTAAATAAAAATTAAAAAAAATTAAAAAAAAATTAAAAAAATTAAAAAAATTAAAAAATTAAAAAAAATTAAAAAAAATTAAAAAAAATTAAAAAAAATTAAAAAATTAAAAAAAATTTTAATTTTTTGAGTTTAATTTTTACTATTTTTTATTTATTTTAAATCATAATTTTAATTTTTCTTTTTCTTTTTCTTTTACCTTTTTCAATTTTTATTTTATTATTTTTTTTCTTTCTTTAGCTATTTGTTTTTTCTTCTTGATTTTTAGATACCACTACTTAGCAATTTTTTTTACTAACTTAATTAACTTAGATTTTTTTTAACTTAGGTTTTTACATAAATTTTCATTAACTTAATTAACTTAATTTTTTTTTTACTTCACTTAACTTAATTAACTTAGATTTTTTTTACTTCACTTAACTTAATTAACTTTTTTTCACTTAACTTAATTAACTTAGATTTTTTTTAACTTAACTTAATTAACTTAGATTTTTTTAACTTAAACTTAATTAACTTAGATTTTTTTTAACTTATCTTAATTAACTTAGATTTGTTTTACTTCACTGAACTTAATTAACCTTTTTTTTACTTAGATTTTCTTTAACTTAAATTTTTACTTAACTTAATTTAATTAACTTAACATCATGAAAAGTAAAGATCTAAGGGAGTTCTGATTGAGGAGACTAGTTCTTGAAGCCTTTGTCTAGTCTTTCCTGGGAACGTTGTTAATACAGGAGGATGGTTTTTAAGGAGCGCTTTGCACCACCATTTCTTTCCTGGGAACACTCTTGGTTATCTGATTATGTTATTTTTTTCTTAAAAACAAAAACAAAAAAAAAATTTCTGAACTATCTCCAAAATTTTAAAGTTTTAATTATAATCTAAGGAGTTAGTTGCTTTGTTTGATCTAGGTACAATTATGTTTTAATGACTTAATTATTTGATTTGTACCTAGTTGTGGGTTATCTAAAACTCAAAATGTCCTCTAGGATTTTAAGTCTGAGAAAGAAATCACGAAAATCAATAGAGCGTATGTTGAAAAAGTATAGGTAGACAACCTTGTCTTACTGCAGGGTTTGATTGACTCAATGATGAGGGACATTGAGTTTACTTAAAATGCAATCCCCAAGTTACGTCTTGCTAAGACGTTAAACTAAGCGCTGGATGGGAGGCAACCCATCATTTTAGGCAATTTTCTTTTATTTGTTTCATTTATTTAATTTTTTTTATTACATGTGAATAATTTTTAAATTGTTAAAACTAAAAATATTTGTTGAGAGTTAGAAGTTAACTTGGCGATTTGTACGTATACACTTTTAATGATGAATATGATGGATCACTGCATTTTCCATTACTACTTGCATTCTCAGGAAATAGGTAATTTTTCTTCTCTTTTCTCTTTATCTTTAATTTACGCTTGTTACATTGAGGACAATGTAAGTTCTAGGTTGGGGTGGTGGTGAAAAGTTACCATGCTTAATAAAAAAAGGTTTTAACAATTTAAAAATAAAAAAAATTAATTAAAAAATAAAAAATATATA
This sequence comes from Hippophae rhamnoides, assembly GCA_033030585.1. NCBI lineage: Eukaryota > Viridiplantae > Streptophyta > Magnoliopsida > Rosales > Elaeagnaceae > Hippophae > Hippophae rhamnoides. Next base: position 45,921,135 of record CM065430.1, on the reverse strand, counting down.
CTTTTTCATTTTTTTATGTGTTTAGTTTTATTTCTATTTTGTGTGATTTAGTAATTTTTGGAATTAAAAAAATTCACAAAAATTTATCTTTTCTTTAAATCAAATTTAAGTAAATAGTTAAATCTTTTGTCTTGTTAGATTAATTTTTTGAAAACATATCATGAAATATTTTGTAATTATTTTTTATAATTAGTTAGTTTTTGTCATAATTAGTATTTCTTGATAAGATGTAGAAATTATATCAAACCCAATCGGTGTTTATGAGTTTTTCTTAGTGGAGACTACCTTTGTGAGATAATTTGAGCCTAATTTCCTTTATTCGAGTGAAATATATATTTTTTCTACTCAAACACATTTCTTATTTCTTCAAATTTTTAGATGATCTACATAGGTATTAGCGTTGAATGTATGAATTTTTTTCATCTTAATGAGTATCATATATTTTTGATTATTATTTTTGCTTAGATTAAATGATTTGAGTAGAAATTGATAGTATATGCTTATATCTCATTTATGCATGACTACTACAAAAACAAAAAGACATGTCCTGGGTTACCTAAACCAAGATCAAAACGGAAAAAGCCACAAAATTAACCACTCACCAAAATTCAAAAAAAATGTACAATGTACATGGGTTGACTCTACAAAAAATACACGTATTGAAAAATATCTACTGAGAAAAAAAAAGAGAGATAAAAATAGTATCATCTACATACTATAACCCGCATTGCCTACAAAGTTGTGAGTAAAGGCTAATTACAAAAGAAAGATATAAGAAGTAATTCCCTAAAAAGTCATTGCATGATTTCTTCATTTGTAAAAGGCATATATCTTGAAATTCTTTCTTAATGAGTTTGATTTATGCATGAAAAATAATTTTTATATATGATATCTTTATAATTTATACATTTGATTCCTTTCATGAGATCAATGTTAAAATAACACTTTGAGCCTTTATTCTTTATACATATGCGAACATATTAGTTCATTTCTATACATCAACTCTTTATATAAATTAGTATAGTATTTGAACCCATTAGGATTCGGTGTTTGAGAGTATTGACTTGTGAGGAATAGAGTCGGCGAATTACGATTCATGACACTGAAATTGGGTGAAATTAAATTGATACATTTTTGATATGAAATATGAAAATGATTTTCGACTAATTATTATAATAAATCATGATTGTTTAAAGAGATTAAAATAACTTATGCTTGAGATTTTAATTATGATCTTAAAGGAGATTAAAAAAGTATGAGACATTTTGTGAGATGTTGATAATTTGTGATTTTGTTGTAAATTTAATTTTTAAGTTGTTTGTTTTTATTGTTTTTTTGTTTTTATATTAAGTACAATGTTTGTGGGTATCATTACTTGAAAACCCTCACGAGACTCAAACTCGTCCACTAGGGCAACCTAGGGGTTTAAAGGCTTGTTGCATAGGCTAAATGCAGTGTCAATCCACGGAAGTGATTTAGGATAGTTTAATTTTTAGTTTTTATCGCTCTTGCTAAGGGACTAGCAAGAAGTAGTTGAGGTTGTGATGAGTGCTTTCAAAAAGCACTAAAATTACCATGATTTTATGCTCGTTAATTGATTAAAAATATATATATTTATTTGCTTTATCATTTTTTTATTTAAATTTGTTTTTTTCGGAATCACGGGTATTTTTATTGTTTTTCAGGTATTTTGGCTTAAAAACGCAACTTAAAAAAAAAAGAGAAATACTAGAAGCAATACATCACAAATATATTAATAAATAAATGGGGAAAGGTCAACAAATAAGGAAAAATTGGACAAAAAGGGACAAAAAGGACAAAAATGTCGAAAAAGGAGAAAATCGCTATGTGCCGCCTGTCGGCCGCCTTGACTCGCCCCAGTTGCGCGACACCTTGTTTCATCCGCAGTCTTGTTCATCCGCTAGCGTCTTGTTCATCGCAGTCTTGTTACCATCCGGCGATCGTTGTCATCCGTCGCGTCTCTGTTCATCCGCGTCTTGTTAAATCCGCGACACTTATTCATCGCTGATCTTGTTCATCCGCTGACTTGTGCAGCCGCTAATTGTTCATCCAGATCATGACAGCTGTCAGCCGCCCGCAATTTGCGGCGTACGTCAATAGCGTCCAAGCAATCGCTAAATCCAGCGTTTTACATTTTTTAACATTTTTTTCTCTATTTTTTCTCTCCATCCTCACCTATAAATACCCCTTCCGCTTCACCTTAAACACACCTCAAAAACCACACTTCTCTCTTTCTTTCTCTCCATTTCTTAGTTTTTAGTTTTTTTTAGTTTTTCTTATGTTTTAGCTAGTTTTTCTTATGTTTTAGCTAGTTTCTCTTAGTTTTAGAGTTCTTCCCTTTTTAGGGAAGAACTAGTTATGTTTTGTAATATTTTAGCTTTTTGATTCAATAAATGGAAGTGCAAATTCCGCTTGGAGGTTTTACAAGAACGGAATAGCGTCGAAGTTACGTAAGGATTTTATTTTCTTCTGAGTTATTTTTATGCTTTATTCTTACATGTTATATTTAATTTACGTGATTAAATTTAAGCGTACTGGCTATTTATAATCATGATATAATAATAACGTTGTTATGCTTATAGAAATATTAAATAGGTAAAAAATCTCTAAAATGAATTGATTTTATTTTATTCAAGATTTTATATTAAGAATGTTAGAGAGAAATATATTATTTTTCATTACAAACTTAAATCTGAAAATTAGATTTTAAGGTTTAGTTATCCGGTCGATTTAGAGTAGTGCTCTTTATTTGATGGTACAATCGCTGATAGGTAGTTAGAGTGAAGCTCTATTTCAAAAGTTTTTATAAGAATTATTATCTGAAAATGTATTGACTGACATGTTTTCGGTAGTGGTTTTAAAACTTGAAAGTTAGTACTGGGATAACTAAATTCTTAGGTTTAATTTGGACACCTTGAATAAAGTTTAAGTCTAACCCCACCAAAGGTGGCATTTAAATGGTTCATTTTCAATCTCTTAGAAAAAGGAATTAATTTAATTAACCAAATTAGTTATCAACCCCACCCATTAGGTGTTAATTGATTTGTTTAGTTAACAAAGAATATCTAACCCTTACCAAAGGTGTTATTATACAAAAAGTGGAGAATCAATAAATATCAATTCATATCTTTAATAACCTAAATAATACGAGCAAGCATAATCAACTTAGTTATTATATCCATAAATACTCCACTTATTTATAAAAGATAAAATTTGCATGAATGTTTATTGAATCTATATTTTAATTTTGTAATTAGATTAAAAACACAAAACCCAAAATATCGTGACAGGATGTTTAGGATTTAATTTCGTTTTTAAAAGTTTGAATAATAAATTAAAAACCACATACATTCCTTCCTTAGATCGACCTTGGGAGTATACTTATCATTTTCTACGAAATGATTCGTGCACTTGCGAGAGTTTTACAAATATTAAAACCAAAGTATTTGCGAGAATCGGCGATGCTGGTTTTCGTTCATCAACAAGTAAAGAGTTAAGTTTTAGGGTGTGATGACTCTATGAAAATAGAGTCATTAACGCACTTTTTAATTAATATTTACTTATTTTATTCAATAAATAGTATTTTCTGGCAAAAAATATTAAAATAAAATTTTTTTAGTGAAAAGGGAGAAAATATAGTTTTTGGGATTTTTTTGGATTTGTTTTATGAATTTTTAACGTAGGACCAATCAGAAGCTACCACGTGGCATGCCACACAAGTATAGGAGCTAAATGGGCAAGCCATTAGAGCATCACATAAGCAGAGACAAGAAATTTTAGATTTTAGTGTGTGAGGAGGACGAACCGACTTCAGAGCGTGGTAAAATAGCATTGCCATGTGATTGCTCCATGCTTTCCACCCATGCCCCATGCCATCCATTAGCGTGAATAACCTTGCACCGTGTGGCACTAAATCCACACGCGTTGACTCAAATTGGTCTTCCTTGGCACGCATCTTGCTCTGATTCGTCCAATGAATTCTGTGTGCCATATGTCATACTATGATTAGTTGGAGATATTAGTTTTGCTTATTTTGATCTCAGCCTTTGATCTGAAGCTGATTTGATGATCTAGATTGCACTTGAGCTATAATTAAGCCTTTAATCACCCTTGTAAACCATAATGAGCCACTATTAGCATAAATTTGGTGAGTTTTTGGAGCTAAAAAGAGAGAAAAATGTAGACAAATTCAAAAGAAGATACAATTTTGGTGAAAATTTAAGAGGAGATTAACACTACAATTCAAGATATTGATTGTATTTCTTCTTCTACTATTTTATTTATCAATTTTTATGTCTTTCTTTATGAAAAATACAAGGTTTATGAACACAATTATGTGTAGTTAATTTATTAATCCAGGGATCTTATAAACCCAATTTTCACCACGTGATTATTTAATATTTTACCCCAATTATAAATTTAATTTAATTATATTATTTAATTTGATTTTTATACTATTAATTGTTTCGCCACAATTTATCTATAGAGATAATGAAATAGATTTGCATGACAAAATTATTTCATTGTTTGTCTTGATTAAATAACATGCATAGTTTCTAGGTAGAGATATATGATTTTTATGTATGTGATCCATAATTGAAGAACTTAATGCGTAATATGCAATTTAATTGGCATAAGAGTGTGATTAAATTAATTACTATATGGTGTGTAGTATACTTGAGAGAGGAAAACATGCTATGTTAGATTCAATTGATCATGTAATTAATTGATAATTATATTGAGGAGATTTTAAGGATTTACATTTTTAGAAAATTGGGGGATTAAGTAATATTCCTAGATATTTTCTCATAAATCTTTTTAGTTACCAAATCTGATTTAGTTAATTATTACTATTTATTTTTAGTTATTTTAATTTTGTTTACTTAAAATATAAAAACACAAAAAAATTGATTTTTTTTTAGTTTTAAAAATTAGTTTCTAATAAAATAATCTCCGTGGGAACGATAATTTCTTATCATTATATTACTTGTTGTAATACAAATACTTATTGTTTGGTATTAAATAAGTAATACTTATTGTAATACATGCGACCTAATAAGTATAGGTACCTCGCTAGGATAAAGCGGGGATATAAAAGCTAGCTCCACAAAGACCTGTGCCCAATGAACTCAGAAAAGCACGTCAACCCAATCTACAAAGTATCCCGTCCTCAAGCAGCGAGGTTTGGGATGACAAGACTCTGTAAAGTTATGATGTCCTAGATGTCGAGGTTGTCATCAAAGAGTGACTTGTATATGAAAACCTTTATTTGTATATACTTGTAACGAACGATCTCGATTCTGTAAACTAGTTAATAGTAACCAGGTCACTAAGGTAGGCCTCGCTATGTACATAAATGGGCTTATATATGTACCCCTCAGATGAGAGGAAAAGGGGAGTGATAAGAGCTAAAATATTGCATTTTTGTTATGATTTAAATGTTGATATTTGTGTGAAAATTGTGTTTATTTGATTATTTAATCCACAAATGTCATTTCCCGGGTATTTCATGTTTAAAGTGCAATTTCAGGTAAAATCATGATTTTGGAGAAGTTAGGGACAAAGTACAATGATCGGGATTGAATGAAATTAAAAAGCAAACAAAGTTTCAAAATTTAGAAATCCTGCCGCCGGTGAGAATATTCTCGCCGCCGGCTAAAATTAGAAAAACAAAAATTTTACTTTTTAGAAGTCTCACCACGGCGAGAATAATGTCGCCGCCGGCGAGTTTCGTCCAAAAACACATTTTTTATGTTGTTTTGTTCCAAAATTGCCCCCCAAACCCTAGATCTATATATACATTATGATGGAGAAAGAGGGGGACGACAGAGAGAGTAGATCTGAGTTATTTTTGGAGGAGAAAAGGAAATTTTGGAGAGAAAGGTTGGAGAAGCTTGAAGGATCATCACCATTGTTGCTACCAAGTCTTCATCTTCAAGAGTTTTTCATCTCTTCTCCTTAGCTTTTATTTTCTGCATTTTATTTAGATTTGTTATTCATGGATTCAATTGAAATAATGTTTATTCTTATTTCCGTTATGAACTAATTCATTTTTGCTAAGGCTATGATGTAGTTAAATCAAGAAAATCTGATTTCTTGTGTTATCGTTATATGAATTCATTGTTTTAAAGTTGAGTATTTATTTCCATGCTTAATGCTTTTAAATTTCTAATCAAGATTTAGATGATTTTTTGCATTATATTGAGACCGAGAGGAGATGTGTAATAAATGCTTCTTGTGATAAATACCGTATGTTGAATGCGAGTTTGACACCTAATGCATGATGTATGTGGTTATTCTAGAAATTCCATAAATCTTAATGTGCTTATTTGTTATTAAATCTTCATAGAAATATAGTTGGTTTTCATAGATAAGTAATTCTAATATAACTCGAGAGAGAGTATTATATAAGTTTGGGTTTTTCAACCATCACTTCTAACTTTGATTCTCATATAACATGACTTGAAATCGGATTCAATTGATTTAGCGAAATCAAATGCCTTAGCGTTTTTAATCATTTGTAAACAACATTAAATTTTGTTATTTGTAGTTTTAAGTTAATTTACTTCTTAAACAAATTCAAAAATTCGGTTTTCAAATAAAATTAGGATTAGTCAATTTCGGTACTTAGTAACGCCATTCCTTATGGGTTCGATATCCGTACTTTTGTACACTTTATTACTTGAACGATTCGTACACTTACGAAATTACGGATCAGGGAGGATTCAAAAAAGACAATTTCTTATCTTACTAAAAATCACTAAAATTAGATACTTAAATTCTCTCCAAACACTTATATATTTATTGATATACGTCGTGTGTGGCAATCAACTGAGTTCCAACCAAGGCTGTGTCAAAGACGCCATTTGAATTATGGAAAGGTTGGAAACCAAGTTTGTGACATATGTGCGTTTAAGTATACCTGTTTGAAGTGAGGATTTATAATCCACAAGAGAAGAAACTAGACCCAAGGACCATTAGTGGGTATTTCGTTAGATATGTCGAACAATATAAGGGCTATAGATTTTATTGTCCATTTCACAGCACTAAGTTTGTGGAATCAAGAAATGCAAAGTTTCTTAAGTATTATTGGATTAGTGGGAGCGATCAAATCAAGAAAATAGTCTTTGATTATGTTCTATATCTACAAGAATCTAGCTATAACATTGGAGTTAAGAATGACCTTGAATACTTTTCACAAGCCATGAGTTGCAAAGAATCTGAATTGTGGTACAATAGTATGAAGGATGAGATGAGTTCTATGAAGAGTAATGAGGTCTAGAATATTGTCGAGGCTCCTAATGGTGCAAAAGTTATTGGATGTAAATGGGTCTTTAAGATAAAGAAAGACTCGTTGGGCAACATTGAGAGATACAAGGCCATATTAGTTGCTAAGGGATTCACTTAGAAAGAATGAATTGATTATACAAAGACTTTCTCTCCCATATCTAAGAAAGACTCCTTGCACATTATATTGGTATTAGTATCCCATTTTGACCTTGAGATGCAACAAATAGATGTTATTAATTATTTTACCCCAACCCCAAATATAACCCTAAACTCAAATCCCAAATCCTAAAAGCCAATACCCTAAAACTCTAAATCTCAAAACCTTAAACCCTAAATCCCAAATCCTAAAATCCAAAACCCTAACCCTAAATCCCAAATCCTAAAATTCAAAACCCTAAACTCTAAATCTCAAAACCCTAAATCCCAAATCAAAAATCACAAAACCCAAAACCCAAAATCCTAAACCCTAAACCCAAAACCAAAAACCCTAAACTCCAAATCCCAAATCCCAAAACCCAAAACCATAAAACCTAAATCCCAAAACCCCAAATCCTAAACCCAAAACTCCAAATCCCTAAATCCTAAACCCTAAATCCCAAATCCTAAAACCCTAAACCCTAAACCCCAAATCCCCAAACCCTAAACCCAAAACCATAAAACCTAAATCCCAAAACCCCAAATCCTAAAACCCAAAACTCTAAATCCCTAAATCCTAAACCCTAAATCCCAAATCCTAAAACCCTAAACCCAAAACTCCAAAACTCCAAAATCCAAAATCCTAAACCCCAAATCCCAAATCCTAAAACCCTAAACCCTAGATCCAAAATCCTAAAACCCTAAACCCTAGATCCCAAATCCTAAAACCCTAAACCCTATTTAGAAAAATAATAATTTTAACCTTAAACCTTAACCCATAAATATAACCATAAACCTTAAATCCCAAATCCCTAAACTCGAAATCCTTAAATCTCAAATCCTATATCTCAAAACCCTAAACCCTATTAAGAAAAATAATAATTTTAATAATATATTTTCTTTTTAGGTAATAATTATTTAGAAAAATAATAATTTCAATAATGTATTTTGTCTGACGAAAAATAATAATTAAATGATATTATTTAAACTTTACTTAATATAAAGATATTAGGTAATTTATAGTTTTTTATATTTTATTTCAGTGGTAAATTAAAAACTATAATATTGATTTTTTTTATTTAAATAATTAAACTAAACAACATTATTTTCTTCTAATTTATGTTATGTTATGTGAAACAAGTTATGCTTAGAAATTGTTGAGATTTATTTGATTAGTTATTGGTTTATTCTATATGATAACTACCTTGATACCGTTGACTTTATCAAAACATTAGTATAATTATAAATTTTCAAGGGCAGTTAATTTAATGATTTTGGATATATAATTTTTTAATAAAAAAATTTTACAAAAGCGTAATTTAGAAGTAAAAAAGTTTAATATGATAACATATTTTTTTCTATACATTATTATTTAAAATATTTAATAATTTTAATATTAAAATTATTTAAAAAATTTAAAATGTGTACTTTGCCCTAAATAAACAGAGTGTGAATAACAACTATAAAAATTATCAAATCCGTTAGAATTTGTAAATATACTAATAAAAATTTGTTAAAATATATTTATATCTATTTTTTTAAATTTATTTTATATGAACATAATTAAGTTTAAATATTAGAATTTATAAAAATATTAAAAATATTAATTAATATATATATATATTATAAATAAATAAAATTTAATTTGATTAGTTATTTTTTAATTTTAAAACAAATAACTAACATAAAATATAAAAATATTTTTAAAATTAATAATATAAAATAATATCTTATAAATATTAAACATTTTAAATAAGATAAAATTTAACGCTAAAAGAGTTCAAATGTTATGTTAAATTTTTAAATAATAAAAATATATAAGAATTAAAAATATTAATTTAATTTACTGTTAAATTCAATTGGTAGACAGATATATATAAAAAAAAATCCATGCGTACCAAATACCTCGAACTAAAGTGTCAGACAATTCCGGATTACCGAGGATATCACATTATTGAGTAAAAAGTGCGTCAGTGCTGCTAAACTTTGAAGGGTTGTTGGCAAAAAGCTGATTAGCTAGTCACTCATCTATCTGTCTCTATCTGGTTTCTTATCTGAGGGCTAAGGGATTTCATCACTTCTCTGTGTACTGATGTGATGTGTCACTTATAATTAATAACTAAGTTATGGTTTTTTAAAGTTTATTTTTTATTAATTAAATTATTTTTAATTTTTATCTCTTATTTATATTTATTTTTTAAAATTTTATTAACATAAAATAACATTTTAAATAATGAATAATAATGAATACTATTATACATAATCTTCGAGCTGTTGTTTTCCGTATACAAAACTCCAACCTTTGATGCCAGTAAGTTACCTCTCTCGCAAGATAAACTTCAGTATAAAGCTGTGCTCCTAATACTTACTCTCTCCAATCCAAATAATCCCTTTTTCTTAACATCGTGGGTGCTTTAAATTAAGCGCTTATAGAATTCTTTTTGTTAGTCTTGAAATGTCAGTCCCACATTACAACTAAGCAAGCAATATAAGGGATTTAAATTTTGGGTATGTTCGATTTGTTTATGTTAAAGGCTCTTCTACTACATTCTTCCATACCCTTATTTTTATTTTTTAATATTTTTCTTTCTAATATTGTGGCTATATTTCCTTTTTCTATTAATTGTAGTTGCACTTATTTGAGTGAATCTATGGGCTTGAACTTCTAAAGCAGGCCATTACAACTTTTGCTTTTAGAAAATTTTTTCCCAGGTATAGTTTTAGGTCCGATTGTAATATAAAACAGTAGCTTGTTTGATACTGTAATCTGGGTACTTACTATATTGCTCTTTTCTAGGTTGCAGTTCGATATTGTGGGATTCGATTCATTGGCAAGATATGAAAGGACCGCTGTTTGTGGCTATTGCTGCTTCAATTGGCAACTTTTTGCAAGGATGGGATAATGTTACACTTGCTGGTACTTTGTTCCTACATATCTATCTATTAAATTTTATTTTATTTATTTATTATTTTCTCTTCTCAAATTTGGAGTCTTTTAAGTTGGGTTATTTTTTATATAATAGGTAAAAATATAATAAATTTAATATATTAAAATAATTACATTGAAAATTTAACATGATTTATCCTTTAATTAGATTTTATAGGATAAATTTTGAAAAATATTTCTTCCACTAATAAATTTGATAGGTACAAAGTGAGAGACAATACAACAAATTGAAATAAACTCAAAATAATGATAAAAAAGTTTCCTAAACTCACTATTTTGTCACTTCCTTTTTAGAAAAATATCTCAAATATTTTTCTAAAATATTATTTCACACACTCTCACACACACAACACTATTTTCCTATGTATGGATCTTCTCAAACTCTAGTAACTTCCTCTCCATTACATCTCTAATCCAGTGATATTTCACATCAATATGTTTTGATCTCGAATGAAATGAGACATTCTTTACAAGGTTGATAACACTCTGACTATGACAAAATAACTGGTAACTCTATCTTGATGCAACCCAAGTTCTTTCAATAACTTTTTTATCCATAGCAACTCTTTACATGCTTCCGTTGCTATTATAAATTTTGCTTTTGTGGTGAATAGTGTAACATATTTTTATAACTTTGACTACCATGATATAATTCCTCTTGCAAATGTAATCAAGTAACCTGAAGTGAATTTTTTGGAATCTACATTGCCAGCCTTAAATGCATTTGTGTATCCAACTAACACAGGTTTATCGTTTTCAAAACATAAGCATATTTTGGAAGAATCTCGAAGATACCTAAAAATCCACTACATTGTAGCATAATATTCCTTTTCAATATTAGAAAGGAATCTACTCATAACTACAACTACATGAGCGTTATTTGGTTGTGTACAAACCATGACATACATTAGACTTCCAAATGCTGAAGTATATGGAACCTTTTCCATCTCTTCTTGCTCTTTTACTATAGAAGGGCTCTACTTAGAACTTAGCTTAAATTGATTATCTAAAGGACAACTAATCCCTTTAGCCTTATTCATATGAAATCTTTGAAGTACTTTTTCAATGTACTTCTCCGGTGACAACCATAATTTCTTAGTGCCTCTGTCTCTAATAATACTTATGCCAAGAATCTGCTTTGTTAGCCCCAATTCTTTCATGGCAAAAGATTTATTCAATTGCCTTTTCAAGTTGTTGATTTTGAAAATATTCTATCTAACAATCAACATATCATCCACATAAAGCAAAAGAATAATGAAATCATCAGAGAATTTTTGCACAAAAACACAATGGCCTAAAGTAGTCTTTTTGAAGCCTTGCTCCCCAATAATAGACTCAACCTTCTTATATCATTGTCTTGGTACTTTTTTTAAGCTGTAGAGGCTTTTTTCAATTTGCAAACATAATCCTCTTTTTCTTTTTTCTTAAAACCCTCTGGCTATTCCAAGTCACTATGTAGGAAGGTAGTTTTGACATCCATTTGTTCAACCTCCAGGTCAAGACTTGCTACTAATCCCAACACAGTATAGATGGATATCATTTTCACAATTGATGAGAAAATTTTGTCAAAGTCAACTCCTTTTCTTTGGTTGAATCACTTGACAACCAATCTGGCCTTGTATTGCAGACTAGAATTTTGTTCTTCATGCTTTACCATAAACACCCATTTATTTTTCAAAGTCCTCTTCCTTTTGGACAGCTTCATCAACTCAATAGTTTTTTTCTCATGCTAGGAGTTTATCTCATCTTGCATGACTTCAATCCATTTTTGTTTGGATTCGTCATCCATGGCTTCTTCATAACTCTTAGGTTCTCCTCCATTAGTGAAAGTTATATACTCATCTAGAGGATATATGGTAGAGGGTCGTCTTAGTCTATCACTTCTTCTTAGTGGAATAAGAGAAGCCGCATGTGTTGGTGCAGGATAATGAACATTATCATCTCCCTCATCTTTAGAACCAACTTCTATAGAAGCATCATCTTCATTAGGTGGATTAACCTGGTCTTCATCTCTAACTTGTCTTGGCACTTATGTTGGAGGAATTAATTCCAAAATTGATGAGTCACCATTAGAATTAGGAACATTCTTCTTCATTTTGACAACATCTTCAATGGTCTCATCTTCAATAAATACAGCATCACAGCTCCTGACAAGTCTCTTTGCAACCGGATCATAAAATCTATAGCCAAATTGATCTTGATCATAGCCAATAAAAATACACTATCTTGTCTTGGCACCAAGTTTGGATCTCTCATCTTTAGGGATATGAACAAGCCAAACATCTGCAAATGATCATAGGAAACATTATTTCCTAACCACACTTTATCCATAACATCCATCTTGAGAGGAGTACATGGTGAAACATTCAAAATATGTGCAACTGTGAGTATGACTTCACCCCAGAAATGTTTAGGCAACTTTGCATGTGAGAGTAGACATCTAACTTTCTCCATCAAATTTTGTTCATCCTCTCAACTAAGCCATTCAACTGCGGTGTCTCTCGAGGTGTCATCTAATGCCGAATATCATTCTTTTTGTAGTAAGCATGAAAAGTTCTTGTGTATTCTCCACTATTGTCTATCCGAATGCATTTCAGCTTTGTTCCAATCTATCTCTCAACTAAGGCATAAAATTCTTTGAAGACATCTAACACTTAATCTTTTGTCTTCAAAAGATATACCCATATCTTCCTTGAATTCTCATCAATGAAAGTCATATAGTATTGAGCACCACCAAGTGACTTTAGAATTTGTCCACACAAATCTAAATGAACCAGATCTAAAATATTATTCATTTTGGAAGGAAGGGAACTCTTGAAAGTAACTCTGTTTTGTTTTCCTACTAGACAATCAACACATATTTCCAAATGTATTTAATCCATTATGGGTAGTATTTTCTTCCTGGATAGACTTGTCATACTTTTTTACCCATGTGATCAAGTTTCCTATGCCATAATTCAGCTGCACTGTCTTTCTCTACGACATTCACTGTGTCGGTAGAGAGCTTAGCTTGCATTATATACAAATTTGTATACCTCTCATATCTAGCCACTACTAAGGAGTCTTTTGTAAGTTTTCATTTGTCATAAATGAAGGAGCTATAATATCCTTCATTTGCAAGTTTGCATACAGAGATAAAACTCAGATGCAAATTTGGAATATGCTTGACATCCTTTAGAAATAATCTGATTTCATTCTCTATTTCTAAATAAACATCTCCTTTGCCAACAATCTTTGACATGCCTTTATTTTCCATTCTAACAATACCAAACCTTCTAGGTGTGTGATGAGAAAAATTCTCTACGCGATGCAGCGTGAATTGTAGCACCACTATCAATCATCTAGTTGGTCTCGTGTGATGCAAGATTGACAAAATCTTCATCATAAATGATATTGAACTCGTTTATGGTATTTGTTTGCTCATCATTATTGTTGTTGTCTTTCTTCATTGCTTTGCTTTTGTTCATTTCCTATTCCTTCTTGAACACCCGATAAAATTTTTTGATGTGACCCTTCCTCTTACAGTGATGACATTTAGCATTGGCATATTTGTTTGATTTGCCTCTGCTCTTGTCTTTGGGTTTCTGTTCACTGTATTGTCGTTTTCCTCTGAACTTTGTGATAAGGGCTTGTGCTTTCGAATCTCTCTCCCTGTTATGTTTCTCATATGATAATAGGGATTCTACAACAACTTTAAACTCTATCTTGTCTTTTGCATAAGTTAGATTTGTTTTGAGATGATTATATGATGAGGGTGGTGATGCTAGCAATATAACAGTTTTCTCTTCATCGTTGAAACTTACATTGAATCTTGCTAAGTCAGAGTGCCAACTAAGTAGGCCTTAAATTTTAAAATGTAAAGACAATTGACAAAAGCTCCCTCTCAGTTGTGGCATAATTTATTTAGGCTTTATTAAGGGTCTTGCTTGCATAGTAGATAGCATGACATAATTTTCTTTGTCGCTACCCCCAAACTGCTCCATGATAAAATCACTTATATTGCACTTTAATTCAAGGAGATCTTTCCAATTTGATGTTATAATTAGCCGTGCTATTACTAGGTTCTTCTTTAGTGTCTTAACGGGATGTAGCCATTCTTTATTAAATTGAAATAATATGTGTTGTTCCTAAAGATTGCATAAATTATTTGAGATTTTGGAAAAGTCTTCTATGAATCTTATATGAGCACGGCATGGCCTAGATAGCTTCTATAGGATTTTACATTTGTTAGAATTGATAGCTTTTCTCTATGACTTCAATTTTTGCTCTATTTCACTTCCAACCCTTTCGATGACACTCTATGGCCTAGTATTATAATTTCCTTCACTATGAAGTGGAATTTCTCTAAATTGAGAACTTGGTTTGACTCTTGACATATCTAAAGCACATAAAGTAGATTTGTAAAACAAACATCAAGTCTTTGAGAAGTTAGACATCAAACATCTTTGAAATGTGGTTGGAGTATCGCATTGTCCAAATGGAATCCTCCTAAAAAAAGCCTCATAAGGATAAGTGAATGTAGTTTTCTCTTGGTCCTCAGTTGCTATGGATATTTGATTATATCCTCAGTTGCTGATGCACAAACTTTTTATTTAATAAATAGCTAACAATTGCATGAATTACTTATAATAAGCTATAAGTATGCTCCCAAGGTCAATCTTAAGAAAAACTACATGATTTTAAATAATTTTTTAAATTTCTTAAAAACAAAAAATGAAAATAAAACTTAAATATTCTATCACAATGAGTTGGTTTTGAAAATCCTAATCTAATAACAAAATAATTAAAAGTACCTAAATATAGATTCTATTCAAACAAACAAAGACATATCAATACTCAATGGAGAATTTATGAGAATATCTAACTAGTTAACCATGCTTTCTTACAATTAATTAGGTTAATAAAAATAAAAATTTAGATTATTAATTTTTCCCTTCACATATGAAAAAGTCTTTTGACGTAGATTAGTTTCTTTGTTAATCAAATCAATTAAAGTCTTTGTACATGGATCATTAACTGACAGATTAAATTATTCATTATTCTTAAGAAAATAGTAAATCATTTAAATCAATGCTTTTGATGGAATCGTTGATTTAAACTCTTATTCAAGGTATCAAATTAGATCTAGATAACATTTTTGAAACCTAATTCTCATATTTTAAATCTATTATGAAAATAAATTCTCAAAAAATTAACCAGTGATAAAATCTTGTAACAAATATTGAATAAAGAAATAATATTTATTTATTTTATAAAAATGTTCACCTAAATAAATCTACACAAATATGGTCACAAGACTAAATTCTCATAGTTAAAATTACCAAGACATACTCGTATTAAATTCCATGATCAATGAATTAAAAATAGTATTCAAATATTCAGAGAATAAAAAATATTAATTTGACTAAAAAAAATTAGAAATCAAATCTACAATACCAATTAAAGATGGATGATGTATCATGTTCCGTAATTGTAATCCTGATCCTTAAAGTGTTCTTGAATAATCGGATATCCTTTGTATTTTCCTTGAAGTAAAAAATTGTCTAAAGATCTACCTCTGATTTGTTATGAATTTAATGTATTGTGTTTACAAAATAAAAACCAAAACTAAGAAAATTGTAAAATGAAAACTCTATATATTTTTATATTTTTGATATATCTAAAGAAATATAACATTTATTTATAGGGAAAGGTGGGTACAGAGGGCTTTGAGCCAAATTAATGGAGGCATGTCGTGGCACAATACTTTTCACCACCGTGGCATGGGGTTCGTGCAGCTTTGCACAATTTAACCAAAGAGGGTCTCTCCATGGCATATAAAGCTCAATGTGCCCAGTAATCATCTCGAGTAGTGTGTGTCATGAAACACTATTTTATTCACCGTGACATGCTTCAGTTTTCTTGATTTGTGCCTTATACAACTTACAAAATAATTGGATGTTGATGTAAAGCTTACATTCCTTACTCTTTTAACTCATAGGGTGTAAAATAAGTGCATGAAGTATTGTTTTTAATGTGTTGACAAATTTATCTACTTTGAAGTTAAAAACACTTGAAATACAATAAAACATACTTGTGATTTTGAACAAATAGATTAGCATAAATATTAATATAAACATGCTATAATCAAATTTATTTATTACAAATAAGCATAATAAAATCACTAAATATGAGTGTTTTTCAAGCACTTATCAATACCCATCCCACAAGTAAAATAATGAATGTTCTGCTAGTCTATCCAACATTTGATTAATAAAAGAGAGTGGAAAACGATCTCTTTTAGTTCCCTTGTTCACCTTTCTATAATGTATACATAGTACTCTTCACCCTATAACCATACATATTGAATAGGTCTCCCCCATTCACTATTTGAAATATGGTATGCATTCCCAACTTCTAATCATTTCAACAGCTCTTCTTTTAACTACTTCCATCATGATAGGGTTTAATATTCTTTGTCCATCTCTAACCGGCTTCACCCTTACCTCTATGATGATCTTGTGGATGTATATCAAGGTGCTAATGCCTTAATATCTAAAATGGTCCACCCAATAGCTCCTTTACATTTCTTCAAAATATCCACTAAATTTCTCTCTTAACCATCATCTAATTTTGGAAAACTAATCACATGTATGGTCTCATCATCACCTAAAAATGCATGCTAAAGATGATATGGTAATGGTTTAAGCTCTAGTATTGGTGGCTCTTCAATTGATGGCACAAGCTTTGACTTCTCTTCTACACACTCAAGAATTGCATTAGAGCACAACATGTGAGGCATAGTCTCTAAAAACAAAACTCAACTAGATTTTTCATGCATATAGAAATCATTAATAAGTTCATCTAAGTTAATACAATCATTATCATCATAAAAGTCATCTATATACAAATTTCCATTAGATATAGAAGGGTAAGCATTAAGATGACTATCTACAACTCCACAATTAATTTCATTTACCCTTTATCCATTATTTCCTTTATACAAAGCTACTACATGCTTAGAACTTTCATATGAATTCACCCAAGCAAAATCTATAGCATCCTTACATGTTAAGTCACTAAACTTTACATCTATCATTTCATTACTATATCAACTTGAAATAATTCATCAACATCATTATTAGAAATTGAAAATTGTATGGTTTTAAAGACATTTAAAGTTACCATTTGCTCATTTACCTTCATAGTAAGCTTGTTTTTACAAGTCGATTAAGGCTTTACTGGTCGTGAGGAAAGGGCAACCTAGGATGATCGGAATATCTTTGTCCTTCTCCATGTTTAGCATAATACAATAGATGTGGAATATAATTTTGTCAATCTTTATAGGTACATATTTTATCACTCCTCTTGGCCTCTTCAATGATCGATCAAACCTCAAAAGTGTAACCGAAGTCAATTTTCTTCCCGATTTCCAAACTTCTTAAAGACTATCAAAGTCATAAGATTGATTCTTGATACTAAATCATATAGAGCCTTTTAAAAATGACTTTCCACAATAGAGCATGGTATATGAAAAGTACTGGGATCCTTTAACTTGGGTGGTAGCTTCTTATTAATATTTGCATTGCATCCCTCTATAAGGGAAATGTCTCACAATCCCTAAATTTTATTTTTGTGAAAATATATCCTTCATGAACTTTACACATGAAGGAATTTTTTCTAATGCATTTATTTTTTGCTTATATACCTTTTGAGGAAAAGGAAGAAGTGGGTGTAGGTATTACCTTCTTTTTCTTTTGATACTTTCCCTAATATGGCTTCATTGTTATGCCCTAACATTTTCTCCTTCTCTTTTCTTTTATATTAATAAATTTCTCTAGTCCACCTCCCACTACCAAAGCCATTCCTTGTCATAATTTATTTACAATGCTCTTTGTCTTCTCTTTTTGGAATTTACTTTGGTGTTATTAGGTAACATTACTTGGTGTCAAATTTGTAAGGTTTGGGATACCTGTCCCATTTAGAGTTCTAGAGTCCTCAAATTATCATTATGATTAAAATCCCTTACTATTGAGAGGTCCACCTTAGAGGACATATCATCCATCATTTGGTTGATCGTGTTCATATATTAGCCAATAGTGGTGACTGAGGTGGCCATAGTTTCCCTTATGCTTACTAATTTAGCCTTGATTATTTGACCGGTGGTTGTTGGTATTGTCATCTAAACCCATGTGGGTTGAATAAAGGTCTTGAATATTATCCATTTGATTGTTATTAGCCCAAGAGAAATTTAGATGATTTATTCATCATGGGTTGTAAGTATTAGAGTAGGGGTTCTCTTGTTTGTGAAGTTTCCCACATAATTGATTGACTCTGAATTGTGGGCATAAACTTCGTTACCATGGCCTCCATTTTAAAAGTTACATATAAGATAGTGTTCTAAATCATGTTAACTTCCACTAGATTAGCATTCTTAACCAATTAAACTAAGTGTGCTTGTTGGTTAGACATCAGTGTTGACATTTAAGTAGCAATGCAAAAAGTATATCGACTTCATTCACCCTTATTACTCTTTTATTAGGTAGTCTCTCAATAGGACAAACTTAGTTCTTTGCTACTGTATCTTCCAAAGTTTCAAATGCTTCTTCTTTATTCTTACCCATTAAATCCCCTGCAGTTGATGCATCAAAAATAGTATGTGTCTGTGATGAGTGCTCAAAAAGCACTAAAATAACCATGATTTTATGCACATTAATTGATTAAAAATATATATATTTATATGTTTTATCATATATTTATATAAATTTGTCTTTTTCGGAATCATGGTAGTTAGAGTGAAGCTCTATTTCAAAAGTTTTTATAAGAATTATTATCTGAAAATGTATTGACGACATGTTTTCGGTAGTGATTTTAAAACTTGAAAGTTAGTACTTGATGAACGAAAACCGGCATCGCCGATTCTCGCAAATACTTTGGTTTTAATATTTGTAAAACTCTCGCAAGTGCACGAATCATTTCGTAGAAAATGATAAGTATACTCCCAAGGTCGATCTAAGGAAGGAATGTATGTGGTTTTTAATTTATTATTCAAACTTTTAAAAACGAAATTAAATCCTAAACATCCTGTCACGATATTATGGGGTTTTGTGTTTTTAATCTAATAACAGAAAATTAAACATAGATTCAATAAACATTCATGCAAATTTTATCTTTTATAAATAGTAGAGTATTTATGGATATAATAACTAAGTTAATTATGCTTGCTCGTATTATCTAGGTTATTAAAGATATGAATTGATATTTATTGATTCTCCCTTTTTTGTATGAATACCACCTTTGGTGGTGTTAGATATTCTTTGTTAACTAAACAAATCAATTAACACCTATGGGTGGGGTTGATAACTAATTTGGTTAATTAAATTAATTCCTTTTTCTAAGAGATTGAAAATGAACCATTTAAATGCCACCTTTGGTGAGTTAAACGATTTAAACTTTATTCAAGGTGTCCAAATTAAACCTAAGAATTTAGTTATCAAAGTACTAACTTTCAAGTTTTAAAACTACTAACGAAAACATGTTGTCAATACATTTTTAGAGATAATAATTCTTATAAAAACTTTTTGAAATAGAGTTTCAATTTCTAACTAGGGCGTTGTACCAACAAATAAAAGAGCACTACCTATAAATCGAACCAGGATAACTAAACCTTAAAATCTAATTTTGATTTAAGTTTGTAATGAAAAATAATATATTTCTCTCTAACATTCTTAATATAAAATCTTGAATAAAAAATAAAATCAATTCATTTTAGAAATTTTCACCTATTTAATATTTATGAAGCATAACAACGTTATTATTATATCATGATTATAAACGACTATACAGTTAAATTTAATCAGGAACCAAATTAAATATAACATGTAAGAATAAAGCATAAAAATAACTTTAAAGAAAATAAAATCCTTCTGAGAACTTCGACGCTATTCCGTTGCTAGAAAACCTCCAAGCGGAATTTGGGGTTCCGTTTATTGAATCAAAAATCTAAATTATTACAAAAACATTACAAGTTCCTCTCAAAAAGAGAAGAACTCTAAACCTAAGAGAATTGAACTAAAAACTAAGAGAAAAACTAAGAAAAGCTTAGAAACTAAGAAAACTCAAAAACTAAGAAAACATAAGAAAAACTAAGAAAAAAACTAAAGAAAAATCTAAGAAAAGAGAGAAAAGAATGTATTTGGAGGTTTTGAAGGTGTGATTTGAAGTGAATGGAAGGGGGGGTATTTATAGGTAAGGATGGGGGGAAAAAATGAGGAAAAAAAGGTGAAAAAAAATATTAAAAAATTAAAAAACGATGTAATTAAATCTTGAGGTCATCAATGATGTCGAGAATGACGTCCAGAAATTTCTTCTACGTGAAAAAATGGGGTGAAACGCTTAATGGGCAAGCGCGGTATTGGCCTGGCTTCTGTACGCCGTCAAGTTATCATTGTCTGCTGACTTCGGCGGCGTGAAACGATGCCCGCGCTTCTGGCCGTGCGGATGAAGATGTCAACCTTGGCAGCGAGCGTCTTATGACGTGGGCCCAGTACGGTAATGGGTCATGGCTGTGTGACGCGATTCCGTCTTTGACATTTTTGACCTTTTCGACCCATTTTGTCCAATTTTCCATGTTTTTTGACCTTTTCCCACTTATTTATTAATATATTTGTGATGTATTGCTTCAAGTATTCTTCTTTGAGTCTTTAAGTTGCATTTTTAAGTCAAAATACCTGAAAAACAACAAAAATACCCGTGATTCGAAAAGACAAATTTATATAAATATATGATAAAACATATAAATATATATTTTTAATCAATTAATGCGTAAAATCATGGTTATTTTAGTGCTTTTTGAGCACTTCATCAAATTTTCGGATAACTAAATTCTTAGGTTTAATTTGGACACCTTGAATAAAGTTTAACTGTCCTAACCCAACCCAAAGGTGGCATTTAAATAGTTCATTTTCAATCTCTTAGAAAAAGGAATTAATTTAATTAACCAAATTAGTTATCAACCCTTGTAGGTGTTAATTGATTTGTTTAGTTAACAAAGAATATCAAACCACACCAAAGGCAATTCATCCAAAAAAGGGAGAATCAATAAATATCAATTCATATCTTTAATAACCTAAATAATACGAGCAAGCATAATTAACTTGGTTATTATATCCATAATTACCCCACTATTTATAAAAGATAAAATTTGCATGAATGTTTATTGAAGCTATGTTTAATTTTCTGTAAGTAGATTAAAAACACAAAAACCCCAAAATATCGTGACAGGATGTTTAGGATTTAATTTCGTTTTTAAAAGTTTGAATAATAAATTAAAAACCACATACATTCCTTCCTTAGATCGGCCTTCGGGAGTATACTTATCATTTTCTCTTGAAAATGATTAGGTACCTTGCGAGAGTTTTATAAATATAAAACCAAAGTATTGGTAGGATCGGTGATGCCGGTTTTCGTTCATCAAAGTATTTGGCGATCACGATTCTGCTCATCAGTCTGCCCCAACAAACCATTATAAAATCTTTGTACTTGATGCCAACTGAGTAGATCATGGTGTGGACATTGTTTTTGGTAATTCATTGAACGTTTCCCAAGCTTCATTAAGTGTTTCACTATCAATTTGAAAAAAAGAAGGCGATGTCATATCTCATCTTAGTTGTTTTCTAAAGTGGGAAATATTTAGCTAGGAACTTTTTTTGGTAAGACTTCCCAAATATTAATTGAGTTAGAAAGTAAAGAGTTGATCCACACCTTTTCATTTTTCTTTAAAGGAAAGGATAAAAACCATGTATTTACGATATGGGCATTTTGGTCATTGATGGGGGCACATCAAAATTTGTCTTTAGATTGAACCATTTGGATAGTGGTGGGCTTAATCTCAAAGTTTTTAGCTTGCACCCTAGCCTTCTAGTTTCTTAATGAATTCCTTATGCCATAGGCACAACTTTTTTCCTTAAAGAATGTCTTCCAAGTCAACTAATGGTGCAAGAGATGGGTTGCGATTTGGTAACTCTTCTTGTAATTGGTTTTTGAATTCGATGCTTCTCCTTTCTCAACTTTTGTGCAGTTATTTCAATTTTAGGGTCGTAGGGAGTAAGTTCCTCGAGAATCGACTTGGGCATAAACAAAAGCACTAAAAAGATTAAAATATGTAAACTAGTATTACTATAGTTGCTACTAATATCTACTAACAAAATAGTTGCCATTTTTTATAGTAGTGCCAAAACCTTAATATGTGATTTACATGTATATGGGTCATGCAAGTAATATAATGCTAAAGCATGAGTATCAATCATTGAAGAGTGGGATATTTTGTTGTACAATACTGATAATAAGTAATTGTAATATTATTTAGGTTAACGATATAGGAAAATTGACTAGTAACTAGTATTACTATTAAAATAAACTAATTCGAATGTACAATTTAAAAAATGAGAAAAAATTAGGATTTTAGAATCCCCTAAGATCTTCACATACAATTCAAAACAATCTCTAAATGATCTTTGTAAATATGATACCTATTGATAACTCTATGAAAATTGAGTAATTAATGTCGTGTAAGCTTGATATTTGTTTTATTTTAGTCAATAAAATGTGAAATATTTTTTTGAAAATATTAATCTTGATTTATTTAGTTTATAGGAAGAAAATATAATTTTTCTTGAATTTTTGGTGATTTTTGGGATTTTTTTAATGCATATGGATGTACGAAGCATGATATAGTAATGTATCTAGAAATTTTGATTGATCCCAAAAGGGGCTCGATCTAGGTATCTCAGTTGATTGATCTTCGACCTAGCATCGATCAAGGGATCTTGGGTGGAATGATGACATAATTAGATCGATCGACAAGGGGATTTCCACATAAGCTTCATTTTTACATCTAGTTGTTAATTTTAGCCATCATAATAGATTTTAATTAATGTTCCACATTTATTCTAGGATTGTACATGAAAAATAGCCTATTTAGCTTTTATAACAGCCCCATTCAACTCATTCAAAAATTTCTACATCTAAAAAATATTATTAGATAAAGATTCAACAAGTTTAGTGAGAGAAAGTAAGAGAATGATAAAAGATTGAAGGTTTTAGAGTTAGATTCGTGAAGAGTTGGTTATATATCTATTCTACCTTGTACACGAGAATTCCCATACCAAAATGACAAAAAATATATTATGATTTTCTCTTTAATTATTATTAAGGGTAAGTATCATTAACCTACCTTGAATTTCATCCAAATATCATAGGCCTTCCTCGTTTTTCATTTTGGTTGAATCACGTACCTATTGCATTGAAACATGTTCAATAGCCACCCTTTGTGTCATAATTGGCTTACAAATATCATAAAAGATGTAATAAAGTTAATGAAATAATATTAATAATTTTAGTAGTTGTATTACCTTACCATTTTGATATTTAATTTAATATGATTTGGATTGGTTAAATTTATTGTTAGGATCCTCTTGAACTCAATTTCTTTATATAATGAATTAGTTTATTTTATATTCTTTTGTCTATTTTATATTTTAATTAATATATTTTTACTACTTTCTATATAATGAGATAATTAGGTGATATTCTTGAGAAATCCATTTGATTGTTAGTCATGATTAAGTAAACACATAGTTTCTAAAAAGATATGCATGATTCATATGTATGTGATTTATAAATTGAGCTTAATGAGTAGTGTATAAATTAATTGACATGAGATTGTGATTAGTTTACCCATTATATGGTATGTAGTGTACTTGAGAGAAAAATATATGCTATGTAAGGGGTTTGATCAAGAATTATATCAATAATTACATGGGATGGTAAATTGATTGGGGAATTAAAGGAAATTAGATTCTTAGGAATCTTTTATACCAAAGTTGTTAGTGTGAATATGTTGGACCATATTAGTATAGATATTATATTTTTGTTATTTTTAGTTTAGTTTATCTATTAATTTTTATTAGCTTAAATAGTATTAATGTAACCAGAGTTTGGTACTCAAACACTTAATATTAATCCAATTCTCGTGGGTTCAAAATCTTCTATTTATAAATTACTTATCATTTATACATGGCCATGCATACTTGTGTGTATTCAAGCATATTAAGTTTTAGGCGCCATTGTCAAAGATTGGCATGATTTTGTGATTGATATCTTTACGGGGTGTTCCGAATACTAATTTGGGCATAAAATAAATATAAAACAATTACAAATATAAAAAGATAAATTTTATTTATTTATTTTTATTAGTTGTGTTTCTAGATTATTTATCCATTTAATTTATTAATTGATCTTTTTGTTACTAACTTATTTTTCTATGTATTTAATATTTTTATTTAATTATTTATATATATTTCTTGTATTATTTATATTTCCCTTTTAGTTTTGTTTTCGTAGAGTGGTGATAGACATTTTTGAGTATCAAAAGCTTAGAGTACAAAGATGACATTTGAGGAAGCAACTAATCTCATAGCTCACATTGAACGAACTAGCACTATTAAGGATCTTTCTATACAAGAACACTCTCATCTTTTCAAATTGAGATCTTATATAGCTATTCAAACCATACAAAGTAAATTGCATGCACACTAATGGAACAGAGGGAGGAACACCTGCAACAACTTTTACATCAATTTAAAGTTATCACTCTTATTATCAAAATTTGGATTAGGGGAGTCAATCTTACAACTTGTAGAGCTAAAATCATGAGGGAAATACCTTATACATGGCCAACATATGCAACAAATTTCTACCTTCATTTACAACCACCACTATAAGAGAGAGATCACCAAAGTGTTTTGTTTAGCATCATTAGTCTAACTCTACCATAAAGTTTTATCCATCATCATCAAAGATCTCAAAGTGTGTGATGTCAAAATCCTTAGCTAACAATCCATTATTTACATCCTTACACCTTGGTAATAATCTCCTTTGAAACGTACTAAAAACATTCTCCTTAACACCTATCTCTTTGTTATCCTAGAGATTTTCCTTAGTAGGGAAAATTCCTTAAGGTATTTTTCATACCAAGGTTCCTACTTAATATCTTCTTTCAAAGGTATGTGTATTTGAACCTTAAAGAAGGTATTTAAAATTTTCTTTTTATGGTTTTTCTTTGTTGAATCATCCAACCTTTTGAAAAAAGATAAAGTAGGGTCATCAATGAAAATGGACGGTTCATATACTAACTTTGGTGCCACATTGTGTCCTTTGGTGTGATGGTCTTTTCCTCCTCAATAGTCCTTTCTTCAAGTATATCATCTGTAATTATTCTTTGGGGCTTTTATAGATGCCTATTACTCTATAAAGTAGTGGAATTAGTGGTCTCCATAGGATATGGAACTATTTGAGAGTGGAGATCAACACTGCCAGTGCTTTTAGTCTTTTCATAGTTGTGACCAATTGGCCAAACTCATCCTCTAGATTTTTAATAACAAAATTTGTTTCCATGAGAGCAGTATTGGTTTTCTATTGAAGTTTAATATTTTTAGTAGCCATGGTAATTATCAAATCCTCTATAGACTTACTTTGAGTGGCTGAAATGGGTTGTGGCCTTGGGAATGTAAAGCTATGTGTGTTAAACTCCTTTTACTAGATTCTTCATTAAAATCTAGTTAACCTGTATATTAAGATTTCTACTTTTCGGTTTTATTCAACAGAGCTAGAAAGGAGATATTGGTGCCGACATAGGGTTATTTATTTATATTTTCAATCATTCTCTATTCTTCCGTAAAAATAAGAGAAGAGAAAAAGGAAGGAGATGTTGTTTAGGTTTTCAGAAACAACAAAACATTTGATAAATCTGTGTTGCAACTTTCAACGAAGTTAACTTTTGACTCGGGTATCGAAATGAATATTATAATATATCAAATCGAAGCTCATATCATATTACACTATTTGAGTTGGTCTCGAGGAGAAAATTCATTTTTGTACCCAAATTCCATCATTTACATCACTTATCGAGTGTTTAAAAGTTTTTGACGCTACATTTCCATGTTTCTTACTCCAATTTTATTCAATAGAGCTATAAAGGAGATATTGGTGCCAAACTAGGGTTATTTATTTATATTTTCAATTAGTCTCTATTCTTCCATAAAAATAAGAGAAGAGAAAACAGAAGTAGATGTTGTTCATATTTTCAAAAACAACAAAACGTTTGATAAATATGTGTTGCAACTTTCAACGGAGTCAACTTTTGACTCGGGTATCGAAACGACTATTATAATATATCAAATCGAAGTTTGTATTAAATTACACTATATGAGTTGGTCTCGCCGAGAAAATTCATTTCTGTACCCAAATTCCATCATTTATATCACTTACCAAGGGATTAAATTTTTTGACGTAGCATTTTCATGTTACTTACTTCCGATTATAATCAATATAGCTATAAAGGAGATAATGGTGTCGACCTATGGTTATTTATTTACATTTTCAATCAATCTTTATTCTTCCATAAAAATAAGAGAAGAGAAAACGGAAGGTGATGTTGTTCACATTTTCAAAAACAACAAAACATTTGATAAATATGTGTTGCAACTTTCAATGGAGTTACT
This sequence comes from Hippophae rhamnoides, assembly GCA_033030585.1. NCBI lineage: Eukaryota > Viridiplantae > Streptophyta > Magnoliopsida > Rosales > Elaeagnaceae > Hippophae > Hippophae rhamnoides. The sequence goes on along the minus strand of CM065430.1, from coordinate 45,894,201 downwards.
TTTGACATGGGTATCAAAACGACTATTATAAAATATCAAATCAAAGCTCGTATCAAATTATAATATATTAGTTGGTCTCGCCGAGAAAATTCATTTTTGTACCCAAATTTGATCATTTACCTCACTAATCGAGGGTTTAAAATTTTTTGACGCATAATTTTCATTTTACTTAATTCCAATTTTATTCAAGAGAGTTACAAAGTCAATATTTGTGCCGACCTAGGATTATTTATTTATATTTTCAATCATTCTCTATTCTTCAATAAATATAGGAGAAGAGAAAAAGAAAGGGAACTTGTTCACATTTCCAAAAACAACAAAATCTTTGATTACTATGTGTTGCAACTTTTAATGGAGTTACTTTTAACACGGGTATCAAAACGACTATTATAATATATCAAATCGAAGCTCATATGAAATTACTCTGTATGAGTTGGTCTCAATGAGAAAATTCATTTATGTACCAAAATTCCATCATTTACATCATTTACCGTGGGATTTAATTTTTTGTTGCAGCATTTTCATGTTACTTACTTCCGATTTTATTCAATAGAGCAATAAATGAGATATTGGTGGTGACCTAGGGTTATTTATTTATATTTTCAATCAGTCTATATTCTTCCATAAAAATAAGAGAAGAGAAAAAGGAATGGGATGTTGTCCACATTTTCAAAAACAACAAAATATTTGATAAATATGTGTTGCAACTTTCAACGGAGTTAACTTTTGACACGAGTATCAAAACGAGTATTATAATATATCAAATCGAAGCATGTATCAAATTACACTATATGAGTTGGCCTCGATGAGAAATTCATTTATGTACCCAAATTCCATCATTTACATCACTTATGGAGGGATTAAAGTTTTTGACGCAGCATTTTCATGTTACTTAGATCCAATTTTAATCAATAGAGCTATAAAGGAGATATTGATGCCTACATATTGTTATTTTTTTATATTTTCAATCAGTCTCTATTATTCCATAAAAATAAGAGAAGATAAAAAGGAAGGGGACGTTGTTCACATTTTCAAAAACAACAAAACATTTGATAAATATGTGTTGCAATTTTCAACGGAGTCAACTTATGACTCGGGTATCGAAATGACTATTAGAATATATCAAATCAAAGTTCATATCAAATTACACTATATGAGTTGGTCTAGCCAAGAAATTCATTTATGTACCCAAATTCCATCATTTACATCACTTACTGAGGGATTAAAGTTTTTCACGCAGCATTTTAATATTACTTACTTCCGATTTTATTTAATAGAGCTATAAAGGAGATATTGGGGCCGACATAGGGTTATTTATTTATATTTTCAATCAGTCTCTTTTCTTCCATAAAAATAAGAGAAGAGAAAAAGGAAGGGGATGTTGTTCACATTTTCAGAAACAACAAAACATTTGATAAATATGTGTTTCAATTTTCAACGAAGTAAACTTTTGACATGGTATCGAAACGACTATTATAATATATAAAATTGAAACTCGTATAAAATTGCATTGTATGAGCTGGTCTCGCCAAGAAAATTCATTTCTGTACAGAAATTCCATCATTTACATCACTTATCGAGGGATTAATGTTTTTGACGCAGCATTTTCATGTTACTTACTTTCCGATTTTATTTAATAGAGCTATAAAGGAGATATTGGTGCCAACCTAGGGTTATATATTTATATTTTCAATCAGTTTCTATTTTTCAAAAAATGTATGAGAAGAGAAAAAGAAAGGGAACGTGGTTCACATTTTCAAAACAACAAAACATTTGATAAATATGTGTTGCAACTTTCAACGGAGATAACTTTTGACTCGGGTATCGAAATGACTATTATAATATATCAAATCGAAGCTCGCATCAAATTACAAATTATGAATTTGTCTCAATGAGAAAAATCATTTCTCTACCCAAATTCCATCGTTTACATCACTTAATGAGGGTTTAAAGATTTTGATGCACCATTTTAATTTTACTTACTTCGGGTGTTATTCAATAGTGTTATAACGGACATTGGTGCCGACCAAGGGATATTTATTTATATTTTCAATTAGTCTCTATTCTTCCATAAAAATAAGAGAAGAGAAAAAGGAAGGGGATATTGTTCACATTTTCAAAAACAACAAAATATTTGATAAATATGTGTTGCAACTTTCAACGGAGTTAACTTTTGACTCGGGTATCGAAAAAATTATTATAATATATCAAATCGAAGCCCGTATCAAAATACACAATATGATTTGGGTTCATTGGGAAAAATAATTTCTGTACCCAAATTCCATCGTTTACATCACTTATTGAGGGTTTAAAGTTTTTGACGCGACATTTTCATTTTACTTACACTCGGTGTCATTCAATAGAGCTATAGAAGAGATTGGTGAGGACCTTGGATTATTTATTTATATTTTCAATCAGTCTCTATTCTTCCATAAAAATAAGAGAAGATAAAAAGGAAGGGGATGTTGTTCACATTTTCAAAAACAACAAAACATTTGATAAATATATGTTGTAACTTTCAATGGAGTTAACTTTTGACTCGGGTATCGAAATGAATATTATAAAATATCAAATCAAAGCTCGTATCAAATTAAACTATATGATTTGGTCATGCCAAGAATATTCATTTATGTACCCAAATTCCATCATTTACATCACTTATTGAGGGTTTTAAGGTTTTGATGCACCGTTTTCTTTTTACTTACTTCCAGTGTTATTCAAAAGAGCTATAAAGGAGATGTTGTTTCCGACCTAGGGTTATTTATTTATATTTTCAATCAGTCTCTATTCTTTACTAAAAATAATAGAAGAGAAAAAGGAAGGGGATGTTGTTCACATTTTCAAAAACAACAAAACATTTGATAAATATGTGTTGCAACTTTCAACGGAGTTAACTTTTGACTCGGGTATCGAAATGACTATTATAATATATAAAATCGAAGTTCGTATCAAATTACACATTATGATTTTGGCCCATTGGGAAAAATCATTTTTGTACCCAAATGCCATCGTTTACACTACTTATTCATGGTTTAAAGTTTTTGAAGCACAATTTTCATTTTACTTACTTTCGGTGTTATTAAATAGAGCTATAAAAGAGATTGGTGAGGACCTAGGATTATTTATTTATATTTTCAATTAATCTCTATTCTTCCATAAATATAAGAGAAGATAAAAAGGAAGGGGATGTTGTTCACATTTTCAAAAACAACAAAACATTTGAATATTATGTTTTGCAACTTTCAATGGAGGTAAGTTTTGACTCGGGTATCAAAACGACTATTATAATATATCAAATCGAAGCTCGTATCAAATTAAACTATATGAGTTGGTCATGCCAAGAATATTCATTTATGTACCCAAATTCCATCATTTACATCACTTATTGAGGGTTTTAAGGTTTTGATGCACCGTTTTCTTTTTACTTACTTCCAGTGTTATTCAAAAGAGCTATAAAGGAGATGTTGTTTCCGACCTAGGGTTATTTATTTATATTTTCAATCAGTCTCTATTCTTCACTAAAAATAATAGAAGAGAAAAAGGAAGGGGATGTTGTTAACATTTTCAAAAACAACAAAACATTTGATAAATATGTGTTGCAACTTTCAACGGAGTTAACTTTTGACTCGGTTATCGAAATGACTATTATAATATATAAAATCGAAGTTCGTATCAAATTACACATTATGATTTTGGCCCATTGGGAAAAATCATTTTTGTACCCAAATGCCATCGTTTACACTACTTATTCATGGTTTAAAGTTTTTGAAGCACCATTTTCATTTTACTTACTTTCGGTGTTATTAAATAGAGCTATAAAAGAGATTGGTGAGGACCTAGGATTATTTATTTATATTTTCAATTAATCTCTATTCTTCCATAAATATAAGAGAAGATAAAAAGGAAGGGGATGTTGTTCACATTTTCAAAAACAACAAAACATTTGAATATTATGTTTTGCAACTTTCAATGGAGGTAAGTTTTGACTCGGGTATCAAAACGACTATTATAATATATCAAATCGAAGCTCGTATCAAATTAGACATTGTGATTTTGGCCCATTGGGAAAAATCATTTTTATACCCAAATTCCATCGTTTACATCACTTATTGAGGGTTTAAAGTTTTTGACGCACCATTTTCATTTTCCTTACTTCCGGTGTTATTAAAAAGAGCTATAAAGGAGAATGGTGCCAACATAGGGTTATTTATTTATATTTTCCATTATTCTCTATTCTTCCATAAAAATAAGAGAAGAGAAAAAGGAAGGAGATGTTGTTCAAATTTTCAAAAATAACAAAATATTTGATAAATATGTGTTGCAACTTTCAACGGATTTAACTTTTGGCTCGGGTATCGAAACCACTATCATAATATTTCAAATCGAAACCCGTATCAAAATACACTATATGATTTGGGTTCGTTGGGAAAAATCATTTATGTACCCAAATTCCATCGTTTACATTACTTATTCATGGTTTAAAGTTTTTGAGGCACCATTTTCATTTAACATACTTTCGGTGTTATTCAATAGAGCTATAAAAGAGATTATTGAGGACCTAGGATTATTTATTTATATTTTCAATTAGTCTCTATTCTTCCATAATTATAAGAGAACATAAAAAGGAAGGGGATGTTGATCACATTTCCAAAAACAACAAAACATTTGAATATTATGTTTTGCAACTTTCAACGGAGGTAAGTTTTGACTCGGGTATCGAAACAACTATTATAATATAACAAATCAAAGCTCGTATCATATTACAATATATGAGTTGGTCTCGCCAAGGAAATTCTTTTCTGTACCCAAATTCCATCCTTTACATCACTTACCGAGGGTTTAAAAGTTTTTAACGCTGCATTTCCATATTTCTTACTCCGATTTTATTCAATAGAGCTATAAAGGAGATTTTGGTGCCGAAATAGGGTTATTTATTTATATTTTCAATTAGTCTATATTCTTCCTTAAAAATAAGAGAAGGGAAAAAGGAAGGGGTTGTTGTTCATATTTTCAAAAACAACAAAACATTTGATAAGTATGTGTTGCACCATTCAACGGAGTTAACTTTTGACTCGGTTATCGAAATGACTATTATAATATATCAAATCGAATCATGTATCAAATTACATTATATGACTTGTTCTTGCCTAGAAAATTCATTTCTGTACACAAATTCCATCTTTAACATCACTTACCGAGGGTTTAATGTTTTTCATGCACCATTTTCATTTTACTTACTTCCGTATTTATTCAATAAAGCTATATAAAAGATATTGGTGGTGACCTAGGGTTATTTATTTATATTTTCAATCAGTCACTATTCTTCCATAAATATAAGAGAAAAGAAAAAGGAAAGCGATGTTGTTCACATTTTCAAAAACAACAAAATATTTGATAAATATGTGTTGTAACTTTGAACGGAGTTAAGTTTTGACACGGTTATACAAATGGATATTATAATATATCAAATCAAAGCTCGGTTCAAATTAGACTATATGATTTGGCCTCGGTGAGAAAATTCATTTATGTACCCAAATTCCATTATTTACATCACTTACCGAGATATTAAAGTTTTTGACGCATCATTTTAATGTTACTTACATCCAATTTTAATCAATACAGCTATAAAGGAGATATTGTTGCCTACCTATTGTTATTTTTTTTATATTTTCAATCAGTCTCTATTCTTTCATAAAAATAAGAGAATTGAAAAAGGAAGCGGATGTTGTTCACATTTTCAAAAACAACAAAAATTTGATAAATATGTGTTGCAATTTTCAACGAAATCAAATTTTGAATCGGGTATCGAAATGACTATTATAATATATGAAATCGAAGTTTGTATCAAATTACACTATATGAGTTGGTCTTGAAGAGAAATTCATTTTTGTACCCAAATTCCATCATTTACATCACTTACCGAGGGATTAAAGTTTTTGACGCATCATTTTCATGTTACTTACTTCCGATTTTATTCAATAGAGCTATAAATGAGATATTTGTGGCACTCAGGGTTATTTATTTATATTTTCAATCAGTCTCTATTCTTCCATAAAAATTAGGGAAGAGAAAAAGGAATGAGATGTTGTTCATATTTTCAAAAGCAACAAAACATAATATAAATATGTGTTGCAACTTTCAACGGAGTTAAGTTTTGACTCGGGTATCGAAACCACTATTATAATATAACAAATATAATTTCGTATCATATTACACTATATGAGTTGGTCTGGCCGAGGAAATTCAGTTATGTACCCAAATTCTATCATTTACATCACTTACCGAGGGTTTAAAAGTTTTTGACGCTGCATTTCCATGTTTCTTACTCCGATTTTATTCAATAGAGCTATAAAGATGATATTGGTGCTGACTTAGGGTTATTTATTTATATTGTCAATTAGTCCCTATTCTTCCATAAAAATAAGAGAAGAGAAAAAGGAAGGGATTGTTGTTCACATTTTCAAAAACAACAAAACATTTGATAAATATGTGTTGCAACTTTCAACGGAGTTAAGTTTTGACTCGGGTATCGAAACGACTATTATAATATAACAAATAGAATCTCGTATCATATTACATTATATGAGTTGGGCTCGCCGAGGAAATTCATTTATGTACCCAAATTCTATTATTTACATCACTTACCGAGGGTCTAAAGTTTTTCACGCACCATTTTCATTTTACTTACTTCCGATTTTATTCAATTAAGTTATAGAAAAGATATTGGTGGCGACCTAGGGTTATTTATTTATATTTTCAATCAGTCTCTATTCTTCCATAAAAATAAGAGAAGAGAAAAAGAAAAGCGATGTTGTTCACATTTTCAAAAACAACAAAATATTTGATAAATATGTGTTGCAACTTGCAATGGAGTTAACTTTTGACATGGTATCGAAACGACTATTATAATATATAAAATTGAAACTCGTATAAAATTGCATTGTATGAGCTAGTCTCGCCAAGAAAATTCATTTCTGTACAGAAATTCCATCATTTACATCACTTACCGAGGGATTAATGTTTTTGACGCAGCATTTTCACGTTACTTACTTTCCGATTTTATTTAATAGAGCTATAAAGGAGATATTGGTGCCAACCTAGGGTTATATATTTATATTTTCAATCAGTTTCTATTCTTCAAAAAATATATGAGAAGAGAAAAAGAAAGGGAACGTGGTTCACATTTTCAAAATAACAAAACATTTGATAAATATGTGTTGCAACTTTCAACGGAGATAACTTTTGACTCGGGTATCGAAATGACTATTATAATATATCAAATCGAAGCTCGCATCAAATTACAAATTATGAATTTGTCTCAATGAGAAAAATCATTTCTCTACCCAAATTTCATCGTTTACATCACTTAATGAGGGTTTAAAGATTTTGATGCACCATTTTAATTTTACTTACTTCGGGTGTTATTCAATAGTGCTATAACGGATATTGGTGCCGACCTAGGGATATTTATTTATATTTTCGATTAGTCTCTATTATTTCGTAAAAATAAGAGAAGAGAAAAAGGAAGGGGATATTGTTCACATTTAAAAAAAACAAAATATTTGATAAATATGTGTTGCAACTTTCAACGGAGTTAACTTTTGACTCGGGTATTGAAAAAATTATTATAATTTATCAAATCGAAGCCCGTATAAAAATACACAATACGATTTGGGTTCATTGGGAAAAATCATTTCTGTAACCAAATTCCATCGTTTACATCACTTATTAAGGGTTTAAATTTTTGACGCGACATTTTCATTTTACTTACATTTTCATTTTACTTACATTCGGTCTCATTCAATAGAGCTATAGAAGAGAATGGTGAGGACCTAGGATTATTTATTTATATTTTCAATCAGTCTCTATTCTTCCATAAAAATAAGAGAAGATAAAAAGGAAGGGGATGTTCACATTTTGAAAAACAACAAAACATTTGATAAATATATGTTGTTACTTTCAACGGAGTTAACTTTTGACTCTGGTATCGAAATGACTATTATAATATATAAAATCGAAGTTCGTATCAAATTACACATTATGATTTTGGCCCATTGGGAAAAATCATTTTTATACCCAAATTCCATTGTTTACACTATTTATTCATGGTTTAAAGTTTTTGAAGCACCATTTTCATTTTACTTACTTTCGGTGTTATTAAATAGAGCTATAAAAGAGATTGGTGAGGACCTAGGATTATTTATTTATATTTTCAATTAATCTCTATTCTTCCATAAAAATAAGAGAAGATAAAAAGGAAGGTGATGTTGTTCACATTTTCAAAAACAACAAAACATATGAATATTATGTTTTGCAACTTTCAACGGAGGTAAGTTTTGACTCAGGTATCAAAACGACTATTATAATATATCAAATCGAAGCTCGTATCAAATTAGACATTATGATTTTGGCCCATTGGGAAAAATCATTTTTATACCGAAATTCCATCGTTTATATCACTTATTGAGGGTTTAAAGATTTTGACGCACCATTTTAATTTTACTTACTTCGGGTGTTATTCAATAGTGCTATAACAGATATTGGTGCCGACCTAGGGATATTTATTTATATTTTCAATTAGTCTCTATTATTTCGTAAAAATAAGAGAAGAGAAAAAGGAAGGGTATATTGTTCACATTTTTAAAAAAACAAAATATTTGATAAATATGTATTGCAACTTTCAACGGAGTTAACTTTTGACTCGGGTATCGAAAAAATTATTATAATATATCAAATCGAAGCCCGTATCAAAATACATAATATGATTTGGGTTAGTTGGTAAAAATCATTTCTGTACCCAAATTCCATCGTTTACATCACTTATTGAGGGTTTAAAGTTTTTGACGCAACATTTTCATTTTACTTACATTCGGTGTCATTCAATAGAGCTATAGAAGAGATTGGTGAGGACCTAGGATTATTTATTTATATTTTCAATCAGTCTCTATTCTTCCATAAAAATAAGGGAAGATAAAAAGGAAGGGGACGTTGTTCACATTTTCAAAAACAACCAAACATTTGATAAATATATGTTGTAACTTTCAACGGAGTTAACTTTTGACTCGGGTATTGAAACAAATATTATAAAATATCAAATTGAAGCTCGTATCAAATTAAACTATATGAGTTGGTCATGCCAAGAATATTCATTTATGTACCCAAATTCCATCATTTACATCACTTATTGAGGGTTTTAAGGTTTTGATGCACCATTTTCTTTTTACTTACTTCCAGTGTTATTCAAAAGAGCTATAAAGGAGATGTTGTTTCCGACCTAGGGTTATTTATTTATATTTTCAATCAGTCTCTATTCTTCCATAAAAATAAGAGAAGAGAAAAAGGAAGGGGATGTTGTTGACATTTTCAAAAACAACAAAACATTTGATAAATATTTGTTGCAATTTCAACGGAGTTAATTTTTGACTCGGGTATCGAAATGACTATTATAATATATCAAATCGAAACTCGTATCAAATTAAACTATATGACTTGGTCTCGCCGAGAAAATTCATTTTTGTACCCAAATTCCATCATTTACATCACTTACCAAGGGATTAAAGTTTTTGACGATGCATTTGCATCTTTCTTACTCCGTTTTTTTTCAATAGAGCTATAAAGGAGATATTGGTGCCGACCTAGGGTTATTTATTTATATTTTCAATTAGTCTCTATTCTTCCATAAAAGAAGAGAAAAAGGAAGGGGTTATTTTTCACATTTTCCAAAACAAAAAAACATTTGATAAATATGTGTTGCAACTTTCAACGGAGTTAACTTTTGACTCTGGTATCGAAACGACTATTATAATATATCAAATCGAATCACGTATCAAATTACACTAAATGAGTTGGTCTAGGCTAGAAAATTCATTTCTGTACCCAAATTCCATCATTTACATCACTTACCGAGGGTTTAAAGTTTTTGACGCACCATTTTCATTTTATTTACTTCCGATTTTATTCAATAGACCTATAAAAAAGATATTGGTGGCAACCTAGGGTTATTTATTTATATTTTCAATCAGTCTCTATTCTTCCATAAAAATAAGAGAAGAGAAAAAAGAAAAGCGATGTTGTTCACATTTTCAAAAACAACAAAATATTTGATAAATATGTGTTGCAACTTGCAATGGAGTTAACTTTTGACATGGTATCGAAATGACTATTATAATATATAAAATTGAAACTCGTATAAAATTGCATTGTATGAGCTGGTCTCGCCAAGAAAATTCATTTCTGTACAGAAATTCCATCATTTACATCACTTACCTAGGGATTAATGTTTTTGACGCAGCATTTTCATGTTACTTACTTTCCGATTTTATTTAATTGAGCTATAAAGGAGATATTGGTGCCAACCTAGGGTTATATATTTATATTTTCAATCAGTTTCTATTCTTCAAAAAATTTATGAGAAGAGAAAAAGAAAGGGAACGTGGTTCACATTTTCAAAACAACAAAACATTTGATAAATATGTGTTGCAACTTTCAACGGAGATAACTTTTGACTCGGGTATCGAAATGACTATTATAATATATCAAATCGAAGCTCGCATCAAATTACAAATTATGAATTTGTCTCAATGAGAAAAATCATTTCTCTACCAAAATTCCATCGTTTACATCACTTAATGAGGGTTTAAAGATTTTGATGCACCATTTTAATTTTACTTACTTCGGGTGTTATTCAATAGTGTTATAACGGACATTGGTGCCGACCAAGGGATATTTATTTATATTTTCAATTAGTCTATATTCTTCCATAAAAATAAGAGAAGAGAAAAAGGAAGGGGATATTGTTCACATTTTCAAAAACAACAAAATATTTGATAAATATGTGTTGCAACTTTCAACGGAGTGAACTTTTGACTCGGGTATCGAAAAAATTATTATAATATATCAAATCGAAGCCCGTATCAAAATACACAATATGATTTGGGTTCATTGGGAAAAATAATTTCTGTACCCAAATTCCATCGTTTACATCACTTATTGAGGGTTTAAAGTTTTTGACGCGACATTTTCATTTTACTTACACTCGGTGTCATTCGATAGAGCTATAGAAGAGATTGGTGAGGACCTTGGATTATTTATTTATATTTTCAATCAGTCTCTATTCTTCCATAAAAATAAGAGAAGATAAAAAGGAAGGGGACGTTGTTCACATTTTCAAAAACAACAAAACATTTGATAAATATATGTTGTAACTTTCAACGGAGTTAACTTTTGACTCGGGTATCGAAACAAATATCATAAAATATCAAATCGAAGCTCGTATCAAATTAAACTATATGAGTTGGTCATGCCAAGAATATTCATTTATGTACCCAAATTCCATCATTTACATCACTTATTGAGGGTTTTAAGGTTTTGATGCACCATTTTCTTTTTACTTACTTCCAGTGTTATTCAAAAGAGCTATAAAGGAGATGTTGTTTCCGACCTAGGGTTATTTATTTATATTTTCAATCAGTCTCTATTCTTCACTAAAAATAATAGAAGAGAAAAAGGAAGGGGATGTTGTTCACATTTTCAAAAAGAACATAACATTTGATAAATATGTGTTGCAACTTTCAACGGAGTTAACTTTTGAATCAGTATAGAAACAACTATTTTAATATATCAAATCGAAGCTCGTATCAAATTAAACTATATGACTTGGTCTCGCCGAGAAAATTCATTTCTGTAGCAAAATTCCATCATTTACATCACTTACCAAGGTATTAAAGTTTTTGACGTTTCATTTCCATGTTTCTTACTCCGATTTTATTCAATAGAGCTATAAAGATGATATTGGTGCTGACTTAGGGTTATTTATTTATATTTTCAATTAGTCCATATTCTTCCATAAAAATAAGAGAAGAGAAAAAGGAAGGGGTTGTTGTTCACATTTTCAAAAACAACAAAACATTTGATAAATATGTGTTGCAACTTTCAACGGAGTTAAGTTTTGACTCGGGTATCGAAACGACTATTATAATATAACAAATAAAATCTCGTATCATATTACACTATATGAGTTGGACTCGCCGAGGAAATTCATTTATGTACCCAAATTCTATTATTTACATCACTTACCGAGGGTTTAAAGTTTTTCACGCACCATTTTCATTTTACTTACTTCCGATTTTATTCAATAAAGTTATAGAAAAGATATTGGTGGCGACCTAGGGTTATTTATTTATATTTTCAATCAGTCTCTATTCTTCCATAAGAATAAGAGAAGAGAAAAAAGAAAAGCGATGTTGTTCACATTTTCAAAAACAACAAAATATTTGATAAATATGTGTTGAACCTTGCAATGGAGTTAACTTTTGACATGGTATCGAAACGACTATTATAATATATAAAATTGAAACTCGTATAAAATTGCATTGTATGAGCTGGTCTCGCCAAGAAAATTCATTTCTGTACAGAAATTCCATCATTTACATCACTTACCTAGGGTTTAATGTTTTTGACGCAGCATTTTCATGTTACTTACTTTCCGATTTTATTTAATTGAGCTATAAAGGAGATATTGGTGCCAACCTAGGGTTATATATTTATATTTTCAATCAGTTTCTATTCTTCAAAAAATTTATGAGAAGAGAAAAAGAAAGGGAACGTGGTTCACATTTTCAAAACAACAAAACATTTGATAAATATGTGTTGCAACTTTCAACGGAGATAACTTTTGACTCGGGTATCGAAATGACTATTATAATATATCAAATCGAAGCTCGCATCAAATTACAAATTATGAATTTGTCTCAATGAGAAAAATCATTTCTCTACCAAAATTCCATCGTTTACATCACTTAATGAGGGTTTAAAGATTTTGATGCACCATTTTAATTTTACTTACTTCGGGTGTTATTCAATAGTGTTATAACGGACATTGGTGCCGACCTAGGGTTATTTATTTATATTTTCAATTAGTCTATATTCTTCCATAAAAGAAGAGAAAAAGGAATGGGTTATTTTTCACATTTTCCAAAACAAAAAAAGATTTGATAAATATGTCTTGCAACTTTCAACGGAGTTAACTTTTGACTCTGGTATCGAAACGACTATTATAATATATCAAATCGAATCACGTATCAAATTACACAATATGATTTGGGTTCATTGGGAAAAATAATTTCTGTACCCAAATTCCATCGTTTACATCACTTATTGAGGGTTTAAAGTTTTTGACGCGACATTTTCATTTTACTTACACTCGGTGTCATTCGATAGAGCTATAGAAGAGATTGGTGAGGACCTTGGATTATTTATTTATATTTTCAATCAGTCTCTATTCTTCCATAAAAATAAGAGAAGATAAAAAGGAAGGGGACGTTGTTCACATTTTCAAAAACAACAAAACATTTGATAAATATATGTTGTAACTTTCAACGGAGTTAACTTTTGACTCGGGTATCGAAACGAATATCATAAAATAGCAAATCGAAGCTCGTATCAAATTAAACTATATGAGTTGGTCATGCCAAGAATATTCATTTATGTACCCAAATTCCATCATTTACATCACTTATTGAGGGTTTTAAGGTTTTGATGCTCCATTTTCTTTTTACTTACTTCCAGTGTTATTCAAAAGAGCTATAAAGGATATGTTGTTTCCGACCTAGCGTTATTTATTTATATTTTCAGTCAGTCTCTATTCTTCACTAAAAATAATAGAAGAGAAAAAGGAAGGGGATGTTGTTCACATTTTCAAAAATAACAAAACATTTGATAAATATGTGTTGCAACTTTTAACGGAGTTAACTTTTGAATCAGTATCGAAACCACTATTTTAATATATCAAATCAAAGCTCGTATCAAATTAAACTATATGACTTGGTCTCGTCGAGAAAATTCATTTCTGTACCAAAATTTCCATCATTTACATCACTTACCAAGGTATTAAAGTTTTTGACGTTGCATTTCCATGTTTCTTACTCCGATTTTATTCAATAGAGCTATAAAGATGATATTGGTGCTGACTTAGGGTTATTTATTTATATTTTCAATTAGTCCCTATTCTTCCATAAAAATAAGAGAAGAGAAAAAGGAAGGGGATGTTGTTCACATTTTCAAAACAACAAAACATTTGATAAATATGTGTTTCAATTTTCAACGAAGATAACTTTTGACTCGGGTATCGAAACGACTATTATAATATATGAAATAGAAACTCATATCAAATTACATAATATGATTCGGCCAATAGGAAAAGTTATTTCTGTACCCAAATTCTAATGTTTACATCACTTATTGAGGGTTTAAAGTTTTTGACGAACCATTTTCATTTTACTTACTTCCGGTGCTATTTAATAGAGCTATAAAGGATATTGGTACCGACATAGGGTTATTTATTTATATTTTCAATCCGTCTTGATTCTTCCATAAAAATAAGAGAAGAGAAAAAGGATGGAGATAATGTTCACGTTTTTAGAAACAATAATATATTTGATAAATGTGTTGTAACTTTCAACGGAGATAACTTTTGACTCGGGTATCGAAACAATTACATTATATATCACATGGAAGCTTGCATCAAATTACACTATATGAGTTGGTTTTGCCAAGAAAAATCATTTATGTACCCAAATTCCATCGTTTACATCACTTATTTAGGGTTTAAAGTTTTTGACACACCATTTTCATTTTACTTACTTCTGGTGTTATTCAATAGAGCTATAAAAGGGATTGGTGAGAAACTAGGATTATTTATTTATATTTTTAATCAGTCTATATTCTACCTTTAAAATAAGAGAAGAAAAAAAGGAAGGGGAATTGTTGACGTTTTTTAAAAAAAACAAAATATTTGTTAAATATGTGTTGCAACTTTAAACGGAAGTAAATTTTGACTCGGTATCGAAACGAATATAATAATATATAAAATCGAAGATCGTATTAAATTAAACTATATGAGTTTGTCTCGCCGAGAAAATTCATTTCTGCACCCAAATTCCATCATTTACATCACTTATTGAGGGTTTAAAGTTTTTGACCAATCATTTTATTTTTACTTACTTCCAATGTTATTCAATAGAGCTATAAAGGAGATATTGGTGCCGACCAAGGGTTATTTATTTATATTTTGAATCAGTCTCAATTCTTCCATTAAAAGAAGAGAAGAGAAAAAGGAAGGGGAGTTGTTCACGTTTTCAAAAACAACAAAATATTTGATAAATATGTGTTGCAACTTTCAACGGAAGTAACTTTTGACTCGGTATCGAAATGAATATAATAATATATAAAATCGAAGCTCGTATCAAATTAAACTATATGAGTTGGTCTCGCCGAGAAATTTCATTTATGTAAGCATATTCCATCATTTACATCACTTATTGAGGGTTTAAAGTTTTTGACGCACCGTTTTCTTTTTACTTACTTTCGGTGTTATTCAATAGGGCTATAAAGGAAATTGGTACCGACAAAGGGTTATTTATTTATGTTTTCAATCAGTCTCTATTCTTCCATAAAAATAAGAGAAGAGAAAAAGGAAGGAGATGTTGTTCACGTTTTCAGAAACAATAAAATATTTGATACATATATGTTGCAACATTCAACGGAGTAAAATTTTGACTCGGGTATCGAAACAACTATCATTATATATCACATGGAAGCTTGTATCAAATTACACTATATGAGTTGGTCTCGCTAAGAAACATCATTTATGTACCGAAATTCCATCCTTTACATCACTTATTGAGGGTTTAAAGTTTTTGATGCACAATTTTCATTTTACTTACTTCCAGTGTTATTTTGATAGAGCTATAAAGGAGATTGGTGCCGACATACGGTTATTTATTTATATTTTCAATCAGTCTCTATTCCACCATAAAAATACGAGAAGAGAAAAAGAAGGGGATGTTGTTCACATTTCCAAAAACAACAAAACATTTGATAAATATGTGTTGCAAATTTCAACGGAGTTAACTTTTAACTCAGGTATGGAAACAACTAGTATAATATATTAAATTGAAGCTCGTATCAAATTAAACTATATGGTTTGGTCTCGCCGAGAAATTCATTTCTGTACCCAAATTCCATCATTTATATCACTTATTAAGGGTTCAAAGTTTTTGACGCACCATTTTCTTTTTTCTTACTTCCGACTTTATTCAATAGATTTAGAAAGGAGATATTGGTGCCGACCTAGGGTTATTTGTTTATATTTTCAATATGAACCTATTCTTCAAAAAATATAAGAGAAGAGAAAAAGGAAGGGGATGTTGTTCACATTTTCAAAACAACTAAACATTTGATAAATATGTGTTGCAACTTTCAACGGAGTTAACTTTTGACTCGGGTATCGAAACGACTACTTTATATATCACATGGATGCTAGTATCAAATTACATTCTATGAGTTGGTCTCGCCAGGAAATATGATTTGTCTACCCAAATTCCATCGTTTACATCACATATTTAGGTTTTAAAGATTTTGACGCACCATTTTCATTTTACTTACTTCCGGTGTTATTCAATAGAGCAATATAAGGGATTGGTGAGGACCTTGGATTATTTATTTATATTTTTAATCAGTCTCTATTCTGCCATAAAAATAAGAGAAGAGAAAAAGGAAGGGGAGCTGTTCAATTTTCAAAAACAACAAAATATTTGATAAATATGTGTTCCAACTTTCATCGGAAGTAACTTTTTACTCAGTATCGAAACGAATATAATAATATATAAAATCAAAGCTCGTATCAAATTAAACTATATGAGTTGGTCTCGCTGAGAAAATTCATTTATGTAACCAAATTCCATCATTTACTTCACTTATTGAGGGTTTAAAATTTTGATGCACAATTTTCATTTTACTTACTTCCGGTGTTATTTAATAGAGCTATAAAGGAGATTTGTGCTGACATACGGTTATTTATTTTATTTTCAATCAGTCTCTATTCCACCATAAAATAAGAGAAGAGAAAAAGAAGGGGATGTTGTTCACATTTCCAAAAACAACAAAACATTTGATAAATATGTGTTGCAAATTTGAACGGAGGTAACTTTTAACAAGGGTATGGAAACAACTATTATAATATATTAAATTGAAGATCGTATCAAATTAAACTATATGGTTTGGTTTAGCCGAGAAATTCATTTCTGTACCCAAATTCCATCATTTATATCACTTATTAAGGGTTCAAATTTTTACGCACCATTTTCTTTTTTCTTTCTTCCGGCTTTATTCAATAGAGCTAGAAAGGAGATATTGGTGCCTACCTAGGGTTATTTTTTTATATTTTCAATAAGTACCTATTCTTCAAAAAATATAAGAGAAGAGAAAAAGGAAGGGGATGTTGTTCACATTTTCAAAACAACTAAACATTTGATAAATATGTGTTTCAATTTTCAACGAAGATAACTTATGACTTGGGTGTCGAAACGACTATTATAATATATGAAATCGAAGCTCATATCAAATTGCACAATATGATTCGGCCAATAGGAAAAGTCATTTATGTACCCAAATTCCAATGTTTACATCACTTATTGAGGGTTTAAAGTTTTTGACGAACCATTTTCATTTTACTTACTTCCGATTTTATTTAATAGAGCTATAAAGGATATTGGTACCGACATAGGGTTATTTATTTATATTTTCAATCAGTCTCGATTCTTCCATAAAAATAAGAGAAGAGAAAAAGGATGGAGATAATGTTCACGTTTTCAAAAACAATAATATATTTGATAAATATGTGTTGTAACTTTCAACGGAGATAACTTTGGACTCGGGTATCGAAACAATTACATTATATATCACATGGAAGCTTGCATCAAATTACACTATATGAGTTGGTTTTGCCAAGAAAAATCATTTATGAACCCAAATTCCATCGTTTACATCACTTATTTAGGGTTTAAAGTTTTTGACACACCATTTTCATTTTACTTACTTCTGGTGTTATTCAATAGAGCTATAAAAGGGATTGGTGTGAAACTAGGATTATTTATTTATATTTTTAATCAATCTATATTCTACCTTTAAAATAAGAGAAGATAAAAAGAAGGGGAATTGTTGACGTTTTAAAAAAAAAAACAAAATATTTTTTAAATATGTGTTGCAACTTTAAACGGAAGTAAATTTTGACTCGGTATCGAAACGAATATAATAAT
The DNA here is from genome assembly GCA_033030585.1 of Hippophae rhamnoides. Taxonomy (NCBI): domain Eukaryota; kingdom Viridiplantae; phylum Streptophyta; class Magnoliopsida; order Rosales; family Elaeagnaceae; genus Hippophae; species Hippophae rhamnoides. The sequence goes on along the minus strand of CM065430.1, from coordinate 45,876,106 downwards.
ATATAAAATCGAAAATCGTATCAAATTAAACTATATGAGTTTGTCTCGCCGAGAAAATTCATTTCTTCACCCAAATTCCATCATTTACATCACTTATTGAGGGTTTAAAGTTTTTGATGCACCATTTTCATTTTACTTACTTCCGATGTTATTCAATAGAGCTATAAAAGGGATTTGTGAGGACCTAGGATTATTTATTTATATTTTTAATCAGTCTCTATTCTACGATAAAAATAAGAGAAAAGAAAACGGAAGGAGAGTTGTTTACGTTTTCAAAAACAACAAAATATTTGATAAATATGTGTTGCAACTTTCAACGGAAGTAACTTTTAACTCGGTATCGAAAAGAATATAATAATATATAAAATCGAAGCTCGTATCAAATTAAACAATATGAGTTGGTCTCGCCTAGAAAATTCATTTATTTACCCAAATTCCATCATTTACATCCCTTATTGAGGGTTTAAAGTTTTTGACACACCATTTTCTTTTTACTTACTTCCGGTGTTATTCAATAGAGCTATAAAGGAGATTGGTGCCGACAAAGGGTTATTTATTTATGTTTTCAATCAGTCTTTATTCTTCCATATAAATAGGAGAAGAGAAAAAGGAAGGAGATGTTGTTCACGTTTTCAGAAACAATAAAATATTTGATACATATATGTTGCAACATTCAAAGGAGTAAAATTTTGACTCGGCTATCGAAACAACTATCATTATATATCACATGGAATCTTGTATCAAATTACACTATATGAGTTGGTCTCGCTAAGAAACATCATTTATGTACCGAAATTCCATCGTTTAAATCACTTATTGAGGGTTTAAAGTTTTTGATGCACAATTTTCATTTTACTTACTTCCGGTGTTATTTTGATAGAGCTATAAAGGAGATTGGTGCCGACATACGGTTATTTATTTATATTTTCAATCAGTCTCTATTCCACCATAAAAATACGAGAAGAGAAAACGAAGGGGATGTTGTTCATATTTCCAAAAACAACAAAACATTTGATAAATATGTGTTGCAAATTTCACGGAGTTAACTTTTAACTCAGGTATGGAAACAACTAGTATAATATATTAAATTGAAGCTCGTATCAAATTAAACTATATGGTTTGGTCTCGCCGAGAAATTCATTTCTGTACCCAAATTCCATCATTTATATCACTTATTAAGGGTTCAAAGTTTTTGACGCACTATTTTCTTTTTACTTACTTCCGACTTTATTCAATAGATCTAGAAAGGAGATATTGGTGCCGACCTAGGGTTATTTGTTTATATTTTCAATATGTACCTATTCTTAAAAAAATATAAGAGAAGAGAAAAAGGAAGGGGATGTTGTTCACATTTTCAAAACAACTAAACATTTGATAAATATGTGTTGCAACTTTCAACGGAGTTAACTTTTGACTCGGGTTTCGAAACGACTACTTTATATATCACATGGATGCTAGTATCAAATTATATTCTATGAGTTGGTCTCGTCAGGAAATATGATTTGTCTACCCAAATTCCATCGTTTACATCACATATTTAGGTTTTAAAGTTTTTGACGCACCATTTTCATTTTACTTACTTCCGGTGTTATTCAATAGAGCAATAAAAGGGATTGGTGAGGACCTAGGATTATTTAATTATATTTTTAATCAGTCTCTAATTTGCCATAAAAATAAGAGAAGAGAAAAAGGAAGGGGAGTTGTTCAATTTTCAAAAACAACAAAATATTTGATAAATATGTGTTCCAACTTTCAACGGAAGTAACTTTTTACTCGGTATCGAAACGAATATAATAATATATAAAATCAAAGCTCGTATCAAATTACACTATATGAGTTGGTCTCGCCGAGAAAATTCATTTATGTAACCAAATTCCATCATTTACTTCACTTATTGAGGGTTTAAAGTTTTTGATGCACAATTTTCATTTTACTTACTTCCGGTGTTATTTAATAGAGCTATAAAGGAGATTGGTGCCGACATGCGGTTATTTATTTATATTTTCAATCAGTCTCTATTCCACCATAAAAATAAGAGGGGAGAAAAAGAAGGGGATGTTGTTCACATTTCCGAAAACAACAAAACATTTGATAAATATGTGTTGCAAATTTCAACGGAGGTAACTTTTAAGTTGGGTATGGAAACAACTACTATAATATATTAAATTGAAGATCGTATCAAATTAAACTATATGGTTTGGTCTAGCCGAGAAATTCATTTCTGTACCCAAATTCCATCATTTATATCACTTATTAAGGGTTCAAAGTTTTTTACGCACCATTTTCTTTTTACTTTCTTCCGGCTTTATTCAATAGAGCAAGAAAAGAGATATTGGTGCCGACCTAGGGTGATTTGTTTATATTTTCAAAAAGTACCTATTCTTCAAAAAATATAATAGAAGAGAAAAAGGAAGGGGATGTTGTTCACATTTTCAAAACAACTAAACATTTGATAAATATGTGTTTCAATTTTCAACAAAGATAACTTTTGACTTGGGTGTCGAAACGACTATTATAATATATGAAATCGAAGCTCATATCAAATTACACAATATGATTCGGCCAATAGGAAAATTCATTTCTGTACCCAAATTCTAATGTTTACATCACTTATTGAGGGTTTAAAGTTTTTGACGAACAATTTTCATTTTACTAACTTCCGGTGTTATTTAATAGAGCTATAAAGGATATTGGTACCGATATAGGGTTATTTATTTATATTTTCAATCAGTCTCGATTCTTCCATAAAAATAAGAGAAGAGAAAAAGGATGCAGATAATGTTCACGTTTTCAGAAACAATAATATATTTGATAAATTTGTGTTGTAACTTTCAACGGAGATAACTTTTGACTCGGGTATCGAACAAATTACATTATATATGACATGGAAGCTCGAATCAAATTACACTATATGAGTTGGTTTTGGCAAGAAAAATCATTTATGTACCCAAATTCCATCGTTTACATCACTTATTTAGGGTTTAAAGTTTTTGACACACCATTTTCATTTTACTTACTTCTGGTGTTATTTAATAGAGCTATAAAGGATATTGGTACCGATATAGGGTTATTTATTTATATTTTCAATCAGTCTTGATTCTTCCATAAAAATAAGAGAAGAGAAAAAGGATGCAGATAATGTTCACGTTTTCCAAAACAATAAAACATTTGATAAATATGTGTTGCAACTTTCAACGGAGTTAACTTTTGACTCACGTATCGAAACGACTATGATAATATATTAAATTGAATCTCGTATCAAATTAAACTATATGGTTTGGTCTCGCCGAGAAAATTCATTTATGTACCCAAATTCCACCATTTATATCAATTATTGAGGGTTTAAAGTTTTTGACGCACCATTTTCTTTTTACTTACTTCCGACTTTATTCAATTGAGCTAGAAAGGAGATATTTGTGCCGACCTAGGGTTATTTGATTATATTTTCAATCAGTATGTATTCTTCAAAAAATATAAGAGAAGTGAAAAAGGAAGGGGATGTTCTTCACATTTTTAAAACAACTAAACATTTGATAAATATGTGTTTAAACTTTCAACGGAGATAACTTTTGACTTGAGTATCGAAACAACTATTATAATATATGAAATCGAAGCTAATATCAAATTACACAATATGATTAAGCCAATGGGAAAAATCATTTATGTACCTAAATTCCATCATTTACATCACTTATTTAGGGTTTAAAGTTTTTGAGCACCATTTTCTTTTTACTTACTCCGACTTTATTCAATAGAGCTAGAAAGGAGATATTTGTGCCAACCTAGGGTTATTTGATTATATTTTCAATCGCATGTATTCTTCAAAAAATATAAGAGAAGTGAAAAAGGAAGGGGATGTTCTTCACATTTTTAAAACAACTAAACATTTGATAAATATGTGTTTCAACTTTCAACGGAGATAACTTTTGACTTGAGTATCGAAACAACTATTATAATATATGAAATCGAACCTCATATCAAATTACACGATATGATTCGGGCCATTGGGAAAAATCATTTATGTACCTAAATTCCATCATTTACATCACTTATTTAGGGTTTAATGTTTTTGACGCACCATTTTCATTTTTCTTACTTCCGGTGTTATTTAATAGAGCTATAAAGGAGATTGGTGCCAAAATATGGTTCTTTATTAATATTTTCAATCAGTCACGATTATTTCATAAAAATAAGAGAAGAGAAAAAGGATGGAGATGTTGTTCACGTTTTTCGAAACAATAAAATATTTTATAAATATGTTTTGCAACTTTCAACGGAGTTAACTTTTGACTCGGGTATCGAAACAACTATCATTATATATCACATGGAAGCTTGTATCAAATTAGACTATATGAGTTGGTCTCGCTAAGAAAAATCATTTATGCACCCAAATTCCATCGTTTACATCACTTATTGAGGGTTTAAAGTTTTTGATGCACAATTTTCATTTTACTTACTTCCGGTGTTATTTAATAGAGCTATAAAGGATATTGGTGCTGACATACTGTTATTTATTTATATTTTCAATCAGTCTCTATTCCACCATAAAAATACGAGAAGAGAAAAAGAAGGGGATGTTGTTCACATTTCCAAGAACAACAAAACATTTGATAAATATGTGTTGCAAATTTCAACGGAGGTAACTTTTAACTCGGGTATGGAAACAACTCCTATAATATATTAAATTGAAGATCGTATCAAATTAAACTATATGGTTTGGTCTAGCCGAGAAATTCATTTCTGTACCCAAATTCCATCATTTATATCACTTATTAAGGGTTCAAAGTTTTTGACGCACCATTTTCTTTTTACTTACTTCCGACTTTATTCAATAGATCTAGAAAGGAGATATTGGTGCCGACCTAGGATTATTTGTTTATATTTTCAATATGTACCTATTCTTCAAAAAATATAAGAGAAGAGAAATAGGAAGGGGATGTTGTTCACATTTTCAAAACAACTAAACATTTGATAAATATGTGTTTCAATTTTCAACGAAGATAACTTTTTACTTGGGTGTCGAAATGACTATTATAATATATGAAATCGAAGCTCATATCAAATTACAGCATATGATTCGGCCAATAGGAAAAGTCATTTCTATACCCAAATTCCAATGTTTACATCCTTATTGAGGGTTTAAAGTTTTTGACGAACGATTTTCGTTTTACTTACTTCCTGTGTTATTTAATAGAGCTATAAAGGATATTGGTACCGACATAGGGTTATTTATTTATATTTTCAATCACTCTCGATTCTTCCATAAAAATAACAGAAGAGAAAAAGGATGGAGATAATGTTCACGTTTTCAGAAACAATAATATATTTGATAAATATGTGTTGTAACTTTCAACGGAGATAAATTTTGACTCGGGTATCGAAACAATTACATTATATATCACATGGAAGCTTGCATCAAATTACACTATATGAGTTGGTTTTGCCAAGAAAAATCATTTATATACCCAAATTCTATCGTTTACATCACTTATTTAGGGTTTAAAGTTTTTGACACACCATTTTCATTTTACTTACTTCTGGTGTTATTCAATAGAGCTATAAAAGGGAGTGATGAGAAACTAGGATTATTTGTTTATATTTTTAATCAGTCTCTATTCTACCTTTAAAATAAGAGAAGAAAAAGAGGAAGGGGAATTGTTGACGTTATCAAAAACAACAAAATATTTGTTAAATATGTGTTGCAACTTTAAACGGAAGTAAATTTTGACTCGGTATCGAAACGAATATAATAATATATAAAATCGAAGCTCGTATCAAATTAAACTATATGAGTTGGTCTCGCCGAGAAAATTCATTTCTGCACCCAAATTACATCATTTACATCACTTATTGAGTGTTTAAAGTTTTTGACGAACCATTATCCTTTTACTTATTTCCGATGTTATTAAATAGAGCTATAAAGGAGATATTGGTGCCGACCAAGGGTTATTTATTTATATTTTGAATCAGTCTCAATTCTTCCATTAAAAGAAGAGAAGAGAAAAAGGAAGGGGATGTTGTTCACGTTTTCCAAAAGCACAAAACATTTGATAAATATGTGTTGCAACTTTCAACGGAGTTAACTTTTGACTCGCGTATCGAAACGATTATGATAATATATTAAATTGAATCTCGTATCAAATTAAACTATATGGTTTGGTCTCGCCGAGAAAATTCATTTTTGTACCCAAATTCCACCATTTATATCAATTATTGAGGGTTTAAAGTTTTTGACGCACCATTTTCATTTTACTTTCTTCCTCTTTTATTCAATAGAGCTATAAAGGAGATATTTGTGCCGACCTACGCTTATTTGATTATATTTTCAATCAGTATGTATTCTTCAAAAAATATAAGAGAAGTGAAAAAGGAAGGGGATGTTCTTCACATTTTTAAAACAACTAAACATTTGATAAATATGTGTTTAAACTTTCAACGGAGATAACTTTTGACTTGAGTATCGAAACAACTATTATAATATATGAAATCGAAGCTAATATCAAATTACACAATATGATTCTGGCCAATGGGAAAAATCATTTATGTACCTAAATTCCATCATTTACATCACTTATTTAGGGTTTAAAGTTTTTGAGCACCATTTTCTTTTTACTTACTTCCGACTTTATTCAATAGAGCTAGAAAGGAGATATTTGTGCCAACCTAGGGTTATTTGATTATATTTTCAATCAGTATGTATTCTTCAAAAAATATAAGAGAAGTGAAAAAGGAAGGGGATGTTCTTCACATTTTTAAAACAACTAAACATTTGATAAATATGTGTTTCAACTTTCAACGGAGATAACTTTCGACTTGAGTATCGAAACAACTATTATAATATATGAAATCGAACCTCATATCAAATTACACGATATGATTCGGGCCATTGGGAAAAATCATTTATGTACCTAAATTCCATCATTTACATCACTTATTTAGGGTTTAATGTTTTTGACGCACCATTTTCATTTTTCTTACTTCCGGTGTTATTTAATAGAGCTATAAAGGAGATTGGTGCCAACATATGGTTCTTTATTAATATTTTCAATCGATCACGATTATTTCATAAAAATAAGAGAAGAGAAAAAGGATGGAGATGTTGTTCACGTTTTTGAAACAATAAAATATTTTATAAATATGTTTTGCAACTTTCAACGGAGTTAACTTTTGACTCGGGTATCGAAACAACTATCATTATATATCACATGGAAGCTTGTATCAAATTAGACTATATGAGTTGGTCTCGCTAAGAAAAATCATTTATGCACCCAAATTCCATCGTTTACATCACTTATTGAGGGTTTAAAGTTTTTGATGCACAATTTTCATTTTACTTACTTCCGGTGTTATTTAATAGAGCTATAAAGGAGATTGGTGCTGACATAGTGTTATTTATTTATATTTTCAATGAGTCTCTATTCCACCATAAAAATACGAGAAGAGAAAAAGAAGGGGATGTTGTTCACATTTCCAAGAACAACAAAACATTTGATAAATATGTGTTGCAAATTTCAACGGAGGTAACTTTTAACTCGGGTATGGAAACAACTCCTATAATATATTAAATTGAAGATCGTATCAAATTAAACTATATGGTTTGGTCTAGCCGAGAAATTCATTTCTGTACCCAAATTCCATCATTTATATCACTTATTAAGGGTTCAAAGTTTTTGACGCACCATTTTCTTTTTACTTACTTCCGACTTTATTCAATAGATCTAGAAAGGAGATATTGGTGCCGACCTAGGATTATTTGTTTATATTTTCAATATGTACCTATTCTTCAAAAAATATAAGAGAAGAGAAAAAGGAAGGGGATGTTGTTCACATTTTCAAAACAACTAAACATTTGATAAATATGTGTTTCAATTTTCAACGAAGATAACTTTTTACTTGGGTGTCGAAATGACTATTATAATATATGAAATCGAAGCTCATATCAAATTACACCATATGATTTGGCCAATAGGAAAAGTCATTTCTATACCCAAATTCCAATGTTTACATCCTTATTGAGGGTTTAAAGTTTTTGACGAACGATTTTCGTTTTACTTACTTCCGGTGTTATTTAATAGAGCTATAAAGGATATTGGTACCGACATAGGGTTATTTATTTATATTTTCAATCACTCTCGATTCTTCCATAAAAATAACGAGAAGAAAAAGGATGGAGATAATGTTCACGTTTTGAAACAACAATATATTTGATAAATATGTGTTGTAACTTTCAACGGAGATAAATTTTGACTCGGGTATCGAAACAATTACATTATATATCACATGGAAGCTTGCATCAAATTACACTATATGAGTTCGTTTTGCCAAGAAAAATCATTTATATACCCAAATTCCATCGTTTACATCACTTATTTAGGGTTTAAAATTTTTGACACACCATTTTCATTTTACTTACTTCTCGTGTTATTCAATAGAGCTATAAAAGGGATTGATGAGAAACTAGGATTATTTGTTTATATTTTTAATCAGTCTCTATTCTACCTTTAAAATAAGAGAAGAAAAAGAGGAAGGGGAATTGTTGACGTTATCAAAAACAACAAAATATTTGTTAAATATGTGTTGCAACTTTAAACGGAAGTAAATTTTGACTCGGTATCGAAACGAATATAATAATATATAAAATCGAAGCTCGTATCAAATTAAACTATATGAGTTGGTCTCGCCGAGAAAATTCATTTCTGCACCCAAATTACATCATTTACATCACTTATTGAGTGTTTAAAGTTTTTGACGAACCATTATCTTTTTACTTATTTCCGATGTTATTAAATAGAGCTATAAAGGAGATATTGGTGCCGACCAAGGGTTATTTATTTATATTTTGAATCAGTCTCAATTCTTCCATTAAAAGAAGAGAAGAGAAAAAGGAAGGGGATGTTGTTCACGTTTTCCAAAACAACAAAACATTTGATAAATATGTGTTGCAACTTTCAACGGAGTTAACTTTTGACTCGTGTATCGAAACGACTATGATAATATATTAAATTGAATCTCGTATCAAATTAAACTATATGGTTTGGTCTCGCCGAGAAAATTCATTTATGTACCTAAATTTCACCATTTATATCAATTATTGAGGGTTTAAAGTTTTTGACGCACCATTTTCTTTTTACATTCTTCCTCTTTTATTCAATAGAGCTAGAAAGGAGATATTTGTGCCGACCTACGCTTATTTGATTATATTTTCAATCAGTATGTATTCTTCAAAAAATATAAGAGAAGTGAAAAAGGAAGGGGATGTTCTTCACATTTTTAAAACAACTAAACATTTGATAAATATGTGTTTAAACTTTCAACGGAGATAACTTTTGACTTGAGTATCGAAACAACTATTATAATATATGAAATCGAAGCTAATATCAAATTACACAATATGATTAAGCCAATGGGAAAAATCATTTATGTACCTAAATTCCATCATTTACATCACTTATTTAGGGTTTAAAGTTTTTGAGCACCATTTTCTTTTACTTACTTCCGACTTTATTCAATAGAGCTAGAAAGGAGATATTTGTGCCAACCTAGGGTTATTTGATTATATTTTCAATCAGTATGTATTCTTCAAAAAATATAAGAGAAGTGAAAAAGGAAGGGGATGTTCTTCACATTTTTAAAACAACTAAACATTTGATAAATATGTGTTTCAACTTTCAACGGAGATAACTTTCGACTTGAGTATCGAAACAACTATTATAATATATGAAATCGAACCTCATATCAAATTACACGATATGATTCGGGCCATTGGGAAAAATCATTTATGTACCTAAATTCCATCATTTACATCACTTATTTAGGGTTTAATGTTTTTGACGCACCATTTTCATTTTTCTTACTTCCGGTGTTATTTAATAGAGCTATAAAGGAGATTGGTGCCAACATATGGTTCTTTATTAATATTTTCAATCAGTCACGATTATTTCATAAAAATAAGAGAAGAGAAAAAGGATGGAGATGTTGTTCACGTTTTTCGAAACAATAAAATATTTTATAAATATGTTTTGCAACTTTCAACGGAGTTAACTTTTGACTCGGGTATCGAAACAACTATCATTATATATCACATGGAAGCTTGTATCAAATTAGACTATATGAGTTGGTCTCGCTAAGAAAAATCATTTATGCACCCAAATTCCATCGTTTACATCACTTATTGAGGGTTTAAAGTTTTTGATGCACAATTTTCATTTTACTTACTTCCGGTGTTATTTAATAGAGCTATAAAGGAGATTGGTGCTGACATAGTGTTATTTATTTATATTTTCAATGAGTCTCTATTCCACCATAAAAATACGAGAAGAGAAAAAGAAGGGGATGTTGTTCACATTTCCAAGAACAACAAAACATTTGATAAATATGTGTTGCAAATTTCAACGGAGGTAACTTTTAAATCGGGTATGGAAACAACTCCTATAATATATTAAATTGAAGATCGTATCAAATTAAACTATATGGTTTGGTCTAGCCGAGAAATTCATTTCTGTACCCAAATTCCATCATTTATATCACTTATTAAGGGTTCAAAGTTTTTGACGCACCATTTTCTTTTTACTTACTTCCGACTTTATTCAATAGATCTAGAAAGGAGATATTGGTGCCGACCTAGGATTATTTGTTTATATTTTCAATATGTACCTATTCTTCAAAAAATATAAGAGAAGAGAAAAAGGAAGGGGATGTTGTTCACATTTTCAAAACAACTAAACATTTGATAAATATGTGTTTCAATTTTCAACGAAGATAACTTTTTACTTGGGTGTCGAAATGACTATTATAATATATGAAATCGAAGCTCATATCAAATTACACCATATGATTCGGCCAATAGGAAAAGTCATTTCTATACCCAAATTCCAATGTTTACATCCTTATTGAGGGTTTAAAGTTTTTGACGAATGATTTTCGTTTTACTTACTTCCGGTGTTATTTAATAGAGCTATAAAGGATATTGGTACCGACATAGGGTTATTTATTTATATTTTCAATCACTCTCGATTCTTCCATAAAAATAACAGAAGAGAAAAAGGATGGAGATAATGTTCACGTTTTCAGAAACAATAATATATTTGATAAATATGTGTTGTAACTTTCAACGGAGATAAATTTTGACTCGGGTATCGAAACAATTACATTATATATCACATGGAAGCTTGCATCAAATTACACTATATGAGTTCGTTTTGCCAAGAAAAATCATTTATATACCCAAATTCCATCGTTTACATCACTTATTTAGGGTTTAAAATTTTTGACACACCATTTTCATTTTACTTACTTCTCGTGTTATTCAATAGAGCTATAAAAGGGATTGATGAGAAACTAGGATTATTTGTTTATATTTTTAATCAGTCTCTATTCTACCTTTAAAATAAGAGAAGAAAAAGAGGAAGGGGAATTGTTGACGTTATCAAAAACAACAAAATATTTGTTAAATATGTGTTGCAACTTTAAACGGAAGTAAATTTTGACTTCGGTATCGAAACGAATATAATAATATATAAAATCGAAGCTTCGTATCAAATTAAACTATATGAGTTGGTCTCGCCGAGAAAATTCATTTACGCACCCAAATTACATCATTTACATCACTTATTGAGTGTTTAAAGTTTTTGACGAACCATTATCTTTTTACTTATTTCCGATGTTATTAAATAGAGCTATAAAGGAGATATTGGTGCCGACCAAGGGTTATTTATTTATATTTTGAATCAGTCTCAATTCTTCCATTAAAAGAAGAGAAGAGAAAAAGGAAGGGGATGTTGTTCACGTTTTCCAAAACAACAAAACATTTGATAAATATGTGTTGCAACTTTCAACGGAGTTAACTTTTGACTCGTGTATCGAAACGACTATGATAATATATTAAATTGAATCTCGTATCAAATTAAACTATATGGTTTGGTCTCGCCGAGAAAATTCATTTATGTACCCAAATTTCACCATTTATATCAATTATTGAGGGTTTAAAGTTTTTGACGCACCATTTTCTTTTTACATTCTTCCTCTTTTATTCAATAGAGCTAGAAAGGAGATATTTGTGCCGACCTACGCTTATTTGATTATATTTTCAATCAGTATGTATTCTTCAAAAAATATAAGAGAAGTGAAAAAGGAAGGGGATGTTCTTCACATTTTTAAAACAACTAAACATTTGATAAATATGTGTTTAAACTTTCAACGGAGATAACTTTTGACTTGAGTATCGAAACAACTATTATAATATATGAAATCGAAGCTAATATCAAACTACACAATATGATTAAGCCAATGGGAAAAATCATTTATGTACCTAAATTCCATCATTTACATCACTTATTTAGGGTTTAAAGTTTTTGAGCACCATTTTCTTTTTACTTACTTCCGACTTTATTCAATAGAGCTAGAAAGGAGATATTTGTGCCAACCTAGGGTTATTTGATTATATTTTCAATCAGTATGTATTCTTCAAAAAATATAAGAGAAGTGAAAAAGGAAGGGGATGTTCTTCACATTTTTAAAACAACTAAACATTTGATAAATATGTGTTTCAACTTTCAACGGAGATAACTTTCGACTTGAGTATCGAAACAACTATTATAATATATGAAATCGAACCTCATATCAAATTACACGATATGATTCGGGCCATTGGGAAAAATCATTTATGTACCTAAATTCCATCATTTACATCACTTATTTAGGGTTTAATGTTTTTGACGCACCATTTTCATTTTTCTTACTTCCGGTGTTATTTAATAGAGCTATAAAGGAGATTGGTGCCAACATATGGTTCTTTATTAATATTTTCAATCAGTCACGATTATTTCATAAAAATAAGAGAAGAGAAAAAGGATGGAGATGTTGTTCACGTTTTTGAAACAATAAAATATTTTATAAATATGTTTTGCAACTTTCAACGGAGTTAACTTTTGACTCGGGTATCGAAACAACTATCATTATATATCACATGGAAGCTTGTATCAAATTAGACTATATGAGTTGGTCTCGCTAAGAAAAATCATTTATGCACCCAAATTCCATCGTTTACATCACTTATTGAGGGTTTAAAGTTTTTGATGCACAATTTTCATTTTACTTACTTCCGGTGTTATTTAATAGAGCTATAAAGGAGATTGGTGCTGACAAAGTGTTATTTATTTATATTTTCAATGAGTCTCTATTCCACCATAAAAATACGAGAAGAGAAAAAGAAGGGGATGTTGTTCACATTTCCAAGAACAACAAAACATTTGATAAATATGTGTTGCAAATTTCAACGGAGGTAACTTTTAAATCGGGTATGGAAACAACTCCTATAATATATTAAATTGAAGATCGTATCAAATTAAACTATATGGTTTGGTCTAGCCGAGAAATTCATTTACGTACCCAAATTCCATCATTTATATCACTTATTAAGGGTTCAAAGTTTTTGACGCACCATTTTCTTTTTACTTACTTCCGACTTTATTCAATAGATCTAGAAAGGAGATATTGGTGCCGACCTAGGATTATTTGTTTATATTTTCAATATGTACCTATTCTTCAAAAAATATAAGAGAAGAGAAAAAGGAAGGGGATGTTGTTCACATTTTCAAAACAACTAAACATTTGATAAATATGTGTTTCAATTTTCAACGAAGATAACTTTTTACTTGGGTGTCGAAATGACTATTATAATATATGAAATCGAAGCTCATATCAAATTACACCATATGATTCGGCCAATAGGAAAAGTCATTTCTATACCCAAATTCCAATGTTTACATCCTTATTGAGGGTTTAAAGTTTTTGACGAATGATTTTCGTTTTACTTACTTCCGGTGTTATTTAATAGAGCTATAAAGGATATTGGTACCGACATAGGGTTATTTATTTATATTTTCAATCACTCTCGATTCTTCCATAAAAATAACAGAAGAGAAAAAGGATGGAGATAATGTTCACGTTTTCAGAAACAATAATATATTTGATAAATATGTGTTGTAACTTTCAACGGAGATAAATTTTGACTCGGGTATCGAAACAATTACATTATATATCACATGGAAGCTTGCATCAAATTACACTATATGAGTTCGTTTTGCCAAGAAAAATCATTTATATACCCAAATTCCATCGTTTACATCACTTATTTAGGGTTTAAAATTTTTGACACACCATTTTCATTTTACTTACTTCTGGTGTTATTCAATAGAGCTATAAAAGGGATTGATGAGAAACTAGGATTATTTGTTTATATTTTTAATCAGTCTCTATTCTACCTTTAAAATAAGAGAAGAAAAAGAGGAAGGGGAATTGTTGACGTTATCAAAAACAACAAAATATTTGTTAAATATGTGTTGCAACTTTAAACGGAAGTAAATTTTGACTCGGTATCGAAACGAATATAATAATATATAAAATCGAAGCTCGTATCAAATTAAACTATATGAGTTGGTCTCGCCGAGAAAATTCATTTCTGCACCCAAATTACATCATTTACATCACTTATTGAGTGTTTAAAGTTTTTGACAAACCATTATCTTTTTACTTATTTCCGATGTTATTAAATAGAGCTATAAAGGAGATATTGGTGCCGACCAAGGGTTATTTATTTATATTTTGAATCAGTCTCAATTCTTCCATTAAAAGAAGAGAAGAGAAAAAGGAAGGGGATGTTGTTCACGTTTTCCAAAACAACAAAACATTTGATAAATATGTGTTGCAACTTTCAACGGAGTTAACTTTTGACTTGCGTATCGAAACGATTATGATAATATATTAAATTGAATCTCGTATCAAATTAAACTATATGGTTTAGTCTCGCTGAGAAAATTCATTTCTGTACCCAAATTCCACCATTTATATCAATTATTGAGGGTTTAAAGTTTTTGACGCACCATTTTCTTTTTACTTACTTCCGACTTTATTCAATTGAGCTAGAAAGGAGATATTTGTGCCGACCTAGGGTTATTTGATTATATTTTCAATCAGTATGTATTCTTCAAAAAATATAAGAGAAGTGAAAAAGGAAGGGGATGTTCTTCACATTTTTAAAACAACTAAACATTTGATAAATATGTGTTTCAACTTTCAACGGAGATAACTTTTTACTTGAGTATTGAAACAACTATTATAATATATGAAATCGAAGCTCATATCAAATTACACAATATGATTCGGGCCAATGGGAAAAATCATTTATGTACCTAAATTCCATCATTTACATCACTTATTTAGGGTTTAAAGTTTTTGACGCACCATTTTCTTTTTACTTACTTCCGACTTAATTCAATAGAGATAGAAAGGAGATATTTGTGCCGACCTAGGGTTATTTGTTTATATTTTCAATCAGTATGTATTCATCAAAAAATATAAGAGAAGTGAAAAAGGAAGGGGATGTTCTTCACATTATTAAAACAACTAAACATTTGATAAATATGTGTTTCAACTTTCAACGGAGATAACTTTTGACTTGAGTATTAAAACGACTATTATAATATATGAAATCGAAGCATATATCAAATTACACAATATGATTCGGCCAAGAGGAAAAGTCATTCCTATACCCAAATTCCAATGTTTACATTACTTATTGAGGGTTTAAAGTTTTTGACGAACCATTTTCCTTTTACTTACTTCCGGTGTTATTTAATAGAGCTATAAAGGATATTGGTACCGACAAAGGGTTATTTATTTATATTTTGAATGAGTCTCAATTCTTCCATTAAAAGAAGAGAAGAGAAAAAGGAAGGGGATGTTGTTCACGTTTTCCAAAACAACAAAACATTTGAAAAATATGTGTTGCAACTTTCAACGGAGTTAACTTTTGACTCGCGTATCAAAAAGACTATGATAACATATTAAATTGAATCTCGTATAAATTAAACTATATGGTTTGGTCTCGCCGAGAAAATTCATTTCTGTACCCAAATTCCACCATTTATATCAATTATTGAGGGTTTAAAGTTTTTGACCACCATTTTCATTTTACTTACTTCTGACTTTACTCAATAGAGCTAGAAAGGAGATATTTGTGCCGACCTAGGCTTATTTGATTATATTTTCAATCAGTATGTGTTCTTCAAAAAATATAAGAGAAGTGAAAAAGGAAGGGGATGTTCTTCACATTTTTAAAACAACTAAACATTTGATAAATATGTGTTTCAACTTTCAACGTAGATAACTTTTGACTTGAGTATCGAAACAACTATTATAATATATGAAATCGAAGCTCATATCAAATTACACAATATGATTCGGGCCAATGGGAAAAATCATTTATGTACCTACATTCCATCATTTACATCTCTTATTTAGGGTTTAAATTTTTTGACGCACCATTTTCTTTTTACTTACTTCCGACTTTTTTCAATAGAGCTAGAAAAGAGATATTTGTGCCGACCTAGGGTTATTTGATTATATTTTCAATCAGTATGTATTCTTCAAAAAATATAAGAGAAGTGAAAAAGGAAGGGGATGTTCTTCACTTTTTTAAAACAACTAAACATTTGATAAAAATGTGTTTCAACTTTCAACGGAGATAACTTTTGACTTGAGTATCGAAACAACAATTATAATATATGAAATCGAACCTCATATCAAATTACACAATATGATTCGTGCCAATGGGAAAAATCATTCATGTACCTAAATTCCATCATTTACATCACTTGTTTAGGGTTTAAAGTTTTTGACGCACCATTTTCATTTTACTTACTTCCGGTGTTATTTAATAGAGCTATAAAGGAGATTGGTGCCGACAAAGGGTTATTTATTTATGTTTTCAATCAGTCTCTATTCTTCCATATAAATAGGAGAAGAGAAAAAGGATGGAGATGTTGTTCACGTTTTTCGAAACAATAAAATATTTGATAAATATGTGTTGCAACTTTCAACGGAGTGAACTTTTGACTCGGGTATCGAAACGACTATCATTATATATCACATGGAAGCTTGTATCAAATTACACTATATGAGTTGGTCTCGCTAAGAAAAATCATTTATGTACCCAAATTCCATTGTTTACATCACTTATTGAGGGTTTAAAGTTTTTGATGCACAATTTTCATTTTACTTACTTCCGGTGTTATTTAGTAGAGCTATAAAGGAGATTGGTGCCGACATACGGCTATTTATTTATATTTTCAATCAGTCTCTTTTCCACCATAAAAATACAAGAAGAGAAAAAGAAGGGGATGTTGTTCACATTTCCAAAAACAACAAAACATTTGATAAATATGTGTTGCAAATTTCAACGGAGTTACCTTTTATCTCAGGTATGGAAACAACTATTATAATATATTAAATTGAAGCTCGTATCCAATTAAACTATATGGTTTGGTCTCGCCGAGAAAATCATTTCTGTACCCAAATTCCATCATTTATATCACTTATTAAGGGTTCAAAGTTTTTGACGCACCATTTTCTTTTTAATTACTTCCGACTTTATTCAATAGAGCTAGAAAGGAGATATTGGTGCTGACCTAGGGTTATTTGTTTATATTTTCAATAAGTACCTATTCTTCAAAAAATATAAGAGAAGAGAAAAAGGAAGGGGATGTTGTTCACATTTTCAAAACAACTAAACATTTGATAAATATGTGTTTCAATTTTCAACGAAGATAAATTTTGACTTGGGTGTCGAAATGACTACTATAATATATGAAATCGAAGCTCATATCAAATTACACAATATGATTCGGCCAATAGGAAAAGTCATTAATGTACCCAAATTCCAATGTTTACATCACTTATTGAGGGTTTAAAGTTTTTGACGAACCATTTTCATTTTACTTACTTCCGATGTTATTTAATAGAGCTATAAAGGATATTGGAACCGACATAGGGTTATTTATTTATATTTTCAATGAGTCTCGATTCTTCCATAAAAATAAGAGAAGAGAAAAAGGATGGAGATAATGTTCACGTTTTCAGAAACAATAATATATTTGATAAATATGTGTTGTAACTTTCAACGGAGATAACTTTTGACTCGGGTATGGAAACAATTACATTATATATCACATGGAAGCTTGCTTCAAATTACACTATATGAGTTGGTTTTGGCAAGAAAAATCATTTATGTGCCCAAATTCCATCGTTTACATCACTTATTTAGGGTTTAAAGTTTTTGACACACCATTTTCATTTTACTTACTTCTGGTGTTATTCAATATAGCTATAAAAAGGATTGATGAGAAACTAGGATTATTTATTTATATTTTTAATCAGTCTCTATTCTACCTTTAAAATAAGAGAAGAAAAAAAGGAAGGGGAATTGTTGACGTTTTCAAAAACAACAAAATATTTGTCAAATATGTGTTGCAACTTTAAACGGAAGTAAATTTTGACTCGGTATCGAAAGCGAATATAATAATATATAAAAATGAAGCTCGTATCAAATTAAACTATATGAGTTGGTCTCGCCGATAAAATTCATTTCTGCACCCAAATTCTATCATTTACATCACTTATTGAGGGTTTAAAGTTTTTGAAGAACCATTTTCTTTTTTCTTACTTAGATGTTATTCAATAGAGCTATAAAGGAGATATTGGTGCCGACCAAGGGTTATTTATTTATATTTTGAATCAGTCTCAATTCTTCCATTAAAAGAAGAGAAGAGAAAAAGGAAGGGGATATTGTTCACGTTTTCCAAAACAACAAAACATTTGATAAATATGTGTTGCAACTTTCAACGGAGTTAACCTTTGACTTGCGTATCGAAAGCGACTATGATAATATATTAAATTGAATCTCGTATCAAATTAAACTATATGGTTTGGTCTCATTGAGAAAATTCATTTACGTACCCAAATTCCACCATTTATATCAATTATTGAGGGTTTAAAGTTTTTGACGCACCATTTTCTTTTTACTTACTTCCGAGCTTTATTCAATTGAGCTAGAAAGGAGATATTTGTGCCGACCTAGGGTTATTTGATTATATTTTCAATCGGTATGTATTCTTCAAAAATATAAGAGAAGAGAAAAAGAACGGGGATGTTCTTCACATTTTTAAAACAACTAAACATTTGATAAATATGTGTTTCAACTTTCAACGGAGATAACTTTTGACTTGAGTATTGAAACAACTATTATAATATATGAAATCGAAGCTCATATCAAATTACACAATATGATTCGGGCCAATGGGAAAAATCATTTATGTACCTAAATTCCATCATTTACATCACTTATTTAGGGTTTAAAGTTTTTGACGCACCATTTTCTTTTTACTTACTTCCGACTTAATTCAATAGAGATAGAAAGGAGATATTTGTGCCGACCTAGGGTTATTTGTTTATATTTTCAATCAGTATGTATTCATCAAAAAATATAAGAGAAGTGTAAAAGGAAGGGGATGTTCTTCACATTATTAAAACAACTAAACATTTGATAAATATGTGTTTCAACTTTCAACGGAGATAACTTTTGACTTGAGTATTAAAACGACTATTATAATATATGAAATCGAAGCTCATATCAAATTACACAATATGATTCGGCCAATAGGAAAAGTCATTCCTATACCCAAATTCCAATGTTTACATTACTTATTGAGGGTTTAAAGTTTTTGACGAACCATTTTCCTTTTACTTACTTCCGGTGTTATTTAATAGAGCTATAAAGGATATTGGTACCGACATAGGGTTATTTATTTATATTTTGAATCAGTCTCGATTCTTCCATAAAAATAAGAGAAGAGAAAAAGGAAGGAGATAATGTTCAAGTTTTCAGAAACAATAATATATTTGATAAATATGTGTTGTAACTTTCAATGGAGATAACTTTTGACTCGGGTATCGAAAAAATTACATTATATATCACATGGAAGCTTGCATCAAATTACACTATATGAGTTGGTTTTGCCAAGAAAAATCATTTATGTACCCAAATTCCATCGTTTACATCATTTATTTAGGGTTTAAAGTTTTTGACACACCATTTTCATTTTACTTACTTCTGGTGTTATTCAATAGAGCTATAAAAGGGATTGGTGAGAAACTAGGATTATTTATGTATATTTTTAATCAGTCTCTATTCTACCTTTAAAATAAGAGAAGAAAAAGAGGAAGGGGAATTGTTGACGTTTTCAAAAACAACAAAATATTTGGTAAATATGTGTTGCAACTTTAAACGGAAGTAAATTTTGACTCGGTATCGAAACGAATATAATAATATATAAAATCGAAGCTCGTATCAAATTAAACTATATGAGTTGGTCTCGCCGAGAAAATTCATTTCTGCACCTAAATTCCATCATTTACATCACTTATTGAGGGTTTAAAGTTTTTGATGCACCATTTTCATTTTACTTACTTCCGGTGTTATTCAATAGAGCTATAAAGGAGATATTGGTGCCGACCAAGGGTTATTTATTTATATTTTGAATCAGTTTCAATTCTTCCATTAAAAGAAGAGAAGAGAAAAAGGAAGGGGATGTTGTTCACGTTTTCCAAAACAACAAAACATTTGATAAATATGTGTTGCAACTTTCAACGGAGTTAACTTTTGACTTGCGTATCGAAACGACTATGATAATATATTAAATTGAATCTCTTATCAAATTAAACTATATGGTTTGGTCTCGCCGAGAAAATCATTTTTGTACCCAAATTCCATCATTTATATCACTTATTAAGGGTTCAAAGTTTTTGACGCACCATTTTCTTTTTAATTACTTCCGACTTTATTCAATAGAGCTAGAAAGGAGATATTGGTGCTGACCTAGGGTTATTTGTTTATATTTTCAATAAGTACCTATTCTTCAAAAAATATAAGAGAAGAGAAAAAGGAAGGGGATGTTGTTCACATTTTCAAAACAACTAAACATTTGATAAATATGTGTTTGAATTTTCAACGAAGATAAATTTTGACTTGGGTGTCGAAATGACTACTATAATATATGAAATCGAAGCTCATATCAAATTACACAATATGATTCGGCCAATAGGAAAAGTCATTAATGTACCCAAATTCCAATGTTTACATCACTTATTGAGGGTTTAAAGTTTTTGACGAACCATTTTCATTTTACTTACTTCCGATGTTATTTAATAGAGCTATAAAGGATATTGGAACCGACATAGGGTTATTTATTTATATTTTCAATCAGTCTCGAGTCTTCCATAAAAATAAGAGAAGAGAAAAAGGATGGAGATAATGTTCACGTTTTCAGAAACAATAATATATTTGATAAATATGTGTTGTAACTTTCAACGGAGATAACTTTTGACTCGGGTATGGAAACAATTACATTATATATCACATGGAAGCTTGCTTCAAATTACACTATATGAGTTGGTTTTGGCAAGAAAAATCATTTATGTGCCCAAATTCCATCGTTTACATCACTTATTTAGGGTTTAAAGTTTTTGACACACCATTTTCATTTTACTTACTTCTGGTGTTATTCAATATAGCTATAAAAGGGATTGATGAGAAACTAGGATTATTTATTTATATTTTTAATCAGTCTCTATTCTACCTTTAAAATAAGAGAAGAAAAAAAGGAAGGGGAATTGTTGACGTTTTCAAAAACAACAAAATATTTGTCAAATATGTGTTGCAACTTTAAACGGAAGTAAATTTTGACTCGGTATCGAAACGAATATAATAATATATAAAAATGAAGCTCGTATCAAATTAAACTATATGAGTTGGTCTCGCCGATAAAATTCATTTCTGCACCCAAATTCTATCATTTACATCACTTATTGAGGGTTTAAAGTTTTTGAAGAACCATTTTCTTTTTTCTTACTTCCGATGTTATTCAATAGAGCTATAAAGGAGATATTGGTGCCGACCAAGGGTTATTTATTTATATTTTGAATCAGTCTCAATTCTTCCATTAAAAGAAGAGAAGAGAAAAAGGAAGGGGATATTGTTCACGTTTTCCAAAACAACAAAACATTTGATAAATATGTGTTGCAACTTTCAACGGAGTTAACTTTTGACTTGCGTATCGAAACGACTATGATAATATATTAAATTGAATCTCGTATCAAATTAAACTATATGGTTTGGTCTCGCTGAGAAAATTCATTTCTGTACCCAAATTCCACCATTTATATCAATTATTGAGGGTTTAAAGTTTTTGACGCACCATTTTCTTTTTACTTACTTCCGACTTTATTCAATTGAGCTAGAAAGGAGATATTTGTGCCGACCTAGGGTTATTTGATTATATTTTCAATCAGTATGTATTCTTCAAAAAATATAAGAGAAGTGAAAAAGGAAGGGGATGTTCTTCACATTTTTAAAACAACTAAACATTTGATAAATATGTGTTTCAACTTTCAACGGAGATAACTTTTGACTTGAGTATTGAAACAACTATTATAATATATGAAATCGAAGCTCATATCAAATTACACAATATGATTCGGGCCAATGGGAAAAATCATTTATGTACCTAAATTCCATCATTTACATCACTTATTTAGGGTTTAAAGTTTTTGACGCACCATTTTCTTTTTACTTACTTCCGACTTAATTCAATAGAGATAGAAAGGAGATATTTGTGCCGACCTAGGGTTATTTGTTTATATTTTCAATCAGTATGTATTCATCAAAAAATATAAGAGAAGTGTAAAAGGAAGGGGATGTTCTTCACATTATTAAAACAACTAAACATTTGATAAATATGTGTTTCAACTTTCAACGGAGATAACTTTTGACTTGAGTATTAAAACGACTATTATAATATATGAAATCGAAGCTCATATCAAATTACACAATATGATTCGGCCAATAGGAAAAGTCATTCCTATACCCAAATTCCAATGTTTACATTACTTATTGAGGGTTTAAAGTTTTTGACGAACCATTTTCCTTTTACTTACTTCCGGTGTTATTTAATAGAGCTATAAAGGATATTGGTACCGACATAGGGTTATTTATTTATATTTTGAATCAGTCTCGATTCTTCCATAAAAATAAGAGAAGAGAAAAAGGAAGGGGATAATGTTCAAGTTTTCAGAAACAATAATATATTTGATAAATATGTGTTGTAACTTTCAACGGAGATAACTTTTGACTCGGGTATCGAAAAAATTACATTATATATCACATGGAAGCTTGCATCAAATTACACTATATGAGTTGGTTTTGCCAAGAAAAATCATTTATGTACCCAAATTCCATCGTTTACATCACTTATTTAGGGTTTAAAGTTTTTGACACACCATTTTCATTTTACTTACTTCTGGTGTTATTCAATAGAGCTATAAAAGGGATTGGTGAGAAACTAGGATTATTTATGTATATTTTTAATCAGTCTCTATTCTACCTTTAAAATAAGAGAAGAAAAAGAGGAAGGGGAATTGTTGACGTTTTCAAAAACAACAAAATATTTGGTAAATATGTGTTGCAATTTAAACGGAAGTAAATTTTGACTCGGTATCGAAACGAATATAATAATATATAAAATCGAAGCTCGTATCAAATTAAACTATATGAGTTGGTCTCGCCGAGAAAATTCATTTCTGCACCTAAATTCCATCATTTACATCACTTATTGAGGGTTTAAAGTTTTTGATGCACCATTTTCATTTTACTTACTTCCGGTGTTATTCAATAGAGCTATAAAGGAGATATTGGTGCCGACCAAGGGTTATTTATTTATATTTTGAATCAGTTTCAATTCTTCCATTAAAAGAAGAGAAGAGAAAAAGGAAGGGGATGTTGTTCACGTTTTCCAAAACAACAAAACATTTGATAAATATGTGTTGCAACTTTCAACGGAGTTAACTTTTGACTTGCGTATTGAAACGACTATGATAATATATTAAATTGAATCTCTTATCAAATTAAACTATATGGTTTGGTCTCGCCGAGAAAATCATTTTTGTACCCAAATTCCATCATTTATATCACTTATTAAGGGTTCAAAGTTTTTGACGCACCATTTTCTTTTTAATTACTTCCGACTTTATTCAATAGAGCTAGAAAGGAGATATTGGTGCTGACCTAGGGTTATTTGTTTATATTTTCAATAAGTACCTATTCTTCAAAAAATATAAGAGAAGAGAAAAAGGAAGGGGATGTTGTTCACATTTTCAAAACAACTAAACATTTGATAAATATGTGTTTCAATTTTCAACGAAGATAACTTTTGACTTGGGTGTCGAAACGACTATTATAATATATGAAATCGAAGCTCATATCAAATTACACAATATGATTCGGCCAATAGGAAAAGTCATTTCTATACCCAAAATCCAATGTTTACATTACTTATTGAGGGTTTAAAGTTTTTGACGAACCATTTTCCTTTTACTTACTTCCGGTGTTATTTAATAGAGCTATAAAGGATATTGGTACCGACATAGGGTTATTTATTTATATTTTGAATCAGTCTCGATTCTTCCATAAAAATAAGAGAAGAGAAAAAGGATGGAGATAATGTTCAAGTTTTCAGAAACAATAATATATTTGATAAATATGTGTTGTAACTTTCAACGGAGATAACTTTTGACTCGGGTATCGAAACAATTACATTATATATCACATGGAAGCTTGCATCAAATTACACTATATGAGTTGGTGTTTCCAAGAAAAATCATTTATGTACCCAAATTCCATCGTTTACATCACTTATTTAGGGTTTAAAGTTTTTGACACACCATTTTCATTTTACTTACTTCTGGTGTCTTTCAATATAGCTATAAAAGGGATTGATGAGAAACTAGGATTTTTTATTTATATTTTTAATCAGTCTCTATTCTACCTTTAAAATAAGAGAAGAAAAAAAGGAAGGGGAATTGTTGACGTTTTCAAAAACAACAAAATATTTGTCAAATATGTGTTGCAACTTTAAACGGAAGTAAATTTTGACACGGTATCGAAACGAATATAATAATATATAAAAATGAAGCTCGTATCAAATTAAACTATATGAGTTGGTCTCGCCCAGAAAATTCATTTCTGCACCCAAATTCCATCATTTACATCACTTATTGAGGGTTTAAAGTTTTTGAAGAACCATTTTCTTTTTTCTTACTTCTGATGTTATTCAATAGAGCTATAAAGGAGATATTGGTTCCGACCAAGGGTTATTTATTTATATTTTGAATCAGTCTCAATTCTTCCATTAAAAGAAGAGAAGAGAAAAAGGAAGGGGATGTTGTTCACGTTTTCCAAAACAACAAAACATTTGATAAATATGTGTTGCAACTTTCAACGGAGTTAACTTTTGACTTGCGTATCGAAACGACTATGATAATATATTAAATTGAATCTCATATCAAATTAAACTATATGGTTTGGTCTCGCTGAGAAAATTCATTTCTGTACCCAAATTCCACCATTTATATCAATTATTGAGGGTTTAAAGTTTTTGACGCACCATTTTTATTTTACTTACTTCCGGTTTTATTCAATTGAGCTAGAAAGGAGATATTTGTGCCGACCTAGGGTTATTTGATTATATTTTCAATCAGTATGTATTCTTCAAAAAATATAAGAGAAGTGAAAAAGGAAGGGGATGTTCTTCACATTTTTAAAACAACTAAACATTTGATAAATATGTGTTTCAACTTTCAACGTAGATAACTTTTGACTTGAGTATTGAAACAACTATTATAATATATGAAATCGAAGCTCATATCAAATTACACAATATGATTCGGGCCAATGGGAAAAATCATTTATGTACCTAAATTCCATCATTTACATCACTTATTTAGGGTTTAAAGTTTTTGACGCACCATTTTCTTTTTACTTACTTCCGACTTAATTCAATAGAGCGAGAAAGGAGATATTTGTGCCGACCTAGGGTTATTTGTTTATATTTTCAATCAGTATGTATTCATCAAAAAATATAAGAGAAGTGAAAAAGGAAGGGGATGTTCTTCACATTATTAAAACAACTAAACATTTGATAAATATGTGTTTCAAATTTCAACGGAGATAACTTTTGACTTGAGTATTAAAACGACTATTATAATATATGAAATCGAAGCTCATATCAAATTACACAATATGATTCGGCCAATAGGAAAAGTCATTCCTATACCCAAATTCCAATGTTTACATTACTTATTGAAGGTTTAAAGTTTTTGACGAACCATTTTCCTTTTACTTACTTCCGGTGTTATTTAATAGAGCTATAAAGGATATTGGTACCGACATAGGGTTATTTATTTATATTTTGAATCAGTCTCGATTCTTCCATAAAAATAAGAGAAGAGAAAAAGGAAGGAGATAATGTTCACGTTTTCAGAAACAATAATATATTTGATAAATATGTGTTGTAACTTTCAACGGAGATAACTTTGGACTCGGGTATCGAAACAATTACATTATATATCACATGGAAGCTTGCATCAAATTACACTATATGAGTTGGTGTTTCCAAGAAAAATCATTTATGTACCCAAATTCCATCGTTTACATCACTTATTTAGGGTTTAAAGTTTTTGACACACCATTTTCATTTTACTTACTTCTGGTGTCTTTCAATATAGCTATAAAAGGGATTGATGAGAAACTAGGATTATTTATTTATATTTTTAATCAGTCTCTATTCTACCTTTAAAATAAGAGAAGAAAAAAAGGAAGGGGAATTGTTGACGTTTTCAAAAACAATAAAATATTTGTCATATATGTGTTGCAACTTTAAACGGAAGTAAATTTTGACTCGGTATCGAAACGAATATAATAATATATAAAAACGAAGCTCGTATCAAATTAAACTATATGAGTTGGTCTCGCCGAGAAAATTCATTTCTGCACCCAAATTCCATCATTTACATCACTTATTGAGGGTTTAAAGTTTTTGAAGAACCATTTTCTTTTTTCTTACTTCCGATGTTATTAAATAGAGCTATAAAGGAGATATTGGTGCCGACCAAGGGTTATTTATTTATATTTTGAATCAGTCTCAATTCTTCCATTAAAAGAAGAGAAGAGAAAAAGGAAGGGGATGTTGTTCACGTTTTCCAAAACAACAAAACATTTGATAAATATGTGTTGCAACTTTCAACGGAGTTAACTTTTGACTTGCGTATCGAAACGACTATGATAATATATTAAATTGAATCTCGTATCAAATTAAACTATATGGTTTGGTCTCGCTGAGAAAATTCATTTCTGTACCCAAATTCCACCATTTATATCAATTATTGAGGGTTTAAAGTTTTTGACGCACCATTTTATTTTTACTTACTTCCGACTTTATTCAATTGAGCTAGAAAGGAGATATTTGTGCCGACCTAGGGTTATTTGATTATATTTTCAATCAGTATGTATTCTTCAAAAAATATAAGAGAAGTGAAAAAGGAAGGGGATGTTCTTTACATTTTTAAAACAACTAAACATTTGATAAATATGTGTTTCAACTGTCAACGGAGATAACTTTTGACTTGAGTATTGAAACAACTATTATAATATATGAAATCGAAGCTCATATCAAATTACACAATATGATTCGGGCCAATGGGAAAAATCATTTATGTACCTAAATTCCATCATTTACATCACTTATTTAGGGTTTAAAGTTTTTGACGCACCATTTTCTTTTTACTTACTTCCGACTTAATTCAATAGAGCTAGAAAGGAGATATTTGTGCCGACCTAGGGTTATTTGTTTATATTTTCAATCAGTATGTATTCATCAAAAAATATAAGAGAAGTGAAAAAGGAAGGGGATGTTCTTCTCATTATTTAAACAACTAAACACTTGATAAATATGTGTTTCAACTTTCAACGGAGATAACTTTTGACTTGAGTATCAAAACGACTATTATAATATATGAAATCGAAGCTCATATCAAATTACACAATATGATTCGGCCAATAGGAAAAGTCATTCCTATACCCAAATTCCAATGTTTACATTACTTATTGAAGGTTTAAAGTTTTTGACGAACCATTTTCCTTTTACTTACTTCCGGTGTTATTTAATAGAGCTATAAAGGATATTGGTACCGACATAGGGTTATTTATTTATATTTTGAATCAGTCTCGATTCTTCCATAAAAATAAGAGAAGAGAAAAAGGATGGAGATAATGTTCACGTTTTCAGAAACAATAATATTTTTGATAAATATGTTGTAACTTTCAACGGAGATAACTTTGGACTCGGGTATCGAAACAATTACATTATATATCACATGGAAGCTTGCATCAAATTACACTATATGAGTTGGTTTTGCCACGAAAAATCATTTACGTACCCAAATTCCATCGTTTACATCACTTATTTAGGGTTTAAAGTTTTTGACACACCATTTTCATCTTACTTACTTCTGGTGTTATTCAATATAGCTATAAAAGAGATTGATGAGAAACTAGGATTATTTATTTATATTTTTAATCATTCTCTATTCTACCTTTAAAATAAGAGAAGAAAAAAAGGAAGGGAATTGTTGACGTTTTCAAAAACAACAAAATATTTGTCAAATATGTGTTGCAACTTTAAACGGAAGTAAATTTTGACTCGGTATCAAAACGAATATAATAATATATAAAAACGAAGCTCGTATCAAATTAAACTATATGAGTTGGTCTCGTCGAGAAAATTCATTTCTGCACCCAAATTCCATCATTTACATCACTTATTGAGAGTTTAAAGTTTTTGAAGAACCATTTTCTTTTTTCTTACTTCCGATGTTATTCAATAGAGCTATAAAGGAGATATTGGTGCCGACCAAGGGTTATTTATTTATATTTTGAATCTATCTCAATTCTTCCTTTAAAAGAAGAGAAGAGAAAAAGGAAGAGGATGTTGTTCACGTTTTCCAAAACAACAAAACCTTTGATAAATATGTGTTGCAACTTTCAACGGAGTTAACTTTTGACTTGCGTATCGAAACGACTATGATAATATATTAAATTGAATCTCGTATCAAATTAAACTATATGGTTTGGTCTCACTGAGAAAATTCATTTCTGTACCCAAATTCCACCATTTATATCAATTATTGAGGGTTTAAAGTTTTTGACGCACCATTTTCTTTTTACTTACTTCCGACTTTATTCAATTGAGCTAGAAAGGAGATATTTGTGCCGACCTAGGGTTATTTGATTATATTTTCAATCAGTATGTATTCTTCAAAAAATATAAGAGAAGTGAAAAAGGAAGGGGATGTTCTTCACATTTTTAAAACAACTAAACATTTGATAAATATGTGTTTCAAATTTCAACGGAGATAACTTTTGACTTGAGTATTGAAACAACTATTATAATATATGAAATCGAAGCTCATATCAAATTACACAATATGATTCGGGCCAATGGGAAAAATCATTTATGTACCTAAATTCCATCATTTACATCACTTATTTAGGGTTTAAAGTTTTTGACGCACCATTTTTTTTTACTTACTTCCGACTTAATTCAATAGAGCTAGAAAGGAGATATTTGTGCCGACCTAGGGTTATTTGATTATATTTTCAATCAGTATGTATTCATCAAAAAATATAAGAGAAGTGAAAAAGGAAGGGGATGTTCTTCACATTATTAAAACAATTAAACATTTGATAAATATGTGTTTCAACTTTCAATGGAGATAAATTTTGACATAGATATCGAAACGATTATTATCGTATTGGAAATCGAAACTCATATCAAATTACACAATATGATTCGGGCAAATGGGAAAAGCCATTTCTATACTCAAATTCCAATGTTTACATCACTTATTGTGGGTTTAAAATGTTTGATGCACCATTTTCATTTTACTTACTTCCGGTGTTATTTAATAGAGCTATAAAGGAGATTGGTGCCGACATAGGGTTATTTATTTATGTTTTCAATCAGTCTCTATTCTTCCATAAAAATAAAAGAAGAGAAAAAAGCAAGGAGATGTTGTTCACCTTTTCAGAAACAATAAAATATTTGATAAATATGTGTTGCAACATTCAACGAAGTTAACTTTTGACTCGGGTATCGAAACGACTATCATTATATATCACATGGAAGCTTGTATCAAATTACACTATATGAGTTGGTCTCGCTAAGAAAAATCATTTATGTACCCAAATTCCATCGTTTACATCACTTATTGAGGGTTTAAAGTTTTTGATGCACCATTTTCATTTTACTTACTTCCGGTGTTATTCAATAGAGCTATAAAAAGGATTGCTGAGGACCTAGAATTATTTATTTAAATTTTTAATCAGTCTCTATTCTACCATAAAAATAACAGAAATGAAAAAGGAAGGGGAGTTGTTCACGTTTTCAAAAACAACAAAAATATTTGATAAATATGTGTTGCAACCTTCAATGAAAGTAACATGTGACTCGGTATCGAAACGAATATAATAATATATAAAATCGAAGCTCGTATCAAATTAAACTATATGAGTTGTTCTCGCAGAGAAAAGTCATTTATGTACCCAAATTCCATCATTTACATTACTTATTGAGGGTTTAAAGTTTTTGACACATCATTTTATATTTACTTACTTCCGGTCTTATTCAATAGAGCTATAAAGGAGATATTGTTGCCAACCATGGGTTATTTATTTATATTTTCAATTATTCTCTATTCTTCCATAAAAATAAGAGAAGAGAAAAAGGAAGGGGATGTTGTTCACGTTTTCCAAAAAACAAAACATTTCATAAATATGTGTTGCAACTTTCAACGGAGTTAACTTTTGCCTCGGGTATCGAAACAAATATTATAATATATTAAATTAAAGCTCGTATCAAATTAAACTATAAGGGTTGGTCTCACCGAGAAAATTCATTTCTGTACCAAAATTCAATCATTTAAATCACTTATTGAGGGTTTAAAGTTTTTGACGCACCATTTTCTTTTTACTTACTTCCGGCTTTATTCAATAGGGCTAGAAAGGAGATATTTGTGCCGACCTAGCGTTATTTGATTATATTTTCAATCTGTATCTATTCTTCAAAAAATATAAGAGAAGAGAAAAGGAAGGGGATGTTCTTCACATTTTTAAAACAACTAAACATTTGATAAATATGTGTTTCAACTTTCAACGGAGATAACTTTTGACTTGGATATCGAAATGACTATTATCGTATATGAAATCAAAACTCGTATCAAATTACACAATATGATTCGGGCTAATGGGAAAATTCATTTCTGTACTCAAATTCCAACGTTTACATCACTTATTGAGGGTTTAAAGTTTTTGATGCACCATTTTCATTTTACTTACTTCCGGTGTTATTCAATAGAGCTATAAAAAGGATTGCTGAGGACCTAGAATTATTTATTTAAATTTTTAATCAGTCTCTATTCTACCATAAAAATAACAGAAATGAAAAAGGAAGGGGAGTTGTTCACGTTTTGAAAAACAACAAAAATATTTGATAAATATGTGTTGCAACCTTCAATGAAAGTAACATGTGACTCGGTATCGAAACGAATATAATAATATATAAAATCGAAGCTCGTATCAAATTAAACTATATGAGTTGTTCTCGCAGAGAAAATTCATTTATGTACCCAAATTCCATCATTTACATTACTTATTGAGGGTTTAAAGTTTTTGACACATCATTTTATATTTACTTACTTCCGGTCTTATTCAATAGAGCTATAAAGGAGATATTGTTGCCAACCAAGGGTTATTTATTTATATTTTCAATCAGTCTCTATTCTTCCATAAAAATAAGAGAAGAGAAAAAGGAAGGGGATGTTGTTCACGTTTTCCAAAACAACAAAACATTTGATAAATATGTGTTGCAACTTTCAACGGAGTTAACTTTTGCCTCGCGTATCGAAACAACTATTATAATATATTAAATTGAAGCTCGTATCAAATTAAACTATATGAATTGGTCTCGCCGAGAAAATTCATTTTTGTACCCAAATTCCATCATTTATATCACTTATTGAGGGTTTAAAGTTTTTGACGCACCATTTTCTTTTTACTTACTTCCGGCTTTATTCAATAGAGCTAGAAATGGGATATTTGTGCCGACCTAGGGTTATTTGATTATATTTTCAATCAGTATCTATTCTTCAAAAAATATAAGAGAAGAGAAAAAGGAAGGGGATGTTCTTCACATTTTTAAAACAACTAAACATTTGATAAATATGTGTTTCAACTTTCAACGGAGATAACTTTTGACTTGGATATCGAAAACACTATTATCGTATATGAAATCAAAACTCGTATCAAATTACACAATATGATTCGGGCTAATGGGAAAATTCATTTCTGTACTCAAATTCCAACGTTTACATCACTTATTTAGGGTTTAAAGTTTTTGATGCACCATTTTCATTTTACTTACTTCTGGTGTTATTTAATAGAGCTATAAAGGATATTGGTGCCGACATAGGGTTATTTATTTATGTTTTCAATCAGTCTCTATTCTTCCATAAAAATAAGAGAAGAGAAAAAGGAAGGAGTGTTGTTCACGTTTTCCGAAACAATAAAATATTTGATAAATATGTGTTGCAACATTCAACGTAGTTAACTTTTGACTCTGGTATCGAAACGACTATCTTTATATATCACATCGAAGCTTGTAGCAAATTACACTATATGAGTTGGTCTCGCCAAGAAAAATCATTTATGTACCCAAATTCCTTCGTTTACATCACTTGTTGAGGGTTTAAAGTTTTTGATGCACCATTTTCATTTTACTTACTTCCGGTGTTATTCAATAGAGTTATAAAAGGGATTGGTGAGGACCTAGGATTATTTATTTATATTTTTAAACAGTCTCTATTCTACCATAACATCTCACTCGGTATCTAAATGAATATAATAATATATAAAATCGACGCTCGTATCAAATTAAACTATATGAGTTGGTCTCGCTGAGAAAATTCATTTATGTACCCAAATCCCATCATTTACATTACTTATTGAGGGTTTATAGTTTTTGACGCATCATTTTATTTTTACTTACTTCCAGTCTTATTCAATAGAGCTATAAAGGAGATATTGTTGCCAACCAAGGGTTATTTATTTATGGTTTCAATCAGTCTCTATTCTTCCATAAAAATAAGGGAAGAGAAAAAGGAAGGAGATGTTGTTAACGTTTTCCAAAACAACAAAACATTTGATAAATATGTGTTGCAACTTTCAACGGAAGTAACTTTTACTTGGTATCGAAACGACTATTATAATATATAAAATCGAAGCTCATATCAAATTAAACTATATGAGTTGGTCTCGCGGATAAAATTCATTTATGTACACAAATTCCATCATTTATATCACTTATTGAGAGTTTAAAGTTATTGGCGTACCATTTTCTCTTTACTTACTTCCGGTGTTATTGAATAGAGCTAGAAAGGATATATTTGTGCCGACCTAGGGTTATTTGATTATATTTTCAATCAGTATCTATTCTTAAAAAAATACATGAGAAGAGAAAAAGGAAGGGGATGTTCTTCACATTTTTAAAACAACTAAACATTTGATAAATATGTGTTTCAACTTTCAATGGATATAACTTTTGACTTGGATATCGAAACAACTATTATGGTATATGAAATCGAAGCTCATATCAAATTACACAATATGATTCGGGCCAATGGGAAAAGTCATTTCTGTACTCAAATTCCAACGTTTACATCACTTATTGAGGGTTTAAAGTTTTTGATGCACCATTTTCATATTACTTACTTCCGGTGTTATTTAATAGAGCTATAAAGGAGATTGGTGCCGACAAAGGGTTATTTATTTATGTTTTCAATAAGTCTCTATTCTTCCATAAAAATAAGAGAAGAGAAAAAGGAAGGAGATGTTTACGTTTTTTTCAGAAACAATAAAATATTTGATAAATATGTGTTGCAACATTCAACGTAGTTAACTTTTGACTCGAGTATCGAAATGACTATCATTATATATCGCAAGGAAGCTTGTATCAAATTAAATTATATGAGTTGGTCTCACCGAGAAAATTCATTTCTGTACCCAAGTTCCATCATTTACATCACTTATTGAGGGTTTAAAGTTTTTGACGCACCATTTTCATTTTACTTACTTCTGGTGTTATTTAATAGAGCTATAAAGGAGATTTTTTCCGACATAGGGTTATTTATTTATGATTTCAATCAGTCTCTATTCTTCCATAAAAATAAGAGAAGAGAAAAAGGAATGTGATGTTGTTCACGTTTTCCAAAACAACAAAACATTTGATAAATACGTGTTACAATTTTCAACGGAGTTAACTTTTGAGTCGGGTATCGAAATAACTATTATAATATATTAAATATAAGCTCGTATAAAATTAAATTATATAAGTTAGTCTCGCCGAGGAAATTCATTTCTCTACCCAAATTCCATCATTTACATCACTTATTGAGGGTTTAAAGTTTTTGACGCACCATTTTCTTTTTACTTGCTTCCGGTTTGATTCAATAGAGCTAGAAAGGAGATATTGGTGCCAACCTAGGGTTATTTATTTATATTTTCAATCAGTCTCTATTCCCCCATAAAAATAAGAGAAGAGAAAAAAGAGTGGGATGTTCACATTTTCAAAAACAACAAAACATACGATAAATATGTGTTTCAAATTTCAACGGAGATGACTTTTGACTTGGGTATCGAAACGACTATTATAATATATGAAATCGAAGCTCGTATCAAATTACACAATATTATTGGGGCCTAATGGGAAAAGTCATTTATGTACACAAATTCCAACGTTTACATCACTTATTCAGTCTCTACTCTTCCATAAAAATAAGAGAAGAGAGAAAGGAAGGAGATGTTGTTCACGTTTTCAAAAACAATAAAATATTTGATAAATATGTGTTGCAACATTCAACGAAGTTAACTTTTGACTCGGGTATCGAAACGACTATCATTATATATAACATGTAAGCTTGTATCAAATTACACTATATGAGTTGGTCTCGCTAAGAAAAATCATTTATGTACCCAAATTCCATCGTTTACATCACCTGTTGAGGGTTTAAAGTTTTTGACGCACCATTTTTTTTTACTTACTTCTCAGGTTATTCAATAGAGCTATAAAGAAAATTGGTGCCGACATAGGGTTATTTATTTATGTTTTCAATCAGTCTCTATTCTTCCATAAAACTAAGAGAAGAGAAAAAGGAAGGAGATGTGTTCACGTTTTCAGAAACAATAAAATATTTGATAAATATGTGTTGCAACATTCAACGGAGTTAACTTTTGACTCGGGTATCGAAACGAATATCATTATATATCACATGAAAGCTTGTATCAAATTACACTATATGAATTGGTCTTGCTAAGAAAAATCATTTATGTACCCAAATTCCATCGTTTACATCACTTATTGAGGGTTTAAAGTTTTTGATGCACCATTTTCATTTTACTTACTTCTAGTGTTATTTAATAGAGCTATAAAGGAGATTGGTGCCAACATAGGGTTATTTATTTATATTTTCAATCAGTCTCTATTTCACCATAAAAATAAGAGAAGAGAAAAAAGAAGGGGATGTTGTTCACATTTCCAAAAACAACAGAACATATGATAAATATGTGTTTCAACTTTCAACGGAGATAACTTTTGGCTTCCGTATCGAAATAACTATTATAATATATTAAATCGAAGCTCATATAAAATTACAAAATATAATTCGGGCCCAATGGGAAAAGTCATTTATGTACCCAAATTCCAATGTTTACCTCACTTATTGAGGGTTTAAAGTTTTTGATGCACCATTTTCATTTTACTTACTTCCGGTGTTATTTAATAGAACTATAAAGGAGATTGGTACTGACATTGGGTTTTTTATTTATGTTTTCAATCAATCTCTATTCTTCAATAAAAATAAGAGAACAGAAAAAGGAAGGAGATGTTGTTCACATTTTCCAAAACAACAAAACATTTGATAAATATGTGTTCCAACTTTAAATGGAGTAAACTTTTGACTCGGGTATCGAAATGACTATTATAATATATTAAATATAAGATCGTATCAAAATAAACTATATGGGTTGTTCTCGCTGAGTAAATTCATTTCTCTACCCAAATTCCATCATTTACATCACTTATTAAGGGTTTAAATTTTTTGACGCACCATTTTCTTTTTACTTGCTTTCGGTTTTATTCAATAGAGCTAGAAAGGAGATATTGGTGCCCACCTAGGGTTATTTATTTATATTTTCAATCATTCTCTACTCCACCATAAAAATAAGAGAAGAGAAAAAAGAAGGGGGTGTTGTTCACATTTCGAAAAACAACAAAACATATGATAAATATGTTTTTCAACTATCAACGGAGATAACTTTTGACTTGGGTATCGAAACGACTATTATAATATATGAAATCGAAGCTCATATCAAATTACACAATATGATTTGTGCCAATGGGAAAAGTCATTTCTGTACCCAAATTCCAACGTTTATATCACTTATTGAGGGTTTAAAGTTTTTGACGCACCATTTTCTTTTTACTTACTTCCGGTGTAATTCAATAAAACTATAAAGGAGATATTGGTGCCAACCAAGGGTTATTTATTTATATTTTCAATCACTCTCTATTCTTCCACAAAAATTAGAGAAGAGAAAAAGGAAGGGGATGTTGTTCACGTTTTCCAAAACAACAACACATTTGATAAATATGTGTTGCAACTTTGAACGGAAGTAACTTTTACTCGGTATCGAAATGACTATTATAATATATAAAATCGAAGCTCGTATCAAATTAAACTATATGAATTGGTCTCGTTGAGAAAATTCATTTCTGTGCCCAAATTCCATCATTTACATCACTTATAGAGGGATAACAGTTTTTGGCCCATCATTTTCATGTTACTTACTTCTGGTTTTATTCAATAGAGCTATAAAAGAGATTTTGGTGCCGACCAAGGGTTATTTATTTATATTTTCAATAAGTCTCTATTTTTCCATAAAAATGAGAGAAGAGAAAAAGGAAGGGGATGTTGTTCACGTTTTCCAAAACAACAAAACATTTGATAAATATGTGTTGGAACTTTCAAATGATTAACTTTTGACTCGGGTATCAAAATGACTATTATAATATATTAAATTGAAGCTCGTATCAAATTAAACTATATGGTTTGGCCTCACCGAGAAAATTCATTTACATACCCAGATTCCATCATTTACATCACTTATTGAGGGTTTAAATTTTTGACGCACCATTTCTTTTTACTTCTAGTTTTTACTTCTAGTTAAATTCATTTATGAATGGAGATATTATTGCCAACCTAGGGTTATTTATTTATATTTTCAATCATTCTCTCTTCAAGCCATTTATGTACCCAAACTCCAACCTTTACATCACTTATTGAGGGTTTAAAGTTTTTGACGCACCATTTTCATTTTACTTACTTCCGGTGTTATTTAATAGAGCTATAAAGGAGATTGGTGCCGACATAGGGTTATTTATTTATGTTTTCAATATGTCTCTATTCTTCAATAAAAATAAGAGAAGAGAAAAAGGATGGGGATGTTGTTCACATTTTCAAAAACAACAAAACGTTTGATAAATATGTGTTGCAACTTTCAACGGAGTTAACTTTTGACTCGCATATCGAAACGACTATTAAAATATATTAAATCAAAACTCGTATCAAATTAGACTATATGAGTTGGTCTCACAGAGAAAATTCATTTCTGTACCCAAATTCCATCACTTACATCACTTATCGGGGTTTTAATATTTTTGATGCACCATTTTCATTTTACTTACTTCGAGTTTTATTCAATAGAGCTATATAGGAGATATTGGCGCCGACCTAGAGTTATTTATTTACATTTTCAATCAGTCTCTATTCTTCCACAAAAATAAGAGAAGAGAAAAAGAAGGGGATGTTGTTCACGTTTTCCAAAACAACAACACATTTGATAAATATGTGTTGCAACTTTCAACGGAAGTAACTTTTACTCGGTATCGAAATGACTATTATAATATATAAAATCAAAGCTCGTATCAAATTAAACTATATGAGTTGGTCTCGCTGAGAAAATTCATTTATGTACCCAAATTCCATCATTTGCATCACTTATTGAGGGTTTAAAGTTTTTGACGCACCATTTTCTTTTTTCTTACTTCCGGTGTTATTCAATAGAGCTATATCGGAGATATTGGTGCCGACAAGGGTTATTAATTTATATTTTCATTCAGTCTCTATTCTTCCATAAAAATAAGAGAAGAGAAAAAGGAAGGAGATGTTGTTCACGTTTTCCAAAACAAAAAAAACATTTGATAAATATGTGTTGCAACTTTCAACAGAAGTAACTTTTACTCGGTATTGAAACGACTATTATAATTTATAAAATCGAAGCTCGTATCAAATTAAACTATATGAGTTGGACTCGGTGAGAAAATTCATTTCTATACCCAAATTCCATCATTTACATTACTTATTAAGGGTTTAAATTTTTTGACGCACCATTTTCTTTTTACTTACTTCCGGTGTTATTAAATAGAGCTATAATGGAGATATTGGTGCCGAACAAGGGTTATTTATTTAAATTTTCAATCAATCTCTATTCTTCCATAAAAATGGGAGAAGAGAAAAACGAAGGGGATGTTCTTCATGTTTTCCAAAACAACAAAACATTTGATAAATATGTGTTGGAACTTTCAACGGATTAACTTTTAACTCGGGTATCGAAACGACTATTATAATATATTAAAATGAAGCTCGTATCGAATTAAAATATATGGGTTGGCCTCGCCGAGAAAATTCATTTATGTACACAGATTCCATCATTTTCATCACTTATAGAGGGTTTAAATTTTTTGATGCACCATTGTCTTTTTAATTACATCTAGTTTTATTCAATAGAGCTAGAAAGGAGATATTGGTGCCAACCTAGGATTATTTATTTATATTTTCAATCACTCTCTATTCTTCCACAAAAATAAGAGAAGAGAAAAAGGAAGGGGATGTTGTTCACGTTTTCCAAAACAACAACACATTTGATAAATATGTGTTACAACTTTCAACAGAAGTAACTTTTACTCGGTATTGAAACGACTATTTTAATATAAAAAATCAAACTCGTATCAAATTAAACAATATAAGTTGGTCTCGCTAAGAAAATTCATTTATGTACCCAGATTCCATCATTTTCATCACTTATTGAGGGTTTAAATTTTTTGACGCACCATTGTCTTTTTAATTACATCTAGTTTTAATCAATAGAGCTAGAAAGGAGGTATTGGTGCCGACCTAGGATTATTTATTTATATTTTCAATCACTCTCTATTCTTCCACAAAATAAGATAAGAGAAAAAGGAAGGGGATGTTTTTCACGTTTTCAAAAACAACAAAATATTTGATAAATATCTTTTGCAACATTCAACGGAAGTAAATTTTGACTCGGTATTGAAACGAATATAATAATATATAAAATCGAAGCTCATATCAGATTAAACTATATGAGTTTTTCTCGCCGAGAAAATTTATTTCTGTACCCAAATTCCATCATTTACATCACTTATTGAGGGTTTAAAGGTTTTGACGCACCATTTTCTTTTTACTTACTTCTGGTGTTATTAAATAGAGCTATAATGGAGATATTGGTGCCGACCAAGGGTTATTTATTTATATTTTCAATCAGTCTCTATTTTTCCATAAAAATGGGAGAAGAAAAAAGGAAGGGGATGTTCTTCATATTTTCCAAAACAACAAAACATTTGATAAATTTGTGTTGGAACTTTCAACGGATTAACTTTTGACTCGGGTATCGAAACGACTATTATAATATATTAAATTGAAGCTCATATCAAATTAAAATATATCGGTTGGCCTCGCCGAGAAAATTCATTTATGACCCAGATTCCATCATTTTCATCACTTATTGAGGGTTTAAATTTTTTGACGCACCATTGTCTTTTTAATTACATCTAGTTTTATTCAATAGAGCTAGAAAGGAGATATTGGTGCCAACCTAGGATTATTTATTTATATTTTGAATCACTCTCTATTCTTCCACAAAATAACAGAAGAGAAAAAGGAAGGGGATGTTGTTCACGTTTTCCAAAACAACAACATATTTGATAAATATGTGTTGCAACTTTCAACGGAAGTAAATTTTACTCGGTATTCAAACGACTATTATAATATATAATATCAAAGCTCGTATCAAATTAAACTATATGAGTTGGTCTGGCTGAGAAAATTCATTTCTGTACCCAAATTCCATCATTTACATCACTTACCGAGGGTTTAAATTTTTTGACACACCATTTTCATTTTACTTACTTCCGATTTTATTCAATAGAGCTATAAAGGAGATATTGGTGGAAACCTAGGGTTATTTATTTATATTTTCAATGAGTCTCTATTCTTCCATAAAAATAAGAGAAGAGAAAAAGGAAGGGGATGTTGTTCACATTTGCAAAAACAACAAAACATTTGATAAATATGTGTTGCAACTTTCAACAGAGTTAACTTTTTACTCGGGTATCGAAACGACTATTATAATATATTAAATTGAAGCCCGTATCAAATTAAACTATATGGATTCGCCTCGCCGAGAAAATTCATTTATGTACCCAAATTCCATAATTTATATTTTCAATCATTCTCTATTCCACCATAAAAATAAAAGAAGAGAGAAAAAGAGGGGATGTTGTTTACATTTCGAAAAACAACAAAACATATGATAAATATGTGTTTCAACTTTCAACGGAGATAACTTTTGACTTGGGTATCGAAACGACTATTATAATATATGAAATCGAACCTCATAAAAAATTACATAATATGATTTGGGCCAAATGCGATAAGCCATTTATGTACCCAAACTCCAACCATTACATCACTTATTGAGGGTTTAAAGTTTTTG
This sequence comes from Hippophae rhamnoides, assembly GCA_033030585.1. NCBI lineage: Eukaryota > Viridiplantae > Streptophyta > Magnoliopsida > Rosales > Elaeagnaceae > Hippophae > Hippophae rhamnoides. Next base: position 45,835,419 of record CM065430.1, on the reverse strand, counting down.
ACGCACCATATTCATTTTACTTACTTCCGGTGTTATTTAATAGAGCTATAAAGGAGATTGGTGCCGACATAGGGTTATTTATTTATGTTTTCAATCAGTCTCTATTCTTCTATAAAAAAAAGAGAAGAGAAAAAGGAAGGTGATGTTGTTCACGTTTTCAAAAACAACAAAATATTTGATAAATATGTGTTGCAACTTTTAACAGAAGTAACTTTTGACTCAGTATAGAAACGAATATAATAATATCTAAAATCGAAGCTCGTATCAAATTAAACTATATGAGTTGGTCTCGCCGAGAAAATTCATTTCTGTACCAAAATTCCATCATTTACATCACTTATTGACGGTTTAAAGTTTTTGACGCACCATTTTATTTTTTACTTACTTCCGGTGTTATTCAATAGAGCTATATCGAAGATATTGGTGCTGACAAGGGTTATTTATTTATATTTTCATCCAGTCTCTATTCTTCCATAAAAATAAGAGAAGAGAAAAAGGAAGGAGATGTTGTTCAGTTTTCCAAAACAACAAAACATTTGATAAATATGTGTTGCAACTTTCAACTGAAGTAACTTTTACTCGGTATCGAAACGACTATTATAATATATAAAATCGAAGCTCGTATCAAATTAAACTATATGAGTTGGTGTCGCAGAGAAAATTCATTTCTGTACCCAAATTCCGTCATTTACATCACTTATTGAGGGTTTAATGTTTTTGACGCACCATTTTCTTTTTACTTACTTTCGGTGTTATTCAAAAGAGCTATAAAGGAGATATTGGTGCCAACCAAGGGTTATTTATTTATATTTTCAATCACTCTCTATTCTTCCCCAAAAATAAGAGAAGAGAAAAAGGAAGGGGATGTTGTTCACGTTTCCAAAACAACAACACATTTGATAAATATGTGTTGTAACTTTCAACGGAAGTAACTTTTACTCGGTATCGAAATGACTATTATAATATATAAAATCGAAGATCGTATCAAATTAAACTATATGAGTTGGTCTCGCTGAGAAAATTCATTTATGTACCCAAATTCCATGATTTACATCACTTATTGAGGGTTTAAAGTTTTTGACGCACCATTTTCTTTTTACTTACTTCCGGTTTTATTCAATAGAGCTAGAAAGGAGATATTGGTGCCAACCTAGGGTTATTTATTTATATTTTCAATCATTATCTATTCCACCATAAAAATAAAAGAAGAGAGAAAAAGAGGAGATGTTGTTTACATTTCGAAAAACAACAAAACATATGATAAATATGTGTTTCAACTTTCAACGGAGATAACCTTTGACTTGGGTATCGAAACGACTATTATAATATATGAAATCGAAGCTCATAAAAAATTACATAATATTATTTGGGCCAAATGTGATAAACCATTTATGTACCCAAACTCGAACCTTTACATCACTTATTGAGGGTTTAAAGATTTGATGCACCATTTTCATTTTACTTACTTTCGGTGTTATTTAATAGAGCTATAAAGGAGATTGGTGCCGACATAGGGTTATTTATTTATGTTTTCAATCAGTCCTATTCTTCTATAAAAATAAGAGAAGAGAGAAAGGAAGGATATGTTGTTCACGTTTTCAAAAACAACAAAATATTTGATAAATATGTGTTGCAACTTTTAACGGAAGTAACTTTTGACTCGGTATCGAAACGAATATAATAATATCTAAAATCGAAGCTCGTATCAAATTAAACTATATGAGTTGGTCTCGCCGAGAAAATTAATTTCTGTACCCAAAATTCCATCATTTACATCACTTATTGAGGGTTTAACGTTTTTGACGCACCATTTTCTTTTTACTTACTTCCGGTGTTATTCAACGTAGATATAAAGAAGATATTGGTGCCAACCTTGGGTTATTTATTTATATTTTCATTGAGTCTCTATTCTTCCATAAAAATAAGAGAAGAGAAAAAGGAAGGGGATGTTGTTCACGTTTTCCAAAACAACAAAACATTTGATAAATATGTGTTGCAATCTTCAATAGAGTTAATATTTGACACGGGTATCGAAACAACTACTATAATATATTAAATTGAAGTTCGTATCAAATTAAACTATATGGGTTGGCCTCGTCGAGAAAATTCATTTCTGTACCCAATTTCCATCATTTACATTACTTATTAAGGGTTTAAAGTTTTTGACGCACCATGTTTTTTTTACTTACTTCCGGTTTTATTCAATGTAGATATAAAGGAGATATTGGTGCCAACCTAGGGTTATTTATTTATATTTTCATTGAGTCTCTATTCTTCCATAAAAATAAGAGAAGAGAAAAAGGAAAGGGATGTTGTTCACGTTTTCCAAAATAACAAAACATTTGATAAATATGTGTTGCAACCTTCAATAGAGTTAACATTTGACCCGGTTATCGAAACAACTAATATAATATATTAAATTGAATTTTGTTTCAAATTCAACTATATGGGTTGGCCTCGTCGAGAAAATTCATTTCTGTACCCAAATTCCATCATTTACATCTATTATTAAGGGTTTAAATTTTTTGATGCACCATTTTCTTTTTACTTACTTCCGGTTTTATTCAATAGAGCTAGAAAGGAGATATTGGTTCCAACCTAGGATTATTTGTTTATATTTTCAATCATTCTCTATTCCACCATAAAAATAAAAGAAGAGAAAAAAGAGGGGATGTTGTTCAATTTTCGAAAAACAACAAAACATATGATAAATATGTGTTTCAACTTTCGACGGAGATAACTTTGGACTTGGGTATCGAAACAACTATTATAATATATGAAATCGAAGCTTATAACAAATTACATAATGTGATTCGGGCCAAATGCGAAAAGCCATTTATGTACCCAAACTCCAACGTTTGCATCACTTATTGAGGGTTTAAATTTTTAACGCACCATTTTCATTTTACTTACTGCCGGTGTTATTTAATAGAGCTATAAAGGATATTGGTGCCAACATAGGGTTATTTATTTATGTTTTCAATTAGTCTCTATTCTTTTATAAAAATAAGAGAAGAGAAAAACGAAGAAGATGTTGTTCATGTTTTCCAAAACAACAAAACATTAGATAAATATGTGTGGCAACTTTCAAAGGAAGTAACTTTTACTCGGTATCGAAATGACTATTATAATATATAAAATCAAATCTCGTATCAAATTAAACTATATGAGTTGGCCTTCAGAGAAAATTCCTTTTTGTACCCAAATTCCATCATTTACATCACTTATTGAGGGTTTAAAGTTTTTGACGCACCATTTACCTTTTACTTACTTCCGGTGTTATTCAATAGAGCAATATTGGAGATATTGGTGCCGACAAGGGTTATTTATTTATATTTTCATTCAGTCTCTATTCTTCCATAAAAATAAGAGAAGAGAAAACGGAAGGGGATGTTGTTCACATTTTCCAAAACAACAACACATTTGATAAATATGTGTTGCAACTTTCACTAGAGTTAACTTTTGACTCGGGAATCGAAACGACTATTATAATATATTAAAATTAAGCCTGTATCAAATTAAACTATATGGGTTGGCCTCGCCGAGAAAATTCATTTATATACCCAAATTCCATCATTTAGAGCACTTATTGGGGGTTTAAATTTTTTGATGCACCATTTTCTTTTTATTTACTTCCAGTTTTATTCAATACAGCTGGAAAGGAGATATTGGTGCCAACCTAGGGTTATTTATTTATATTTTCAATCATTCTCTATTCCACCATATATATAAGAGAAGAGAAAAAAGAATGGGTTGTTGTTCACATTTCAAAAAAAAAACCAAAACATATGATAAATATGTGTTTCAACTTTCAACGGATATAACTTTTGGCTTGGGAATCGAAAAGGCTATTGTAATATATGAAATCGAAGCTCATAACAAATTACATAATATGATTTAGGCTAAATGCGATAAGCCATTTATGTACCCAAATTCCAACGTTTACATCACTTATTGAGGGTTTATAGTTTTTAACGCACCATTTTCATTTTACTTACTTTCGGTGTTATTTAATAGAGCTATAAAGGAGATTGGTGCCAACATAGGGTTATTTATTTATGTTTTCAATCAGTCTCTATTCTTCAATAAAAATAAGAGAAGAGAAAAACGAAGGAGATGTTGTTCACGTTTTCAAAAACAACAAAATATTTGATAAATATGTGTTGCTACTTTTAACGGAAGTAACTGTTAACTCGTTATCGAAACGACTATAATAATATCTAAAATCGAAGCTCGTATCAAATTAAACTATATGAGTTGGTCTCGCGGAGAAAATTCATTTCTGTATCCAAATTCCATCACTTACATCACTTATTGAGGGTTTAAAGTTTTTGAAGCACGATTTTCTTTTTACTTACTTCCGGTGTTATTTAATAGAGCTAAAAAGGAGATATTTGTGCCAACCAAGGGTTATTTATTTATATTTTCAATCAGTCTCTATTCTTCCATAAAAATAAGAGAATAGAAAAAGGAAGGTGATGTTGTTCACGATTTCCAAAACAACAAAACATTTGATAAATATGTGTTGCAACTTTCAAAAGAGTTAACTTTTGACTCGGGTAGTGAAACGACTATTAAAATATATTAAATTGAAGCCTGTATCAAAATAAACTAAATGGGTTTCCCTCGCCGAGAAAATTCATTTCTGTACCCAAATTCCATCATTTATAGCACTTATTGAGGGTTTCAATTTTTTGACGCACCATTTTCTTTTTACTTACTTCCGGTTTTATTCAATACAGCTAGAAAAGAGATATTGGTGCCAACCTAGGGTTATTTATTTATATTTTCAATCATTCTCTATTCCACCATAAATATAAGAGAAGAGAGAAAAGAATGGGATGTTTTTCATATTTTGAAAAAAAAACCAAAACATATGAGAAATATGTGTTTCAACTTTCAACGGATATAACTTTTGACTTGGGTATCGAAATGGCTATTATAATATATGAAATCGAAGCTCATAACAAATTACATAATATGATTCGGGCCAAATGCGATAAGCAATTTATGTACCCAAATTCCAACGTTTACATCACTTATTGAGGGTTTAAAGTTTTTGACGCACCATTTTCATTTTACTAACTCCTGGTGTTATTTAATAGAGCTATAAAGGAGATTGGTGCCAACATAGGGTTATTTATTTATGTTTTCAATCAGTCTCTATTCTTCAATAAAAATAAGAGAAGTGAAAAACGAAGGAGATGTTGTTCACGTTTTCAAAAACAACAAAATATTTGATAAATATGTGTTGCTACTTTTAACGGAAGTAACTGTTAACTCGTTATCGAAACGACTATAATAATATCTAAAATCGAAGCTCGTATCAAATTAAACTATATGAGTTGGTCTCGCGGAGAAAATTCATTTCTGTATCCAAATTCCATCACTTACATCACTTATTGAGGGTTTAAAGTTTTTGAAGCACGATTTTCTTTTTACTTACTTCCGGTGTTATTTAATAGAGCTAAAAAGGAGATATTTGTGCCAACCAAGGGTTATTTATTTATATTTTCAATCAGTCTCTATTCTTCCATAAAAATAAGAGAATAGAAAAAGGAAGGTGATGTTGTTCACGATTTCCAAAACAACAAAACATTTGATAAATATGTGTTGCAACTTTCAAAAGAGTTAACTTTTGACTCGGGTAGTGAAACGACTATTAAAATATATTAAATTGAAGCCTGTATCAAAATAAACTAAATGGGTTTCCTCACGAGAAAATTCATTTACGTACCCAAATTCCATCATTTATAGCACTTATTGAGGGTTTCAATTTTTTGACGCACCATTTTCTTTTTACTTACTTAGGTTTTATTCAATACGGCTAGAAAAGAGATATTGGTGCCAACCTAGGGTTATTTATTTATATTTTCAATCATTCTCTATTCCACCATAAATATAAGAGAAGAGAGAAAAGAATGGGATGTTTTTCATATTTTGAAAAAAAAACCAAAACATATGAGAAATATGTGTTTCAACTTTCAACGGATATAACTTTTGACTTGGGTATCGAAATGGCTATTATAATATATGAAATCGAAGCTCATAACAAATTACATAATATGATTCGGGCCAAATGCGATAAGCAATTTATGTACCCAAATTCCAACGTTTACATCACTTATTGAGGGTTTAAAGTTTTTGACGCACCATTTTCATTTTACTAACTTCTGGTGTTATTTAATAGAGCTATAAAGGAGATTGGTGCCAACATAGGGTTATTTATTTATGTTTTCAATCAGTCTCTATTCTTCTATAAAAATAAGAGAAGTGAAAAACGAAGGAGATGTTGTTCACATTTTACAAAACAACAAAATATTTGATAAATATGTGTTGCAACTTTTAACGGAAGTAACTTTTGACTCGTTATCGAAATGAATATAATAAAATCTAAAATCTAAGCTCGTATCAAATTAAACTATATGAGTTGGTCTTGCCGAGAAAATTCATTTTTGTACCCAAATGCCATCATTTACATCACTTATTGAGGATTTAAAGTTTTTGACGCACCATTTTCTTTTTACTTACTTCCGGTTTTATTCAATAGAGCTATATCGGAGATATTGGTGCCGACAAGGGTTATTAAATTATATTTTATTCAGTCTCTATTATTCCATAAAAATAAGAGATGAGAAAAAGGAAGGAGATGTTGTTCATGTTTTCCAAAACAACAAAACATTAGATAAATATGTGTTGCACCTTTCAACGGAAGTAACTTTTACTCGTTATCGAAATTACTATTATAATATATAAAATCGAAGCTCGTATCAAATTAAACTATATGAGTTGGTCTCACGGAGAAAATCCATTTCTCTACCAAAATTCCATCATTTACATCACTTATTGAGGGTTTCAAGTTTTTGACGCACCATTTTCTTTTTACTTACTTCCGGTGTTATTCAATAGAGCTATATCGGAGATATTGGCGTCGAAAAGGGTTATTAATTTATATTTTCATTCAGTCTCTTTTATTCCATAAAAATAAGAGAAGAGAAAAGGGAAGGAGATGTTGTTCACGTTTTCCAAAACAACAAAACATTTGATAAATATATGTTGCAACTTTCAACGGAAGTAACTTTTACTCGGTATCGAAACGAATATTATAATATATAAAATCGAAGCTCATATCAAATTAAACTATATGAGTTGGTCTCTTGGAGAAAATTCATTTCTGTACCCAAATTCCATCATTTACATCACTTATTGAGGGTTTAAAGTTTTTGGCGCACCATTTTCTTTTTACTTACTTCCGGTGTTATTTAATTGAGCTATAAATGAGATATTGGTGCAAGCCAAGGGTTATTTATTTATATTTTCAATCAGTCTCTATTCTTCCATAAAAATAAGAGAAGAGAAAAAGGAAGGGGATGTTGTTCACATTTTCCAAAACAACAAAACATTTGATAAATATGTGTTGCAACTTTCACTAGAGTTAACTTTTGACTCGGGTATCGAAACGACTATTATAATATATTAAATTGAAGCCTGTATCAAATTAAACTATATGGGTTGGCCTCGCCGAGAAAATTCATTTATGTACCCAAATTCCATCATTTAGGGCACTTATTGAGGGTTTAAATTTTTTGACGCACCATTTTCTTTTTATTTACTTCCGGTTTTATTCAATACAGCTAGAAAGGAGATATTGGTGCCAACCTAGGGTTATTTATTTATATTTTCAATCATTCTCTATTCCACCATAAATATAAGAGAAGAGAAAAAAGAATGGGTTGTTGTTCACATTTCAAAAAAAAAAAAAAACCAAAACATATGATAAAAATGTGTTTCAACTTTCAACGGATATAACTTTTGGCTTGGGTATCGAAAAAGCTATTATAATATATGAAATCGAAGCTCATAATAAATTACATAATATGATTCGGGCCAAATGTGATAAGCTATTTATGTACCCAAATTCCAACGTTTACATCACTTATTGAGAGTTTATAGTTTTTAACGCACCATTTTCATTTTACTTACTTTCGGTGTTATTTAATAGAGCTATAAAGGAGATTGGTGCCAACATAGGGTCATTTATTTATGTTTTCAATCAGTCTCTATTCTTCTATAAAAATAAGAGAAGAGAAAAACGAAGGAGATGTTGTTCACGTTTTCAAAAACAACAAAATATTTGATAAATATGTGTTGCAACTTTTAACGGAAGTAACTTTTGACTCGTTATCGCAATGAATATAATAATATCTTAAATTGAAGCTCGTATCAAATTAAACTATATGAGTTGGTCTCGTTGAGAAAATTCATTTCGGTACCCAAATTCCATCGTTTGCATCACTTATTGAGGATTTAAATTTTTTGACGCACCATTTTCTTTTTACTTACTTCCGGTGTTATTTAATTGAGCTATAAAGGAGATTGGTGCCAACATAACGTTATATATTTATGTTTTCAATCAGTCTCTATTCTTCTACAAAAATAAGAGAAGAAAAAAACGAAGGAGATGTTGTTCACGTTTTCAAAAACAACAAAATATTTGATAATTATGTGTTGCAACTTTTAACGGAAGTAACTTTTAACTCGGTATCGAAACGAAAATAATAATACCTAAAATCAAAGCTCGTATCAAATTAAACTATATGAGTTGGTCTCGCCGAGAAAATTCCTTTCTGTACCCAAATTCCATCATTTACATCACTTATTGATGGTTTAAAGTTTTTGACGCACCATTTTCTTTTTACTTACTTCTGGTGTTATTCAATAGAGCTATATGAGAGATATTGGTGCCGACAAGGGTTATTAATTTATATTTTCATTCAGTCTCTATTCTTCCATAAAAATAAGAGAAGATAAAAAGGAAGGGGATGTTGTTCACGTTTTACAAAACAACAACACATTTGATAAATATGTGTTGCAACTTTCAACGGAAGTAATTTTTTCTCGGTATCAAAAAGACTATTATAATATATAAAATCGATGCTCGTATCAAATTAAACTATATGAGTTGGTCTCGTGCAGAAAATTCATTTCTGTACCCAAATTCCATCATTTAAATCACTTATTGAGGGTTTAAAGTTTTTGACGCACCATTTTCTTTTTACATACTTCCGGTGTTATTCAATAGAGCTAAAAAGGAGATATTGGTGCCAACCAAGGGTTATTTATTTATATTTTCATTCAGTCTCTATTCTTCCATAAAAATAAGAGAAGAGAAAAAGGAAGGGGATGTTGTTCACGTTTTCCAAAACAACAAAACATTTGATAAATATGTGTTGCAACTTTCAACAGAGTTAACTTTTTACTCGGGTATCGAAACGACTATTATAATATATTAAATTGAAGCCCGTATCAAATTAAACTATATGGATTCGCCTCGCCGAGAAAATTCATTTATGTACCCAAATTCCATAATTTATAGCACTTATTGAGGGTTTAAATTTTTTGACACACCATTTTCTTTTTACTTACTTCTGGTGTTATTCAATAGAGCTATAAATGAGATATTGGTGCCAACCAAGGGTTATTTATTTATATTTTCAATCAGTCTCTATTCTTCCATAAAAATAAGAGAAGAGAAATAGGAAGGATATGTTGTTCACCTTTTCCAAAACAACAAAACATTTGATAAATATGTGTTCCAACTTTCAACGGAAGTAACTTTTACTCGGTATCGAAACGACTATTATAATATATAAAATAGAAACTCGTATCAAATTAAACTATTTTCTTTTTACTTACTTCCGGTTTTATTCAATAGAGCTAGAAAGGAGATATTGGTGCCAACCTAGGGTTATTTATTTATATTTTCAATCATTCTCTATTCCACCATAAAAATAAGAGAAGAGAAAAAAGAAGGGGATGTTGTTCACATTTCGAAAAACAACAAAACATATGATAAAAATGTGTTTCAACTCTCAACGTAGATAATTTTTGACTTGAGTATCGAAATGGCTATTATAATATATGAAATCGAAGCTCATAAAAAATTACATTATATGATTCGGGCCAAATGCGATAAGCCATTTATGTACCCAAATTCCAAAGTTTACATCACTTATTGAGGGATTAAAGTTTTTAACGCACCATTTTCATTTTACTAACTTCCGGTGTTATTTAATAGAGCTATAAAGGAGATTGGTGCCAACATAGGAATATTAATTTATATTTTCATTCAGTCTCTTTTATTCCATAAAAATAAGAGAAGAGAAAAAGGAAGGAGATGTTGTTCACGTTTTCCAAAACAACAAAACATTTGATAAATATTTGTTGCAACTTTCAACGGAAGTAACTTTTACTCGGTATTCCAACGAATATTATAATATATAAAATCGAAGCTCGTATCAAATTAAACTAGATGAGTTGGTCTCGCGGAGAAAATTCATTTCTGTACCCAAATTCCATCATTTACATCACTTATTGAGGGTTTAAAGTTTTTGGCGCACCATTTTCTTTTTACTTACTCCCGGTGTTATTCAATAGAGCTATAAATGAGATATTGGTGCCAACCAAGGGTTATTTATTTATATATTCAATCAGTCTCTATTCTTCCATAAAAATAAGAGAAGAGAAATAGGAAGGGGATGTTGTTCACATTTCGAAAAACAACAAAACATATGATAAATATGTGTTTCAACTTTCAACGGAGATAACTTTTGACTTGGGTATCGAAAAGGATATTATTATATATGAAATCGAAACTCATAAAAAATTACATATTATGATTCGGGAAAAATGCGATAAGCCATTTATGTACCCAAATTCCAACGTTTACATCACTTATTGAGGGTTTAAAGTTTTTAACGCACCATTTTCATTTTACTTACTTCCGGTGTTATTTAATTGAGCTATAAAGGAGATTGGTGCCAACATAGGGTTATCTATTTATGTTTTCAATCAGTCTCTATTCTTCTACAAAAATAAGAGAAGAGAAAAACGAAGGAGATGTTGTTCACGTTTTCAAAAACAACAAAATATTTGATAATTATGTGTTGCAACTTTTAACGGAAGTAACTTTTAACTCGGTATCGAAACGAAAATAATAATACCTAAAATCGAAGCTCGTATCAAATTAAACTATATGAGTTGGTCTCGCCGAGAAAATTCCTTTTTGTACCCAAATTCCATCATTTACATCACTTATTGATGGTTTAAAGTTTTTGACGCACCATTTTCTTTTTACTTACTTCCGGTTTTATTCAATAGAGCTATATGAGAGATATTGGTGCCGACAAGGGTTATTAATTTATATTTTCATTCAGTCCCTATTCTTCCATACAAATAAGAGAAGAGAAAAAGGAAGGGGATGTTGTTCATGTTTTCCAAAACAACAAAACATTTGATAAATATGTGTTGCAACTTTTAACAGAGTTAACTTTTGACTCGGGTATCGAAACAGCTATTATAATATATTAAATTTATGCCCGTATCAAATTAAACTATATGGGTTGGCCTCATCAAGAAAATTCATTTCTGTACCCAAATTCCATCACTTATAGCACTTATTGAGGGTTTAAATTTTTTGACGCACCATTTTCTTTTTACTTACTTCTGGTGTTATTCAATAGAGCTATAAATGAGATATTGGTGCCAACCAAGGGTTATTTATTTATATTTTCAATCAGTCTCTATTCTTCCATAAAAATAAGAGAAGAGAAATAGGAAGGATATGTTGTTCACATTTCGAAAAACAACAAAACATATGATAAATATGTGTTTCAACTTTCAACGGAGATAACTTTTGACTTGGGTATCGAAACGGCTATTATAATATATGAAATCGAAGCTCATAAAAAATTACATAATATAAAGTAACTTTTACTCATTATGGAAACGACTATTATAATATATAAAATCGAAGCTAGTATCAAATTAAACTATATGAGTTGGTCTCATGGAGAAAATCCATTTCTCTGCCCAAATTCCATCATTTACATCACTTATTGAGGGTTTCAAGTTTTTGACGCACCATTTTCTTTTTACTTACTTCCGGTGTTATTCAATAGAGCTATATCGGAGATATTGGCGTCGAAAAGGGTTATTAATTTATATTTTCATTCAGTCTCTTTTATTCCATAAAAATAAGAGAAGAGAAAAAGGAAGGAGATGTTGTTCACGTTTTCAAAAACAACAAAATATTTGATAATTATGTGTTGCAACTTTTAACGGAAGTAACTTTTAACTCGGTATCGAAACGAAAATAATAATACCTAAAATCGAAGCTCGTATCAAATTAAACTATATGAGTTGGTCTCGCCCAGAAAATTCCTTTTTGTACCCAAATTCCATCATTTACATCACTTATTGATGGTTTAAAGTTTTTGACGCACCATTTTCTTTTTACTTACTTCCGGTTTTATTCAATAGAGCTATATGAGAGATATTGGTGCCGACAAGGGTTATTAATTTATATTTTCATTCAGTCCCTATTCTTCCATACAAATAAGAGAAGAGAAAAAGGAAGGAGATGTTGTTCACGTTTTCCAAAACAACAAAACATTTGATAAATATGTGTTGCAACTTTTAACGAAAGTTACTTTTGACTCGTTATCGAAACGAATATAATAATATCTAAAATCGAAGCTTATATCAAATTAAACTATATGAGTTGGTCTCGCCGATAAAATTCATTTATGTACCCAAATTCCATCAATTACATCACTTATTGAGGGTTTAAAGTTTTTGACTCACCATTTTCTTTTTACTTACTTCCGGTGTTATTCAATAGAGCTATAAATGAGATATTGGTGCCAACCAAGGGTTATTTATTTATATTTTCAATCAGTCCCTATTCTTCCATAAAAATAAGAGAAGAGAAATAGGAAGGGGATGTTGTTCACATTTCGAAAAACAACAAAACATATGATAAATATGTGTTTCAACTTTTACTCGGTAGTAACTTTTACTCGGTATCGAAACGACTATTATAATATATAAAATCGAAGCTCGTATCAAATTAAACTATATGAGTTGGTCTCGTGGAGAAAATGCATTTCTGTACCCAAATTCCATCATTTACATAACTTATTGAGGGTTTAAAGTTTTTGACGCACCATTTTCTTTTTACTTACTTTCGGTGTTATTCAATAGAGCTATAAAGGAGATATTGGTGCCGAAAAGGGTTATTAATTTATATTTTCATTCAGTCTCTATTTTTCCATAAAAATAAGAGAAGATTAAAAGGATAGGGATGTTGTTCACGTTTTCCAAAACAACAACACATTTGATAAATATGTGTTGCACCATTCAACGAAAGTAACTTTTACTCGGTATCAAAACGACTATTATAATTTATAAAATCGAAGCTCGTATCAAATTAAACTATATGAGTTGGTCTCGCGGAGAAAATTCATTTCTGTACCCAAATTCCATTATTTATTGCACTTATTGAGGTTTTAAATTTTTTGACGCACCATTTTCTTTTTACTTACTTCCGGTTTTATTCAATAGAGCTAGAAATAAGATATTGGTGCCAACCTAGGGTTATTTATTTATATTTTCAATCATTCTCTATTCCACCATAAATATAAGAGAAGAGAAAAAAGAATGGGATGTTGTTCACATTTCGAAAAAAAACCAAAACATATGATAAATATGTGTTTCAACTTTCAACGAATATAACTTTTGACTTGTGTATCGAAACGGCTATTATAATATATGAAATCAAAGCTCATAAAAAATTACATAATATGATTCTGGCCAAATGCGATAAGCCACTTATGTACCAAAATTCCAACGTTTACATCACTTATTGAGGGTTTAAAGTTTTTAACGCACCATTTTCATTTTACTTACTTCCGGTGTTATTTAATAGAGCTATAAAGGAGATTGGTGCCAACATAGTGTTATTTATTTAAGTTTTCAATCAGTCTCTATTCTTCTAAAAAAATAAGAGAAGAGAAAAACGAAGGAGATGTTGTTCACGTTTTCAAAAACAACAAAATATTTGATAAATATGTGTTGCAACTTTTAACAGAAGTAACTTTTGACTCGTTATCGAAACGAATATAATAATATCTAAAATCGAAGCTCATATCAAATTAAACTATATATCAAATTAAACTATATGAGTTGGTCTCGCGGAGAAAATTCATTTCTGTACCCAAATTCCATTATTTATTGTACTTATTGAGGGTTTAAATTTTTTGACGCACCATTTTCTTTTTACTTACTTCCGGTTTTATTCAATAGAGCTAGAAATAAGATATTGGTGCCAACCTAGGGTTACTTATTTATATTTTCAATCATTCACTATTCCACCATAAATATAAGAGAAGAGAAAAGAATGGGATGTTGTTCACATTTCGAAAAAAAAACCAAAACATATGATAAATATGTGTTTCAACTTTCAACGGATATAACTTTTGACTTTTGTATCGAAACGGCTATTATAATATATGAAATCGAACCACATAAAAAATTACATAATATGATTCTGGCCAAATGCGATAAGCCACTTATGTACCAAAATTCCAACGTTTACATCACTTATTGAGGGTTTAAAGTTTTTAACGCACCATTTTCATTTTACTTACTTTCGGTGTTATTTAATAGAGCTATAAAGGAGATTGGTGCCAACATAGGGTTATTTATTTATGTTTTCAATCAGTCTCTATTCTTCTATAATAATAAGAGAAGAGGAAAACGAAGGAGATGTTGTTCACGTTTTCAAAAACAACAAAATATTTGATAAATATGTGTTGCTACTTTTAACGGAAGTAACTGTTAACTCGTTATCGAAACGAATAATATAATATCTAAAATTGAAGCTCATATCAAATTAAACTATATGAGTTGGTCTCTCGGAGAAAATTCATTTCTGTACCCAAATTCCATTATTTATTGCACTTATTGAGGGTTTAAATTTTTTGACGCACCATTTTCTTTTTACTTCCTTCCGGTTTTATTCAATAGAGCTAGAAATAAGATATTGGTGCCAACCTAGGGTTATTTATTTATATTTTCAATCATTCTCTATTCCACCATAAATATAAGAGAAGAGAAAAAAGAATGGGATGTTGTTCACATTTCGAAAAAAAACCAAAACATATGATAAATATGTGTTTCAACTTTCAACGGATATAACTATTGACTTGTGTATCGAAATGGCTATTATAATATATGAAATTGAAGCTCATAAAAAATTACATAATATGATTCTGGCCAAATGCGATAAGCCACTTATGTACCAAAATTCCAACGTTTACATCACTTATTGAGGGTTTAAAGTTTTTAACGCACCATTTTCATTTTACTTACTTCCGGTGTTATTTAATAGAGCTATAAAGGAGATTGGTGCCAACGTAGGGTTATTTATTTATGTTTTCAATCAGTCTCTATACTTCTATAAAAATAAGAGAAGAGAAAAACGAAGGAGATGTTGTTCACGTTTTCAAAAACAACAAAATATTTGATAAATATGTGTTGCAACTTTTAACGGAAGTAACTTTTGACTCGGTATCGAAACGAATATAATAATATCTAAAATCGAAGCTCGTATCAAATTAAACTATATGAGTTTGTCTCGCCGAGAAAATTCATTTATGTACCCAAATTCCAACGTTTACATCACTTATTGAGGGTTTAAAGTTTTTGACGCACCATTTTCATTTTACTTACTTCTGGTGTTATTTAATCGAGCTATAAAGGAGATTGGTGCCAACATAGGGTTATTTATTTATGTTTTCAATCAGTCTCTATTCTTCTATAAAAATAAGAGAAGAGAAAAACGAAGGAGATGTTGTTCACGTTTTCAAAAACAACAAAATATTTGATAAATATGTGTTGCAACTTTTAACGGAAGTAACTTTTGACTCGTTATCGAAACGAATATAATAATATCTAAAATTGAAGCTCATATCAAATTAAACTATATGAGTTGGTCTCGCTGAGAAAATTCATTTCTGTACCCAAATTCCATCATTTACATCACTTATTGAGGGTTTAAAGTTTTTGACGCACCATTTTCTTTTTACTTACTTCCGATGTTATTCAATAGAGCTATAAAGGAGATATTGGTGCCGACAAGGGTCATTAATTTATATTTTCATTCAGTCTCTATTCTTCCATAAAAATAAGAGTAGAGAAAAAGGAAGGAGATGTTGTTCACGTTTTCCAAAACAACAAAACATTTGATAAATATGTGTTGCAACTTTCAACGGAAGTAACTTTTACTCGGTATCGAAACGACTATTATAATATATAAAATTGATTCTCGTATCAAATTAAACTATATGAGTTGGTCTCGCAGAGAAAATTCATTTCTGTCCCCAAATTCCATTATTTACATCACTTATTGAGGGTTTAAAGTGTTTGACGCACCATTTTCTTTTTACTTACTTCCAGTGTTATTCAATAGAGCTATAAAGGAGATATTGGTTCCAACCAAGGGTTATTTATTTATATTTTCAATCAGTATCTATTCTTCCATAAAAATAAGAGAAGAGAAAAGGCAAGGGGATGTTGTTCACATTTTCCAAAACATAAAAACATTTGATAAATATGTGTTTAAACTTTTAACAGATTTAACTTTTGACTCGGGTATCGAAACGACTATTATAATATATTAAATTGAAGCCCGTATCAAATTAAACTATATGGGTTGGCCTCGCCGAGAAAATTCATTTCTGTAGCCAAATTCAATCATTTATAGGACTTATTAAGGGTTTAAATTTTTTGACGCACCATTTTCTTTTTACTTGCTTCCGGTTTTATTCAATAGAGCTAGAAAGGAGATATTGGTGCCAATCTATGGTTATTTATTTATATTTTCAATCATTCTCGATTCCACCATAAAAATAAGAGATGAGAAAAAAGAAGGGGATGTTGTTCACATTTCGAAAAACAACAAAACATATGATAAATATGTGTTTCATCTTTCAAAGGAGATAACTTTTGACTTGGGTATCGAAACGGCTCTTATAAATTACGAAATCGAAGCTCATAACAAATTACATAATATGATTGGGGCCAAATGCGATAAGCCATTTATGTACCCCAATTCTAACGTTTACATCACTTATTAAGGGTTTAAAGTTTTTGACGCACCATTTTAATTTTACTTACTTCTGGTGTTATTTAATCGAGCTATAAAGGGGATTGTTGCCAACATAGGGTTATTTATTTATGTTTTCAATCAGTCTCTATTCTTCTATAAAAATAAGAGAAGAGAAAAACGAAGGAGATGTTGTTCACGTTTTCAAAAACAACAAAATATTTGATAAATATGTGTTGCAACTTTTAACGGAAGTAACTTTTGACTCGTTATCGAAACGAATATAATAATATCTAAAATTGAAGCTCCTATCAAATTAAACTATATGAGTTGGTCTCGCTGAGAAAATTCATTTATGTACCCAAATTCCATCATTAACATCACTTATTGAGGGTTTAAATTTTTTGACGCACCATTTTTTTCTTTTTACATACTTCCGGTGTTATTCAATAGAGCTATATCATAGATATTGGTGCCGAAAAGTGTTATTAATTTATATTTTCATTCAGTCTCTATTCTTCCATAGAAATAAGAGAAGAGAAAAAGGAAGGAGATGTTGTTCACGTTTTCCAAAACATAAAAACATTTGATAAATATGTGTTGCAACTTTCATCGGAAGTAACTTTTGACTCAGTATCGAAATGAATATAATAATATATAAAATCGAAGCTCGTATCAAATTAAACTATATGAGTTGGTCATGCCGAGAAAATATTTTTCTGTACCCAAATTCCATCATTTACATCAGTTATTGATGGTTTAAAGTTTTTGACGCACCATTTACATTTTACTTACTTCCGGTGTTATTCAATAGAGTTATAAAGGAGATATTGGGGCCGACCAAGGGTTATTTATTTATATTTTCAATCAGTCTCTATTCTTCCTTAAAAATAAGAGAATTGAAAAAGGAAGGGGATGTTGTTCACGTTTTCCAAAACAACAAAACATTTGATAAATATGTGTTTCTACTTTCAATAGAGTTAACTTTTGACTCGGGTATCGAAACGACTATTATAATATATTAAATTGAAGCCCGTATCAAATTGAACTATATGGGTTCGCCTCGTCGAGAAAATTCATTTCTGTAGCCAAATTCAATCATTTATAGCACTTACTAAGGGTTTAAATTTTTTGACGCACCATTTTCTTTTTACTTACTTCCGGTTTTATTCAATAGAGCTAGAAAGGAGATATTGGTGCCAACCTAGGGTTATTTATTTATATTTTCTATCATTCTCTATTCCACCATAAAAATAAGAGAAAAGAAAAAAGAAGGGGATGTTGTTCACATTTCGAAAAACAACAAAACATATGATAAAAATGTGTTTCAACTTTCAACGTAGATAATTTTTGACTTGGGTATCGAAACGGCTATTATAATATATGAAATCGAAGCTCATAACAAATTACATAACATGATTCAGGCCAAATGCGATAAGCCATTTATGTACCCAAATTCCGACGTTTACATCACTTATTGAGGGTTTAAAGTTTTTGACGCACCATTTTCTTTTTACTTACTTTTGGTGTTATTCAATGGAGATATAAAGGAGATATTGGTGCCAACCTAGGGTTATTTATTTATGTTTTCAATCAGTCTCTATTCTTCCATAAAATTAAGAGAAGAGAAAAAGGAAGGGGATGTTGTTCACGTTTTCCAAAACAACAAAACATTTAATATATATGTGTTGCAACCTTCAACAGAGTTAACTTTTGACTCGGGTATCGAAACGACTACTATAATATATTAAATTGAAGCTCGTATCAAATTAGACTATAATGGTTGGCCTCGTCGAGAAAATTCATTTCTGTACCCAAATTCCATCATTTACATCACTTATTGAGGGTATAAATTTTTTGACGCACCATTTTCTTTTTACTTACTTCCGGTTTTATTCAATAGGGCTAGATAGGAGATATTGGTGCCAAACTAGGGTTATTTATTTATATTTTCAATCATTCTCTATTCCACCATAAAAATAAAAGAAGAGAAAAAAAGAGGGGATGTTGTTCACATTTCGTAAAACAACAAAACATATGATAAATATGTGTTTCAACTTTCAACGGAGATAGCTTTTGACTTGAGTATTGAAACGAATATTATAATATTTGAAATCGAAGCTCATATCAAATTACATAATATGATTTGGGCCTAATGCTTTAAGTCAATTATGTACCCAAATTCCAACGTTTACATCACTTATTAAGGGTTTAAAGTTTTTGACGCACCATTTTCATTTTATTTATTTCCGGTGTTATTTAATAAGCTATAAAGGAGATTGATGCCGACATAGGGTTATTTATTTACGTTTTCAATCAGTCTCTATTCTTCTATAAAAATAAGAGAAGGGAAAAAGGAAGGAGATGTTGTTCACGTTTCCTGAAACAATAAAATATTTGATAAAAATGTGTTGCAACATTCAACGGAGTTAAATTTTGACTCGGGTATCAAAACGATATTCATTATATATCACAAGGAAGCTTGTACCAAATTACACTTTATGAGTTGGTCTCCCCAAGAAAAATCATTTATGTAATCAAATTCCATCGTTTACATCATTTATTGAGGGTTTAAAGTTTTTGATGCACCATTTTCATTTTACCTACTTCCGGTGTTATTCAATAGAGCTATAAAAGGGATTGGTGAGGACCTAAGATTATTTATTTATATTTTCAATCAGTCTCTATTCTACCATAAAAATAAGAGAAGAGAAAAAAGAAGGGGAGTTGTTCACGTTCTCAAAAACAAAAAAATATTTGATAAATATGTGTTGCAACTTTCATCGGAAGTAACTTTTGACTCAGTATCGAAATGAATATAATAATATATAAAATCGAAGCTCGTATCAAATTAAACTATATGAGTTGGTCATGCCGAGAAAATATTTTTCTGTACCCAAATTCCATCATTTACATCAGTTATTGAGGGTTTAAAGTTTTTGACGCACCATTTACATTTTACTTACTTCCGGTGTTATTCAATAGAGTTATAAAGGAGATATTGGGGCCGACCAAGGGTTATTTATTTATATTTTCAATCAGTCTCTATTCTTGCTTAAAAATAAGAGAATTGAAAAAGGAAGGGGATGTTCACGTTTTCCAAAACAACAAAACATTTGATAAATATGTGTTTCTACTTTCAATAGAGTTAACTTTTGACTCGGGTATCGAAACGATTATTATAATATATTAAATTAAAGCTCGTATCAAATTAAACTATATGGGTTGGTGTGGTCGGGAAAATTCATTTATGTACCCAAATTCCATCATTTACATCAGTTTCTGTACCCAAATTCATTTCGCTGCATTTCCATGTTTCTTACTCCGATTTTATTCAATAGAGCTAGAAAGGAGATATTGGTGCCAACCTAGGGTTATTTAATTATATTTTCAATCATTCTCTATTCCACCATAAAAATAATAGAAGAGAAAAAAGAAGGGGATGTTGTTCACATTTCGAAAAACAATAAAACATATGATAAATATGTGTTTCAACTTTCAATGGAGATAACTTTTGACTTGGGTATCGAAACGACTATTATAATATATGAAATCGAAGCTCATAACAAATTACATAATATGATTCGGTCCAAATGCGATAAGCCATTTATGTACCCAAATTCCAACGTTTATGTATTATAATATTCATTGTTTAATTTGATACTAGCTTTAATTTTATGTATTATAATATTCATTTCGATACCCGAATAAAAAGTTATCTCCCTTGAAAGTTTTAACTCATATTTAACAAATATTTTGTTGTGGTTGAAAATATGAACAAGATCCCCTTTCCTTCCCTCTTCTCTTATTTTTTTTGAAGAATACAGACTATTTGAACACATATATAAAGAACCCTAGGTCAGCACCAATATCTCCTTTGTAGCTCTATAAAATAAAACCAGAAGTAAATAAAATGAAAATGGTACGTCAAAAATTTTAAACCCTCGGAAAGTGATGTAAACAATGGAATTTGGGCACAAAAATGATTTTCCTTTGGGAGACCTAATCATATTGTGTAATTTGATCCTTGCTTCAATTTGATATATTATAATAGTCGTTTCGTTACCCGCATAAAAAGTTATCTCCGTAGAAAGTTTTAACTCATATTTAACAAATGTTTTGTGGTTGTTGAAAATGTGAACAAGATCCGCTTTCTTTTCGACTTCTCTTATTTTTTTTGAAGAATACAGACTGATTGAGCATATATATAAAGAACCCTAGGTCGGCACCAATATCTCCTTTATAGCTCCATTGAATAAAACCTGAAGTAAATAAAATGAAAATTGTGCGTTAAAAGCTTTAAACCCTTGGAATGTGATGTAAACTATTAAATTTGTGTACAAAAATTATTTTCCTGTGGGAGACCTAATCATATTGTGTAATTTGATACTTGCTTCAATTTGATATATTATAATAGTCATTTCGTTACCCGCGTAAAAAGTTATCTCTGTAGAAAGTTTTAAGTCATATTTTATAATGTTTTGTGGTTGTTGAAAATGTGAACAAGATCCCCTTTCTTTTCTAGTTCTCTTATTTTTTTGGAAGAATTCTGACTGATTGAACATATATATAAAGAACCCTAGGTCGGCACCAATATCTCCTTTATAGCTCCATTGAATAAAACCTGAAGTTAATAAAATAGAAATTGTGCGTTAAAAGCTTTAAACCCTCAAAAAGTGATGTAAACTATGAAATTTAGGTACAGAAATGATTTTCCATAGGGGGACCTAATCATATTGTTTAATTTGATACTAGCTTCGATTTGATATATTATAATAGTCATTTCGATACCCGAGTAAAAAGTTATCTCCGTTGAAAGTTTTAACTCATATTTAACAAATGTTTTGTTGTTTTCTAAAAGATGAACAAGATCCCCTTTGTTTTCCCCTTCTCTTAATTTTTTTGAAGAATACCGACTGATTGAACACATATATAAAGAACCCTAGGTAGGCACCAATACCTCCTATATAGCTCTATAGAATAAAACCAGAAGTAAGTTAAATGAAAATGGTGCGGCAAAATTCTTAAACCCTCGGAAAGTGATGTAAACGATGGAATTTTGGCACAACAATGAATTTCTATTGGGAGACCTAATCATATTATGTAATTTGATACTAGCTTCGATTTTATATATTATAATAGTCGTTTCCATATCCGAGTAAAAAGTTATATCTGTTGAAATTTTTAGCTCCTATTTAACAAATGATATGTTGTTGTTGAAAATGTGAACAAAATACCCTTTATTTTCCTCTTCTTTTATTTTTTTTGAAGAATAAATACTGATTTAACTCATATATAAATATCCCTAGGTCAGCACCAATATCTCCTTTATAGCTCTATAAAATAAAACCATAAGTAAGTAAAATGAAAATGGTGCGTCAAAACTTTTAAACCCTCGGAAAGTGATGTAAACGAAGGAATTTTGGCACAACAATGACTTTCTATTGGGAGACCTAATCATATTATGTAATTTGATACTAGCTTCGATTTTATATATTATAATAGTCGTTTCCATAACCGAGTAAAAAGTAATATCTATTGAAAGTTTTAGCTATTATTTAACAAATGATATGTTGTTGTTGAAAATGTGAACAAAATACCCTTTATTTTCCTCTTCTTTTTTTTTGAAGAATAAAGACTGATTAGCCCATATATAAAGATACCTAGGTCAACACCAATATCTCCTTTATAGCTCTATAGAATAAAACCAGAAGTAAGTAAAATGGAAATGGTGCGTCAAAACTTTTAAACCCTCGGAAAGTGATGTAAAGATGGAATTTTTGCACAAAAATGATTTTCCTTTGCGACACCTAATCATATTTTTTAATTTGATACGAGCTTCGATTTGATATATTATAATAGAGGTTTGGATACCCGAGTAAAAAGTTATCTCCATTGAAAGTTTTAACTCATATTGAACAAATATTTTTGTGGTTGTTGAAAATGTGAACAAGATCCGCTTTCTTTTCGACTTCTATTATTTTCTTTGAAGAATAAAGACTGATTAAACATATATATAAAGAACCCTAGGTCGGCACCAATATCTCCTTTATAGCTCCATTGAATAAAACCTGAAGTAAAGTAAATGAAAATTGTGTGTTAAAATCTTTAAACCCTCAGAAAGTGATGTAAACTATGAAATTTGGGTAAAAAAATGATTTTCCTTTGGGAGACCTAATCATATTGTATAATTTGATACTAGCTTCAATTTTATATATTATAATAGTCGTTTCGATACCCAAGTAAAAAGTTATCTCCGTTGAAAGTTTTAACTCATATTTAACAAATGTTTTGTTGTTGTTGAAAATGTGAACAAGATCCACTTTCTTTTCCTCTTCTCTTATTTTTTTTAAAGAATACAGACTGATTGAACACATATATAAAGAACCCTAGGTCGGCACCAATATCTCCTTTATAGCTCTATAGAATAAAACCAGAAGTAAGTAAAATGAAAATGGTGCGTCAAAACTTTTAAACCCTCGGAAAGTGATGTAAAGATGGAATTTGGGCACAAAAATGATTTTCCTTTGGGAGACCTAATCATATTGTGTAATTTGATACTAGCTTTGATTTGATATATTATAGTAGTCGTTCCGACAACCGAGTAAAAAGTTATCTCCGTTGAAAGTTTTAACTCATATTTAACAAATGTTTTGTTGTTGTTGAAAATGTGAACAAGATCCCCTTTCTTTTCCACTTCTCTTATTGTTTTTGAAGAATACAGACTGATTGAACATATATATAAAGAACCCTAGGTCGGCACCAATATCTCCTTTATAGCTCTATAGAATAAAACCAGAAGTAAGTAAAATGAAAATGGTGCGTCAAAACTTTTAAACCCTCGGAAAGTGATGTAAACGATGGAATTTGCGTACAAAAATGATTTTCCCTTGGGAGACCTAATCATATTGTGTAATTTGATACGAGCTTCGATTTGATATATTATAATAGTCGTTTCGATACCCGAGTAAAAAGTTATCTCCGTTGAAAGTTTTAACTCATATTTAACAAATGTTTTGTTGTTGTTGAAAATGTGAACAAGATCCACTTTCTTTTCCTCTTCTCTTATTTTTTTTGAAGAATACAGACTGATTGAACACATATATAAAGAACTTTAGGTCGGCACTAATATCTCCTTTATAGTTCTATTCTATAAAACAAGAAGTAAGTAAAATGAAAATGATGTGTCAAAACTTTTAAACCCTCAAAAAGTGATGTAAACGTTGGAATTTGCGTACAAAAATGATTTTTGAAGGGATAACCTTATCATATTGTGTAAGTTGATACGAGCTTCGATTTGATATATTATAATATTCTTTTCGATACCTGAGTAAAACGTTATCTCCATTAAAAGTTTTAACTCATTTTACAAATGTTTTATTGTTGTTGAAAATGTGAACAAGATATCCTTTCTTTTCCACTTCTCTTATTTTTTTTTGAAGAATACAGATTGATTGAACATATATATTAAGAACCCTAGGTCGGCTCCAATATCTCCTTTATAGATCTATTCAATAAAAGAAGAAGTATGTAAAATGAAAATGGTGCGTCAAAACTTTTAAACCCTCAGAAAGTGATGTAAATGATGGAATTTGCGTACAAAAATGATTTTTGAAGGGAGGACCTTATCATATTGTGTAATTTGATACGAGCTTCGATTTGATATATTATAATATTCTTTTCGATACCCGAGTAAAAAGTTATCTCCGTTGAAAGTTTTAACTCATATTTTACAAATGTTTTGTTGTTGTTGAAAATGTGAACAAGATCCCCTTTCTTTTCCTCTTCTTTTATTTTTTTTGAAGAATACAGATTGATTGAACATATATATTAAGAACCCTAGGTCGGCACCAATATCTCCTTTATAGCTCTATTCAATAAAAAAAGAAGTAAGTAAAATGAAAATGGGGAGTCAAAACTTTTAAACCCTCGGAAAGTGATGTAAATGATGGAATTTGCGTACAAAAATGATTTTTGAAGGGAGGACCTTATCATATTGTGTAATTTGATACGAGATTCGATTTGATATATTATAATATTCTTTTCGATACCCGAGTAAAAAGTTATCTCCATTGAAAGTTTTAACTCATTTTACAAATGTTTTGTTGTTGTTGAAAATGTGAACAAGATCTCCTTTCTTTTCCTCTTCTCTTATTTTTTTTGAAGAATACAGATTGATTGAACATATATATTAAGAACCCTAGGTCCGCACCAATATCTCCTTTATAGCTTTATTTAATAAAAGAAGAAGTAAGTAAAACGAAAATGGTGCGTCAAAACTTTTAAACCCTCAGAAAGTGATGTAAACGATGGAATTTGCGTACAAAAATGATTTTTGAAGGGAGGACCTTATCATATTGTGTAATTTGATACGAGCTTCGATTTGATATATTATAATATTCTTTTCGATACCCGAGTAAAAAGTTATCTCCGTTGAAAGTTTTAACTCATATTTTACAAATGTTTTGTTGTTGTTGAAAATGTGAACAAGATCTCCTTTCTTTTCCTCTTCTCTTATTTTTTTTTGGAAGAATACAGATTGATTGAACATATATATTAAGAACCCCAGGTCGGCACCAATATCTCCTTTATAGCTCTATTCAATAAAACAAGAAGTAAGTAAAATGAAAATGGTGCGTTAAAACTTTAACCCCTCAGAAAGTGATGTAAATGATGGAATTTACGTACAAAAACTATTTTTAAAGGGAGGACCTTATCGTATTGTGTAAGTTGATACGAGCTTCGATTTGATATATTATAATATTCTTTTCGATACCCGAGTAAAAAGTTATCTCCGTTGAAAGTTTTAACTCATATTTTACAAATGTTTTGTTGTTGTTGAAAATGTGAACAAGATCTCCTTTCTTTTCCTCTTCTCTTATTTTTTTTGAAGAATACAGATTGATTGAACATATATATTAAGAACCCTAGGTCGGCACCAATATCTCCTTTATAGCTCTATTCAATAAAACAAGAAGTAAGTAAAATGAAAATGGGGAGTCAAAACTTTTAAACCCTCGGAAAGTGATGTAAATGATGGAATTTGCGTACAAAAATGATTTTTGAAGGGAGGACCTTATCATATTGTGTAATTTGATACGAGCTTCGATTTGATATGTTATAATATTCTTTTCGATACCCGAGTAAAAAGTTATCTCCATTGAAAGTTTTAACTCATTTTACAAATGTTTTGTTATTGTTGAAAATGTGAACAAGATCTCCTTTCTTTTCCTCTTCTCTTATTTTTTTTTGAAGAATACAGATTGATTGAACATATATATTAAGAACCCTAGGTCCGCACCAATATCTCCTTTATAGCTTTATTTAATAAAAGAAGAAGTAAGTAAAATAAAAATGGTGCGTCAAAACTTTTAAACCCTCAGAAAGTGATGTAAACGATGGAATTTGCGTACAAAAATGATTTTTGAAGGGAGGACCTTATCATATTGTGTAATTTGATACGAGCTTCGATTTGATATGTTATAATATTCTTTTCGATACCCGAGTAAAAAGTTATCTACATTGAAAGTTTTAACTCATTTTACAAATGTTTTGTTGTTGTTGAAAATGTGAACAAGATCTCCTTTCTTTTCCTCTTCTCTTATTTTTTTTTTTGAAGAATACAGATTGATTGAACATATATATTAAGAACCCTAGGTCGGCACCAATATCTCCTTTATAGCTCTATTCAATAAAACAAGAAGTAAAATGAAAATGGGGAGTCAAAACTTTTAAACCATCGGAAAGTGATGTAAATGATGGAATTTGCGTACAAAAATGATTTTTGAAGGGAGGACCTTATCATATTGTGTAATTTGATACGAGCTTCGATTTGATATATTATAATATTCTTTTCGATACCCGAGTAAAAAGTTATCTCCGTTGAAAGTTTTAACTCATATTTTACAAATGTTTTGTTGTTGTTGAAAATGTGAACAAGATCTCCTTTCTTTTCCTCTTCTCTTATTTTTTTTTTTGAAGAATACAGATTGATTGAACATATATATTAAGAACCCTAGGTCGGCACCAATATCTCCTTTATAGCTCTATTCAATAAAACAAGAAGTAAAATGAAAATGGGGAGTCAAAACTTTTAAACCATCGGAAAGTGATGTAAATGATGGAATTTGCGTACAAAAATGATTTTTGAAGGGAGGACCTTATCATATTGTGTAATTTGATACGAGCTTCGATTTGATATATTATAATATTCTTTTCGATACCCGAGTAAAAAGTTATCTCCGTTGAAAGTTTTAACTCATATTTTACAAATGTTTTGTTGTTGTTGAAAATGTGAACAAGATCTCCTTTCTTTTCCTCTTCTCTTATTTTTTTTGAAGAATATAGATTGATTGAACATATATATTAAGAACCCTAGGTCCGCACCAATATCTCCTTTATAACTTTATTTAATAAAAGAAGAAGTAAGTAAAATGAAAATGGTGCGTCAAAACTTTTAAACCCTCAGAAAGTGATGTAAACGATGGAATTTGCGTACAAAAATGATTTTTGAAGGGAGGACCTTATCATATTGTGTAATTTGATACCAGCTTCGATTTGATATGTTATAATATTCTTTTCGATACCCGAGTAAAAAGTTATCTACATTGAAAGTTTTAACTCATTTTACAAATGTTTTATTATTGTTGAAAATGTGAACAAGATCTCCTTTCTTTTCCTCTTCTCTTATTTTTTTTTTGAAGAATACAGATTGATTGAACATATATATTAAGAACCCTAGGTCGGCACCAATATCTCCTTTATAGCTCTATTCAATAAAATAAGAAGTAAGTAAAATGAAAATGGTGCGTCAAAACTTTTAAACCCTCAGAAAGTGATGTAAATGATGGAATTTGCGTACAAAAATTATTTTTGAAGGGAGGACCTTATCGTATTGTGTATTTTGATACGAGCTTCGATTTGATATATTATAATATTCTTTTCGATACCCGAGTAAAAAGTTATCTCCGTTGAAAGTTTTAACTCATATTTTACAAATGTTTTGTTGTTGTTGAAAATGTGAACAAGATCCCCTTTCTTTTCCTCTTCTCTTATTTTTTTTGGAAGAATACAGATTGATTGAACATATATATTAAGAACCCCAGGTTGGCACCAATATCTCCTTTATAGCTCTATTCAATAAAACAAGAAGTATGTAAAATGAAAATGGTGCGTCAAAACTTTTAAACCCTCGGAAAGTGATGTAAACGATGGAATTTGCATACAAACATGATTTTAGAAGGGAGGACCTTAAAATATTGTGTAATTTTATATGAGCTTCGATTTGATATATTATAATTTTCTTTTCGATACCCGAGTAAAAAGTTATCTCCGTTGAAATTTTTAACTCACATTTTACAAATGTTTTGTTGTTGTTGAAAATGTGAACAAGATCCCCTTTCTTTTCCTCTTCTCTTATTTTTTTTGGAAGAATACAGATTGATTGAACATATATATTAAGAACCCTAGGTCGGCACCAATATCTCCTTTATAGATCTATTCAATAAAAGAAGAAGTAAGTAAAATGAAAATGGTGCGTCCCAACTTTTAAACCCTCAAAAAGTGATTTAAAGGATGGAATTTGCGTACAAAAGTGATATTTTATATGCATACCTTATCATAATGTGTAATTTAATACGAGCTTCGATTTGATATATTATAATATTCTTTTCGATACCCGAGTAAAAAGTTATCTCCGTTGAAAGTTTTAACTCATATTTTACAAATGTTTTATTGTTGTTGAAAATGTGAACAAGATCTCCTTTCTTTTCGTCTTCTCTTATTTTTTTTGTATAATACAGATTGATTGAACATATATATTAAGAACCCCAGGTCGGCACCAATATCTCCTTTATAGCTCTATTCAATAAAACAAGAAGTAAGTAAAATGAAAATGGTGGGTCAAAACTTTTAAACCCTCGGAAAGTGATGTAAACGATGGAATTTGCGTACAAAAATGATTTTTGAAGGGAGGACCTTATCATATTGTGTAATTTGATACGAGCTTCGATTTGATATATTATAATATTCTTTTCGATACCCGAGTAAAAAGTTATCTCCGTTGAAAGTTTTAACTCATATTTTACAAATGTTTTGTTGTTGTTGAAAATGTGAACAAGATCTCCTTTCTTTTCCTCTTCTCTTATTTTTTTTTGAAGAATACAGATTGATTGAACATATATATTAAGAACCCTAGGTCGGCACCAATATCTCCTTTATAGCTCTATTCAATAAAAGAAGAAGTAAAATGAAAATGGGTGTCAAAACTTTTAAACCCTTGGATAGTGATGTAAAGGATGGAATTTGCGTACAAAAATGATTTTTGAAGGGAGGACCTTATCATATTGTGTAATTTTTTACGAGACTCGATTTGATATATTATAATTTTCTTTTCGATACCCGATTAAAAAGATATCTCCATTGAAAGTTTTAAGTCATATTTTTCAAATGTTTTGTTGTTGTTGAAAATGTGAACAAGATCCCCTTTCTTTTCCTCTTCTCTTATTTTTTTTGAAGAATACAGATTGATTGAACATATATATTAAGAACCCTAGGTCGGCACCAATATCTCCTTTATATCTCTATTTAATAAAACAAGAAGTAAGTAAAATGAAAATGGTGCGTCAAAACTTTTAAACCCTCAGAAAGTGATGTAAACGATGGAATTTGCGTACAAAAATGATTTTTGAAGGGAGGACCTTATCATAATGTGTAATTTGATACGAGCTTCGATTTGATATATTATAATATTCTTTTCGATACCCGAGTAAAAAGTTATCTCCATTGAAAGTTTTAACTCATATTTTACAAATGTTTTGTTGTTGTTGAAAATGTGAACAAGATCTCCTTTCTT
The DNA here is from genome assembly GCA_033030585.1 of Hippophae rhamnoides. Lineage (NCBI taxonomy): Eukaryota > Viridiplantae > Streptophyta > Magnoliopsida > Rosales > Elaeagnaceae > Hippophae > Hippophae rhamnoides. The sequence continues at coordinate 45,805,618 of CM065430.1, read as the reverse complement.
TTCCTCTTCTCTTATTTTTTTTTGAAGAATACAGATTGATTGAACATATATATTAAGAACCCTAGGTCGGCACCAATATCTCCTTTATAGCTCTATTCAATAAAACAAGAAGTAAAATGAAAATGGGGAGTCAAAACTTTTAAACCATCGGAAAGTGATGTAAATGATGGAATTTGCGTACAAAATTGATTTTTAAATTGAGGACCTTATCATATTGTGTAATTTGATATGAGCTTCGATTTGATATATTATAATATTCTTTTCGATTCCCGAGTAAAAAGTTATCTCCGTTGAAAGTTTTAACTCATATTTTACAAATGTTTTGTTGTTGTTGAAAATGTGAACAAGATCCCCTTTCTTTTCCTCTTCTCTAATTTTTTTTGAAGAATACAGATTGATTGAACATATATATAAAGAACCCTAGGTCGGCACCAATATCTCCTTTATAGATCTATTCAATAATACAAGAAGAAAGTAAAATGAAAATGATGAGTCAAAACTTTTAAACCCTCGGAAACTGATGTAAACGATGGAATTTGGGTACAAAAATGATTTTTGAAGGGAGGACCTTATCATATTGTGTAATTTGATACGAGCTTCGATTTGATATATTATAATATTCTTTTCGATACCCGAGTAAAAAGTTATCTCCGTTGAAAGTTTTAACTCATATTTTACAAATGTTTTGTTGTTGTTGAAAATGTGAACAAGATCTCCTTTCTTTTCCTCTTCTCTTATTTTTTTTCTTGAAGAATACAGATTGATTGAACATATATATTAAGAACCCTAGGTCGGCACCAATATCTCCTTTATAGATCTATTCAATAAAAGAAGAAGTAAGTAAAATGAAAATGGTGCGTCAAAACTTTAAACCCTCACAAAATGATGTAAACGATGGAATTTGCGTACAAAAGTGATTTTTGAAGGGAGGACCTTATCATAATGTGTAATTTGATACGAGCTTCGATTTGATATATTATAATATTCTTTTCGATACCCGAGTAAAAAGTAATCTACGTTGAAAGTTTTAACTCATCTTTTACAAATGTTTTGTTGTTGTTGAAAATGTGAACAAGATCTCCTTTCTTTTCCTCTTCTCTTATTTTTTTTTTGAAGAATACAGATTGATTGAACATATATATTAAGAACCCTAGGTCGGCACCAATATCTCCTTTATAGCTCTATTCAATAAAACAAGAAGTAAGTAAAATGAAAATGGTGCGTCAAATATTTTAAACCCTCGGAAAGTGATGTAAATGATGGAATTTGCGTACAAAAATGATTTTTGAAGGGAGGACCTTATCATATTGGGTAATTTTATACGAGCTTCGATTTGATATATTATAATATTCTTTTCGATACCCGAGTAAAAAGTTATCTCCGTTGAAAGTTTTAACTCATATTTTACAAATGTTTTGTTGTTGTTGAAAATGTGAACAAGATCTCCTTTCTTTTCCTCTTCTCTTATTTTTTTGGAAGAATACAGATTGATTGAACATATATATTAAGAACCCCAGGTCGGCACCAATATCTCCTTTATAGCTCTATTCAATAAAACAAGAAGTAAGTAAAATGAAAATGGTGCGTCAAAACTTTTAAACCCTCGGAAAGTGATGTAAACGATGGAATTTGCATACAAAAATGATTTTTGAAGGGAGGACCTTATCATATTGTGTAATTTGATACGAGCTTCGATTTGATATATTATAATATTCTTTTCGATACGCGAGTAAAAAGTTATCTCCTTTGAAAGTTTTAACTCATATTTTACAAATGTTTTGTTGTTGTTGAAAATGTGTACAAGATCTCCTTTCTTTTCCTCTTCTCTTATTTTTTTTTTGAAGAATGCGATTGATTGAACATATATATTAAGAACCCTAGGTCGGCACCAATATCCCCTTTATAGCCTTATTCAATAAAACAAGAAGTAAGTAAAATGAAAATGGTGCGTCAAAACTTTTAAACCCTCAAAAAGTGATGTAAACGATGGAATTTGCGTACAAAAATGATTTTTGAAGGGAGGACCTTATCATATTGTGTAATTTTATACAAGATTCGATTTGATATATTATAATAATCTTTTCGATACACGAGTAAAAAGTTATCTCCGTTGAAAGTTTTAACTCATATTTTACAAATGTTTTGTTGTTGTTGAAAATGTGAACAAGATCTCCTTTCTTTTCGTCTTCTCTTATTTTTTTTGAAGAATACAGATTGATTGAACATATATATTAAGAACCTAGGTCGGCACCAATATCTCCTTTATAGCTCTATTCAATAAAACAAGAAGTAAGTAAAATGAAAATGGTGCGTCAAAACTTTTAAACCCTCGGAAAGTGATGTAAACGATGGAATTTGCGTACAAAAATGATTTTTGAAGGGAGGACCTTATCATATTGTGTAATTTGATACGAGCTTCGATTTGATATATTATAATATTCTTTTCGATACCCGAGTAAAAAGTTATCTCCGTTGAAAGTTTTAACTCATATTTTACAAATGTTTTGTTGTTGTTGAAAATGTGAACAAGATCTCCTTTCTTTTCGTCTTCTCTTATTTTTTTTTTTTTGAAGAATACAGATTGATTGAACATATATATTAAGAACCCAGGTCGGCACCAAAATCTCCTTTATAGCTCTATTCAATAAAACAAGAAGTAAGTAAAATGAAAATGGTGCGTCAAAACTTTTAAACCCTCGGAAAGTGATGTAAATGATGGAATTTGCGTACAAAAATGATTTTTGAAGGGAGGACCTTATCATATTGTGTAATTTTATACGAGCTTCGATTTGATATATTATAATATTCTTTTCGATACCCGAGTAAAAAGTTATCTCCGTTGAAAGTTTTAACTCATATTTTACAAATGTTTTGTTGTTGTTGAAAATGTGAACAAGATCTCCTTTCTTTTCCTCTTCTCTTATTTTTTTTGAAGAATACAGATTGATTGAACATATATATTAAGAACCCTAGGTCGGCACCAATATCTCCTTTATAGCTCTATTCAATAAAACAAGAAGTAAGTAAAATGAAAATGGTGCGTCAAAACTTTTAAACCCTCAGAAAGTGATGTAAACGATGGAATTTGCGTACAAAAATGATTTTTGAAGGGAGGACCTTATCATATTGTGTAATTTTATACGAGCTTCGATTTGATATATTATAATATTCTTTTCGATACCCGAGTAAAAAGTTATCTCCGTTGAAAGTTTTAACTCATATTTTACAAATGTTTTGTTGTTGTTGAAAATGTGAACAAGATCTCCTTTCTTTTCCTCTTCTCTTATTTTTTTGAAGAATACAGATTGATTGAACATATATATTAAGAACCCCAGGTCGGCACCAATATCTCCTTTATAGCTCTATTCAATAAAACAAGAAGTAAGTAAAATGAAAATGGTGCGTCAAAACTTTTAAACCCTCGGAAAGTGATGTAAACGATGGAATTTGCGTACAAACATGATTTTTGAAGGGAGGACCTTAAAATATTGTGTAATTTTATACGAGATTCGATTTGATATATTATAATATTCTTTTCGATACCCGAGTAAAAAGTTATCTCCGTTGAAAGTTTTAACTCATATTTTACAAATGTTTTGTTGTTGTTGAAAATGTGAACAAGATCTCCTTTCTTTTCGTCTTCTCTTATTTTTTTTTGTATAATACAGATTGATTGAACATATATATTAAGAACCCCAGGTCGGCACCAATATCTCCTTTATAGCTCTATTCAATAAAACAAGATTTAAGTAAAATGAAAATGGTGCGTCAAAAATTTTAAACCCTCGGAAAGTGATGTAAACGATGGAATTTGCGTACAAAAATGATTTTTGAAGGGAGGACCTTATCATATTGGGTAATTTTATACGAGCTTCGATTTGATATATTATAATATTCTTTTCGATACCCGAGTAAAAAGTTATCTCCGTTGAAAGTTTTAACTCATATTTTACAAATGTTTTATTGTTGTTGAAAATGTGAACAAGATCTCCTTTCTTTTCCTCTTCTCTTATTTTTTTTCGCAGAATACTGATTGATTGAACATATATATTAAGAACCCTAGGTCGGCACCAATATCTCCTTTATAGCTCTATTCAATAAAACAAGAAGTAAGTAAAATGAAAATGGTGCGTCAAAACTTTTAAACCCTCAGAAAGTGATGTAAACGATGGAATTTGCGTACAAAAATGATTTTTGAAGGGAGGACCTTATCATATTGTGTAATTTTATACGAGCTTCGATTTGATATATTATAATATTCTTTTCGATACCCGAGTAAAAAGTTATCTCCGTTGAAAGTTTTAACTCATATTTTACAAATGTTTTGTTGTTGTTGAAAATGTGAACAAGATCTCCTTTCTTTTCCTCTTCTCTTATTTTTTTTGAAGAATACAGATTGATTGAACATATATATTAAGAACCCCAGGTCGGCACCAATATCTCCTTTATAGCTCTATTCAATAAAACAAGAAGTAAGTAAAATGAAAATGGTGCGTCAAAAATTTTAAACCCTCGGAAAGTGATGTAAACGATGGAATTTGCGTACAAAAATGATTTTTGAAGGGAGGACCTTATCATATTGGGTAATTTTATACGAGCTTCGATTTGATATATTATAATATTCTTTTCGATACCCGAGTAAAAAGTTATCTCCGTTGAAAGTTTTAACTCATATTTTACAAATGTTTTGTTGTTGTTGAAAATGTGAACAAGATCTCCTTTCTTTACGTCATCTCTTATTTTTTTTTGAAGAATACCGATTGATTGAACAAATATATTAAGAACCGTAGGTCGGCACCAATATCTCCTTTGTAGCTCTATTCAATAAAACAAGAAGTAAGTAAAATGAAAATGGTGCGTCAAAAATTTTAAACCCTCGGAAAGTGATGTAAACGATGGAATTTGCGTACAAAAATGATTTTTGAAGGGAGGACCTTATCATATTGGGTAATTTTATACGAGCTTCGATTTGATATATTATAATATTCTTTTCGATACCCGAGTAAAAAGTTATCTCCGTTGAAAGTTTTAACTCATATTTTACAAATGTTTTGTTGTTGTTGAAAATGTGAACAAGATCTCCTTTCTTTTCCTCTTCTCTTATTTTTTTTGAAGAATACAGATTGATTGAACATATATATTAAGAACCCCAGGTCGGCACCAATATCTCCTTTATAGCTCTATTCAATAAAACAAGAAGTAAGTAAAATGAAAATGGTGGGTCAAAACTTTTAAACCCTCGGAAAGTGATGTAAACGATGGAATTTGCGTACAAAAATGATTTTTGAAGGGAGGACCTTAACATATTGTGTAATTTTATACGAGATTCGATTTGATATATTATAATACTCTTTTCGATACCCGAGTAAAAAGTTATCTCCGTTGAAAGTTTTAACTCATATTTTACAAATGTTTTGTTGTTCTTGAAAATGTGAACAAGATCTCCTTTCTTTTCCTCATCTCTTATTTTTTTTGGAAGAATACAGATTGATTGAACATATATATTAAGAACCCCAGGTCGGCACAAATATCTCCTTCATAGCTCTATTCAATAAAACAAGAAGTAAGTCAAATGAAAATGGTGCGTCAAAACTTTTAACCCCTCGGAAACTGATGTAAACGATGGAATTTGCGTACAAAAATGATTTTTGAAGGGAGGACCTTATCATATTGGATAATTTTATACGAGCTTCGATTTGATATATTATAATATTCTTTTCGATACCCGAGTAAAAAGTTATCTCCGTTGAAAGTTTTAACTCATATTTTACAAATGTTTTGTAGTTGTTGAAAATGTGAACAAGATCTCCTTTCTTTTCCTCTTCTCTTTTTTTTTTGAAGAATACAGATTGATTGAACATATATATTAAGAACCCCAGGTCGGCACAAAAATCTCCTTTATAGCTCTATTCAATAAAACAAGAAGTAAGTAAAATGAAAATGGTGCGTCAAAACTTTTAAACCCTCGGAAAGTGATGTAAACGATGGAATTTGCGTACAAACATGATTTTTGAAGGGAGGACCTTAAAATATTGTGTAATTTTATACGAGATTCGATTTGATATATTATAATATTCTTTTCGATACCCGAGTAAAAAGTTATCTCCGTTGAAAGTTTTAACTCATATTTTACAAATGTTTTGTTGTTGTTGAAAATGTGAACAAGATCTCCTTTCTTTTCCTCTTCTCTTATTTTTTTTTGAAGAATACAGATTGATTGAACATATATATTAAGAACCCCAGGTCGGCACCAATATCTCCTTTATAGCTCTATTCAATAAAACAAGAAGTAAGTAAAATGAAAATGGTGCGTCAAAACTTTTAAACCCTCGGAAAGTGATGTAAATGATGGAATTTGCGTACAAAAATGATTTTTGAAGGGAGGACCTTATCATATTGGGTAATTTTATACGAGCTTCGATTTGATATATTATAATATTCTTTTCGATACCCGAGTAAAAGTTATCTCCGTTGAAAGTTTTAACTCATATTTTACAAATGTTTTGTTGTTGTTGAAAATGTGAACAAGATCTCCTTTCTTTTCCTCTTCTCTTATTTTTTTTTTTTGAAGAATACAGATTGATTGAACATATATATTAAGAACCCTAGGTCGGCACCAATATCTCCTTTATAGCTCTATTCAATAAAACAAGAAGTAAGTAAAATGAAAATGGTGCGTCAAAACTTTTAAACCTTCGGAAAGTGATGTAAACGATGGAATTTGCGTACAAAAATGATTTTTGAAGGGAGGACCTTATCATATTGGGTAATTTTATACGAGCTTTGATTTGATATATTATAATATTCTTTTCGATACCGAGTAAAAAGTTATCTCTATTGAAAGTTTTAACTCATATTTTACAAATGTTTTGTTGTTATTGAAAATGTGAACAAGATCTCCTTTCTTTTCCTCTTCTCTTATTTTTTTTGGAAGAATACAGATTGATTGAACATATATATTAAGAACCCCAGGTCGGCACCAATATCTCCTTTATAGCTCTATTCAATAAAACAAGAAGTAAGTAAAATGAAAATGGTGCGTCAAAACTTTTAAACCCTCGGAAAGTGATGTAAACGATGGAATTTGCGTACAAAAATGATTTTTGAAGGGAGGACCTTATCATATTGGGTAATTTTATACGAGCTTCGATTTGATATATTATAATATTCTTTTCGATACCCGAGTAAAAAGTTATCTCCGTTGAAAGTTTTAACTCATATTTTACAAATGTTTTGTTGTTGTTGAAAATGTGAACAAGATCTCCTTTCTTTTCCTCTTCTCTTATTTTTTTTGGAAGAATACAGATTGATTGAACATATATATTAAGAACCCCAGGTCGGCACCAATATCTCCTTTATAGCTCTATTCAATAAAACAAGAAGTAAGTAAAATGAAAATGGTGCGTCAAAACTTTTAAACCCTCGGAAAGTGATGTAAACGATGGAATTTGCGTACAAAAATGATTTTTGAAGGGAGGACCTTATCATATTGGGTAATTTTATACGAGCTTCGATTTGATATATTATAATATTCTTTTCGATACCCGAGTAAAAAGTTATCTCCGTTGAAAGTTTTAACTCATATTTTACAAATGTTTTGTTGTTGTTGAAAATGTGAACAAGATCTCCTTTCTTTTCCTCTTCTCTTATTTTTTTTTTTTGAAGAATACAGATTGATTGAACATATATATTAAGAACCCCAGGTCGGCACAAATATCTCCTTTATAGCTCTATTCAATAAAACAAGAAGTAAATAAAATGAAAATGGTGGGTCAAAACTTTTAACCCTCGGAAAGTGATGTAAACGATGGAATTTGCGTACAAAAATGATTTTTGAAGGGAGGACCTTATCATATTGTGTAATTTTATACGAGATTCGATTTGATATATTATAATATTCTTTTCGATACCCGAGTAAAAAGTTATCTCCGTTGAAAGTTTTAACTCATATTTTACAAATGTTTTGTTGTTGTTGAAAATGTGAACAAGATCTCCTTTCTTTTCCTCTTCTCTTATTTTTTTTTTTGAAGAATACAGATTGATTGAACATATATATTAAGAACCCTAGGTCGGCACCAATATCTCCTTTATAGCTCTATTCAATAAAACAAGAAGTAAGTAAAATGAAAATGGTGCGTCAAAACTTTTAAACCCTCGGAAAGTGATGTAAACGATGGAATTTGCGTACAAAAATGATTTTTGAAGGGAGGACCTTATCATATTGTGTAATTTTATACGAGCTTCGATTTGATATATTATAATATTCTTTTCGATACCCGAGTAAAAAGTTATCTCCGTTGAAAGTTTTAACTCATATTTTACAAATGTTTTGTTGTTGTTGAAAATGTGAACAAGATCTCCTTTCTTTTCCTCTTCTCTTATTTTTTTTGAAGAATACAGATTGATTGAACATATATATTAAGAACCCCAGGTCGGCACCAATATCTCCTTTATAGCTCTATTCAATAAAACAAGAAGTAAGTAAAATGAAAATGGTGCGTCAAAACTTTTAAACCCTCGGAAAGTGATGTAAACGATGGAATTTGCGTACAAACATGATTTTTGAAGGGAGGACCTTAAAATATTGTGTAATTTTATACGAGATTCGATTTGATATATTATAATATTCTTTTCGATACCCGAGTAAAAAGTTATCTCCGTTGAAAGCTTTAACGCATATTTTACAAATGTTTTGTTGTTGTTGAAAATGTGAACAAGATCTCCTTTCTTTTCGTCTTCTCTTATTTTTTTTTGAAGAATACAGATTGATTGAACATATATATTAAGAACCGTAGGTCGGCACCAATATCTCCTTTGTAGCTCTATTCAATAAAACAAGAAGTAAGTAAAATGAAAATGGTGCGTCAAAACTTTTAAACCCTCGGAAAGTGATGTAAACGATGGAATTTGCGTACAAAAATGATTTTTGAAGGGAGGACCTTATCATATTGGGTAATTTTATACGAGCTTCGATTTGATATATTATAATATTCTTTTCGATACCCGAGTAAAAAGTTATCTCCGTTGAAAGTTTTAACTCATATTTTACAAATGTTTTGTTGTTGTTGAAAATGTGAACAAGATCTCCTTTCTTTTCCTCTTCTCTTATTTTTTTTTGAAGAATACAGATTGATTGAACATATATATTAAGAACCCCAGGTCGGCACCAATATCTCCTTTATAGCTCTATTCAATAAAACAAGAAGTAAGTAAAATGAAAATGGTGCGTCAAAACTTTTAAACCCTCGGAAAGTGATGTAAACGATGGAATTTGCGTACAAAAATGATTTTTGAAGGGAGGACCTTATCATATTGTGTAATTTTATACGAGATTCGATTTGATATATTATAATATTCTTTTCGATACCCGAGTAAAAAGTTATCTCCGTTGAAAGTTTTAACTCATATTTTACAAATGTTTTGTTGTTGTTGAAAATGTGAACAAGATCTCCTTTCTTTTCCTCTTCTCTTATTTTTTTTGGAAGAATACAGATTGATTGAACATATATATTAAGAACCCCAGGTCGGCACCAATATCTCCTTTATAGCTCTATTCAATAAAACAAGAAGTAAGTAAAATGAAAATGGTGCGTCAAAACTTTTAAACCCTCGGAAAGTGATGTAAACGATGGAATTTGCGTACAAAAATGATTTTTGAAGGGAGGACCTTATCATATTGTGTAATTTTATACGAGATTCGATTTGATATATTATAATATTCTTTTCGATACCCGAGTAAAAAGTTATCTCCGTTGAAAGTTTTAACTCATATTTTACAAATGTTTTGTTGTTGTTGAAAATGTGAACAAGATCTCCTTTCTTTTCGTCTTCTCTTATTTTTTTTGAAGAATACAGATTGATTGAACATATATATTAAGAACCCCAGGTCGGCACCAATATCTCCTTTATAGCTCTATTCAATAAAACAAGATTTAAGTAAAATGAAAATGGTGCGTCAAAAATTTTAAACCCTCGGAAAGTGATGTAAACGATGGAATTTGCGTACAAAAATGATTTTTGAAGGGAGGACCTTATCATATTGGGTAATTTTATACGAGCTTCGATTTGATATATTATAATATTCTTTTCGATACCCGAGTAAAAAGTTATCTCCGTTGAAAGTTTTAACTCATATTTTACAAATGTTTTGTTGTTGTTGAAAATGTGAACAAGATCTCCTTTCTTTTCGTCTTCTCTTATTTTTTTTTTGAAGAATACAGATTGATTGAACATATATATTAAGAACCCTAGGTCGGCACCAATATCTCCTTTATAGCTCTATTCAATAAAACAAGAAGTAAGTAAAATGAAAATGGTGCGTCAAAACTTTTAAACCCTCGGAAAGTGATGTAAACGATGGAATTTGCGTACAAAAATGATTTTTGAAGGGAGGACCTTATCATATTGTGTAATTTTATACGAGATTCGATTTGATATATTATAATATTCTTTTCGATACCCGAGTAAAAAGTTATCTCCGTTGAAAGTTTTAACTCATATTTTACAAATGTTTTGTTGTTGTTGAAAATGTGAACAAGATCTCCTTTCTTTTCCTCTTCTCTTATTTTTTTTGGAAGAATACAGATTGATTGAACATATATATTAAGAACCCCAGGTCGGCACCAATATCTCCTTTATAGCTCTATTCAATAAAACAAGAAGTAAGTAAAATGAAAATGGTGCGTCAAAACTTTTAAACCCTCGGAAAGTGATGTAAACGATGGAATTTGCGTACAAAAATGATTTTTGAAGGGAGGACCTTATCATATTGGGTAATTTTATACGAGCTTCGATTTGATATATTATAATATTCTTTTCGATACCCGAGTAAAAAGTTATCTCCGTTGAAAGTTTTAACTCATATTTTACAAATGTTTTGTTGTTGTTGAAAATGTGAACAAGATCTCCTTTCTTTTCGTCTTCTCTTATTTTTTTTTGAAGAATACAGATTGATTGAACATATATATTAAGAACCCCAGGTCGGCACCAATATCTCCTTTATAGCTCTATTCAATAAAACAAGAAGTAAGTAAAATGAAAATGGTGCGTCAAAACTTTTAAACCCTCGGAAAGTGATGTAAACGATGGAATTTGCGTACAAAAATGATTTTTGAAGGGAGGACCTTATCATATTGTGTAATTTTATACGAGATTCGATTTGATATATTATAATATTCTTTTCGATACCCGAGTAAAAAGTTATCTCCGTTGAAAGTTTTAACTCATATTTTACAAATGTTTTGTTGTTGTTGAAAATGTGAACAAGATCTCCTTTCTTTTCGTCTTCTCTTATTTTTTTTTTGTATAATACAGATTGATTGAACATATATATTAAGAACCCCAGGTCGGCACCAATATCTCCTTTATAGCTCTATTCAATAAAACAAGAAGTAAGTAAAATGAAAATGGTGCGTCAAAACTTTTAAACCCTCGGAAAGTGATGTAAATGATGGAATTTGCGTACAAAAATGATTTTTGAAGGGAGGACCTTATCATATTGGGTAATTTTATACGAGCTTCGATTTGATATATTATAATATTCTTTTCGATACCCGAGTAAAAAGTTATCTCCGTTGAAAGTTTTAACTCATATTTTACAAATGTTTTGTTGTTGTTGAAAATGTGAACAAGATCTCCTTTCTTTTCCTCTTCTCTTATTTTTTTTTTGAAGAATACAGATTGATTGAACATATATATTAAGAACCCTAGGTCGGCACCAATATCTCCTTTATAGCTCTATTCAATAAAACAAGAAGTAAGTAAAATGAAAATGGTGCGTCAAAACTTTTAAACCCTCGGAAAGTGATGTAAACGATGGAATTTGCGTACAAAAATGATTTTTGAAGGGAGGACCTTATCATATTGTGTAATTTTATACGAGATTCGATTTGATATATTATAATATTCTTTTCGATACCCGAGTAAAAAGTTATCTCCGTTGAAAGTTTTAACTCATATTTTACAAATGTTTTGTTGTTGTTGAAAATGTGAACAAGATCTCCTTTCTTTTCCTCTTCTCTTATTTTTTTTTGAAGAATACAGATTGATTGAACATATATATTAAGAACCCAGGTCGGCACCAAAATCTCCTTTATAGCTCTATTCAATAAAACAAGAAGTAAGTAAAATGAAAATGGTGCGTCAAAACTTTTAAACCCTCGGAAAGTGATGTAAATGATGGAATTTGCGTACAAACATGATTTTTGAAGGGAGGACCTTAAAATATTGTGTAATTTTATACGAGATTCGATTTGATATATTATAATATTCTTTTCGATACCCGAGTAAAAAGTTATCTCCGTTGAAAGTTTTATCACATATTTTACAAATGTTTTGTTGTTGTTGAAAATGTGAACAAGATCTCCTTTCTTTTCGTCTTCTCTTATTTTTTTTGAAGAATACAGATTGATTGAACATATATATTAAGAACCGTAGGTCGGCACCAATATCTCCTTTGTAGCTCTATTCAATAAAACAAGAAGTAAGTAAAATGAAAATGGTGCGTCAAAACTTTTAAACCCTCGGAAAGTGATGTAAACGATGGAATTTGCGTACAAACATGATTTTTGAAGGGAGGACCTTAAAATATTGTGTAATTTTATACGAGATTCGATTTGATATATTATAATATTCTTTTCGATACCCGAGTAAAAAGTTATCTCCGTTGAAAGCTTTAACTCATATTTTACAAATGTTTTGTTGTTGTTGAAAATGTGAACAAGATCTCCTTTCTTTTCCTCTTCTCTTATTTTTTTGGAAGAATACAGATTGATTGAACATATATATTAAGAACCCCAGGTCGGCACCAATATCTCCTTTATAGCTCTATTCAATAAAACAAGAAGTAAGTAAAATGAAAATGGTGCGTCAAAACTTTTAAACCCTCGGAAAGTGATGTAAACGATGGAATTTGCGTACAAACATGATTTTTGAAGGGAGGACCTTATCATATTGTGTAATTTTATACGAGATTCGATTTGATATATTATAATATTCTTTTCGATACCCGAGTAAAAAGTTATCTCCGTTGAAAGCTTTAACTCATATTTTACAAATGTTTTGTTGTTGTTGAAAATGTGAACAAGATCTCCTTTCTTTTCGTCTTCTCTTATTTTTTTTTTGAAGAATACAGATTGATTGAACATATATATTAAGAACCGTAGGTCGGCACCAATATCTCCTTTGTAGCTCTATTCAATAAAACAAGAAGTAAGTAAAATGAAAATGGTGCGTCAAAACTTTTAAACCCTCGGAAAGTGATGTAAACGATGGAATTTGCGTACAAACATGATTTTTGAAGGGAGGACCTTAAAATATTGTGTAATTTTATACGAGATTCGATTTGATATATTATAATATTCTTTTCGATACCCGAGTAAAAAGTTATCTCCGTTGAAAGCTTTAACTCATATTTTACAAATGTTTTGTTGTTGTTGAAAATGTGAACAAGATCTCCTTTCTTTTCCTCTTCTCTTATTTTTTCTTGAAGAATACAGATTGATTGAACATATATATTAAGAACCCCAGGTCGGCACCAATATCTCCTTTATAGCTCTATTCAATAAAACAAGAAGTAAGTAAAATGAAAATGGTGCGTCAAAACTTTTAAACCCTCGGAAAGTGATGTAAACGATGGAATTTGCGTACAAAAATGATTTTTGAAGGGAGGACCTTATCATATTGTGTAATTTTATACGAGATTCGATTTGATATATTATAATATTCTTTTCGATACCCGAGTAAAAAGTTATCTCCGTTGAAAGTTTTAACTCATATTTTACAAATGTTTTGTTGTTGTTGAAAATGTGAACAAGATCTCCTTTCTTTTCCTCTTCTCTTATTTTTTTTGAAGAATACAGATTGATTGAACATATATATTAAGAACCCCAGGTCGGCACCAATATCTCCTTTATAGCTCTATTCAATAAAACAAGAAGTAAGTAAAATGAAAATGGTGCGTCAAAACTTTTAAACCCTCGGAAAGTGATGTAAACGATGGAATTTGCGTACAAAAATGATTTTTGAAGGGAGGACCTTATCATATTGTGTAATTTTATACGAGATTCGATTTGATATATTATAATATTCTTTTCGATACCCGAGTAAAAAGTTATCTCCGTTGAAAGTTTTAACTCATATTTTACAAATGTTTTGTTGTTGTTGAAAATGTGAACAAGATCTCCTTTCTTTTCCTCTTCTCTTATTTTTTTTGGAAGAATACAGATTGATTGAACATATATATTAAGAACCCCAGGTCGGCACCAATATCTCCTTTATAGCTCTATTCAATAAAACAAGAAGTAAGTAAAATGAAAATGGTGCGTCAAAACTTTTAAACCCTCGGAAAGTGATGTAAACGATGGAATTTGCGTACAAAAATGATTTTTGAAGGGAGGACCTTATCATATTGTGTAATTTTATACGAGATTCGATTTGATATATTATAATATTCTTTTCGATACCCGAGTAAAAAGTTATCTCCGTTGAAAGTTTTAACTCATATTTTACAAATGTTTTGTTGTTGTTGAAAATGTGAACAAGATCTCCTTTCTTTTCGTCTTCTCTTATTTTTTTTTTGTATAATACAGATTGATTGAACATATATATTAAGAACCCCAGGTCGGCACCAATATCTCCTTTATAGCTCTATTCAATAAAACAAGAAGTAAGTAAAATGAAAATGGTGCGTCAAAACTTTTAAACCCTCGGAAAGTGATGTAAACGATGGAATTTGCGTACAAAAATGATTTTTGAAGGGAGGACCTTATCATATTGTGTAATTTTATACGAGATTCGATTTGATATATTATAATATTCTTTTCGATACCCGAGTAAAAAGTTATCTCCGTTGAAAGTTTTAACTCATATTTTACAAATGTTTTGTTGTTGTTGAAAATGTGAACAAGATCTCCTTTCTTTTCCTCTTCTCTTATTTTTTTTGAAGAATACAGATTGATTGAACATATATATTAAGAACCCCAGGTCGGCACCAATATCTCCTTTATAGCTCTATTCAATAAAACAAGAAGTAAGTAAAATGAAAATGGTGCGTCAAAACTTTTAAACCCTCGGAAAGTGATGTAAACGATGGAATTTGCGTACAAAAATGATTTTTGAAGGGAGGACCTTATCATATTGTGTAATTTTATACGAGATTCGATTTGATATATTATAATATTCTTTTCGATACCCGAGTAAAAAGTTATCTCCGTTGAAAGTTTTAACTCATATTTTACAAATGTTTTGTTGTTGTTGAAAATGTGAACAAGATCTCCTTTCTTTTCCTCTTCTCTTATTTTTTTTGAAGAATACAGATTGATTGAACATATATATTAAGAACCCCAGGTCGGCACCAATATCTCCTTTATAGCTCTATTCAATAAAACAAGAAGTAAGTAAAATGAAAATGGTGCGTCAAAACTTTTAAACCCTCGGAAAGTGATGTAAACGATGGAATTTGCGTACAAAAATGATTTTTGAAGGGAGGACCTTATCATATTGTGTAATTTTATACGAGATTCGATTTGATATATTATAATATTCTTTTCGATACCCGAGTAAAAAGTTATCTCCGTTGAAAGTTTTAACTCATATTTTACAAATGTTTTGTTGTTGTTGAAAATGTGAACAAGATCTCCTTTCTTTTCCTCTTCTCTTATTTTTTTTTTTGAAGAATACAGATTGATTGAACATATATATTAAGATCCCTAGATCGGGACCAATATCTCCTTTATAGCTCTATTCAATAAAACAAGAAGTAAGTAAAATGAAAATGGTGCGTCAAAACTTTTAAACCCTCGGAAAGTGATGTAAACGATGGAATTTGCGTACAAACATGATTTTTGAAGGGAGGACCTTAAAATATTGTGTAATTTTATACGAGATTCGATTTGATATATTATAATATTCTTTTCGATACCCGAGTAAAAAGTTATCTCCGTTGAAAGTTTGAACTCATATTTTACAAATGTTTTGTTGTTGTTGAAAATGTGAACAAGATCTCCTTTCTTTTCCTCTTCTCTTATTTTTTTTGGAAGAATACAGATTGATTGAACATATATATTAAGAACCCCAGGTCGGCACCAATATCTCCTTTATAGCTCTATTCAATAAAACAAGAAGTAAGTAAAATGAAAATGGTGCGTCAAAACTTTTAAACCCTCGGAAAGTGATGTAAATGATGGAATTTGCGTACAAACATGATTTTTGAAGGGAGGACCTTAAAATATTGTGTAATTTTATACGAGATTCGATTTGATATATTATAATATTCTTTTCGATACCCGAGTAAAAAGTTATCTCCGTTGAAAGTTTTAACTCATATTTTACAAATGTTTTGTTGTTGTTGAAAATGTGAACAAGATCTCCTTTCTTTTCCTCTTCTCTTATTTTTTTTGAAGAATACAGATTGATTGAACATATATATTAAGAACCCCAGGTCGGCACCAATATCTCCTTTATAGCTCTATTCAATAAAACAAGAAGTAAGTAAAATGAAAATGGTGCGTCAAAACTTTTAAACCCTCGGAAAGTGATGTAAACGATGGAATTTGCGTACAAACATGATTTTTGAAGGGAGGACCTTAAAATATTGTGTAATTTTATACGAGATTCGATTTGATATATTATAATATTCTTTTCGATACCCGAGTAAAAAGTTATCTCCGTTGAAAGTTTTAACTCATATTTTACAAATGTTTTGTTGTTGTTGAAAATGTGAACAAGATCTCCTTTCTTTTCCTCTTCTCTTATTTTTTTTTGAAGAATACAGATTGATTGAACATATATATTAAGAACCCCAGGTCGGCACCAATATCTCCTTTATAGCTCTATTCAATAAAACAAGAAGTAAGTAAAATGAAAATGGTGCGTCAAAACTTTTAAACCCTCGGAAAGTGATGTAAACGATGGAATTTGCGTACAAAAATGATTTTTGAAGGGAGGACCTTATCATATTGTGTAATTTTATACGAGATTCGATTTGATATATTATAATATTCTTTTCGATACCCGAGTAAAAAGTTATCTCCGTTGAAAGTTTTAACTCATATTTTACAAATGTTTTGTTGTTGTTGAAAATGTGAACAAGATCCGCTTTCTTTTCGTCATCTCTTATTTTTTTTAAGAATACCGATTGATTGAACATATATATTAAGAACCCCAGGTCGGCACCAATATCTCCTTTGTTGCTCTATTCAATAAAACAAGAAGTAAGTAAAATGAAAATGGTGCGACAAAACTTTTAAACCCTCGGAAAGTGATGTAAACGATGGAATTTGCGTACAAAAATGATTTTTGAAGGGAGGACCTTATCATATTGTGTAATTTTATACGAGATTCGATTTGATATATTATAATATTCTTTTCGATACCCGAGTAAAAAGTTATCTCCGTTGAAAGTTTTAACTCATATTTTACAAATGTTTTGTTGTTGTTGAAAATGTGAACAAGATCTCCTTTCTTTTCGTCTTCTCTTATTTTTTTTTTTGTATAATACAGATTGATTGAACATATATATTAAGAACCCCAGGTCGGCACCAATATCTCCTTTATAGCTCTATTCAATAAAACAAGAAGTAAGTAAAATGAAAATGGTGGGTCAAAACTTTTAAACCCTCGGAAAGTGATGTAAACGATGGAATTTGCGTACAAACATGATTTTTGAAGGGAGGACCTTAACATAATGTGTAATTTTATACGAGATTCGATTTGATATATTATAATACTCTTTTCGATACCCGAGTAAAAAGTTATCTCCGTTGAAAGTTTTAACTCATATTTTACAAATGTTTTGTTGTTGTTGAAAATGTGAACAAGATCTCCTTTCTTTTCGTCTTCTCTTTTTTTTTGAAGAATACAGATTGATTGAACATATATATTAAGAACCCCAGGTCGGCACCAATATCTCCTTTATAGCTCTATTCAATAAAACAAGAAGTAAGTAAAATGAAAATGGTGCGTCAAAACTTTTAAACCCTCGGAAAGTGATGTAAATGATGGAATTTGCGTACAAACATGATTTTTGAAGGGAGGACCTTAAAATATTGTGTAATTTTATACGAGATTCGATTTGATATATTATAATATTCTTTTCGATACCCGAGTAAAAAGTTATCTCCGTTGAAAGTTTTAACTCATATTTTACAAATGTTTTGTTGTTGTTGAAAATGTGAACAAGATCTCCTTTCTTTTCGTCTTCTCTTATTTTTTTTTTGAAGAATACAGATTGATTGAACATATATATTAAGAACCCCAGGTCGGCACCAATATCTCCTTTATAGCTCTATTCAATAAAACAAGAAGTAAGTAAAATGAAAATGGTGCGTCAAAACTTTTAAACCCTCGGAAAGTGATGTAAACGATGGAATTTGCGTACAAAAATGATTTTTGAAGGGAGGACCTTATCATATTGTGTAATTTTATACGAGATTCGATTTGATATATTATAATATTCTTTTCGATAACCGAGTAAAAAGTTATCTCCGTTGAAAGTTTGAACTCATATTTTACAAATGTTTTGTTGTTGTTGAAAATGTGAACAAGATCTCCTTTCTTTTCCTCTTCTCTTATTTTTTTGGAAGAATACAGATTGATTGAACATATATATTAAGAACCCCAGGTCGGCACCAATATCTCCTTTATAGCTCTATTCAATAAAACAAGAAGTAAGTAAAATGAAAATGGTGCGTCAAAACTTTTAAACCCTCGGAAAGTGATGTAAATGATGGAATTTGCGTACAAACATGATTTTTGAAGGGAGGACCTTAAAATATTGTGTAATTTTATACGAGATTCGATTTGATATATTATAATATTCTTTTCGATACCCGAGTAAAAAGTTATCTCCGTTGAAAGTTTTAACTCATATTTTACAAATGTTTTGTTGTTGTTGAAAATGTGAACAAGATCTCCTTTCTTTTCCTCTTCTCTTATTTTTTTTGAAGAATACAGATTGATTGAACATATATATTAAGAACCCCAGGTCGGCACCAATATCTCCTTTATAGCTCTATTCAATAAAACAAGAAGTAAGTAAAATGAAAATGGTGCGTCAAAACTTTTAAACCCTCGGAAAGTGATGTAAACGATGGAATTTGCGTACAAAAATGATTTTTGAAGGGAGGACCTTATCATATTGTGTAATTTTATACGAGATTCGATTTGATATATTATAATATTCTTTTCGATACCCGAGTAAAAAGTTATCTCCGTTGAAAGTTTTAACTCATATTTTACAAATGTTTTGTTGTTGTTGAAAATGTGAACAAGATCTCCTTTCTTTTCCTCTTCTCTTATTTTTTTTGAAGAATACAGATTGATTGAACATATATATTAAGAACCCCAGGTCGGCACCAATATCTCCTTTATAGCTCTATTCAATAAAACAAGAAGTAAGTAAAATGAAAATGGTGCGTCAAAACTTTTAAACCCTCGGAAAGTGATGTAAATGATGGAATTTGCGTACAAACATGATTTTTGAAGGGAGGACCTTAAAATATTGTGTAATTTTATACGAGATTCGATTTGATATATTATAATATTCTTTTCGATACCCGAGTAAAAAGTTATCTCCGTTGAAAGTTTTAACTCATATTTTACAAATGTTTTGTTGTTGTTGAAAATGTGAACAAGATCTCCTTTCTTTTCCTCTTCTCTTATTTTTTTTGAAGAATACAGATTGATTGAACATATATATTAAGAACCCCAGGTCGGCACCAATATCTCCTTTATAGCTCTATTCAATAAAACAAGAAGTAAGTAAAATGAAAATGGTGCGTCAAAACTTTTAAACCCTCGGAAAGTGATGTAAATGATGGAATTTGCGTACAAACATGATTTTTGAAGGGAGGACCTTAAAATATTGTGTAATTTTATACGAGATTCGATTTGATATATTATAATATTCTTTTCGATACCCGAGTAAAAAGTTATCTCCGTTGAAAGTTTTAACTCATATTTTACAAATGTTTTGTTGTTGTTGAAAATGTGAACAAGATCTCCTTTCTTTTCCTCTTCTCTTATTTTTTTTTGAAGAATACTGATTGATTGAACATATATATTAAGAACCCCAGGTCGGCACCAATATCTCCTTTATAGCTCTATTCAATAAAACAAGAAGTAAGTAAAATGAAAATGGTGCGTCAAAACTTTTAAACCCTCGGAAAGTGATGTAAACGATGGAATTTGCGTACAAAAATGATTTTTGAAGGGAGGACCTTATCATATTGGGTAATTTTATACGAGCTTCGATTTGATATATTATAATATTCTTTTCGATACCCGAGTAAAAAGTTATCTCCGTTGAAAGTTTTAACTCATATTTTACAAATGTTTTGTTGTTGTTGAAAATGTGAACAAGATCTCCTTTCTTTTCCTCTTCTCTTATTTTTTTTGAAGAATACAGATTGATTGAACATATATATTAAGAACCCCAGGTCGGCACCAATATCTCCTTTATAGCTCTATTCAATAAAACAAGAAGTAAGTAAAATGAAAATGGTGCGTCAAAACTTTTAAACCCTCGGAAAGTGATGTAAACGATGGAATTTGCGTACAAAAATGATTTTTGAAGGGAGGACCTTATCATATTGTGTAATTTTATACGAGATTCGATTTGATATATTATAATATTCTTTTCGATACCCGAGTAAAAAGTTATCTCCGTTGAAAGTTTTAACTCATATTTTACAAATGTTTTGTTGTTGTTGAAAATGTGAACAAGATCTCCTTTCTTTTCGTCTTCTCTTATTTTTTTTTTTGAAGAATACAGATTGATTGAACATATATATTAAGAACCCTAGGTCGGCACCAATATCTCCTTTATAGCTCTATTCAATAAAACAAGAAGTAAGTAAAATGAAAATGGTGCGTCAAAACTTTTAAACCCTCGGAAAGTGATGTAAATGATGGAATTTGCGTACAAACATGATTTTTGAAGGGAGGACCTTAAAATATTGTGTAATTTTATACGAGATTCGATTTGATATATTATAATATTCTTTTCGATACCCGAGTAAAAAGTTATCTCCGTTGAAAGTTTTAACTCATATTTTACAAATGTTTTGTTGTTGTTGAAAATGTGAACAAGATCTCCTTTCTTTTCCTCTTCTCTTATTTTTTTTGAAGAATACAGATTGATTGAACATATATATTAAGAACCCCAGGTCGGCACCAATATCTCCTTTATAGCTCTATTCAATAAAACAAGAAGTAAGTAAAATGAAAATGGTGCGTCAAAACTTTTAAACCCTCGGAAAGTGATGTAAACGATGGAATTTGCGTACAAAAATGATTTTTGAAGGGAGGACCTTATCATATTGTGTAATTTTATACGAGATTCGATTTGATATATTATAATATTCTTTTCGATACCCGAGTAAAAAGTTATCTCCGTTGAAAGTTTTAACTCATATTTTACAAATGTTTTGTTGTTGTTGAAAATGTGAACAAGATCTCCTTTCTTTTCCTCTTCTCTTATTTTTTTTGAAGAATACAGATTGATTGAACATATATATTAAGAACCCCAGGTCGGCACCAATATCTCCTTTATAGCTCTATTCAATAAAACAAGAAGTAAGTAAAATGAAAATGGTGCGTCAAAACTTTTAAACCCTCGGAAAGTGATGTAAATGATGGAATTTGCGTACAAACATGATTTTTGAAGGGAGGACCTTAAAATATTGTGTAATTTTATACGAGATTCGATTTGATATATTATAATATTCTTTTCGATACCCGAGTAAAAAGTTATCTCCGTTGAAAGTTTTAACTCATATTTTACAAATGTTTTGTTGTTGTTGAAAATGTGAACAAGATCTCCTTTCTTTTCGTCTTCTCTTATTTTTTTTTTTTGAAGAATACAGATTGATTGAACATATATATTAAGAACCGTAGGTCGGCACCAATATCTCCTTTATAGCTCTATTCAATAAAACAAGAAGTAAGTAAAATGAAAATGGTGCGTCAAAACTTTTAAACCCTCGGAAAGTGATGTAAACGATGGAATTTGCGTACAAACATGATTTTTGAAGGGAGGACCTTAACATATTGTGTAATTTTATACGAGATTCGATTTGATATATTATAATATTCTTTTCGATACCCGAGTAAAAAGTTATCTCCGTTGAAAGTTTTAACTCATATTTTACAAATGTTTTGTTGTTGTTGAAAATGTGAACAAGATCTCCTTTCTTTTCCTCTTCTCTTATTTTTTTTGAAGAATACAGATTGATTGAACATATATATTAAGAACCCCAGGTCGGCACCAATATCTCCTTTATAGCTCTATTCAATAAAACAAGAAGTAAGTAAAATGAAAATGGTGCGTCAAAACTTTTAAACCCTCGGAAAGTGATGTAAATGATGGAATTTGCGTACAAACATGATTTTTGAAGGGAGGACCTTAAAATATTGTGTAATTTTATACGAGATTCGATTTGATATATTATAATATTCTTTTCGATACCCGAGTAAAAAGTTATCTCCGTTGAAAGTTTGAACTCATATTTTACAAATGTTTTGTTGTTGTTGAAAATGTGAACAAGATCTCCTTTCTTTTCCTCTTCTCTTATTTTTTTTGAAGAATACAGATTGATTGAACATATATATTAAGAACCCCAGGTCGGCACCAATATCTCCTTTATAGCTCTATTCAATAAAACAAGAAGTAAGTAAAATGAAAATGGTGCGTCAAAACTTTTAAACCCTCGGAAAGTGATGTAAACGATGGAATTTGCGTACAAAAATGATTTTTGAAGGGAGGACCTTATCATATTGTGTAATTTGATACGAGATTCGATTTGATATATTATAATATTCTTTTCGATACCCGAGTAAAAAGTTATCTCCGTTGAAAGTTTTAACTCATATTTTACAAATGTTTTGTTGTTGTTGAAAATGTGAACAAGATCTCCTTTCTTTTCCTCTTCTCTTATTTTTTTTTGAAGAATACAGATTGATTGAACATATATATTAAGAACCCCAGGTCGGCACCAATATCTCCTTTATAGCTCTATTCAATAAAACAAGAAGTAAGTAAAATGAAAATGGTGCGTCAAAACTTTTAAACCCTCGGAAAGTGATGTAAATGATGGAATTTGCGTACAAACATGATTTTTGAAGGGAGGACCTTAAAATATTGTGTAATTTTATACGAGATTCGATTTGATATATTATAATATTCTTTTCGATACCCGAGTAAAAAGTTATCTCCGTTGAAAGTTTTAACTCATATTTTACAAATGTTTTGTTGTTGTTGAAAATGTGAACAAGATCTCCTTTCTTTTCCTCTTCTCTTATTTTTTTTGGAAGAATACAGATTGATTGAACATATATATTAAGAACCCCAGGTCGGCACCAATATCTCCTTTATAGCTCTATTCAATAAAACAAGAAGTAAGTAAAATGAAAATGGTGCGTCAAAACTTTTAAACCCTCGGAAAGTGATGTAAACGATGGAATTTGCGTACAAAAATGATTTTTGAAGGGAGGACCTTATCATATTGTGTAATTTGATACGAGATTCGATTTGATATATTATAATATTCTTTTCGATACCCGAGTAAAAAGTTATCTCCGTTGAAAGTTTTAACTCATATTTTACAAATGTTTTGTTGTTGTTGAAAATGTGAACAAGATCTCCTTTCTTTTCCTCTTCTCTTATTTTTTTTGAAGAATACAGATTGATTGAACATATATATTAAGAACCCTAGGTCGGCACCAATATCTCCTTTATAGCTCTATTCAATAAAACAAGAAGTAAGTAAAATGAAAATGGTGCGTCAAAACTTTTAAACCCTCGGAAAGTGATGTAAATGATGGAATTTGCGTACAAAAATGATTTTTGAAGGGAGGACCTGATCATATTGTGTAACTTTATACAAGATTCGATTTGATATATTATAATATTCTTTTCGATACCGAGTAAAAAGTTATCTCCGTTGAAAGTTTTAACTCATATTTTACAAATGTTTTGTTGTTGTTGAAAATGTGAACAAGATCTCCTTTCTTTTCCTCTTCTCTTATTTTTTTTGAAGAATACAGATTGATTGAACATATATATTAAGAACCCTAGGTCGGCACCAATATCTCCTTTATAGCTCTATTCAATAAAACAAGAAGTAAGTAAAATGAAAATGGTGCGTCAAAACTTTTAAACCCTCGGAAAGTGATGTAAATGATGGAATTTGCGTACAAAAATGATTTTTGAAGGGAGGACCTTATCATATTGTGTAATTTGATACGAGATTCGATTTGATATATTATAATATTCTTTTCGATACCCGAGTAAAAAGTTATCTCCGTTGAAAGTTTTAACTCATATTTTACAAATGTTTTGTTGTTGTTGAAAATGTGAACAAGATCTCCTTTCTTTTCCTCTTCTCTTATTTTTTTTGAAGAATACAGATTGATTGAACATATATATTAAGAACCCTAGGTCGGCACCAATATCTCCTTTATAGCTCTATTCAATAAAACAAGAAGTAAGTAAAATGAAAATGGTGCGTCAAAACTTTTAAACCCTCGGAAAGTGATGTAAATGATGGAATTTGCGTACAAAAATGATTTTTGAAGGGAGGACCTTATCATATTGTGTAATTTGATACGAGCTTCGATTTGATATATTATAATATTCTTTTCGATACCCGAGTAAAAAGTTATCTCCGTTGAAAGTTTTAACTCATATTTTACAAATGTTTTGTTGTTGTTGAAAATGTGAACAAGATCTCCTTTCTTTTCCTCTTCTCTTATTTTTTTTTTTGAAGAATACAGATTGATTGAACATATATATTAAGAACCCTAGGTCGGCACCAATATCTCCTTTATAGCTCTATTCAATAAAACAAGAAGTAAGTAAAATGAAAATGGTGCGTCAAAACTTTTAAACCCTCGGAAAGTGATGTAAACGATGGAATTTGCGTACAAAAATGATTTTTGAAGGGAGGACCTTATCATATTGTGTAATTTTATACGAGATTCGATTTGATATATTATAATATTCTTTTCGATCCCGAGTAAAAAGTTATCTCCGTTGAAAGTTTTAACTCATATTTTACAAATGTTTTGTTGTTGTTGAAAATGTGAACAAGATCTCCTTTCTTTTCCTCTTCTCTTATTTTTTTTGGAAGAATACAGATTGATTGAACATATATATTAAGAACCCCAGGTCGGCACCAATATCTCCTTTATAGCTCTATTCAATAAAACAAGAAGTAAGTAAAATGAAAATGGTGCGTCAAAACTTTTAAACCCTCGGAAAGTGATGTAAATGATGGAATTTGCGTACAAACATGATTTTTGAAGGGAGGACCTTAAAATATTGTGTAATTTTATATGAGATTCGATTTGATATATTATAATATTCTTTTCGATACCTGAGTAAAAAGTTATCTCCGTTGAAAGTTTTAACTCATATTTTACAAATGTTTTGTTGTTGTTGAAAATGTGAACAAGATCCCCTTTCTTTTCCTCTTCTCTTATTTTTTTTGGAAGAATACAGATTGATTGAACATATATATTAGGAACCCCAGGTTGGCACCAATATCTCCTTTATAGCTCTATTCAATAAAACAAGAAGTATGTAAAAGGAAAATGGTGCGTCAAAACTTTTAAACCCTCGGAAAGTGATGTAAACGATGGAATTTGCGTACAAAAATTATTTTTGAAGGGAGGACCTTATCGTATTGTGTATTTTGATACGAGCTTCGATTTGATATATTATAAAATTCTTTTCGATACCCGAGTAAAAAGTTATCTCCGTTGAAAGTTTTAACTCATATTTTACAAATGTTTTGTTGTTGTTGAAAATGTGAACAAGATCTCCTTTCTTTTCCTCTTCTCTTATTTTTTTTTGTATAATACAGATTGATTGAACATATATATTAAGAACCCTAGGTCGGCACCAATATCTCCTTTATAGCTCTATTCAATAAAACAAGAAGAAAGTAAAATGAAAATGGTGCGTCAAAACTTTTAAACCCTCGGAAAGTGATGTAAATGATGGAATTTGCGTACAAACATGATTTTTGAAGGGAGGACCTTAAAATATTGTGTAATTTTATACAAGATTCGATTTGATATATTATAATAATCTTTTCGATACACGAGTAAAAAGTTATCTCCGTTGAAAGTTTTAACTCATATTTTACAAATGTTTTGTTGTTGTTGAAAATGTGAACAAGATCTCCTTTCTTTTCCTCTTCTCTTATTTTTTTTGAAGAATACAGATTGATTGAACATATATATTAAGAACCCTAGGTCGGCACCAATATCTCCTTTATAGCTCTATTCAATAAAACAAGAAGTAAGTAAAATGAAAATGGTGCGTCAAAACTTTTAAACCCTCGGAAAGTGATGTAAACGATGGAATTTGCGTACAAAAATGATTTTTGAAGGGAGGACCTTATCATATTGTGTAATTTTATACGAGATTCGATTTGATATATTATAATATTCTTTTCGATACCCGAGTAAAAAGTTATCTCCGTTGAAAGTTTTAACTCATATTTTACAAATGTTTTGTTGTTGTTGAAAATGTGAACAAGATCTCCTTTCTTTTCCTCTTCTCTTATTTTTTTTTTTTGAAGAATACAGATTGATTGAACATATATATTAAGAACCCTAGGTCGGCACCAATATCTCCTTTATATCTCTATTCAATAAAAAAGGAAGTAAGTAAAATGAAAATGGGGAGTCAAAACTTTTAAACCATCGGAAAGTGATGTAAATGATGGAATTTGCGTACAAAATTTATTTTTAAAGGGAGGACCTTATCATATTGTGTAATTTGATATGAGCTTCGATTTGATATATTATAATATTCTTTTCGATACCCGAGTAAAAAGTTATCTCCGTTGAAAGTTTTAACTCATATTTTACAAATGTTTTGTTGTTGTTGAAAATGTGAACAAGATCTCCTTTCTTTTCCTCTTCTCTTATTTTTTTTTGTAGAATACAGATTGATTGAACATATATATTAAGATCCCTAGGTCGGCACCAATATCCCCTTTATAGCTCTATTCAATAAAACAAGAAGTAAGTAAAATGAAAATGGTGGGTCAAAACTTTTAAACCTTCGGAAAGTGATGTAAACGATGGAATTTGCGTACAAAAATGATTTTTGAAGGGAGGACCTTATCATATTGTGTAATTTTATATGAGATTCGATTTGATATATTATAATATTCTTTTGGACAACCGAGTAAAAAGTTATCTCCGTTGAAAGTTTTAACTCATATTTTACTAATGTTTTATTGTTGTTGAAAATGTGAACAAGATCTCCTTTCTTTTCGTCTTCTCTTATTTTTTTTTTTGAAGAATACAGATTGATTGAACATATATATTAAGAACCCTAGGTCGGCACCAATATCTCCTTTATAGCTCTATTCAATAAAACAAGAAGTAAGTAAAATGAAAATGGTGCGTCAAAACTTTTAAACCATCGGAAAGTGATGTAAATGATGGAATTTGCGTACAAAATTGATTTTTAAAGGGAGGACCTTATCATATTGTGTAATTTGATATGAGCTTCGATTTGATATATTATAATATTCTTTTCGATACCCGAGTAAAAAGTTATCTCCGTTGAAAGTTTTAACTCATATTTTACAAATGTTTTGTTGTTGTGGAAAATGTGAACAAGATCCCCTTTCTTTTCCTCTTCTTTTATTTTTTTTTTGAAGAATACAGATTGATTGAACATATATATTAAGAACCCTAGGTTGGCACCAATATCTCCTTTATATCTCTATTCAATAAAAAAGGCAGTAAGTAAAAAGAAAATGGTGCGTCAAAACTTTTAAACCCTCGGAAAGTGATGTAAACGATGGAATTTGCATACAAAAATTCTTTTTGAAGGGAGTACCTTATCATATTGTGTAATTTGATACGAGATTCGATTTGATATATTATAATATTCTTTTCGATACCCGAGTAAAAAGTTATCTCCATTGCAAGTTTTAACTCATATTTTACAAATGTTTTGTTGTTGTTGAAAATGTGAACAAGATCTCCTTTCTTTTTCTCTTCTCTTATTTTTTTTTTTGAAGAATACAAATTGATTGAACATGTATATTAAGAACCCTAGGTCGGCACCAATATCTCCCTTATAGCTCTATTCAATAAAACAAGAAGTAAGTAAAATGAAAATGGTGCGTCAAAACTTTTAAACCCTCGGAAAGTGATGTAAATGATGGAATTTGCGTACAAAAATGATTTTTGAAGGGAGGACCTTATCATATTGTGTAATTTGATATGAGCTTCGATTTGATATATTATAATATTCTTTTCGATACCCGAGTAAAAAGTTATCTCCGTTGAAAGTTTTAACTCATATTTTACAAATGTTTTGTTGTTGTGGAAAATGTGAACAAGATCCCCTTTCTTTTCCTCTTCTTTTATTTTTTTTTTTTGAAGAATACAGATTGATTGAACATATATATTAAGAACCCTAGGTTGGCACCAATATCTCCTTTATATCTCTATTCAATAAAAAAGGAAGTAAGTAAAAAGAAAATGGTGCGTCAAAACTTTTAAACCCTCGGAAAGTGATGTAAACGATGGAATTTGCATACAAAAATGCTTTTTGAAGGGAGTACCTTATCATATTGTGTAATTTGATACGAGATTCGATTTGATATATTATAATATTCTTTTCGATACCCGAGTAAAAAGTTATCTCCATTGAAAGTTTTAACTCATATTTTACAAATGTTTTGTTGTTGTTGAAAATGTGAACAAGATCTCCTTTCTTTTCCTCTTCTCTTATTTTTTTTTTTTGAAGAATACAGATTGATTGAACATATATATTAAGAACCCTAGGTCGGCACCAATATCTCCTTTATAGCTCTATTCAATAAAACAAGAAGTAAGTAAAATGAAAATGGTGCGTCAAAACTTTTAAACCCTCGGAAAGTGATGTAAATGATGGAATTTGCGTACAAAAATGATTTTTGAAGGGAGGACCTTTTCATATTGTGTAATTTTATACGAGATTCGATTTGATATATTATAATAATCTTTTCGATACACGAGTAAAAAGTTATCTCCGTTGAAAGTTTTAACTCATATTTTACAAATGTTTTGTTGTTGTTGAAAATGTGAACAAGATCTCCTTTCTTTTCGTCTTCTCTTATTTTTTTTTTGAAGAATACAGATTGATTGAACATATATATTAAGAACCCAGGTCGGCACCAAAATCTCCTTTATAGCTCTATTCAATAAAACAAGAAGTAAGTAAAATGAAAATGGGGCGTCAAAACTTTTAAAGCCTCGGAAAGTGATGTAAATGTTGGAATTTGCGTACAAACATGATTTTTGAAGGGTGGACCTCAAAATATTGTGTAATTTTATATGAGATTCGATTTGATATATTATAATATTCTTTTCGATACCCGAGTAAAAAGTTATCTCCGTTGAAAGTTTTAACTCATATTTTACAAATGTTTTGTTGTTGTTGAAAATGTGAACAAGATCTCCTTTCTTTTCCTCTTCTCTTATTTTTTTTTTGAAGAATACAGATTGATTGAACATATATATTAAGAACCCTAGGTCGGCACCAATATCTCCTTTATAGCTCTATTCAATAAAACAAGAAGTAAGTAAAATGAAAATGGTGCGTCAAAACTTTTAAACCCTCGAAAAGTGATGTAAATGATGGAATTTGCATACAAAAATGATTTTTGAAGGGAGGACCTTATCATATTGTGTAATTTGATACAAGATTCGATTTGATATATTATAATATTCTTTTCGATACACGAGTAAAAAGTTATCTCCGTTGAAAGTTTTAACTCATATTTTACAAATGTTTTGTTGTTGTTGAAAATGTGAACAAGATCTCCTTTCTTTTCCTCTTCTCTTATTTTTTTTGAAGAATACAGATTGATTGAACATATATATTAAGAACCCTAGGTCGGCACCAATATCTCCTTTATAGCTCTATTCAATAAAACAAGAAGTAAGTAAAATGAAAATGGTGCGTCAAAACTTTTAAACCCTCGGAAAGTGATGTAAATGATGGAATTTGCGTACAAAAATGATTTTTGAAGGGAGGACCTTATCATATTGTGTAATTTGATACGAGATTCGATTTGATATATTATAATATTCTTTTCGATACCCGAGTAAAAAGTTATCTCCGTTGAAAGTTTTAACTCATATTTTACAAATGTTTTGTTGTTGTTGAAAATGTGAACAAGATCTCCTTTCTTTTCCTCTTCTCTTATTTTTTTTTTTGAAGAATACAGATTGATTGAACATATATATTAAGAACCCTAGGTCGGCACCAATATCTCCTTTATAGCTCTATTCAATAAAACAAGAAGTAAGTAAAATGAAAATGGTGCGTCAAAACTTTTAAACCCTCGGAAAGTGATGTAAACGATGGAATTTGCGTACAAACATGATTTTTGAAGGGAGGACCTTATCATATTGTGTAATTTTATACAAGATTCGATTTGATATATTATAATATTCTTTTCGATCCCGAGTAAAAAGTTATCTCCGTTGAAAGTTTTAACTCATATTTTACAAATGTTTTGTTGTTGTCGAAAATGTGAACAAGATCTGCTTTCTTTCCCTCTTGTCTTATTTTTTTTGAAGAATACAGATTGATTGAACATATATATTAAGAACCCCAGGTCGGCACCAATATCTCCTTTATAGCTCTATTCAATAAAACAAGAAGTAAGTAAAATGAAAATGGTGCGTCAAAACTTTTAAACCCTCGGAAAGTGATGTAAATGATGGAATTTGCGTACAAACATGATTTTTGAAGGGAGGACCTTAAAATATTGTGTAATTTGATACGAGATTCGATTTGATATATTATAATATTCTTTTCGATACCTGAGTAAAAAGTTATCTCCGTTGAAAGTTTGAACTCATATTTTACAAATGTTTTGTTGTTGTTGAAAATGTGAACAAGATCTCCTTTCTTTTCCTCTTCTCTTATTTTTTTTTTTGAAGAATACAGATTGATTGAACATATATATTAAGAACCCTAGGTCGGCACCAATATCTCCTTTATAGCTCTATTCAATAAAACAAGAAGTAAGTAAAATGAAAATGGTGCGTCAAAACTTTTAAACCCTCGGAAAGTGATGTAAATGATGGAATTTGCGTACAAACATGATTTTTGAAGGGAGGACCTTATCATATTGTGTAATTTGATACGAGCTTCGATTTGATATATTATAATATTCTTTTCGATACCCGAGTAAAAAGTTATCTCCGTTGAAAGTTTTAACTCATATTTTACAAATGTTTTGTTGTTGTTGAAAATGTGAACAAGATCTCCTTTCTTTTCGTCTTCTCTTATTTTTTTTTTTGAAGAATACAGATTGATTGAACATATATATTAAGAACCGTAGGTCGGCACCAATATCTCCTTTGTAGCTCTATTCAATAAAACAAGAAGTAAGTAAAATGAAAATGGTGCGTCAAAACTTTTAAACCCTCGGAAAGTGATGTAAATGATGGAATTTGCGTACAAACATGATTTTTGAAGGGAGGACCTCAAAATATTGTGTAATTTTATATGAGATTCGATTTGATATATTATAATATTCTTTTCGATACCCGAGTAAAAAGTTATCTCCGTTGAAAGTTTTAACTCATATTTTACAAATGTTTTGTTGTTGTTGAAAATGTGAACAAGATCTCCTTTCTTTTCCTCTTCTCTTATTTTTTTTTTTGAAGAATACAGATTGATTGAACATATATATTAAGAACCCTAGGTCGGCACCAATATCTCCTTTATAGCTCTATTCAATAAAACAAGAAGTAAGTAAAATGAAAATGGTGCGTCAAAACTTTTAAACCCTCGGAAAGTGATGTAAACGATGGAATTTGCATACAAAAATTCTTTTTGAAGGGAGTACCTTATCATATTGTGTAATTTGATACGAGATTCGATTTGATATATTATAATATTCTTTTCGATACCCGAGTAAAAAGTTATCTCCATTGCAAGTTTTAACTCATATTTTACAAATGTTTTGTTGTTGTTGAAAATGTGAACAAGATCTCCTTTCTTTTTCTCTTCTCTTATTTTTTTTTTGAAGAATACAAATTGATTGAACATGTATATTAAGAACCCTAGGTCGGCACCAATATCTCCCTTATAGCTCTATTCAATAAAACAAGAAGTAAAATGAAAATGGGGAGTCAAAACTTTTAAACCATCGGAAAGTGATGTAAATGATGGAATTTGCGTACAAAATTGATTTTTGAAGGGAGGACCTTAAAATATTGTGTAATTTTATATGAGATTCGATTTGATATATTATATTATTCTTTTCGATACCTAAGTAAAAAGTTATCTCCGTTGAAAGTTTTAACTCATATTTTACAAATGTTTTGTTGTTGTTGAAAATGTGAACAAGATCTCCTTTCTTTTCCTCTTCTCTTATTTTTTTTTTTTTGAAGAATACAGATTGATTGAACATATATATTAAGAACCCTAGGTCGGCACCAATATCTCCTTTATAGCTCTATTCAATAAAACAAGAAGTAAGTAAAATGAAAATGGTGCGTCAAAACTTTTAAACCCTCGGAAAGTGATGTAAATGATGGAATTTGCATACAAAAATGATTTTTGAAGGGAGGACCTTATCATATTGTGTAATTTGATACAAGATTCGATTTGATATATTATAATAATCTTTTCGATACACGAGTAAAAATTTATCTCCGTTGAAAGTTTTAACTCATATTTTACAAATGTTTTGTTGTTGTTGAAAATGTGAACAAGATCTCCTTTCTTTTCCTCTTCTCTTATTTTTTTTGAAGAATACAGATTGATTGAACATATATATTAAGAACCCTAGGTCGGCACCAATATCTCCTTTATAGCTCTATTCAATAAAACAAGAAGTAAGTAAAATGAAAATGGTGCGTCAAAAATTTTAAACCCTCGGAAAGTGATGTAAACGATGGAATTTGCGTACAAAAATGATTTTTGAAGGGAGGACCTTATCATATTGTGTAATTTGATACGAGATTCGATTTGATATATTATAATATTCTTTTCGATACCCGAGTAAAAAGTTATCTCCGTTGAAAGGTTTAACTCATATTTTACAAATGTTTTATTGTTGTTGAAAATGTGAACAAGATCTCCTTTCTTTTCGTCTTCTCTTATTTTTTTTGTATAATACAGATTGATTGAACATATATATTAAGAACCCTAGGTCGGCACCAATATCTCCTTTATAGCTCTATTCAATAAAACAAGAAGAAAGTAAAATGAAAATGGTGCGTCAAAACTTTTAAACCCTCGGAAAGTGATGTAAATGATGGAATTTGCGTACAAACATGATTTTTGAAGGGAGGACCTTAAAATATTGTGTAATTTTATACAAGATTCGATTTGATATATTATAATAATCTTTTCGATACACGAGTAAAAAGTTATCTCCGTTGAAAGTTTTAACTCATATTTTACAAATGTTTTGTTGTTGTTGAAAATGTGAACAAGATCTCCTTTCTTTTCGTCTTCTCTTATTTTTTTTTTTTGAAGAATACAGATTGATTGAACATATATATTAAGAACCCAGGTCGGCACCAAAATCTCCTTTATAGCTCTATTCAATAAAACAAGAAGTAAGTAAAATGAAAATGGTGCGTCAAAACTTTTAAACCCTCGGAAAGTGATGTAAATGATGGAATTTGCGTACAAAAATGATTTTTGAAGGGAGGACCTTATCATATTGGGTAATTTGATACGAGCTTCGATTTGATATATTATAATATTCTTTTCGATACCGAGTAAAAAGTTATCTCCGTTGAAACTTTTAACTCATATTTTACAAATGTTTTGTTGTTGTTGAAAATGTGAACAAGATCTCCTTTCTTTTCCTCTTCTCTTATTTTTTTTGAAGAATACAGATTGATTGAACATATATATTAAGAACCCTAGGTCGGCACCAATATCTCCTTTATAGCTCTATTCAATAAAACAAGAAGTAAGTAAAATGAAAATGGTGCGTCAAAACTTTTAAACCCTCGGAAAGTGATGTAAATGATGGAATTTGCGTACAAAAATGATTTTTGAAGGGAGGACCTTATCATATTGTGTAATTTGATACGAGATTCGATTTGATATATTATAATATTCTTTTCGATACCCGAGTAAAAAGTTATCTCCGTTGAAAGTTTAACTCATATTTTACAAATGTTTTGTTGTTGTTGAAAATGTGAACAAGATCTCCTTTCTTTTCATCTTCTCTTATTTTTTTTAAGAATACCGATTGATTGAACATATATATTAAGAACCCCAGGTCGGCACCAATATCTCCTTTATAGCTCTATTCAATAAAACAAGAAGTAAGTAAAATGAAAATGGTGCGTCAAAACTTTTAAACCCTCGGAAAGTGATGTAAATGATGGAATTTGCGTACAAAAATGAGTTTTGAAGGGAGGACCTTAAAATATTGTGTAATTTTATACGAGATTCGATTTGATATATTATAATATTCTTTTCGATACTCGAGTAAAAAGTTATCTCCGTTGAAAGCTTTAACTCATATTTTACAAATGTTTTGTTGTTGTTGAAAATGTGAACAAGATCTCCTTTCTTTTCCTCTTCTCTTATTTTTTTTTTTGAAGAATACAGATTGATTGAACATATATATTAAGAACCCTAGGTCGGCACCAATATCTCCTTTATAGCTCTATTCAATAAAACAAGAAGTAAGTAAAATGAAAATGGTGCGTCAAAACTTTTAAACCCTCGGAAAGTGATGTAAATGATGGAATTTGCGTACAAAAATGATTTTTGAAGGGAGGACCTTATCATATTGTGTAATTTGATACGAGATTCGATTTGATATATTATAATATTATTTTCGATACCCGAGTAAAAAGTTATCTCTCCTGAAAGTTTTAACTCATATTTTACAAATGTTTTGTTGTTGTTGAAAATGTGAACAAGATCTCCTTTCTTTTCCTCTTGTTTTATTTTTTTTGAAGAATACAGATTGATTGAACATATATATTAAGAACCCTAGGTCGGCACCAATATCTCCTTTATAGCTCTAT
Organism: Hippophae rhamnoides; assembly: GCA_033030585.1. Lineage (NCBI taxonomy): Eukaryota > Viridiplantae > Streptophyta > Magnoliopsida > Rosales > Elaeagnaceae > Hippophae > Hippophae rhamnoides. The sequence goes on along the minus strand of CM065430.1, from coordinate 45,770,578 downwards.
TCAATAAAACAAGAAGTAAGTAAAATGAAAATGGTGCGTCAAAACTTTTAAACCCTCGGAAAGTGATGTAAATGATGGAATTTGCGTACAAACATGATTTTTGAAGGGAGGACCTTAAAATATTGTGTAATTTTATACGAGATTCGATTTGATATATTATAATATTCTTTTCGATACCTGAGTAAAAAGTTATCTCCGTTGAAAGTTTGAACTCATATTTTACAAATGTTTTGTTGTTGTTGAAAATGTGAACAAGATCTCCTTTCTTTTCCTCTTCTCTTATTTTTTTTTTTGAAGAATACAGATTGATTGAACATATATATTAAGAACCCTAGGTCGGCACCAATATCTCCTTTATAGCTCTATTCAATAAAACAAGAAGTAAGTAAAATGAAAATGGTGCGTCAAAACTTTTAAACCCTCGGAAAGTGATGTAAATGATGGAATTTGCGTACAAACATGATTTTTGAAGGGAGGACCTTAAAATATTGTGTAATTTTATACAAGATTCGATTTGATATATTATAATAATCTTTTCGATACACGAGTAAAAAGTTATCTCCGTTGAAAGTTTTAACTCATATTTTACAAATGTTTTGTTGTTGTTGAAAATGTGAACAAGATCTCCTTTCTTTTCGTCTTCTCTTATTTTTTTTTTTGAAGAATACAGATTGATTGAACATATATATTAAGAACCCAGGTCGGCACCAAAATCTCCTTTATAGCTCTATTCAATAAAACAAGAAGTAAGTAAAATGAAAATGGGGCGTCAAAACTTTTAAACCCTCGGAAAGTGATGTAAATGATGGAATTTGCGTACAAACATGATTTTTGAAGGGAGGACCTTATTATATTGGGTAATTTTATACGAGCTTCAATTTGATATATTATAATATTCTTTTCGATACCCGAGTAAAAAGTTATCTCCGTTGAAAGTTTTAACTCATATTTTACAAATGTTTTGTTGTTGTTGAAAATGTGAACAAGATCTCCTTTCTTTTCCTCTTCTCTTATTTTTTTTGAAGAATACAGATTGATTGAACATATATATTAAGAACCCTAGGTCGGCACCAATATCTCCTTTATAGCTCTATTCAATAAAACAAGAAGTAAGTAAAATGAAAATGGTGCGTCAAAACTTTTAAACCCTCGGAAAGTGATGTAAATGATGGAATTTGCGTACAAACATGATTTTTGAAGGGAGGACCTTAAAATATTGTGTAATTTTATACAAGATTCGATTTGATATATTATAATAATCTTTTCGATACACGAGTAAAAAGTTATCTCCGTTGAAAGTTTTAACTCATATTTTACAAATGTTTTGTTGTTGTTGAAAATGTGAACAAGATCTCCTTTCTTTTCGTCTTCTCTTATTTTTTTTTTGAAGAATACAGATTGATTGAACATATATATTAAGAACCCAGGTCGGCACCAAAATCTCCTTTATAGCTCTATTCAATAAAACAAGAAGTAAGTAAAATGAAAATGGGGCGTCAAAACTTTTAAAGCCTCGGAAAGTGATGTAAATGTTGGAATTTGCGTACAAACATGGTTTTTGAAGGGAGGACCTTAAAATATTGTGTAATTTTATACAAGATTCGATTTGATATATTATAATAATCTTTTCGATACACGAGTAAAAAGTTATCTCCGTTGAAAGTTTTAACTCATATTTTACAAATGTTTTGTTGTTGTTGAAAATGTGAACAAGATCTCCTTTCTTTTCCTCTTCTCTTATTTTTTTTTGAAGAATACAGATTGATTGAACATATATATTAAGAACCCTAGGTCGGCACCAATATCTCCTTTATAGCTCTATTCAATAAAACAAGAAGTAAGTAAAATGAAAATGGTGCGTCAAAACTTTTAAACCCTCGGAAAGTGATGTAAATGATGGAATTTGCGTACAAACATGATTTTTGAAGGGAGGACCTTAAAATATTGTGTAATTTGTACGAGATTCGATTTGATATATTATAATATTCTTTTCGATACCTGAGTAAAAAGTTATCTCCGTTGAAAGTTTGAACTCATATTTTACAAATGTTTTGTTGTTGTTGAAAATGTGAACAAGATCTCCTTTCTTTTCCTCTTCTCTTATTTTTTTTGGAAGAATACAGATTGATTGAACATATATATTAAGAACCCCAGGTCGGCACCAATATCTCCTTTATAGCTCTATTCAATAAAACAAGAAGTAAGTAAAATGAAAATGGTGCGTCAAAACTTTTAAACCCTCGGAAAGTGATGTAAATGATGGAATTTGCGTACAAACATGATTTTTGAAGGGAGGACCTTAAAATATTGTGTAATTTTATATGAGATTCGATTTGATATATTATAATATTCTTTTCGATACCTCAGTAAAAATTTATCTCCGTTGAAAGCTTTAACTCATATTTTACAAATGTTTTGTTGTTGTTGAAAATGTGAACAAGATCTCCTTTCTTTTCCTCTTCTCTTATTTTTTTTGGAAGAATACAGATTGATTGAACATATATATTAAGAACCCCAGGTCGGCACCAATATCTCCTTTATAGCTCTATTCAATAAAACAAGAAGTAAGTAAAATGAAAATGGTGCGTCAAAACTTTTAAACCCTCGGAAAGTGATGTAAATGATGGAATTTGCGTACAAAAATGATTTTGGAAGAGAGGACCATATGATATTGTGTAATTTTATATGAGATTCGATTTGATATATTATAATATTCTTTTCGATACCTAAGTAAAAAGTTATCTCCGTTGAAAGCTTTAACTCATATTTTACAAATGTTTTGTTGTTGTTGAAAATGTGAACAAGATCTCCTTTCTTTTCCTCTTCTCTTATTTTTTTTGAAGAATACAGATTGATTGAACATATATATTAAGAACCCTAGGTCGGCACCAATATCTCCTTTATAGCTCTATTCAATAAAACAAGAAGTAAGTAAAATGAAAATGGTGCGTCAAAACTTTTAAACCCTCGGAAAGTGATGTAAATGATGGAATTTGCGTACAAACATGATTTTTGAAGGGAGGACCTTAAAATATTGTGTAATTTTATACGAGATTCGATTTGATATATTATAATATTCTTTTCGATACCCGAGTAAAAAGTTATCTCCGTTGAAAGTTTTAACTCATATTTTACAAATGTTTTGTTGTTGTTGAAAATGTGAACAAGATCTCCTTTCTTTTCCTCTTCTCTTATTTTTTTTTTTTTGAAGAATACAGATTGATTGAACATATATATTAAGAACCCTAGGTCGGCACCAATATCTCCTTTATAGCTCTATTCAATAAAACAAGAAGTAAGTCAAATGAAAATGGTGCGTCAAAACTTTTAAACCCTCGGAAAGTGATGTAAACGATGGAATTTGCGTACAAACATGATTTTTGAAGGGAGGACCTTAACATATTGTGTAATTGTATACAAGATTCGATTTGATATATTATAATATTCTTTTCGATAGACGAGTAAAAAGTTATCTCCGTTGAAAGTTTTAACTCATATTTTACAAATGTTTTGTTGTTGTTGAAAATGTGAACAAGATCTCCTTTCTTTTCGTCTTCTCTTATTTTTTTTTGAAGAATACAGATTGATTGAACATATATATTAAGAACCCCGGGTCGGCACAAATATCTCCTTTATAGCTCTATTCAATAAAACAAGAAGTAAGTCAAATGAAAATGGTGCGTCAAAACTTTCAATCCCTCGGAAAGTGATGTAAATGAGGGAATTTGCGTACAAAAATGATTTTTGAAGGTAGGACCTTAAAATATTGTGTAATTTTATACAAGATTCGATTTGATATATTATAATAATCTTTTCGATACACGAGTAAAAAGTTATCTCCGTTGAAAGTTTTAACTCATATTTTACAAATGTTTTGTTGTTGTTGAAAATGTGAACACGATCTCCTTTCTTTTCGTCTTCTCTTATTTTTTTTTTTTGAAGAATACAGATTGATTGAACATATATATTAAGAACCCAGGTCGGCACCAAAATCTCCTTTATAGCTCTATTCAATAAAACAAGAAGTAAGTAAAATGAAAATGGTGCGTCAAAACTTTTAAACCCTCGGAAAGTGATGTAAATGATGGAATTTGCGTACAAACATGATTTTTGAAGGGAGGACCTTAACATATTGTGTAATTTTATACGAGCTTCGATTTGATATATTATAATAGTCGTTTCGATACCCGAGTAAAAAGTTATCTCCGTTGAAAGTTTTAACTCATATTTTACAAATGTTTTGTTGTTGTTGAAAATGTGAACAAGATCTCCTTTCTTTTCGTCTTCTCTTATTTTTTTTTTTTGAAGAATATAGATTGATTGAACATATATATTAAGCACCCCAAGTCGGCACAAAAATCTCCTTTATAGCTCTATTCAATAAAACAAGAAGTAAGTAAAATGAAAATGGTGGGTCAAAACTTTTAAACCCTCGGAAAGTGATGTAAATGATGGAATTTGCGTACAAAAATGATTTTTGAAGGGAGGACCTTATCATAATGTGTAATTTGATACGAGATTCGATTTGATATATTATAATATTCTTTTCGATACACGAGTAAAAAGTTATCTCCGTTGAAAGTTTTAACTCATATTTTACAAATGTTTTGTTGTTGTTGAAAATGTGAACAAGATCTCCTTTCTTTTCCTCTTCTCTTATTTTTTTTTGAAGAATACAGATTGATTGAACATATATATTAAGAACCCTAGGTCGGCACCAATATCTCCTTTATAGCTCTATTCAATAAAACAAGAAGTAAGTAAAATGAAAATGGTGCGTCAAAACTTTTAAACCCTCGGAAAGTGATGTAAATGATGGAATTTGCGTACAAAAATGATTTTTGAAGGGAGGACCTTATCATATTGTGTAATTTGATACGAGATTCGATTTGATATATTATAATATTCTTTTCGATACCCGAGTAAAAAGTTATCTCCGTTGAAAGTTTTAACTCATATTTTACAAATGTTTTGTTGTTGTTGAAAATGTGAACAAGATCTCCTTTCTTTTCCTCTTCTCTTATTTTTTTTTTTGAAGAATACAGATTGATTGAACATATATATTAAGAACCCTAGGTCGGCACCAATATCTCCTTCATAGTTCTATTCAATAAAACAAGAAGTAAGTAAAATGAAAATGGTGCGTCAAAACTTTCAAACCCTCAGAAAGAGATGTAAACGATGGAATTTGCCTACAAAAATGATTTTTGAAGGGAGGACCTTATCATATTGTGTAATTTGATATGAGATTCGATTTGATATATTATAATAGTCGTTTCTTTACACGCGTAAAAAGTTATCTCCGTAGAAAGTTTTAACTCATATTTAACAAATGTTTTGTTGTTGTGAAAAATGTGAACAAGATCTCCTTTCTTTTCCACTTCTCTTATTTTTTTTTGAAGAATACAGATTGATTGAACTTATATATTAAGAACCCTAGGTTGGCCTCAATATCTCCTTTATAGGTCTATTCAATAAAACAAGAAGAAAGTAAAATGAAAATGGTGCGTCAAAACTTTTAAACCTTCAGAAAGTGATGTAAATGATGGAATTTGCGTACAAAAATGATTTTTGAAGGGAGGACCTTATCATATTGTGTAATTTGATACGAGCTTCGATTTGATATATTATAATATTCTTTTCGATACCCGAGTAAAAAGTTATCTCCGTTGAAAGTTTTAACTCATATTTTACAAATGTTTTGTTGTTGTTGAAAATGTGAACAAGATCTCCTTTCTTTTCCTCTTCTCTTATTTTTTTTTTGAAGAATACAGATTGATTGAACATATATATTAAGAACCCTAGGTCGGCACCAATATCTCCTTTATAGCTCTATTCAATAAAACAAGAAGTAAGTAAAATGAAAATGGTGCGTCAAAACTTTTAAACCCTCGGAAAGTGATGTAAATGATGGAATTTGCGTACAAACATGATTTTTGAAGGGATGACCTGAAAATATTGTGTAATTTTATATGAGATTCGATTTGATATATTATAATATTCTTTTCGATACCTGAGTAAAAAGTTATCTCCGTTGAAAGCTTTAACTCATATTTTACAAATGTTTTGTTTTTGTTGAAAATGTGAACAAGATCTCCTTTCTTTTCCTCTTCTCTTATTTTTTTGGAAGAATACAGATTGATTGAACATATATATTAAGAACCCCAGGTCGGCACCAATATCTCCTTTATAGCTCTATTCAATAAAACAAGAAGTAAGTAAAATGAAAATGGTGCGTCAAAACTTTTAAACCCTCGGAAAGTGATGTAAATGATGGAATTTGCGTACAAAAATGAGTTTTGAAGGGAGGACCTTAAAATATTGTGTAATTTGATACGAGCTTCGATTTGATATATTATAATAGTCGTTTCAATAACCGAGTAAAAAGTTATCTCCGTTGAAAGTTTTAACTCATATTTTACAAATGTTTTGTTGTTGTTGAAAATGTGAACAAGATCTCCTTTCTTTTCCTCTTCTCTTATTTTTTTTTTTGAAGAATACAGATTGATTGAACATATATATTAAGAAACCCAGGTCGGCACCAATATCTTCTTTATAGCTCTATTCAATAAAACAAGAAGTAAGTAAAATGAAACTGGGGCGTCAAAACTTTTAAACCCTCGGAAACTGATGTAAACGATGGAATTTGCGTACAAAAATGATTTTTGAAGGGTGGACCTCAAAATATTGTGTAATTTTATATGAGATTCGATTTGATATATTATAATATTCTTTTCGATACACGAGTAAAAAGTTATATCCGTTTAAAGTTTTAACTCATATTTTACAAATGTTTTGTTGTTGTTGAAAATGTGAACAAGATCTCCTTTCTTTTCGTCTTCTATTATTTTTTTTTTGAAGAATACAGATTGATTGAACATATATATTAAGAACCCAGGTCGGCACCAAAATCTCCTTTATAGCTCTATTCAATAAAACAAGAAGTAAGTAAAATGAAAATGGGGCGTCAAAACTTTTAAACCCTCGGAAAGTGATGTAAATGATGGAATTTGCGTACAAACATGATTTTTGAAGGGAGGACCTTAAAATATTGTGTAATTTTTACGAGATTCGATTTGATATATTATAATATTCTTTTCGATAACCGAGTAAAAAGTTATCTCCGTTGAAAGTTTGAACTCATATTTTACAAATGTTTTGTTGTTGTTGAAAATGTGAACAAGATCTCCTTTCTTTTCCTCTTCTCTTATTTTTTTTTTTTTGAAGAATACAGATTGATTGAACATATATATTAAGAACCCTAGGTCGGCACCAATATCTCCTTTATAGCTCTATTCAATAAAACAAGAAGTAAAATAAAAATGGTGCGTCAAAACTTTTAAACCATCGGAAAGTGATGTAAATGATGGAATTTGCGTACAAAAATGATATTTAAAGGGAGGACCTTATCATATTTTGTAATTTGATACGAGATTCGATTTGATATATTATAATATTCTTTTCGATACTTGACTAAAAAGTTATCTCCTTTGAAAGCTTTAACGCATATTTTACAAATGTTTTGTTGTTGTTGAAAATGTGAACAAGATCTCCTTTCTTTTCATCTTCTCTTTTTTTTTTTTTTTTTGAAGAATACAGATTGATTGAACATATATATTAAGAACACTAGGTCGGCACCAATATCTCCTTTATAGCTCTATTCAATAAAACAAGAAGTAAGTAAAATGAAAATGGTGCGTCAAAACTTTTAAACCCTCGGAAAGTGATGTAAATGATGGAATTTGCGTACAAAAATGATTTTTGAAATGAGGACCTTAAAATATTGTGTAATTTTATACAAGATTCGATTTGATATATTATAATATTCTTTTTGATACCCGAGTAAAAAGTTATCTCCGTTGAAAGTTTTAACTCATATTTTACAAATGTTTTGTTGTTGTTGAAAATGTGAACAAGATCTCCTTTCTTTTCCTCTTCTCTTATTTTTTTTTTTGAAGAATACAGATTGATTGAACATATATATTAAGAACCCTAGGTCGGCACCAATATCTCCTTTATAGCTCTATTCAATAAAACAAGAAGTAAGTAAAATGAAAATGGTGCGTCAAAACTTTTAAACCCTCGGAAAGTGATGTAAATGATGGAATTTGCGTACAAACATGATTTTTGAAGGGAGGACCTTAAAATATTGTGTAATTTGATACGAGCTTCAATTTTTATATTATAATATTCTTTTCGAGACCGAGTAAAAAGTTATCTCCGTTGAAAGTTTTAACTCATATTTTACAAATGTTTTGTTGTTGTTGAAAATGTGAACAAGATCTCCTTTCTTTTCCTCTTCTCTTATTTTTTTTTTTGAAGAATACAGATTGATTGAACATATATATTAAGAACCCTAGGTCGGCACCAATATCTCCTTTATAGCTCTATTCAATAAAACAAGAAGTAAGTAAAATGAAAATGGTGCGTCAAAACTTTTAAACCCTCGGAAAGTGATGTAAATGATGGAATTTGCGTACAAACATGATTTTTGAAGGGAGGACCTTTTCATAATGTGTAATTTGATACGAGCTTCGATTTGATATATTATAATATTCTTTTCGAGACCGAGTAAAAAGTTAACTCCGTTGAAATTTTTAATTCACATTTTACAAATGTTTTGTTGTTGTTGAAAATGTGAACAAGATCTCCTTTCTTTTCCTCTTCTCTTATTTTTTTTGAAGAATACAGATTGATTGAACATATATATTAAGAACCCTAGGTCGGCACCAATATCTCCTTTATAGCTCTATTCAATAAAACAAGAAGTAAGTAAAAAGAAAATGGTGCGTCAAAACTTTTAAACCCTCGGAAAGTGATGTAAACGATGGAATTTGCATACAAAAATGATTTTTGAAGGGAGGACCTTATCATATTGTGTAATTTGATACGAGATTCGATTTGATATATTATAATATTCTTTTCGATACCCGAGTAAAGAGTTATCTCCATTGAAAGTTTTAACATATTTTACAAATGTTTTGTTGTTGTTGAAAATGTGAACAAGATCTCCTTTCTTTTCCTCTTCCCTTATTTTTTTCTTGAAGAATACAGATTGATTGAACATATATATTAAGAACCCTAGGTCGGCACCAATATCTCCCTTATAGCTCTATTCAATAAAACAAGAAGTAAAATGAAAATGGGGAGTCAAAACTTTTAAACCATCGGAAAGTGATGTAAATGATGGAATTTGCGTACAAAATTGATTTTTAAAGGGAGGACCTTATCATATTGTGTAATTTGATATGAGCTTCGATTTGATATATTATAATATTCTTTTCGATACCCGAGTAAAAAGTTATCTCCGTTGAAAGTTTTAACTCATATTTTACAAATGTTTTGTTGTTGTGGAAAATGTGAACAAGATCCCCTTTCTTTTCCTCTTCTTTTATTTTTTTTGAAGAATACAGATTGATTGAACATATATATTAAGAACCCTAGGTTGGCACCAATATCTCCTTTATATCTCTATTCAATAAAAAAGGAAGTAAGTAAAAAGAAAATGGTGCGTCAAAACTTTTAAACCCTCGAAAAGTGATGTAAATGATGGAATTTGCATACAAAAATGATTTTTGAAGGGAGGACCTTATCATATTGTGTAATTTGATACAAGATTCGATTTGATATATTATAATATTCTTTTCGATACCCGAGTAAAAAGTTATCTCCATTGAAAGTTTTAACTCATATTTTACAAATGTTTTGTTGTTGTTGAAAATGTGAACAAGATCTCCTTTCTTTTCCTCTTCTCTTATTTTTTTTTTGAAGAATACAAATTGATTGAACATGTATATTAAGAACCCTAGGTCGGCACCAATATCTCCCTTATAGCTCTATTCAATAAAACAAGAAGTAAAATGAAAATGGGGAGTCAAAACTTTTAAACCATCGGAAAGTGATGTAAATGATGGAATTTGCGTACAAAATTGATTTTTAAAGGGAGGACCTTATCATATTGTGTAATTTGATATGAGCTTCGATTTGATATATTATAATATTCTTTTCGATACCCGAGTAAAAAGTTATCTCCGTTGAAAGTTTTAACTCATATTTTACAAATGTTTTGTTGTTGTGGAAAATGTGAACAAGATCCCCTTTCTTTTCCTCTTCTTTTATTTTTTTTTTTGAAGAATACAGATTGATTGAACATATATATTAAGAACCCTAGGTTGGCACCAATATCTCCTTTATATCTCTATTCAATAAAAAAGGAAGTAAGTAAAAAGAAAATGGTGCGTCAAAACTTTTAAACCCTCGGAAAGTGATGTAAACGATGGAATTTGCATACAAAAATGCTTTTTGAAGGGAGTACCTTATCATATTGTGTAATTTGATACGAGATTCGATTTGATATATTATAATATTCTTTTCGATACCCGAGTAAAAAGTTATCTCCATTGAAAGTTTTAACTCATATTTTACAAATGTTTTGTTGTTGTTGAAAATGTGAACAAGATCTCCTTTCTTTTCCTCTTCTCTTATTTTTTTTTTTGAAGAATACAGATTGATTGAACATATATATTAAGAACCCTAGGTCGGCACCAATATCTCCTTTATAGCTCTATTCAATAAAACAAGAAGTAAGTAAAATGAAAATGGTGCGTCAAAACTTTTAAACCCTCGGAAAGTGATGTAAACGATGGAATTTGCGTACAAACATGATTTTTGAAGGGTGGACCTCAAAATATTGTGTAATTTTATATGAGATTCGATTTGATATATTATAATATTCTTTTCGATACCCGAGTAAAAAGTTATCTCCGTTGAAAGTTTTAACTCATATTTTACAAATGTTTTGTTGTTGTTGAAAATGTGAACAAGATCTCCTTTCTTTTCCTCTTCTCTTATTTTTTTTTTTGAAGAATACAGATTGATTGAACATATATATTAAGAACCCTAGGTCGGCACCAATATCTCCTTTATAGCTCTATTCAATAAAACAAGAAGTAAGTAAAATGAAAATGGTGCGTCAAAACTTTTAAACCCTCGGAAAGTGATGTAAATGATGGAATTTGCGTACAAACATGATTTTTGAAGGGAGGACCTTAAAATATTGTGTAATTTGATACCAGCTTCGATTTGGTATATTATAATATTCTTTTCGATAACCGAGTAAAAAGTTATCACCGTTGAAAGTTTGAACTCATATTTTACAAATGTTTTGTTGTTGTTGAAAATGTGAACAAGATCTCCTTTCTTTTCCTCTTCTCTTATTTTTTTTCGAAGAATACAGATTGATTTAACATATATATTAAGAGCCCCAGGTCGGCACCAATATCTCCTTTATAGCTCTATTCAATAAAACAAGAAGTAAGTAAAATGAAAATGGTGCGTCAAAACTTTTAAACCCTCGGAAAGTGATGTAAATGATGGAATTTGCGTACAAACATGATTTTTGAAGGGAGGACCTTAAAATATTGTGTAATTTTATACGAGATTCGATTTGATATATTATAATATTCTTTTCGATACCCGAGTAAAAAGTTATCTCCGTTGAAAGCTTTAACTCATATTTTACAAATGTTTTGTTTTTGTTGAAAATGTGAACAAGATCTCCTTTCTTTTCCTCTTCTCTTATTTTTTTTGGAAGAATACAGATTGATTGAACATATATATTAAGAACCCCAGGTCGGCACCAATATCTCCTTTATAGCTCTATTCAATAAAACAAGAAGTAAGTAAAATGAAAATGGTGCGTCAAAACTTTTAAACCCTCGGAAAGTGATGTAAATGATGGAATTTGCGTACAAACATGATTTTTGAAGGGAGGACCTTAAAATATTGTGTAATTTTATACGAGATTCGATTTGATATATTATAATATTATTTTCGATACTCGAGTAAAAAGTTATCTCCGTTGAAAGTTTTAACTCATATTTTACAAATGTTTTGTTGTTGTTGAAAATGTGAACAAGATCTCCTTTCTTTTCCTCTTCTCTTATTTTTTTTGAAGAATACAGATTGATTGAACATATATATTAAGAACCCTAGGTCGGCACCAATATCTCCTTTATAGCTCTATTCAATAAAACAAGAAGTAAGTAAAATGAAAATGGTGCGTCAAAACTTTTAAACCATCGGAAAGTGATGTAAATGATGGAATTTGCGTACAAAAATGATTTTTGAAGGGAGGACCTTATCATATTGTGTAATTTGATATGAGCTTCGATTTGATATATTATAATATTCTTTTCGATACCCGAGTAAAAAGTTATCTCCGTTGAAAGTTTTAACTCATATTTTACAAATGTTTTGTTGTTGTTGAAAATGTGAACAAGATCCCCTTTCTTTTCCTCTTCTTTTATTTTTTTTGAAGAATACAGATTGATTGAACATATATATTAAGAACCCTAGGTCGGCACCAATATCTCCTTTATAGCTCTATTCAATAAAAAAGGAAGTAAGTAAAAAGAAAATGGTGCGTCAAAACTTTTAAACCCTCGGAAAGTGATGTAAACGATGGAATTTGCATACAAAAATGCTTTTTGAAGGGAGTACCTTATCATATTGTGTAATTTGATACGAGATTCGATTTGATATATTATAATATTCTTTTCGATACCCGAGTAAAAAGTTATCTCCATTGAAAGTTTTAACTCATATTTTACAAATGTTTTGTTGTTGTTGAAAATGTGAACAAGATCTCCTTTCTTTTCCTCTTCTCTTATTTTTTTGAAGAATACAGATTGATTGAACATATATATTAAGAACCCTAGGTCGGCACCAATATCTCCTTTATAGCTCTATTCAATAAAACAAGAAGTAAAATGAAAATGGGGAGTCAAAACTTTTAAACCATCGGAAAGTGATGTAAATGATGGAATTTGCGTACAAAAATGATTTTTGAAGGGAGGACCTTATCATATTGTGTAATTTGATATGAGATTCGATTTGATATATTATAATATTCTTTTCGATACCCGAGTAAAAAGTTATCTCCATTGAAAGTTTTAACTCATTTTACAAATGTTTTGTTGTTGTTGAAAATGTGAACAAGATCTCCTTTCTTTTCCTCTTCTCTTATTTTTTTTTTGAAGAATACAGATTGATTGAACATATATATTAAGAACCCTAGGTTGGCACCAATATCTCCTTTATATCTCTATTCAATAAAAAAGGAAGTAAGTAAAAAGAAAATGGTGCGTCAAAACTTTTAAACCCTCGGAAAGTGATGTAAATGATGGAATTTGCATACAAAAATGATTTTTGAAGGGAGGACCTCATCATATTGTGTAATTTCATACAAGATTCGATTTGATATATTATAATAATCTTTTCGATACACGAGTAAAAAGTTATCTCCGTTGAAAGTTTTAACTCATATTTTACAAATGTTTTGTTGTTGTTGAAAATGTGAACAAGATCTCCTTTCTTTTCGTCTTCTCTTATTTTTTTTTTTGAAGAATACAGATTGATTGAACATATATATTAAGAACCCAGGTCGGCACCAAAATCTCCTTTATAGCTCTATTCAATAAAACAAGAAGTAAGTAAAATGAAAAAGGGGAGTCAAAACTTTTAAACCATCGGAAAGCGATGTAAATGATGGAATTTGGTACAAAAATGATTTTTGAAGGGAGGACCTTATCATATTGTGTAATTTGATATGAGATTCGATTTGATATATTATAAAATTCTTCTCGATACCCGAGTAAAAAGTTATCTCCATTGAAAGTTTTAACTCATTTTACAAATGTTTTGTTGTTGTTGAAAATGTGATCAAGATCTCCTTTCTTTTCCTCTTCTCTGATTTTTTTTTTGAAGAATACAGATTGATTGAACATATATATTAAGAACCCTAGGTCAGCACCAATATCTCCTTTATAGCTCTATTCAATAAAACAAGAAGTAAGTAAAATGAAAATGGTGCGTCAAAACTTTTAAACCCTCGGAAAGTGATGTAAATGATGGAATTTGCGTACAAAAATGATTTTTGAAGGGAGGACCTTATCATATTGTGTAATTTGATACGAGATTCGATTTGATATATTATAATATTCTTTTCGATACCCGAGTAAAAAGTTATCTCCGTTGAAAGTTTTAACTCATATTTTACAAATGTTTTGTTGTTGTTGAAAATGTGAACAAGATCTCCTTTCTTTTCCTCTTCTCTTATTTTTTTTGAAGAATACAGATTGATTGAACATATATATTAAGAACCCTAGGTCGGCACCAATATCTCCTTTATAGCTCTATTCAATAAAACAAGAAGTAAGTAAAATGAAAATGGTGCGTCAAAACTTTTAAACCCTCGGAAAGTGATGTAAATGATGGAATTTGCGTACAAAAATGATTTTTGAAGGGAGGACCTTATCATATTGTGTAATTTGATACGAGATTCGATTTGATATATTATAATATTCTTTTCGATACCCGAGTAAAAAGTTATCTCCGTTGAAAGTTTTAACTCATATTTTACAAATGTTTTGTTGTTGTTGAAAATGTGAACAAGATCTCCTTTCTTTTCCTCTTCTCTTATTTTTTTTTTTGAAGAATACAGATTGATTGAACATATATATTAAGAACCCTAGGTCGGCACCAATATCTCCTTTATAGCTCTATTCAATAAAACAAGAAGTAAGTAAAATGAAAATGGTGCGTCAAAACTTTTAAACCATCGGAAAGTGATGTAAATGATGGAATTTGGTACAAAAATGATTTTTGAAGGGAGGACGTTATCATATTGTGTAATTTGATATGAGATTCGATTTGATATATTATAAAATTCTTTTCGTTACAGAGTAAAAAGTTATCTCCATTGAAAGTTTTAACTCATATTTTACAAATGTTTTGTTGTTGTTGAAAATGTGAACAAGATCTCCTTTCTTTTCCTCTTCTCTTATTTTTTTTTTTGAAGAATACAGATTGATTGAACATATATATTAAGAACCCTAGGTCGGCACCAATATCTCCTTTATAGCTCTATTCAATAAAACAAGAAGTAAGTAAAATGAAAATGGTGCGTCAAAACTTTTAAACCCTCGGAAAGTGATGTAAATGATGGAATTTGCGTACAAAAATGATTTTTGAAGGGAGGACCTTATCATATTGTGTAATTTGATACGAGATTCGATTTGATATATTATAATATTCTTTTCGATACCGAGTAAAAAGTTATCTCCGTTGAAAGTTTTAACTCATATTTTACAAATGTTTTGTTGTTGTTGAAAATGTGAACAAGATCTCCTTTCTTTTCCTCTTCTCTTATTTTTTTTTTGAAGAATACAGATTGATTGAACATATATATTAAGAACCCTAGGTCGGCACCAATATCTCCTTTATAGCTCTATTCAATAAAACAAGAAGTAAGTAAAATGAAAATGGTGCGTCAAAACTTTTAAACCCTCGGAAAGTGATGTAAATGTTGGAATTTGCGTACAAACATGATTTTTGAAGGGTGGACCTCAAAATATTGTGTAATTTTATATGAGATTCGATTTGATATATTATAATATTCTTTTCGATACCCGAGTAAAAAGTTATCTCCGTTGAAAGTTTTAACTCATATTTTACAAATGTTTTGTTGTTGTTGAAAATGTGAACAAGATCTCCTTTCTTTTCCTCTTCTTTTATTTTTTTTGAAGAATACAGATTGATTGAACATATATATTAAGAACCCTAGGTCGGCATCAATATCTCCTTTATAGCTATATTCAATAAAACAAGAAGTAAAATGAAAATGGTGCGTCAAAACTTTTAAACCCTCGGAAAGTGATGTAAACGATGGAATTTGCATACAAAAATTCTTTTTGAAGGGAGTACCTTATCATATTGTGTAACTTGATACGAGATTCAATTTGATATATTATAATATTCTTTTCGATACCCGAGTGAAAAGTTATCTTCATTGAAAGTTTTAACTCATATTTTACAAATGTTTTGTTGTTGTTGATAATGTGAACAGGATCTCCTTTCTTTTCCTCTTCTCTTATTTTTTTTTTGAAGAATACAGATTGATTGAACATATATATTAAGAACCCTAGGTCGGCACCAATATCTCCTTTATAGCTCTATTCAATAAAAGAAGAAGTAAGTAAAATGAAAATGGGGAGTCAAAACTTTTAAACCATCGGAAAGTGATGTAAATGATGGAATTTGGTACAAAAATGATTTTTGAAGGGAGGACCTTATCATATTGTGTAATTTGATATGAGATTCGATTTGATATATTATAATATTCTTTTCGATACCCGAGTAAAAAGTTATCTCCGTTGAAAGTTTTAACTCATATTTTACAAATGTTTTGTTGTTGTTGAAAATGTGAACAAGATCTCCTTTCTTTTCCTCTTCTCTTATTTTTTTTTGAAGAATACAGATTGATTGAACATATATATTAAGAACCCCAGGTCGGCACCAATATCTCCTTTATAGCTCTATTCAATAAAACAAGAAGTAAGTAAAATGAAAATGGTGCGTCAAAACTTTTAAACCCTCGGAAAGTGATGTAAATGATGGAATTTGCGTACAAACATGATTTTTGAAGGGAGGACCTTAAAATATTGTGTAATTTGATACGAGCTTCGATTTGATATATTATAATAGTCGTTTCGATACCCGAGTCAAAAGTTATCTCCGTTGAAAGTTTTAACTCATATTTTACAAATGTTTTGTTGTTGTTGAAAATGTGAACAAGATCTCCTTTCTTTTCCTCTTCTTTTATTTTTTTTGAAAAATACAGATTGATTGAACATATATATTAAGAACCCTAGGTCGGCACCAATATCTCCTTTATAGCTCTATTCAATAAAACAAGAAGTAAGTAAAATGAAAATGGTGCGTCAAAACTTTTAAACCCTCGGAAAGTGATGTAAACGATGGAATTTGCGTACAAAAATGATTTTTGAAGGGAGGACCTTATCATAATGTGTAATTTGATATGAGCTTCGATTTGATATATTATAATATTCTTTTCGATACCCGAGTAAAAAGTTATCTCCGTTGAAAGTTTTAACTCATATTTTACAAATGTTTTGTTGTTGTTGAAAATGTGAACAAGATCTCCTTTCTTTTCCTCTTCTCTTATTTTTTTTTTGAAGAATACAGATTGATTGAACATATATATTAAGAACCCCAGGTCGGCACAAATATCTCCTTTATAGCTCTATTCAATAAAACAAGAAGTAAGTCAAATGAAAATGGTGCGTCAAAACTTTTAAACCCTCGGAAAGTGATGTAAATGATGGAATTTGCGTACAAACATGATTTTTGAAGGCAGGACCTTAAAATATTGTGTAATTTTATACAAGATTCGATTTGATATATTATAATATTCTTTTCGATACACGAGTAAAAAGTTATATCCGTTGAAAGTTTTAACTCATATTTTACAAATGTTTTGTTGTTGTTGAAAATGTGAACAAGATCTCCTTTCTTTTCGTCTTCTCTTATTTTTTTTTTGAAGAATACGGATTGATTGAACATATATATTAAGCACCCCAAGTCGGCACCAAAATCTCCTTTATAGCTCTATTCAATAAAACAAGAAGTAAGTAAAATGAAAATGGTGGGTCAAAACTTTTAAACCCTCGGAAAGTGATGTAAACGATGGAATTTGCGTACAAACATGATTTTTGAAGGGAGGACCTTAAAATATTGTGTAATTTTATATGAGATTCGATTTGATATATTATAATATTCTTTTCGATACCTGAGTAAAAAGTTATCTCCGTTGAAAGTTTTAACTCATATTTTACAAATGTTTTGTTGTTGTTGAAAATGTGAACAAGATCTCCTTTCTTTTCCTCTTCTCTTATTTTTTTTTTTTTGAAGAATACAGATTGATTGAACATATATATTAAGAACCCTAGGTCGGCACCAATATCTCCTTTATAGCTCTATTCAATAAAACAAGAAGTAAGTAAAATGAAAATGGTGCGTCAAAACTTTTAAACCCTCGGAAAGTGATGTAAATGATGGAATTTGCGTACAAAAATGATTTTTGAAGGGAGGACCTTATCATATTGTGTAATTTGATACGAGATTCGATTTGATATATTATAATATTCTTTTCGATACCCGAGTAAAAAGTTATCTCCGTTGAAAGTTTTAACTCATATTTTACAAATGTTTTGTTGTTGTTGAAAATGTGAACAAGATCTCCTTTCTTTTCCTCTTCTCTTATTTTTTTTGAAGAATACAGATTGATTGAACATATATATTAAGAACCCTAGGTCGGCACCAATATCTCCTTTATAGCTCTATTCAATAAAACAAGAAGAAAGTAAAATGAAAATGGTGCGTCAAAACTTTTAAACCCTCGGAAAGTGATGTAAATGATGGAATTTGCGTACAAACATGATTTTTGGAGGGAGGACCTTTTCATATTGTGTAATTTTATACGAGATTCGATTTGATATATTATAATAATCTTTTCGATACACGAGTAAAAATTTATCTCCGTTGAAAGTTTTAACTCATATTTTACAAATGTTTTGTTGTTGTTGAAAATGTGAACAAGATCTCCTTTCTTTTCGTCTTCTCTTATTTTTTTTTTTTGAAGAATACAGATTGATTGAACATATATATTAAGAACCGTAGGTCGGCACCAATATCTCCTTTGTAGCTCTATTCAATAAAACAAGAAGTAAGTAAAATGAAAATGGTGCGTCAAAACTTTTAAACCCTCGGAAAGTGATGTAAATGATGGAATTTGCGTACAAAAATGATTTTTGAAGGGAGGACCTTATCATATTGTGTAATTTTATACGAGATTCGATTTGATATATTATAATATTCTTTTCGATACCCGAGTAAAAAGTTATCTCCGTTGAAAGTTTTAACTCATATTTTACAAATGTTTTGTTGTTGTTGAAAATGTGAACAAGATCTCCTTTCTTTTCCTCTTCTCTTATTTTTTTTTTTTTGAAGAATACAGATTGATTGAACATATATATTAAGAACCCTAGGTCGGCACCAATATCTCCTTTATAGCTCTATTCAATAAAACAAGAAGTAAGTAAAATGAAAATGGTGCGTCAAAACTTTTAAACCCTCGGAAAGTGATGTAAATGATGGAATTTGCGTACAAACATGATTTTTGAAGGGAGGACCTCAAAATATTGTGTAATTTTTCTGAGATTCGATTTGATATATTATAATATTCTTTTCGATAACCGAGTAAAAAGTTATCTCCGTTGAAAGTTTGAACTCATATTTTACAAATGTTTTGTTGTTGTTGAAAATGTGAACAAGATCTCCTTTCTTTTCCTCTTCTCTTATTTTTTTTTTTGAAGAATACAGATTGATTGAACATATATATTAAGAACCCTAGGTCGGCACCAATATCTCCTTTATAGCTCTATTCAATAAAACAAGAAGTAAGTAAAATGAAAATGGTGCGTCAAAACTTTTAAACCCTCGGAAAGTGATGTAAACGATGGAATTTGCATACAAAAATGATTTTTGAAGGGAGGACCTTATCATATTGTGTAATTTGATACGAGATTCGATTTGATATATTATAATATTCTTTTCGATACCCGAGTAAAAAGTTATCTCCGTTGAAAGTTTTAACTCATATTTTACAAATGTTTTGTTGTTGTTGAAAATGTGAACAAGATCTCCTTTCTTTTCCTCTTCTCTTATTTTTTTTTGAAGAATACAGATTGATTGAACATATATATTAAGAACCCTAGGTCGGCACCAATATCTCCTTTATAGCTCTATTCAATAAAACAAGAAGTAAGTAAAATGAAAATGGTGCGTCAAAACTTTTAAACCCTCGGAAAGTGATGTAAATGATGGAATTTGCGTACAAACATGATTTTTGAAGGGAGGACCTTATCATATTGTGTAATTTGATACGAGATTCGATTTGATATATTATAATATTCTTTTCGATACCCGAGTAAAAAGTTATCTCCGTTGAAAGTTTTAACTCATATTTTACAAATGTTTTGTTGTTGTTGAAAATGTGAACAAGATCTCCTTTCTTTTCCTCTTCTCTTATTTTTTTTTTGAAGAATACAGATTGATTGAACATATATATTAAGAACCCCAGGTCGGCACCAATATCTCCTTTATAGCTCTATTCAATAAAACAAGAAGTAAGTCAAATGAAAATGGTGCGTCAAAACTTTTAAACCCTCGGAAAGTGATGTAAATGATGGAATTTGCGTACAAACATGATTTTTGAAACCAGGACCTTAAAATATTGTGTAATTGTATACAAGATTCGATTTGATATATTATAATATTCTTTTCGATACACGAGTAAAAAGTTATCTCCGTTGAAAGTTTTAACTCATATTTTACAAATGTTTTGTTGTTGTTGAAAATGTGAACAAGATCTCCTTTCTTTTCCTCTTCTCTTATTTTTTTTGAAGAATACAGATTGATTGAACATATATATTAAGAACCCCAGGTCGGCACAAATATCTCCTTTATAGCTCTATTCAATAAAACAAGAAGTAAGTAAAATGAAAATGGTGCGTCAAAACTTTTAAACCCTCGGAAAGTGATGTAAATGATGGAATTTGCGTACAAAAATGATTTTTGAAGGGAGGACCTTATCATATTGTGTAATTTGATACGAGATTCGATTTGATATATTATAATATTCTTTTCGATACCCGAGTAAAAAGTTATCTCCGTTGAAAGTTTTAACTCATATTTTACAAATGTTTTGTTGTTGTTGAAAATGTGAACAAGATCTCCTTTCTTTTCCTCTTCTCTTATTTTTTTTTTTGAAGAATACAGATTGATTGAACATATATATTAAGAACCCTAGGTCGGCACCAATATCTCCTTTATAGCTCTATTCAATAAAACAAGAAGTAAGTAAAATGAAAATGGTGCGTCAAAACTTTTAAACCCTCGGAAAGTGATGTAAATGATGGAATTTGCGTACAAACATGATTTTTGAAGGGAGGACCTTAAAATATTGTGTAATTTTATATGAGATTCGATTTGATATATTATAATATTCTTTTCGATACCGAGTAAAAAGTTATCTCCGTTGAAAGTTTTAACTCATATTTTACAAATGTTTTGTTGTTGTTGAAAATGTGAACAAGATCTCCTTTCTTTTCCTCTTCTCTTATTTTTTTTTTGAAGAATACAGATTGATTGAACATATATATTAAGAACCCTAGGTCGGCACCAATATCTCCTTTATAGCTCTATTCAATAAAACAAGAAGTAAGTAAAAAGAAAATGGTGCGTCAAAACTTTTAAACCCTCGGAAAGTGATGTAAACGATGGAATTTGCATACAAAAATGCTTTTTGAAGGGAGGACCTTATCATATTGTGTAATTTGATACGAGATTCGATTTGATATATTATAATATTCTTTTCGATACCCGAGTAAAAAGTTATCTCCATTGAAAGTTTTAACTCATATTTTACAAATGTTTTGTTGTTGTTGAAAATGTGAACAAGATCTCCTTTCTTTTCCTCTTCTCTTATTTTTTTTGAAGAATACAGATTGATTGAACATATATATTAAGAACCCTAGGTCGGCACCAATATCTCCTTTATAGCTCTATTCAATAAAACAAGAAGTAAGTAAAATGAAAATGGTGCGTCAAAACTTTTAAACCCTCGGAAAGTGATGTAAATGATGGAATTTGCGTACAAAAATGATTTTTGAAGGGAGGACCTTATCATATTGTGTAATTTGATATGAGCTTCGATTTGATATATTATAATATTCTTTTCGATACCCGAGTAAAAAGTTATCTCCGTTGAAAGTTTTAACTCATATTTTACAAATGTTTTGTTGTTGTTGAAAATGTGAACAAGATCTCCTTTCTTTTCCTCTTCTCTTATTTTTTTTTTTGAAGAATACAGATTGATTGAACATATATATTAAGAACCCTAGGTCGGCACCAATATCTCCTTTATAGCTCTATTCAATAAAACAAGAAGTAAGTAAAATGAAAATGGTGCGTCAAAACTTTTAAACCCTCGGAAAGTGATGTAAACGATGGAATTTGCATACAAAAATGAAATTTAAAGGGAGGACCTTATCATATTGTGTAATTTGATACAAGATTCGATTTGATATATTATAATATTCTTTTCGATACCGAGTAAAAAGTTATCTCCATTGAAAGTTTTAACTCATATTTTACAAATGTTTTGTTGTTGTTGAAAATGTGAACAAGATCTCCTTTCTTTTCCTCTTCTCTTATTTTTTTTTGAAGAATACAGATTGATTGAACATATATATTAAGAACCCTAGGTCGGCACCAATATCTCCTTTATAGCTCTATTCAATAAAACAAGAAGTAAGTAAAATGAAAATGGTGCGTCAAAACTTTTAAACCCTCGGAAAGTGATGTAAATGATGGAATTTGCGTACAAACATGATTTTTGAAGGGAGGACCTTAAAATATTGTGTAATTTTATATGAGATTCGATTTGATATATTATAATATTCTTTTCGATACCCGAGTAAAAAGTTATCTCCGTTGAAAGTTTTAACTCATATTTTACAAATGTTTTGTTGTTGTTGAAAATGTGAACAAGATCTCCTTTCTTTTCCTCTTCTCTTATTTTTTTTTTGAAGAATACAGATTGATTGAACATATATATTAAGAACCCTAGGTCGGCACCAATATCTCCTTTATAGCTCTATTCAATAAAACAAGAAGTAAGTAAAATGAAAATGGTGCGTCAAAACTTTTAAACCCTCGGAAAGTGATGTAAATGATGGAATTTGCGTACAAACATGATTTTTGAAGGGAGGACCTTTTCATATTGTGTAATTTTATACGAGATTCGATTTGATATATTATAATATTCTTTTCGATACCCGAGTAAAAAGTTATCTCCGTTGAAAGTTTTAACTCATATTTTACAAATGTTTTGTTGTTGTTGAAAATGTGAACAAGATCTCCTTTCTTTTCCTCTTCTCTTATTTTTTTTTTTTGAAGAATACAGATTGATTGAACATATATATTAAGAACCCTAGGTCGGCACCAATATCTCCTTTATAGCTCTATTCAATAAAACAAGAAGTAAGTAAAATGAAAATGGTGCGTCAAAACTTTTAAACCCTCGGAAAGTGATGTAAATGATGGAATTTGCGTACAAAAATGATTTTTGAAGGGAGGACCTTATCATATTGTGTAATTTGATACGAGATTCGATTTGATATATTATAATATTCTTTTCGATACCCGAGTAAAAAGTTATCTCCGTTGAAAGTTTTAACTCATATTTTACAAATGTTTTGTTGTTGTTGAAAATGTGAACAAGATCTCCTTTCTTTTCGTCTTCTCTTATTTTTTTTTTTTGAAGA
The DNA here is from genome assembly GCA_033030585.1 of Hippophae rhamnoides. Classification (NCBI taxonomy): domain Eukaryota; kingdom Viridiplantae; phylum Streptophyta; class Magnoliopsida; order Rosales; family Elaeagnaceae; genus Hippophae; species Hippophae rhamnoides. The sequence continues at coordinate 45,747,329 of CM065430.1, read as the reverse complement.
ATACAGATTGATTGAACATATATATTAAGAACCGTAGGTCGGCACCAATATCTCCTTTGTAGCTCTATTCAATAAAACAAGAAGTAAGTAAAATGAAAATGATGAGTCAAAACTTTTAAACCCTCGGAAAGTTATGTAAATGATGGAATTTGCGTAAAAATATGATTTTTCAAGGGGATACCTTATCATATTCTGTAATTTGATACAATTCAATTTTAAATATTATAATATTCTTTTCGATACCTGTGTAAAAGCTTATATCCGTTGAAAGTTTTAATTCATATTTTACAAATGTTTTGTTTTTGTTGAAAATGTGAAAAAGATCTCCTTTCTTTTCCTCTTCTTTTTTTTTTTGAGGAATACAGACTGATTGAAAATATATATAAAGAACCCTAGGTCGGCACCAATATCTCCTTTATAGCTCTATTCAATAAAACAAGAAGTAAAATGAAAATGGTGCGTCAAAACTTTTAAACCCTCGGAAAGTGATGTAAACGATGGAATTTGCATACAAAAATGCTTTTTGAAGGGAGTACCTTATCATATTGTGTAATTTGATACGAGATTCGATTTGATATATTATAATATTCTTTTCGATACCCGAGTAAAAAGTTATCTCCGTTGAAAGTTTTAACTCATATTTTACAAATGTTTTGTTGTTGTTGAAAATGTGAACAAGATCCCCTTTCTTTTCCTCTTCTTTTATTTTTTTTGAAGAATACAGATTGATTGAACATATATATTAAGAACCCTAGGTCGGCACCAATATCTCCTTTATAGCTCTATTCAATAAAACAAGAAGTAAGTAAAATGAAAATGGTGCGTCAAAACTTTTAAACCCTCGGAAAGTGATGTAAATGATGGAATTTGCGTACAAAAATGATTTTTGAAGGGAGGACCTTATCATATTGTGTAATTTGATACGAGATTCGATTTGATATATTATAATATTCTTTTCGATACCCGAGTAAAAAGTTATCTCCGTTGAAAGTTTTAACTCATATTTTACAAATGTTTTGTTGTTGTTGAAAATGTGAACAAGATCTCCTTTCTTTTCCTCTTCTCTTATTTTTTTTTTGAAGAATACAGATTGATTGAACATATATATTAAGAACCCTAGGTCGGCACCAATATCTCCTTTATAGCTCTATTCAATAAAACAAGAAGTAAGTAAAATGAAAATGGTGCGTCAAAACTTTTAAACCCTCGGAAAGTGATGTAAATGATGGAATTTGCGTACAAACATGATTTTTGAAGGGAGGACCTTAAAATATTGTGTAATTTTATACGAGATTCGATTTGATATATTATAATATTCTTTTCGATACCCGAGTAAAAAGTTATCTCCGTTGAAAGTTTTAACTCATATTTTACAAATGTTTTGTTGTTGTTGAAAATGTGAACAAGATCTCCTTTCTTTTCCTCTTCTCTTATTTTTTTTGAAGAATACAGATTGATTGAACATATATATTAAGAACCCTAGGTCGGCACCAATATCTCCTTTATAGCTCTATTCAATAAAACAAGAAGTAAGTAAAATGAAAATGGTGCGTCAAAACTTTTAAACCCTCGGAAAGTGATGTAAATGATGGAATTTGCGTACAAACATGATTTTTGAAGGGAGGACCTTAAAATATTGTGTAATTTGATACGAGATTCGATTTGATATATTATAATATTCATTTCGATACCCGAGTAAAAAGTTATCTCCGTTGAAAGTTTTAACTCATATTTTACAAATGTTTTGTTGTTGTTGAAAATGTGAACAAGATCTCCTTTCTTTTCCTCTTCTTTTATTTTTTTTGAAGAATACAGATTGATTGAACATATTTATTAAGAAACCTAGTTCGGCACCAATATCTCCTTTATATCTCTATTCAATAAAAAAGGAAGTAAGTAAAAAGAAAATGGTGCATCAAAACTTTTAAACCCTCGGAAAGTGATGTAAATGATGGAATTTGCATACAAAAATGATTTTTGAAGGGAGGACCTCATCATATTGTGTAATTTCATACAAGATTCGATTTGATATATTATAATATTCTTTTTGATACCCGAGTAAAAAGTTATCTGCATTGAAAGTTTTAACTCATATTTTACAAATGTTTTTTTTTGTTGAAAATGTGAACAAGATCTCCTTTCTTTTCCTCTTCTCTTATTTTTTTTTTTGAAGAATACAGATTGATTGAACATATATATTAAGAACCCTAGGTCGGCACCAATATCTCCTTTATAGCTCTATTCAATAAAACAAGAAGTAAGTAAAATGAAAATGGTGCGTCAAAACTTTTAAACCCTCGGAAAGTGATGTAAATGATGGAATTTGCGTACAAAAATGATTTTTGAAGGGAGGACCTTATCATATTGTGTAATTTGATACGAGATTCGATTTGATATATTATAATATTCTTTTCGATACCCGAGTAAAAAGTTATCTCCGTTGAAAGTTTTAACTCATATTTTACAAATGTTTTGTTGTTGTTGAAAATGTGAACAAGATCTCCTTTCTTTTCCTCTTCTCTTATTTTTTTTTGAAGAATACAGATTGATTGAACATATATATTAAGAACCCCAGGTCGGCACCAATATCTCCTTTATAGCTCTATTCAATAAAACAAGAAGTAAGTAAAATGAAAATGGTGCGTCAAAACTTTTAAACCCTCGGAAAGTGATGTAAATGATGGAATTTGCGTACAAACATGATTTTTGAAGGGAGGACCTTATCATATTGTGTAATTTGATACGAGATTCGATTTGATATATTATAATATTCTTTTCGATACCCGAGTAAAAAGTTATCTCCGTTGAAAGTTTTAACTCATATTTTACAAATGTTTTGTTGTTGTTGAAAATGTGAACAAGATCTCCTTTCTTTTCCTCTTCTCTTATTTTTTTTTGAAGAATACAGATTGATTGAACATATATATTAAGAACCCCAGGTCGGCACCAATATCTCCTTTATAGCTCTATTCAATAAAACAAGAAGTAAGTAAAATGAAAATGGTGCGTCAAAACTTTTAAACCCTCGGAAAGTGATGTAAATGATGGAATTTGCGTACAAACATGATTTTTGAAGGGAGGACCTTAACATATTGTGTAATTTTATACGAGATTCGATTTGATATATTATAATATTCTTTTCGATACCCGAGTAAAAAGTTATCTCCGTTGAAAGTTTTAACTCATATTTTACAAATGTTTTGTTGTTGTTGAAAATGTGAACAAGATCTCCTTTCTTTTCGTCTTCTCTTTTTTTTTTGTATAATACAGATTGATTAAACATATATATTAAGAACCCCAGGTCGGCACCAATATCTCCTTTATAGCTCTATTCAATAAAACAAGAAGTAAGTAAAATGAAACTGGGGCGTCAAAACTTTTAAACCCTCGGAAACTGATGTAAACGATGGAATTTGCATACAAAAATGATTTTTGAAGGGAGGACCTTATTATATTGGGTAATTTTATACGAGCTTCAATTTGATATATTATAATATTCTTTTCGATACCCGAGTAAAAAGTTATCTCCGTTGAAAGTTTTAACTCATATTTTACAAATGTTTTGTTGTTGTTGAAAATGTGAACAAGATCTCCTTTCTTTTCGTCTTCTCTTATTTTTTTTTTTGAAGAATACAGATTGATTGAACATATATATTAAGAACCCCAGGTCGGCACCAATATCTCCTTTATAGCTCTATTCAATAAAACAAGAAGTAAGTAAAATGAAAATGGTGCGTCAAAACTTTTAAACCCTCGGAAAGTGATGTAAATGATGGAATTTGCGTACAAACATGATTTTTGAAGGGAGGACCTTAAAATATTGTGTAATTTTATACGAGATTCGATTTGATATATTATAATATTCTTTTCGATACCCGAGTAAAAAGTTATCTCCGTTGAAAGTTTTAACTCATATTTTACAAATGTTTTGTTGTTGTTGAAAATGTGAACAAGATCTCCTTTCTTTTCGTCTTCTCTTTTTTTTTTGAAGAATACAGATTGATTGAACATATATATTAAGAACCCCAGGTCGGCACCAATATCTCCTTTATAGCTCTATTCAATAAAACAAGAAGTAAGTAAAATGAAAATGGTGCGTCAAAACTTTTAAACCCTCGGAAAGTGATGTAAATGATGGAATTTGCGTACAAACATGATTTTTGAAGGGAGGACCTTAAAATATTGTGTAATTTTATACGAGATTCGATTTGATATATTATAATATTCTTTTCGATACCCGAGTAAAAAGTTATCTCCGTTGAAAGTTTTAACTCATATTTTACAAATGTTTTGTTGTTGTTGAAAATGTGAACAAGATCTCCTTTCTTTTCGTCTTCTCTTTTTTTTTTGTATAATACAGATTGATTGAACATATATATTAAGAACCCCAGGTCGGCACCAATATCTCCTTTATAGCTCTATTCAATAAAACAAGAAGTAAGTAAAATGAAAATGGTGCGTCAAAACTTTTAAACCCTCGGAAAGTGATGTAAATGATGGAATTTGCGTACAAACATGATTTTTGAAGGGAGGACCTTAACATATTGTGTAATTGTATACAAGATTCGATTTGATATATTATAATATTCTTTTCGATACCCGAGTAAAAAGTTATCTCCGTTGAAAGTTTTAACTCATATTTTACAAATGTTTTGTTGTTGTTGAAAATGTGAACAAGATCTCCTTTCTTTTCCTCTTCTCTTATTTTTTTTGAAGAATACAGATTGATTGAACATATATATTAAGAACCCTAGGTCGGCACCAATATCTCCTTTATAGCTCTATTCAATAAAACAAGAAGTAAGTAAAATGAAAATGGTGCGTCAAAACTTTTAAACCCTCGGAAAGTGATGTAAACGATGGAATTTGCGTACAAAAATGATTTTTGAAGGGAGGACCTTATCATATTGTGTAATTTTATACGAGATTCGATTTGATATATTATAATATTCTTTTCGATACCCGAGTAAAAAGTTATCTCCGTTGAAAGTTTTAACTCATATTTTACAAATGTTTTGTTGTTGTTGAAAATGTGAACAAGATCTCCTTTCTTTTCCTCTTCTCTTATTTTTTTTGGAAGAATACAGATTGATTGAACATATATATTAAGAACCCCAGGTCGGCACCAATATCTCCTTTATAGCTCTATTCAATAAAACAAGAAGTAAGTAAAATGAAAATGGTGCGTCAAAACTTTTAAACCCTCGGAAAGTGATGTAAACGATGGAATTTGCGTACAAAAATGATTTTTGAAGGGAGGACCTTATCATATTGTGTAATTTTATACGAGATTCGATTTGATATATTATAATATTCTTTTCGATACCCGAGTAAAAAGTTATCTCCGTTGAAAGTTTTAACTCATATTTTACAAATGTTTTGTTGTTGTTGAAAATGTGAACAAGATCTCCTTTCTTTTCGTCTTCTCTTATTTTTTTTTTTGAAGAATACAGATTGATTGAACATATATATTAAGAACCCTAGGTCGGCACCAATATCTCCTTTATAGCTCTATTCAATAAAACAAGAAGTAAGTAAAATGAAAATGGTGCGTCAAAACTTTTAAACCCTCGGAAAGTGATGTAAATGATGGAATTTGCGTACAAACATGATTTTTGAAGGGAGGACCTTAAAATATTGTGTAATTTTATACGAGATTCGATTTGATATATTATAATATTCTTTTCGATACCGAGTAAAAAGTTATCTCCGTTGAAAGTTTTAACTCATATTTTACAAATGTTTTGTTGTTGTTGAAAATGTGAACAAGATCTCCTTTCTTTTCCTCTTCTCTTATTTTTTTTTGGAAGAATACAGATTGATTGAACATATATATTAAGAACCCCAGGTCGGCACCAATATCTCCTTTATAGCTCTATTCAATAAAACAAGAAGTAAGTAAAATGAAAATGGTGCGTCAAAACTTTTAAACCCTCGGAAAGTGATGTAAATGATGGAATTTGCGTACAAACATGATTTTTGAAGGGAGGACCTTAAAATATTGTGTAATTTTATACGAGATTCGATTTGATATATTATAATATTCTTTTCGATACCCGAGTAAAAAGTTATCTCCGTTGAAAGTTTTAACGCATATTTTACAAATGTTTTGTTGTTGTTGAAAATGTGAACAAGATCTCCTTTCTTTTCGTCTTCTCTTATTTTTTTTTTTTGAAGAATACAGATTGATTGAACATATATATTAAGAACCGTAGGTCGGCACCAATATCTCCTTTGTAGCTCTATTCAATAAAACAAGAAGTAAGTAAAATGAAAATGGTGCGTCAAAACTTTTAAACCCTCGGAAAGTGATGTAAATGATGGAATTTGCGTACAAACATGATTTTTGAAGGGAGGACCTTAAAATATTGTGTAATTTTATACGAGATTCGATTTGATATATTATAATATTCTTTTCGATACCCGAGTAAAAAGTTATCTCCGTTGAAAGTTTTAACGCATATTTTACAAATGTTTTGTTGTTGTTGAAAATGTGAACAAGATCTCCTTTCTTTTCGTCTTCTCTTATTTTTTTTTTTGAAGAATACAGATTGATTGAACATATATATTAAGAACCGTAGGTCGGCACCAATATCTCCTTTGTAGCTCTATTCAATAAAACAAGAAGTAAGTAAAATGAAAATGGTGCGTCAAAACTTTTAAACCCTCGGAAAGTGATGTAAATGATGGAATTTGCGTACAAACATGATTTTTGAAGGGAGGACCTTAAAATATTGTGTAATTTTATACGAGATTCGATTTGATATATTATAATATTCTTTTCGATACCCGAGTAAAAAGTTATCTCCGTTGAAAGTTTTAACTCATATTTTACAAATGTTTTGTTGTTGTTGAAAATGTGAACAAGATCTCCTTTCTTTTCCTCTTCTCTTATTTTTTTGGAAGAATACAGATTGATTGAACATATATATTAAGAACCCCAGGTCGGCACCAATATCTCCTTTATAGCTCTATTCAATAAAACAAGAAGTAAGTAAAATGAAAATGGTGCGTCAAAACTTTTAAACCCTCGGAAAGTGATGTAAATGATGGAATTTGCGTACAAACATGATTTTTGAAGGGAGGACCTTAAAATATTGTGTAATTTTATACGAGATTCGATTTGATATATTATAATATTCTTTTCGATACCCGAGTAAAAAGTTATCTCCGTTGAAAGTTTTAACTCATATTTTACAAATGTTTTGTTGTTGTTGAAAATGTGAACAAGATCTCCTTTCTTTTCCTCTTCTCTTATTTTTTTTGAAGAATACAGATTGATTGAACATATATATTAAGAACCCTAGGTCGGCACCAATATCTCCTTTATATCTCTATTCAATAAAAAAGGAAGTAAGTAAAAAGAAAATGGTGCGTCAAAACTTTTAAACCCTCGGAAAGTGATGTAAACGATGGAATTTGCATACAAAAATGCTTTTTGAAGGGAGTACCTTATCATATTGTGTAATTTGATACGAGATTCGATTTGATATATTATAATATTCTTTTCGATACCCGAGTAAAAAGTTATCTCCGTTGAAAGTTTTAACTCATATTTTACAAATGTTTTGTTGTTGTTGAAAATGTGAACAAGATCCCCTTTCTTTTCCTCTTCTTTTATTTTTTTTGAAGAATACAGATTGATTGAACATATATATTAAGAACCTAGGTCGGCACCAATATCTCCTTTATATCTTTATTCAATAAAACAAGAAGTAAGTAAAATGAAAATGGTGCGTCAAAACTCTTAAAGCCTCTGAAAGTGATGAAAATGATGGAATTTACGTACAAAAATGATTTTTGAAGGGAGGACCTTATCATATTGTGTAATTTGATACGAGATTCGATTTGATATATTATAATATTCTTTTCGATACCCGAGTAAAAAGTTATCTCCGTTGAAAGTTTTAACTCATATTTTACAAATGTTTTGTTGTTGTTGAAAATGTGAACAAGATCTCCTTTCTTTTCCTCTTCTCTTATTTTTTTGAAGAATACAGATTGATTGAACATATATATTAAGAACCCCAGGTCGGCACCAATATCTCCTTTATAGCTCTATTCAATAAAACAAGAAGTAAGTAAAATGAAAATGGTGCGTCAAAACTTTTAAACCCTCGGAAAGTGATGTAAACGATGGAATTTGCGTACAAAAATGATTTTTGAAGGGAGGACCTTATCATATTGTGTAATTTTATACGAGATTCGATTTGATATATTATAATATTCTTTTCGATACCCGAGTAAAAAGTTATCTCCGTTGAAAGTTTTAACTCATATTTTACAAATGTTTTGTTGTTGTTGAAAATGTGAACAAGATCTCCTTTCTTTTCCTCTTCTCTTATTTTTTTTGAAGAATACAGATTGATTGAACATATATATTAAGAACCCCAGGTCGGCACCAATATCTCCTTTATAGCTCTATTCAATAAAACAAGAAGTAAGTAAAATGAAAATGGTGCGTCAAAACTTTTAAACCCTCGGAAAGTGATGTAAATGATGGAATTTGCGTACAAACATGATTTTTGAAGGGAGGACCTTATCATATTGTGTAATTTTATACGAGCTTCGATTTGATATATTATAATATTCTTTTCGATACCCGAGTAAAAAGTTATCTCCGTTGAAAGTTTTAACTCATATTTTACAAATGTTTTGTTGTTGTTGAAAATGTGAACAAGATCTCCTTTCTTTTCCTCTTCTCTTATTTTTTTTGGAAGAATACAGATTGATTGAACATATATATTAAGAACCCCAGGTCGGCACCAATATCTCCTTTATAGCTCTATTCAATAAAACAAGAAGTAAGTAAAATGAAAATGGTGCGTCAAAACTTTTAAACCCTCGGAAAGTGATGTAAACGATGGAATTTGCGTACAAACATGATTTTTGAAGGGAGGACCTTAAAATATTGTGTAATTTTATACGAGATTCGATTTGATATATTATAATATTCTTTTCGATACCCGAGTAAAAAGTTATCTCCGTTGAAAGTTTTAACTCATATTTTACAAATGTTTTGTTGTTGTTGAAAATGTGAACAAGATCTCCTTTCTTTTCCTCTTCTCTTTTTTTTTTGAAGAATACAGATTGATTGAACATATATATTAAGAACCCCAGGTCGGCACCAATATCTCCTTTATAGCTCTATTCAATAAAACAAGAAGTAAGTAAAATGAAAATGGTGCGTCAAAACTTTTAAACCCTCGGAAAGTGATGTAAACGATGGAATTTGCGTACAAAAATGATTTTTGAAGGGAGGACCTTATCATATTGTGTAATTTGATACGAGCTTCGATTTGATATATTATAATATTCTTTTCGATACCCGAGTAAAAAGTTATCTCCGTTGAAAGTTTTAACTCATATTTTACAAATGTTTTGTTGTTGTTGAAAATGTGAACAAGATCTCCTTTCTTTTCCTCTTCTTTTATTTTTTTTGAAGAATACAGATTGATTGAACATATATATTAAGAACCCTAGGTCGGCATCAATATCTCCTTTATAGCTCTATTCAATAAAACAAGAAGTAAAATGAAAATGGTGCGTCAAAACTTTTAAACCCTCGGAAAGTGATGTAAACGATGGAATTTGCATACAAAAATGCTTTTTGAAGGGAGTACCTTATCATATTGTGTAATTTGATACGAGATTCGATTTGATATATTATAATATTCTTTTCGATACCCGAGTAAAAAGTTATCTCCGTTGAAAGTTTTAACTCATATTTTACAAATGTTTTGTTGTTGTTGAAAATGTGAACAAGATCACCTTTCTTTTCCTCTTCTTTTATTTTTTTTGAAGAATACAGATTGATTGAACATATATATTAAGAACCCTAGGTCGGCACCAATATCTCCTTTATAGCTCTATTCAATAAAACAAGAAGTAAGTAAAATGAAAATGGTGCGTCAAAACTTTTAAACCCTCGGAAAGTGATGTAAATGATGGAATTTGCGTACAAAAATGATTTTTGAAGGGAGGACCTTATCATATTGTGTAATTTGATACGAGCTTCGATTTGATATATTATAATATTCTTTTCGATACCCGAGTAAAAAGTTATCTCCGTTGAAAGTTTTAACTCATATTTTACAAATGTTTTGTTGTTGTTGAAAATGTGAACAAGATCTCCTTTCTTTTCCTCTTCTCTTATTTTTTTTGAAGAATACAGATTGATTGAACATATATATTAAGAACCCTAGGTCGGCACCAATATCTCCTTTATAGCTCTATTCAATAAAACAAGAAGTAAGTAAAATGAAAATGGTGCGTCAAAACTTTTAAACCCTCGGAAAGTGATGTAAACGATGGAATTTGCGTACAAAAATGATTTTTGAAGGGAGGACCTTATCATATTGTGTAATTTGATACGAGATTCGATTTGATATATTATAATATTCTTTTCGATACCCGAGTAAAAATTTATCTCTGTTGAAAGTTTTAACTCATATTTTACAAATGTTTTGTTGTTGTTGAAAATGTGAACAAGATCTCCTTTCTTTTCCTCTTCTCTTATTTTTTTTGAAGAATACAGATTGATTGAACATATATATTAAGAACCCTAGGTCGGCACCAATATCTCCTTTATAGCTCTATTCAATAAAACAAGAAGTAAGTAAAATGAAAATGGTGCGTCAAAACTTTTAAACCCTCGGAAAGTGATGTAAACGATGGAATTTGCGTACAAAAATGATTTTTGAAGGGAGGACCTTATCATATTGTGTAATTTGATACGAGCTTCGATTTGATATATTATAATATTCTTTTCGATACCCGAGTAAAAAGTTATCTCCGTTGAAAGTTTTAACTCATATTTTACAAATGTTTTGTTGTTGTTGAAAATGTGAACAAGATCTCCTTTCTTTTCCTCTTCTCTTATTTTTTTGAAGAATACAGATTGATTGAACATATATATTAAGAACCCTAGGTCGGCACCAATATCTCCTTTATAGCTCTATTCAATAAAACAAGAAGTAAGTAAAATGAAAATGGTGCGTCAAAACTTTTAAACCCTCGGAAAGTGATGTAAACGATGGAATTTGCGTACAAAAATGATTTTTGAAGGGAGGACCTTATCATATTGTGTAATTTGATACGAGCTTCGATTTGATATATTATAATAGTCATTTCGATACCCGAGTAAAAAGTTATATCCGTTGAAAGTTTTAACTCATATTTTACAAATGTTTTGTTGTTGTTGAAAATGTGAACAAGATCTCCTTTCTTTTCCTCTTCTTTTATTTTTTTGAAGAATATAGACTGATTGAACATATATATATAAAGAACCCTAGGTCGGCACCAATATATCCTTTATAGATCTATTCAATAATACAAGAAGAAAATAAAATGAAAATGATGAGTCAAAACTTTTAAACCCTCGGAAAGTGATGTAAATGATGGAATTTGGGTACAAAAATGATTTTTGAAGGGAGGACCTTATCATATTGTGTAATTTGATACGAGATTCGATTTGATATATTATAATATTCTTTTCGATACCCGAGTAAAAAGTTATCTCCGTTGAAAGTTTTAAATCATTTTACAAATGTTTTGTTGTTGTTGAAAATGTGAACAAGATCTCCTTTCTTTTCCTCTTCTCTTATTTTTTTTGAAGAATACAGATTGATTGAACATATATATTAAGAACCCTAGGTCGGCACCAATATCTCCTTTATATCTCTATTCAATAAAAAAGGAACTAAGTAAAAAGAAAATGGGGCGTCAAAACTTTTAAACTCTCGAAAAGTGATGTAAATGATGGAATTTGCATACAAAAATGATTTTTGAAGGGAGGACCTTATCATATTGTGTAATTTGATAAAAGATTCGATTTGATATATTATAATATTCTTTTCGATACCCGAGTAAAAAGTTATCTACATTGAAAGTTTTAACTCATATTTTACAAATGTTTTGTTGTTGTTGAAAATGTGAACAAGATCTCCTTTCTTTTCCTCTTCTCTTATTTTTTTTGAAGAATACAGATTGATTGAACATATATATTAAGAACCCTAGGTCGGCACCAATATCTCCTTTATAGCTCTATTCAATAAAACAAGAAGTAAAATGAAAATGGGTGTCAAAACTTTTAAACCCTCGGAAAGTGATGTAAAGGATGGAATTTGCGTACAAAAATGATTTTTGAAGGGAGGACCTTATCATATTGTGTAATTTGATACGAGATTCGATTTGATATATTATAATATTCTTTTCGATACCCGAGTAAAAAGTTATCTCCATTGAAAGTTTTAACTCATATTTTACAAATGTTTTGTTGTTGTTGAAAATGTGAACAAGATCTCCTTTCTTTTCCTCTTCTCTTATTTTTTTTTTGAAGAATATAGATTGATTGAACATATATATTAAGAACCCTAGGTCGGCACCAATATCTCCTTTATAGCTCTATTCAATAAAACAAGAAGTAAGTAAAATGAAAATGGTGCGTCAAAACTTTTAAACCCTCGGAAAGTGATGTAAACGATGGAATTTGCGTACAAAAATGATTTTTGAAGGGAGGACCTTATCATATTGTGTAATTTTATACGAGCTTCGATTTGATATATTATAATATTCTTTTCGATACCCGAGTAAAAAGTTATCTCCGTTGAAAGTTTTAACTCATATTTTACAAATGTTTTGTTGTTGTTGAAAATGTGAACAAGATCCCCTTTCTTTTCCTCTTCTCTTATTTTTTTTGGAAGAATATAGATTGATTGAACATATATATTAAGAACCCTAAGTCGGCACCAATATCTCCTTCATAGATCTATTCAATAAAAGAAGAAGTAAGTAAAATGAAAATAGTGCGTTGATGAGTGCTCAAAAAGCACTAAAATTACCATGATTTTATGCTCATTAATTGATTAAAAATATATATATTTATACGCTTTATCATATACTTATATAAATTTGTCTATCGCGGAATCACGGGTACATTTACTCTTTTTCAGTGATTTTGGCCTAAAAACGCAACTTAAAAAAAAAAGAGAAATACTATAAGCAATACATCACAAATATATTAATAAATAAATGGGGAAAGGTCAACAAATAAGGAAAAATTGGACAAAATGGGTCAAAAAGGACAAAAATGTCAGAAAGGAGAAAATCGCGCCGCGGCCGCCGCATGTGACTCCGCCCCTGCGTACTTGTTCATCGCGCAGTCTTGTTCATCCGCGCAGTACTGTCTCTGTTCATCGCGTCTTGTTCATTCCGCGCGATCTTACATCCATTGCGACATCGCCGCCGCGTAATGCGTTTTTGACCCATTTTTCACGCGTAGCCGCTGACGTCGCCGACGTCATTAATGACGTCAGCAATCACTAAATCCGCGTTTTTACATTTTTTTAACATTTTTTTCTCTATTTTTTCTCTCCATCCTCACCTATAAATACCCCCCTTCCCTTCACCTTCAAAACACCTCAAAACCACACTTCTCTCTTCTTTCTTTCTCTCCATTTCTTAGTTTTTAGTTTTTCTTAGTTTTTCTTATGTTTTAGCTAGTTTTTCTTATGTTTTAGCTAGTTTCTCTTAGTTTTAGAGTTCTTCCCTTTTTAGGGAAGAACTAGTTATGTTTTTGTAATATTTTAGCTTTTTGATTCAATAAATGGGAGTGCAAATTCCGCTTGGAGTTTTTCTAGCAACGGGAATGGCATCGAAGTACTGTAAGGATTTTATTTTCTTTGCAGTTATTTTTTATGCTTTATTCTTACATGTTATATTTAATTTGTCTGTGATTAAATTTAACTGTGCTAGCTGTTTGTAAAAATGATATAATAATAACGTTGTTATGCTTGCGAAATATTAAATAGGTAAAAATCTCTAAAATGAATTGATTTTATTTTTATTCATGATTTTATATTAAGAATGTTAGAGAGAAATATATTATTTTTCATTACAAACTTAAACCTAAAAATTAGATTTTAAGGTTTAGTTATCGATCGATTTAGAGTAGTGCTCTTTTATTTGATGGTACAATCGCCCGGTAGTTAGAGTGAAGCTCTATTTCAAAAGTTTTTATAAGAATTATTATCTGAAAATGTATTGACGACATGTTTTCGGTAGTGATTTTAAAACTTGAAAGTTAGTACTCGGATAACTAAATTCTTAGGTTTAATTTGGACACCTTGAATAAAGTTTAAACTGTCTAACCCCACCAAAGGTGGCATTTAAATGGTTCATTTTCAATCTCTTAGAAAAAGGAATTAATTTAATTAACCAAATTAGTTATCAACCCCACCCATAGGTGTTAATTGATTTGTTTAGTTAACAAAGAATATCTAACCCCACCAAAGGTGGTATTCATACAAAAAAGGGAGAATCAATAAATATCAATTCATATCTTTAATAACCTAAATAATACGAGCAAGCGTAATTAACTTAGTTATTATATCCATAAATACTCCACTATTTATAAAAGATAAAATTTGCATGAATGTTTATTGAATCTATGTTTAATTTTCTGTAATTAGATTAAAAACACAAAACCCAAAATATCGTGACAGGATGTTTAGGATTTAATTTCGTTTTTAAAAGTTTGAATAATAAATTAAAAACCACATACATTCCTTCCTTAGATCGACCTTGGGAGTATACTTATCATTTTCTACGAAATGATTAGGTGCACTTCTTGAGAGTTTTACAAATATTAAAACCAAAGTATTTGCGAGAATTGGCGATCGCGATTAACCTTTCGTCAAGTTTTTAAGCGGATTCTTGCGTGATAGCATCAAGTTTTTGGCGGAATTCTTGGAGGAAGGAATAGCGTTTTTAATTTATTTATCAAAATTTTAAAAATATTTTTGTGCTGTAAATAATTGTGATTTTTTTTTGTTTTTGCAAAAAAAATAAAAAAATAAAAAAATAAAAAAATTTTAATCAAATTTTAAATTTCATAAGAAATAATAAAAAATTAAAAAAATAAATTTCTTTTTTAATAAATTTTAAATAAAAATAAAAAAAATAAAAAAAAATAAAAAAAATAAATAAAAAATAAATAAAAATAAAATAAATAAAAATAAATAAATAAAAAAAATAAATAAAAATAAATAAAATAAATAAATAAAACTAAATAACAAAAATAAATAAAATAAATAAAAAAGTAAAATTAATAAAATAAAATAAAAAATAAAATAAAAAATAAAATAAAAAAATAAATGAAAAAAAATTAAAAAAATTAAAAAAATTAAAAAAAATTAAAAAAAAATTAAAAAAAAATTAAAAAATAAATAAAAAAAACCAAAATTTTAATTTTTTTTTAGTTTAATTTTTACTATTTTTTTTATTTGTTTTAAATCATAATTTTATTTTTTTTTTACCTTTTTCAATTTTATTTTATTTTATTATTATTTTTTTCTTTCTTTAGCTATTTTTTTCTTGATTTTTATTTAACTTACTTAACTTAGTTTTTTTTTTACTAACTTAATTAACTTAGATTTTTTTTTAACATTAACTTAGGTTTTTACTTAAATTTTCATTAACTTAATTAACTTAGATTTTTTTTACTTCACTTAACTTAATTAACTTTTTTTTTCACTTAACTTAATTAACTTAGATTTTTTTACTTCAATTAGCTTAATTAACTTTTTACTAACTTAATTAACTTAGATTTTTTTAACTTAACTTAATTAACTTAGATTTTTTAATTCACTTAACTTAATTAACCTTTTCTTTAAACTTAATTAACTTAGATTTTCATTAACTTAAAGTTTTATTTAACTTAACTTAATAACATGAAAAGTAAAGATCTAAGGGAGTTAAATACAGGAGACTAGTTCTTGGAAGCCTTTGTGCCACTAGTCTTTCCTGGGAACGTTGTTCGTCTAGGAGGATGGTTTTTAAGGAGCCTTTGCACCACCATTCTTTCCTGGGAGCACTCTTGGTTATCTTGATTATGTTATTTAAAAAAAAAAAAAAAAAAACAAATTTTTTTAACTATCTCCAAAATTTTAAAGTTTTAATTACAATCTAAGGAGCTAGTTTCTTTGTTTAATCTAGGTACAATTGTGTTTTTATGCTTTAATTATTTGATTTGTACCTAGATGTGGGTTATCTAAAACTCAAAATATGCCTCTAGTTTTAAGTACAGAAAGAAATCTGAAAATCAATAGGGCATGACTGAAAAAGTATAGGTAGACAACCTTGTCTTACCTGCAGGTTTGATTGACTCAATGATGAGGGGACATTGAGTTTACTTAAAATGCAATCCCAAGTTACGTCTTGCTAAGGCGTTAAACTACTTATTTGGATGGGAGGCAACCCATCATTTTAGGTAATTTTCTTTTATTTGTTTCATTTATTTAATTACATGTGAATAATTTTTAAATTGTTAAAACTAAAAATATTTGTTGAGATGTTAGAAGTTCACAGCGATCTGTCTGTATACACTTTAATGATGAATATGATGGATGCACCTGCATTTTCCATTACTACTTGCACTTTCTCAAGAAATAGGTAATCTTTCTTTTCTTTTCTCTTTATCTTTAATTTACAGTTGTTACATTGAGGACAATGTAAGTTCTAGGTTGGGGGTGGTGAAAAGTTACCATGCTTAATTAAAAAAAAAGTTTTAACAATTTAAAAATAAAAAAAAAAATTTTACTTTTTCATTTTTTGTGTGTTTGGTTTTATTTCTATTTTGTGTGATTTAGTAATTTTTGAAAAAAAAAAAAAACTTTTCACAAAAATTTATCATTTCTTTAAATCAAATTTAAGTAAATAGTTAAGTCTTTTGTACTGTTAGATTAATTTTTTGAAAACATATCATGAAATATTTTGTAATTATTTTTGATAATTAGTTAGTTTTTGTCATAATTAGTATTTCTTGATAAGATGTAGAAATTATATCAAACCCAAAATCGGTGTTTATGAGTTTTTTCTTAGTGGAGACTACCTTTGTGAGATATAATTTGAGCCTAATTTCCTTTATTCAGAGTGAAATATATATTTTTTCTACTCCAAACACATTTCTTATTTCTTCAAATTTTTAGATGATCTCTATAGGTATTAGCATTGAATGTATGAATTTTTTTCATCTTAATAGAGTATCATATATTTTTGATTATTATTTTTGCTTAGATTAAATGATTTGAGTAGAAATTGATAGTATATGCTTATATCTCATTTATGCATGACTACTACAAAAACAAAAAGACATATCTGGGGTTACCTAAACCAAGATCAAACAGAAAAGCCACAAAATTAACCACTCACCAAAATCCAAAGAAATGTACAATCTGTACATGGGTTGACTCTCTAAAAAATACACATATTGAAAAATATCTACAAAAAAAAGAGAGATAAAAATAGTATCATCTACATACTATAACCCGCATTGCCTACAAAGTTGTGAGTAAAGGCTAATTACAAAAGAAAGATATAAGAAGTAATTCCCTAAAAAGTCATTGCAATTTCTTCATTTGTAAAAGGCATATATCTTGAAATTCTTTCTTAATGAGTTTGATTTATGCATGAAAATAATTTTTATATATGATATCTTTATAATTTATACATTTGATTCCTTTCATGAGATCAATGTTAAAATAACACTTTGAGCCTTTATTCTTTATACATATGCGAACATATTAGTTCATTTCTATACATCAACTCTTTCGCATATAAATTAGTATGAGTGTTTGAACCCATAGGATTCAGTGTTTTGAGAGTATTGACTTGTGAGGAATAGAGTCGAAGCGAATTATGATTCATGACACCGAAATTGGGTGAAATTAAATTGATACATTTTTGATATGAAATATGAAAATGATTTTCGACTAATTATTATAATAAATCATGATTGTTTAAAGAGATTAAAATAACTTATGCTTGAGATTTTAATTATGATCTTAAAGGAGATTAAAAAGTATGAGACATTTTTGTGAGATGTTGATAATTTGTGATGTTGTTGTAAATTTAATTTTTAAGTTGTTTGTTTTTATTGTTTCTTTTGTTTTTACATTAAGTACAATGTTTGTGGGTATCATTACTGAAAACCCTCACGAGACTCAAACTCGTCCACTAGGGCAACCTAGGGGTTTAAAGGCTTGTTGCATAGGCTAAATGCAACCGTGTCAATCCACGGAAGTGATTTAGGATAGTTTAATTTTTAGTTTTTATCGCTTCTCTTGCTAAGGGACTAGCAAGAAGCTGGTTGGGGGTTGTGATGAGTGCTCAAAAAGCACTAAAATTACCATGATTTTATGCTCATTAATTGATTAAAAATATATATATTTATATGCTTTATCATATATTTATATAAATTTGTCTTTTTCGGAATCACGGGTATTTTTATTGTTTTTCAGGTATTTTGGCTTAAAAACGCAACTTAAAAAAAAAAGAGAAATACTAGAAGCAATACATCACAAATATATTAATAAATAAATGGGGAAAGGTCAACAAATAAGGAAAAATTGGACAAAATGGGTCAAAAAGGACAAAAATGTCAGAAAGGAGAAAATCGCGCCGCCGCGCCGCCCGGCCGCCCGACTCGCGGCTGCGCGCCTTCATCGCGAGTGCTGTTCATCGCGGGTCTTGTTCATCCGCGCGTCTTGTTCATCCGCGCGTCGTTCATCATCGCGCGTCGTTCATCCGCGGGTCTTGTTCATCCGCGGTCTTGTCGCGCGGATCTTGTTCATCAGCGGCCTGTCGGCCGCCACTGTCATGCTGACGTCATCAATGACGTCAGCAATCACTAAATCCGCGTTTTTACATTTTTTTAACATTTTTTTCTCTATTTTTTCTCTCCATCCTCACCTATAAATACCCCCATTCCCTACACCTTCAAAACACCTCAAAACCACACTTCTCTTTTCTTTCTTTCTCTCCATTTCTTAGTTTTTAGTTTTTCTTAGTTTTTCTTATGTTTTAGGTAGTTTTTCTTATGTTTTAGCTAGTTTCTCTTAGTTTTAGAGTTCTTCCCTTTTTAGGGAAGAACTAGTTATGTTTTTGTAATATTTTAGCTTTTTGATTCAATAAATGGGAGTGCAAATTCCGCTTGGAGTTTTTCTAGCAACGGGAATGGCATCGAAGTACTGTAAGGATTTTATTTTCTTTGCAGTTATTTTTTATGCTTTATTCTTACATGTTATATTTAATTTGTCTGTGATTAAATTTAACTGTGCTAGCTGTTTGTAAAAATGATATAATAATAACGTTGTTATGCTTGCGAAATATTAAATAGGTAAAAATCTCTAAAATGAATTGATTTTATTTTTATTCATGATTTTATATTAAGAATGTTAGAGAGAAATATATTATTTTTCATTACAAACTTAAACCTAAAAATTAGATTTTAAGGTTTAGTTATCCGGTCTGATTTAGAGTAGTGCTCTTTTATTTGATGGTACAATCGCCCGGTAGTTAGAGTGAAGCTCTATTTCAAAAGTTTTTATAAGAATTATTATCTGAAAATGTATTGACGACATGTTTTCGGTAGTGATTTTAAAACTTGAAAGTTAGTACTCGGATAACTAAATTCTTAGGTTTAATTTGGACACCTTGAATAAAGTTTAAATTGTCTAACCCCACCAAAGGTGGCATTTAAATGGTTCATTTTCAATCTCTTAGAAAAAGGAATTAATTTAATTAACCAAATTAGTTATCAACCCCACCCATAGGTGTTAATTGATTTGTTTAGTTAACAAAGAATATCTAACCCCACCAAAGGTGGTATTCATACAAAAAGGGAGAATCAATAAATATCAATTCATATCTTTAATAACCTAAATAATACGAGCAAGCATAATTAACTTAGTTATTATATCCATAAATACTCCACTATTTATAAAAGATAAAATTTGCATGAATGTTTATTGAATCTATGTTTAATTTTCTGTAATTAGATTAAAAACACAAAACCCAAAATATCGTGACAGGATGTTTAGGATTTAATTTCGTTTTTAAAAGTTTGAATAATAAATTAAAAACCACATACATTCCTTCCTTAGATCGACCTTGGGAGTATACTTATCATTTTCTACGAAATGATTCGTGCACTTGCGAGAGTTTTACAAATATTAAAACCAAAGTATTTGGATCGGCGAGATTTTAAGCTATCATGCGTCAACACTTTAAACCCTCAGAAACTGATGTAAACGATGGAATTTGCGTACAAAAATTATTTTTGAAGGGAGGACCTTATCGTATTGTGTAATTTGATACAAGCTTCGATTTGATATATTATAAAATTCTTTTCATTACCCGAGTAAAACATTATCTCCGTTGAAAGTTTTAACTCATATTTTACAAATGTTTTGTTGTTGTTGAAAATGTGAACAATATCTCCTTTCTTTTCGTCATCTCTTGTTTTTTTTGGAAGAATACAGATTGATTGAACATATATATTAAGAACCGTAGGTGGGCACCAATATCTCCTTTATAGCTCTATTCAATAAAACAAGAAGTAAGTAAAATGAAAATGGTGCGTCAAAACTTTAAACCCTCATAAAGTGATGTAAACGATGGAATTTGCGTACAAAATTTATTTTTGAAGGGAGGACCTTATCATATTGTGTAATTTGATACGAGCTTCGATTTGATATATTATAATATTCTTTTCGATACCCGAGTAAAAAGTTATCTCCGTTGAAAGTTTTAACTCATATTTTAGAAATGTTTTGTTGTTGTTGAAAATGTGAACAAGATCCCCTTTCTTTTCCTCTTCTTTTACTTTTTTTGAAGACTACAGATTGATTGAACATATATATTAAGAACCCTAGGTCGGTACCAATATCTCCTTTATAGCTCTATTCAATAAAAGAAGAAGTAAGTAAAATGAAAATGGTGCGTCAAAACTTTAAAACCCTCGGAAACTGATGTAAACGATGGAATTTGCATACAAAAATGATTTTTGAAGGGAGGACCTTATCATATTGTGTAATTTGATACGAGCTTCGATTTGATATATTATAATATTCTTTTCGATACCCGAGTAAAAAGTTATCTCCGTTGAAAGTTTTAACTCATATTTTACAAATGTTTTGTTGTTGTTGAAAATGTGAACAAGATCCCCTTTCTTTTCCTCTTCTTTTATTTTTTTTGAAAAATACAGATTGATTGAACATATATATTAAGAACCCTAGGTTGGCACCAATATCTCCTTTATAGCTCTATTCAATAAAACAAGAAGTAAAATGAAAATGGGGAGTCAAAACTTTTAAACCCTCGGAAAGTGATGTAAATGATGGAATTTGCGTACAAAAATGATTTTTGAAGGGAGGACCTTATCATATTGTGTAATTTGATACGAGCTTCGATTTGATATATTATAATATTCTTTTCGATACCCGAGTAAAAAGTAATCTACGTTGAAAGTTTTAACTCATCTTTTACAAATGTTTTGTTGTTGTTGAAAATGTGAACAAGATCTCCTTTCTTTTCCTCTTCTCTTTTTTTTTTTTGAAGAATACAGATTGATTGAACATATATATTAAGAACCCTAGGTCGGCACCAATATCTCCTTTATAGCTCTATTCAATAAAACAAGAAGTAAGTAAAATGAAAATGGTGCGTCAAAACTTTTAAACCCTCGGAAAGTGATGTAAACGATGGAATTTGCGTACAAAAATGATTTTTGAAGGGAGGACCTTATCATATTGTGTAATTTGATACGAGCTTCGATTTGATATATTATAATATTCTTTTCGATACCCGAGTAAAAAGTTATCTACATTGAAAGTTTTAACTCATATTTTACAAATGTTTTGTTGTTGTTGAAAATGTGAACAAGATCTCCTTTCTTTTCCTCTTCTCTTATTTTTTTTTGAAGAATACAGATTGATTGAACATATATATTAAGAACCCTAGGTCGGCACCAATATCTCCTTTATAGATCTATTCAATAAAAGAAGAAGTAAGTAAAATGAAAATGGTGCGTCAAAACTTTAAACCCTCAGAAAGTGATGTAAACGATGGAATTTGCGTACAAAAATTATTTTTGAAGGGAGGACCTTATCGTATTGTGTATTTTGATACGAGCTTCGATTTGATATATTATAATATTCTTTTCGATACCGGAGTAAAAAGTTATCTCCGTTGAAAGTTTTAACTCATATTTTACAAATGTTTTGTTGTTGTTGAAAATGTGAACAAGATCTCCTTTCTTTTCCTCTTCTCTTATTTTTTTTGAAGAATACAGATTGATTGAACATATATATTAAGAACCCCAGGTCGGCACCAATATCTCCTTTATAGCTCTATTCAATAAAACAAGAAGTAAGTAAAATGAAAATGGTGGGTCAAAACTTTTAAACCCTCGGAAAGTGATGTAAACGATGGAATTTGCGTACAAACATGATTTTTGAAGGGAGGACCTTAACATAATGTGTAATTTTATACGAGCTTCGAGTTGATATATTATAATATTCTTTTCGATACCCGAGTAAAAAGTTATCTCCGTTGAAAGTTTTAACTCATATTTTACAAATGTTTTGTTGTTGTTGAAAATGTGAACAAGATCTCCTTTCTTTTCCTCTTCTCTTATTTTTTTTGGAAGAATACAGATTGATTGAACATATATATTAAGAACCCTAGGTCGGCACCAATATCTCCTTTATAGCTCTATTCAATAAAACAAGAAGTAAAATGAAAATGGGGAGTCAAAACTTTTAAACCCTCGGAAAGTGATGTAAATGATGGAATTTGCCTACAAAAATGATTTTTGAAGGGAGGACCTTATCATATTGTGTAATTTGATACGAGATTCGATTTGATATATTATAATATTCTTTTCGATACCCGAGTAAAAAGTTATCTCCGTTGAAAGTTTTAACTCATATTTTACAAATGTTTTGTTGTTGTTGAAAATGTGAACAAGATCTCCTTTCTTTTCCTCTTCTCTTATTTTTTTTTGAAGAATACAGATTGATTGAACATATATATTAAGAACCCTAGGTCGGCACCAATATCTCCTTTATAGCTCTATTCAATAAAACAAGAAGTAAAATGAAAATGGGGAGTCAAAACTTTTAAACCCTCGGAAAGTGATGTAAATGATGGAATTTGCGTACAAAAATGATTTTTGAAGGGAGGACCTTATCATATTGTGTAATTTGATACGAGCTTCGATTTGATATGTTATAATATTCTTTTCGATACCCGAGTAAAAAGTTATCTACATTGAAAGTTTTAACTCATTTTACAAATGTTTTATTATTGTTGAAAATGTGAACAAGATCTCCTTTCTTTTCCTCTTCTCTTATTTTTTTTTGAAGAATACAGATTGATTGAACATATATATTAAGAACCCTAGGTCGGCACCAATATCTCCTTTATAGCTCTATTCAATAAAACAAGAAGTAAAATGAAAATGGGGAGTCAAAACTTTTAAACCCTCGGAAAGTGATGTAAATGATGGAATTTGCGTACAAAAATGATTTTTGAAGGGAGGACCTTATCATATTGTGTAATTTGATACGAGCTTCGATTTGATATGTTATAATATTCTTTTCGATACCCGAGTAAAAAGTTATCTACATTGAAAGTTTTAACTCATTTTACAAATGTTTTCTTATTGTTGAAAATGTGAACAAGATCTCCTTTCTTTTCCTCTTCTCTTTTTTTTTGAAGAATATAGATTGATTGAACATATATATTAAGAACCCTAGGTCCGCACCAATATCTCCTTTATAACTTTATTTAATAAAAGAAGAAGTAAGTAAAATGAAAATGGTGCGTCAAAACTTTTAAACCCTCAGAAAGTGATGTAAACGATGGAATTTGCGTACAAAAATGATTTTTGAAGGGAGGACCTTATCATATTGTGTAATTTGATACGAGCTTCGATTTGATATATTATAATATTCTTTTCGATACCCGAGTAAAAAGTTATCTCCATTGAAAGTTTTAACTCATATTTTACAAATGTTTTGTTGTTGTTGAAAATGTGAACAAGATCTCCTTTCTTTTCCTCTTCTCTTATTTTTTTTGAAGAATACAGATTGATTGAACATATATATTAAGAACCCTAGGTCGGCACCAATATCTCCTTTATAGATCTATTCAATAAAACAAGAAGTAAGTAAAATGAAAATGGTGCGTCAAAACTTTTAAACCCTCAGAAAGTGATGTAAACGATGGAATTTGCGTACAAAAATGATTTTTGAAGGGAGGACCTTATCATATTGTGTAATTTGATACGAGCTTCGATTTGATATATTATAATATTCTTTTCGATACCCGAGTAAAAAGTTATCTCCGTTGAAAGTTTTAACTCATATTTTACAAATGTTTTGTTGTTGTTGAAAATGTGAACAAGATCTCCTTTCTTTTCCTCTTCTCTTATTTTTTTTGAAGAATACAGATTGATTGAACATATATATTAAGAACCCTAGGTCGGCACCAATATCTCCTTTATAACTCTATTCAATAAAACAAGAAGTAAAATGAAAATGGTGCGTCAAAACTTTTAAACCTTCAGAAAGTGATGTAATCGATGGAATTTGCGTACAAAATTTATTTTGGAAGGGAGGACCTTATCATAATGTGTAATTTGATATGAGCTTCGATTTGATATATTATAATATTCTTTTCGATACCCGAGTAAAAAGTTATCTCCGTTGAAAGTTTTAACTCATTTTACAAATGTTTTGTTGTTGTTGAAAATGTGAACAAGATATCCTTTCTTTTCCTCTTCTCTTATTTTTTTTGAAGAATACAGATTGATTGAACATATATATTAAGAACCCTAGGTCGGCACCAATATCTCCTTTATAGCTCTATTCAATAAAACAAGAAGTAAGTAAAATGAAAATGGTGGGTCAAAACTTTTAAACCCTCGGAAAGTGATGTAAACGATGGAATTTGCGTACAAACATGATTTTTGAAGGGAGGACCTTAACATAATGTGTAATTTTATACGAGCTTCGAGTTGATATATTATAATATTCTTTTCGATACCCGAGTAAAAAGTTATCTCCGTTGAAAGTTTTAACTCATATTTTACAAATGTTTTATTGTTGTTGAAAATGTGAACAAGATCTCCTTTCTTTTCGTCTTCTCTTATTTTTTTTTGTATAATACAGATTGATTGAACATATATATTAAGAACCCCAGGTCGGCACCAATATCTCCTTTATAGCTCTATTCAATAAAACAAGAAGTAAGTAAAATGAAAATGGTGGGTCAAAACTTTTAAACCCTCGGAAAGTGATGTAAACGATGGAATTTGCGTACAAAAATGATTTTTGAAGGGAGGACCTTATCATATTGTGTAATTTTATACGAGCTTCGATTTGATATATTATAATATTCTTTTCGATACCCGAGTAAAAAGTTATCTCCATTGAAAGTTTTAACTCATATTTTACAAATGTTTTGTTGTTGTTGAAAATGTGAACAAGATCTCCTTTCTTTTCCTCTTCTCTTTTTTTTTTTGAAGAATACAGATTGATTGAACATATATATTAAGAACCCTAGGTCGGCACCAATATCTCCTTTATAGCTCTATTCAATAAAACAAGAAGTAAGTAAAATGAAAATGGTGCGTCAAAACTTTTAAACCCTCGAAAAGTGATGTAAACGATGGAATTTGCGTACAAAAATGATTTTTGAAGGGAGGACCTTATCATATTGTGTAATTTGATACGAGCTTCGATTTGATATATTATAATATTCTTTTCGATACCCGAGTAAAAAGTTATCTCCATTGAAAGTTTTAACTCATATTTTACAAATGTTTTGTTGTTGTTGAAAATGTGAACAAGATCTCCTTTCTTTTCCTCTTCTCTTATTTTTTTTGAAGAATACAGATTGATTGAACATATATATTAAGAACCCTAGGTCGGCACCAATATCTCCTTTATAGCTCTATTCAATAAAACAAGAAGTAAGTAAAATGAAAATGGTGCGTCAAAACTTTTAAACCCTCGGAAAGTGATGTAAACGATGGAATTTGCGTACAAAAATGATTTTTGAAGGGAGGACCTTATCATATTGTGTAATTTGATACGAGCTTCGATTTGATATATTATAATATTCTTTTCGATACCCGAGTAAAAAGTTATCTCCGTTGAAAGTTTTAACTCATATTTTACAAATGTTTTGTTGTTGTTGAAAATGTGAACAAGATCTCCTTTCTTTTCCTCTTCTCTTATTTTTTTTGAAGAATACAGATTGATTGAACATATATATTAAGAACCCTAGGTCGGCACCAATATCTCCTTTATAGCTCTATTCAATAAAACAAGAAGTAAGTAAAATGAAAATGGTGCGTCAAAACTTTAAAACCCTCGGAAACTGATGTAAACGATGGAATTTGCATACAAAAATGATTTTTGAAGGGAGGACCTTATCATATTGTGTAATTTGATACGAGCTTCGATTTGATATATTATAATATTCTTTTCGATACCCGAGTAAAAAGTTATCTCCGTTGAAAGTTTTAACTCATATTTTAGAAATGTTTTGTTGTTGTTGAAAATGTGAACAAGATATCCTTTCTTTCCCTCGTCTCTTATTTTTTTTGAAGAATACAGATTGATTGAACATATATATTAAGAACCCTAGGTTGGTACCAATATCTCTTTTATAGCTCTATTCAATAAAACAAGAAGTAAAATGAAAATGGTGCGTCAAAACTTTTAAACCTTCAGAAAGTTATGTAAATGATGGAATTTGCGTACAATAATGAATTTTGAATGGAGGACCTTATCATAATATGTAATTTGATATGAGCTTCGATTTGATATATTATAATATTCTTTTCGATACCCGAGTAAAAAGTTATCTCCGTTGAAAGTTTTAACTCATATTTTACAAATGTTTTGTTTTTGTTGAAAATGTGAACAAGATCTCCTTTCTTTTCCTCTTCTCTTATTTTTTTTGAAGAATACAGATTGATTGAACATATATATTAAGAACCCTAGGTCGGCACCAATATCTCCTTTATAGCTCTATTCAATAAAACAAGAAGTAAAATGAAAATGGGGAGTCAAAACTTTTAAACCATCGGAAAGTGATGTAAATGATGGAATTTGCGTACAAAAATGATTTTTGAAGGGAGGACCTTATCATATTGTGTAATTTGATACGAGATTCGATTTGATATATTATAATATTCTTTTCGATACCCGAGTAAAAAGTTATCTCCATTGAAAGTTTTAACTCATTTTACAAATGTTTTGTTGTTGTTGAAAATGTGAACAAGATCTCCTTTCTTTTCCTCTTCTCTTATTTTTTTTGAAGAATACAGATTGATTGAACATATATATTAAGAACCCTAGGTCGGCACCAATATCTCCTTTATAGCTCTATTCAATAAAACAAGAAGTAAAATGAAAATGGGGAGTCAAAACTTTTAAACCCTCGGAAAGTGATGTAAATGATGGAATTTGCGTACAAAAATGATTTTTGAAGGGAGGACCTTATCATATTGTGTAATTTGATACGAGATTCGATTTGATATATTATAATATTCTTTTCGATACCCGAGTAAAAAGTTATCTCCATTGAAAGTTTTAACTCATTTTACAAATGTTTTGTTGTTGTTGAAAATGTGAACAAGATCTCCTTTCTTTTCCTCTTCTCTTATTTTTTTTTGAAGAATAGAGATTGATTGAACATATATATTAAGAACCCTAGGTCGGCACCAATATCTCCTTTATAGCTCTATTCAATAAAACAAGAAGTAAAATGAAAAAGGGGAGTCAAAACTTTTAAACCATCGGAAAGTGATGTAAATGATGGAATTTGGTACAAAAATGATTTTTGAAGGGAGGACCTTATCATATTGTGTAATTTGATACGAGATTCGATTTGATATATTATAATATTCTTTTCGATACCCGAGTAAAAAGTTATCTCCATTGAAAGTTTTAACTCATTTTACAAATGTTTTGTTGTTGTTGAAAATGTGAACAAGATCTCCTTTCTTTTCCTCTTCTCTTATTTTTTTTGAAGAATAGAGATTGATTGAACATATATATTAAGAACCCTAGGTCGGCACCAATATCTCCTTTATAGCTCTATTCAATAAAACAAGAAGTAAGTAAAATGAAAATGGTGCGTCAAAACTTTTAAACCCTCGGAAAGTGATGTAAACGATGGAATTTGCGTACAAAAATGATTTTTGAAGGGAGGACCTTATCATATTGTGTAATTTGATACGAGCTTCGATTTGATATATTATAATATTCTTTTCGATACCCGAGTAAAAAGTTATCTCCGTTGAAAGTTTTAACTCATATTTTACAAATGTTTTGTTGTTGTTGAAAATGTGAACAAGATCTCCTTTCTTTTCCTCTTCTCTTATTTTTTTTTGAAGAATACAGATTGATTGAACATATATATTAAGAACCCTAGGTCGGCACCAATATCTCCTTTATAGCTCTATTCAATAAAACAAGAAGTAAGTAAAATGAAAATGGTGCGTCAAAACTTTTAAACCCTCAGAAAGTGATGTAAACGATGGAATTTGCGTACAAAAATGATTTTTGAAGGGAGGACCTTATCATATTGTGTAATTTTATACGAGCTTCGATTTGATATATTATAATATTCTTTTCGATACCCGAGTAAAAAGTTATCTCCGTTGAAAGTTTTAACTCATATTTTACAAATGTTTTGTTGTTGTTGAAAATGTGAACAAGATCTCCTTTCTTTTCCTCTTCTCTTATTTTTTTTTTGAAGAATACAGATTGATTGAACATATATATTAAGAACCCTAGGTCGGCACCAATATCTCCTTTATAGCTCTATTCAATAAAACAAGAAGTAAGTAAAATGAAAATGGTGCGTCAAAACTTTTAAACCCTCAAAATGTGATGTAAACGATGGAATTTGCGTACAAAAATGATTTTTGAAGGGAGGACCTTATCATATTGTGTAATTTGATACGAGCTTCGATTTGATATATTATAATATTCTTTTCGATACCCGAGTAAAAAGTTATCTCCGTTGAAAGTTTTAACTCATATTTTACAAATGTTTTGTTGTTGTTGAAAATGTGAACAAGATCTCCTTTCTTTTCCTCTTCTCTTATTTTTTTTTGAAGAATACAGATTGATTGAACATATATATTAAGAACCCCAGGTCGGCACCAATATCTCCTTTATAGCTCTATTCAATAAAACAAGAAGTAAGTAAAATGAAAATGGTGCGTCAAAACTTTTAAACCCTCGGAAAGTGATGTAAATGATGGAATTTGCGTACAAACATGATTTTTGAAGGGAGGACCTTAAAATATTGTGTAATTTTATACGAGATTCGATTTGATATATTATAATATTCTTTTCGATACCCGAGTAAAAAGTTATCTCCGTTGAAAGTTTTAACTCATATTTTACAAATGTTTTATTGCTGTTGAAAATGTGAACAAGATCTCCTTTCTATTCATCTTCTCTCATTTTTTTTTTGTATAATACAGATTGATTGAACATATATATTAAGAACCCCAGGTCGGCACCAATATCTCCTTTATAGCTCTATCCAATAAAACAAGAAGTAAGTAAAATGAAAATGGGGAGTCAAAACTTTTAAACCCTCAGAAAGTGATGTAAACGATGGAATTTGCGTACAATAATGATTTTTGAAGGGAGGAGCTTATCATATTGTGTAATTTGATACGAGCTTTGATTTGATATATTATAATATTCTTTTCGATACCCGAGTAAAAAGTTATCTCCGTTGAAAGTTTTAACTCATATTTTACAAATGTTTTGTTGTTGTTGAAAATGTGAACAAGATCTCCTTTCTTTTCGTCATCTCTTATTTTTTTTGAAGAATACCGATTGATTGAACATATATATTAAGAACCCCAGGTCGGCACCAATATCTCCTTTATAGCTCTATTCAATAAAACAAGAAGTAAGTAAAATGAAAATGGTGCGTCAAAACTTTTAAACCCTCGGAAAGTGATGTAAACGATGGAATTTGCGTACAAAAATGATTTTTGAAGGGAGGACCTTATCATATTGGGTAATTTTATACGAGCTTCGATTTGATATATTATAATATTCTTTTCGATACCCGAGTAAAAAGTTATCTCCGTTGAAAGTTTTAACTCATATTTTACAAATGTTTTGTTGTTGTTGAAAATGTGAACAAGATCTCCTTTCTTTTCCTCTTCTCTTATTTTTTTTGAAGAATACAGATTGATTGAACATATATATTAAGAACCCCAGGTCGGCACCAATATCTCCTTTATAGCTCTATTCAATAAAACAAGAAGTAAGTAAAATGAAAATGGTGCGTCAAAACTTTTAAACCCTCGGAAAGTGATGTAAATGATGGAATTTGCGTACAAAAATGATTTTTGAAGGGAGGACCTTATCATATTGGGTAATTTTATACGAGCTTCGATTTGATATATTATAATATTCTTTTCGATACCCGAGTAAAAAGTTATCTCCGTTGAAAGTTTTAACTCATATTTTACAAATGTTTTGTTGTTGTTGAAAATGTGAACAAGATCTCCTTTCTTTTCCTCTTCTCTTATTTTTTTTGAAGAATACAGATTGATTGAACATATATATTAAGAACCCTAGGTCGGCACCAATATCTCCTTTATAGCTCTATTCAATAAAACAAGAAGTAAGTAAAATGAAAATGGTGCGTCAAAACTTTTAAACCCTCGAAAGTGATGTAAACGATGGAATTTGCGTACAAAAATGATTTTTGAAGGGAGGACCTTATCATATTGTGTAATTTTATACGAGCTTCGATTTGATATATTATAATATTCTTTTCGATACCCGAGTAAAAAGTTATCTCCGTTGAAAGTTTTAACTCATATTTTACAAATGTTTTGTTGTTGTTGAAAATGTGAACAAGATCTCCTTTCTTTTCCTCTTCTCTTATTTTTTTTGAAGAATACAGATTGATTGAACATATATATTAAGAACACTAGGTCGGCACCAATATCTCCTTTATAGCTCTATTCAATAAAACAAGAAGTAAGTAAAATGAAAATGGTGCGTCAAAACTTTTAAACCCTCCGAAAGTGATGTAAATGATGGAATTTGAGTACAAAAATGAATTTTGAAGGGAGGACCTTATCATATTGTGTAATTTTATACGAGCTTCGATTTGATATATTATAATATTCTTTTCGATAGCCAAGTAAAAAGTTATCTCCGTTGAAAGTTTTAACTCATATTTTACAAATGTTTTGTTGTTGTTGAAAATGTGAACAAGATCTCCTTTCTTTTCCTCTTCTCTTATTTTTTTTGAAGAATACAGATTGATTGAACATATATATTAAGAACACTAGGTCGGCACCAATATCTCCTTTATAGCTCTATTCAATAAAACAAGAAGTAAGTAAAATGAAAATGGTGCGTCAAAACTTTTAAACCCTCTGAAAGTGATGTAAACGATGGAATTTGCGTACAAAAATGATTTTTGAAGGGAGTACCATATCATGTTATGTAATTTTATACGAGCTTCGATTTGATATATTATAATATTCTTTTCGATAGCCAAGTAAAAAGTTATCTCCGTTGAAAGTTTTAACTCATATTTTACAAATGTTTTGTTGTTGTTGAAAATGTGAACAAGATCTCCTTTCTTTTCCTCTTCTCTTATTTTTTTTTGAAGAATACAGATTAATTGAACATACATAATAAGAACCCTAGGTCGGCACCAATATCTCCTTTATAGCTCTATTCAATAAAACAAGTAAGAAAAATGAAAATGGTGCGTCAAAACATTTAAACCCTCTGAAAGTGATGGAAACGATGGAATTTGCGTACAAAAATGATTTTTGAAGGGAGGACCATATCATATTTTGTAATTTAATACGAGCTTTGATTTGATATATTATAATATTCTTTTCGATAGCCAAGTAAAAAGTTACCTCCGTTGAAAGTTTTAACTCATATTTTACAAATGTTTTGTTGTTGTTGAAAATGTGAACAAGATCTCCTTTCTTTTCCTCTTCTCTTATTTTTTTTTGAAGAATACAGATTGATTGAACATATATATTAAGAACACTAGGTCGGCACCAATATCTCCTTTATAGCTATATTCAATAAAACAAGAAGTAAGTAAAATGAAAATGGTGCGTCAAAACTTTTAAACCCTCTGAAAGTGATGTAAACGATGGAATTTGCGTACAAAAATGAATTTTGAAGGGAGGACCATATCATGTTATGTAATTTTATACGAGCTTCGATTTGATATATTATAATATTCTTTTCGATAGCCAAGTAAAAAGTTATCTCCGTTGAAAGTTTTAACTCATATTTTACAAATGTTTTGTTGTTGTTGAAAATGTGAACAAGATCTCCTTTCTTTTCCTCTTCTCTTATTTTTTTGAAGAATACAGATTGATTGAACATATATATTAAGAACACTAGGTCGGCACCAATATCTCCTTTATAGCTCTATTCAATAAAACAAGAAGTAAGTAAAATGAAAATGGTGCGTCAAAACTTTTAAACCCTCTGAAAGTGATGTAAACGATGGAATTTGCGTACAAAAATGATTTTTGAAGGGAGGACCATATCATGTTATGTAATTTAATACGAGCTTCGATTTGATATATTATAATATTCTTTTCGATAGCCAAGTAAAAAGTTATCTCCGTTGAAAGTTTTAACTCATATTTTACAAATGTTTTGTTGTTGTTGAAAATGTGAACAAGATCTCCTTTCTTTTCCTCTTCTCTTATTTTTTTTGAAGAATACAGATTGATTGAACATATATATTAAGAACACTAGGTCGGCACCAATATCTCCTTTATAGCTCTATTCAATAAAACAAGAAGTAAGTAAAATGAAAATGGTGCGTCAAAACTTTTAAACCCTCTGAAAGTGATGTAAACGATGGAATTTGCGTACAAAAATGATTTTTGAAGGGAGGACCATATCATGTTATGTAATTTAATACGAGCTTCGATTTGATATATTATAATATTCTTTTCGATAGCCAAGTAAAAAGTTATCTCCGTTGAAAGTTTTAACTCATATTTTACAAATGTTTTGTTGTTGTTGAAAATGTGAACAAGATCTCCTTTCTTTTCCTCTTCTCTTATTTTTTTTTGAAGAATACAGATTGATTGAACATATATATTAAGAACACTAGGTCGGCACCAATATCTCCTTTATAGCTCTATTCAATAAAACAAGAAGTAAGTAAAATGAAAATGGTGCGTCAAAACTTTTAAACCCTCTGAAAGTGATGTAAACGATGGAATTTGCGTACAAAAATGATTTTTGAAGGGAGTACCATATCATGTTATGTAATTTTATACGAGCTTCGATTTGATATATTATAATATTCTTTTCGATAGCCAAGTAAAAAGTTATCTCCGTTGAAAGTTTTAACTCATATTTTACAAATGTTTTGTTGTTGTTGAAAATGTGAACAAGATCTCCTTTCTTTTCCTCTTCTCTTATTTTTTTTGAAGAATACAGATTGATTGAACATATATATTAAGAACACTAGGTCGGCACCAATATCTCCTTTATAGCTCTATTCAATAAAACAAGAAGTAAGTAAAATGAAAATGGTGCGTCAAAACTTTTAAACCCTCTGAAAGTGATGTAAACGATGGAATTTGCGTACAAAAATGATTTTTGAAGGGAGTACCATATCATGTTATGTAATTTTATACGAGCTTCGATTTGATATATTATAATATTCTTTTCGATAGCCAAGTAAAAAGTTATCTCCGTTGAAAGTTTTAACTCATATTTTACAAATGTTTTGTTGTTGTTGAAAATGTGAACAAGATCTCCTTTCTTTTCCTCTTCTCTTATTTTTTTTTGAAGAATACAGATTGATTGAACATATATATTAAGAACACTAGGTCGGCACCAATATCTCCTTTATAGCTCTATTCAATAAAACAAGAAGTAAGTAAAATGAAAATGGTGCGTCAAAACTTTTAAACCCTCGATAAGTGATGAAAAGGATGGAATTTGCGTACAAAAATGATTTTTGAAGGGAGTACCATATCATGTTATGTAATTTTATACGAGCTTCGATTTGATATATTATAATATTCTTTTCGATAGCCAAGTAAAAAGTTATCTCCGTTGAAAGTTTTAACTCATATTTTACAAATGTTTTGTTGTTGTTGAAAATGTGAACAAGATCTCCTTTCTTTTCCTCTTCTCTTATTTTTTTTGAAGAATACAGATTGATTGAACATATATATTAAGAACACTAGGTCGGCACCAATATCTCCTTTATAGCTCTATTCAATAAAACAAGAAGTAAGTAAAATGAAAATGGTGCGTCAAAACTTTTAAACCCTCTGAAAGTGATGTAAACGATGGAATTTGCGTACAAAAATGATTTTTGAAGGGAGTACCATATCATGTTATGTAATTTTATACGAGCTTCGATTTGATATATTATAATATTCTTTTCGATAGCCAAGTAAAAAGTTATCTCCGTTGAAAGTTTTAACTCATATTTTACAAATGTTTTGTTGTTGTTGAAAATGTGAACAAGATCTCCTTTCTTTTCCTCTTCTCTTATTTTTTTTTGAAGAATACAGATTGATTGAACATATATATTAAGAACACTAGGTCGGCACCAATATCTCCTTTATAGCTCTATTCAATAAAACAAGAAGTAAGTAAAATGAAAATGGTGCGTCAAAACTTTTAAACCCTCTGAAAGTGATGTAAACGATGGAATTTGCGTACAAAAATGATTTTTGAAGGGAGTACCATATCATGTTATGTAATTTTATACGAGCTTCGATTTGATATATTATAATATTCTTTTCGATAGCCAAGTAAAAAGTTATCTCCGTTGAAAGTTTTAACTCATATTTTACAAATGTTTTGTTGTTGTTGAAAATGTGAACAAGATCTCCTTTCTTTTCCTCTTCTCTTATTTTTTTTTGAAGAATACAGATTGATTGAACATATATATTAAGAACACTAGGTCGGCACCAATATCTCCTTTATAGCTCTATTCAATAAAACAAGAAGTAAGTAAAATGAAAATGGTGCGTCAAAACGTTTAAACCCCTGAAAGTGATTTAAACGATGGAATTTGCGTACAAAAATGAATTTTGAAGGGAGTACCATATCATCTTATGTAATTTTATACGAGCTTCGATTTGATATATTATAATATTCTTTTCGATAGCCAAGTAAAAAGTTATCTCCGTTGAAAGTTTTAACTCATATTTTACAAATGTTTTGTTGTTGTTGAAAATGTGAACAAGATCTCCTTTCTTTTCCTCTTCTCTTATTTTTTTTGAAGAATACAGATTGATTGAACATATATATTAAGAACACTAGGTCGGCACCAATATCTCCTTTATAGCTCTATTCAATAAAACAAGAAGTAAGTAAAATGAAAATGGTGCGTCAAAACTTTTAAACCCTCCGAAAGTGATGTAAACGATGGAATTTGCGTACAAAAATGATTTTTGAAGGGAGTACCATATCATGTTATGTAATTTTATACGAGCTTCGATTTGATATATTATAATATTCTTTTCGATAGCCAAGTAAAAAGTTATCTCCGTTGAAAGTTTTAACTCATATTTTACAAATGTTTTGTTGTTGTTGAAAATGTGAACAAGATCTCCTTTCTTTTCCTCTTCTCTTATTTTTTTTGAAGAATACAGATTGATTGAACATATATATTAAGAACACTAGGTCGGCACCAATATCTCCTTTATAGCTCTATTCAATAAAACAAGAAGTAAGTAAAATGAAAATGGTGCGTCAAAACTTTTAAACCCTCTGAAAGTGATGTAAACGATGGAATTTGCGTACAAAAATGAATTTTGAAGGGAGTACCATATCATGTTATGTAATTTTATACGAGCTTCGATTTGATATATTATAATATTCTTTTCGATAGCCAAGTAAAAAGTTATCTCCGTTGAAAGTTTTAACTCATATTTTACAAATGTTTTGTTGTTGTTGAAAATGTGAACAAGATCTCCTTTCTTTTCCTCTTCTCTTATTTTTTTTGAAGAATACAGATTGATTGAACATATATATTAAGAACACTAGGTCGGCACCAATATCTCCTTTATAGCTCTATTCAATAAAACAAGAAGTAAGTAAAATGAAAATGGTGCGTCAAAACTTTTAAACCCTCTGAAAGTGATGTAAACGATGGAATTTGCGTACAAAAATGAATTTTGAAGGGAGTACCATATCATGTTATGTAATTTTATACGAGCTTCGATTTGATATATTATAATATTCTTTTCGATAGCCAAGTAAAAAGTTATCTCCGTTGAAAGTTTTAACTCATATTTTACAAATGTTTTGTTGTTGTTGAAAATGTGAACAAGATCTCCTTTCTTTTCCTCTTCTCTTATTTTTTTTGAAGAATACAGATTGATTGAACATATATATTAAGAACACTAGGTCGGCACCAATATCTCCTTTATAGCTCTATTCAATAAAACAAGAAGTAAGTAAAATGAAAATGGTGCGTCAAAACTTTTAAACCCTCTGAAAGTGATGTAAACGATGGAATTTGCGTACAAAAATGATTTTTGAAGGGAGTACCATATCATGTTATGTAATTTTATACGAGCTTCGATTTGATATATTATAATATTCTTTTCGATAGCCAAGTAAAAAGTTATCTCCGTTGAAAGTTTTAACTCATATTTTACAAATGTTTTGTTGTTGTTGAAAATGTGAACAAGATCTCCTTTCTTTTCCTCTTCTCTTATTTTTTTTGAAGAATACAGATTGATTGAACATATATATTAAGAACACTAGGTCGGCACCAATATCTCCTTTATAGCTCTATTCAATAAAACAAGAAGTAAGTAAAATGAAAATGGTGCGTCAAAACTTTTAAACCCTCTGAAAGTGATGTAAACGATGGAATTTGCGTACAAAAATGAATTTTGAAGGGAGTACCATATCATGTTATGTAATTTTATACGAGCTTCGATTTGATATATTATAATATTCTTTTCGATAGCCAAGTAAAAAGTTATCTCCGTTGAAAGTTTTAACTCATATTTTACAAATGTTTTGTTGTTGTTGAAAATGTGAACAAGATCTCCTTTCTTTTCCTCTTCTCTTATTTTTTTTTGAAGAATACAGATTGATTGAACATATATATTAAGAACACTAGGTCGGCACCAATATCTCCTTTATAGCTCTATTCAATAAAACAAGAAGTAAGTAAAATGAAAATGGTGCGTCAAAACTTTTAAACCCTCTGAAAGTGATGTAAACGATGGAATTTGCGTACAAAAATGATTTTTGAAGGGAGTACCATATCATGTTATGTAATTTTATACGAGCTTCGATTTGATATATTATAATATTCTTTTCGATAGCCAAGTAAAAAGTTATCTCCGTTGAAAGTTTTAACTCATATTTTACAAATGTTTTGTTGTTGTTGAAAATGTGAACAAGATCTCCTTTCTTTTCCTCTTCTCTTATTTTTTTTGAAGAATACAGATTGATTGAACATATATATTAAGAACACTAGGTCGGCACCAATATCTCCTTTATAGCTCTATTCAATAAAACAAGAAGTAAGTAAAATGAAAATGGTGCGTCAAAACTTTTAAACCCTCTGAAAGTGATGTAAACGATGGAATTTGCGTACAAAAATGAATTTTGAAGGGAGTACCATATCATGTTATGTAATTTTATACGAGCTTCGATTTGATATATTATAATATTCTTTTCGATAGCCAAGTAAAAAGTTATCTCCGTTGAAAGTTTTAACTCATATTTTACAAATGTTTTGTTGTTGTTGAAAATGTGAACAAGATCTCCTTTCTTTTCCTCTTCTCTTATTTTTTTTTGAAGAATACAGATTGATTGAACATATATATTAAGAACACTAGGTCGGCACCAATATCTCCTTTATAGCTCTATTCAATAAAACAAGAAGTAAGTAAAATGAAAATGGTGCGTCAAAACTTTTAAACCCTCTGAAAGTGATGTAAACGATGGAATTTGCGTACAAAAATGAATTTTGAAGGGAGTACCATATCATGTTATGTAATTTTATACGAGCTTCGATTTGATATATTATAATATTCTTTTCGATAGCCAAGTAAAAAGTTATCTCCGTTGAAAGTTTTAACTCATATTTTACAAATGTTTTGTTGTTGTTGAAAATGTGAACAAGATCTCCTTTCTTTTCCTCTTCTCTTATTTTTTTTTGAAGAATACAGATTGATTGAACATATATATTAAGAACACTAGGTCGGCACCAATATCTCCTTTATAGCTCTATTCAATAAAACAAGAAGTAAGTAAAATGAAAATGGTGCGTCAAAACTTTTAAACCCTCTGAAAGTGATGTAAACGATGGAATTTGCGTACAAAAATGAATTTTGAAGGGAGTACCATATCATGTTATGTAATTTTATACGAGCTTCGATTTGATATATTATAATATTCTTTTCGATAGCCAAGTAAAAAGTTATCTCCGTTGAAAGTTTTAACTCATATTTTACAAATGTTTTGTTGTTGTTGAAAATGTGAACAAGATCTCCTTTCTTTTCCTCTTCTCTTATTTTTTTTTGAAGAATACAGATTGATTGAACATATATATTAAGAACACTAGGTCGGCACCAATATCTCCTTTATAGCTCTATTCAATAAAACAAGAAGTAAGTAAAATGAAAATGGTGCGTCAAAACTTTTAAACCCTCTGAAAGTGATGTAAACGATGGAATTTGCGTACAAAAATGAATTTTGAAGGGAGTACCATATCATGTTATGTAATTTTATACGAGCTTCGATTTGATATATTATAATATTCTTTTCGATAGCCAAGTAAAAAGTTATCTCCGTTGAAAGTTTTAACTCATATTTTACAAATGTTTTGTTGTTGTTGAAAATGTGAACAAGATCTCCTTTCTTTTCCTCTTCTCTTATTTTTTTTTGAAGAATACAGATTGATTGAACATATATATTAAGAACACTAGGTCGGCACCAATATCTCCTTTATAGCTCTATTCAATAAAACAAGAAGTAAGTAAAATGAAAATGGTGCGTCAAAACTTTTAAACCCTCTGAAAGTGATGTAAACGATGGAATTTGCGTACAAAAATGAATTTTGAAGGGAGTACCATATCATGTTATGTAATTTTATACGAGCTTCGATTTGATATATTATAATATTCTTTTCGATAGCCAAGTAAAAAGTTATCTCCGTTGAAAGTTTTAACTCATATTTTACAAATGTTTTGTTGTTGTTGAAAATGTGAACAAGATCTCCTTTCTTTTCCTCTTCTCTTATTTTTTTTTGAAGAATACAGATTGATTGAACATATATATTAAGAACACTAGGTCGGCACCAATATCTCCTTTATAGCTCTATTCAATAAAACAAGAAGTAAGTAAAATGAAAATGGTGCGTCAAAACTTTTAAACCCTCTGAAAGTGATGTAAACGATGGAATTTGCGTACAAAAATGAATTTTGAAGGGAGTACCATATCATGTTATGTAATTTTATACGAGCTTCGATTTGATATATTATAATATTCTTTTCGATAGCCAAGTAAAAAGTTATCTCCGTTGAAAGTTTTAACTCATATTTTACAAATGTTTTGTTGTTGTTGAAAATGTGAACAAGATCTCCTTTCTTTTCCTCTTCTCTTATTTTTTTTGAAGAATACAGATTGATTGAACATATATATTAAGAACACTAGGTCGGCACCAATATCTCCTTTATAGCTCTATTCAATAAAACAAGAAGTAAGTAAAATGAAAATGGTGCGTCAAAACTTTTAAACCCTCCGAAAGTGATGTAAACGATGGAATTTGCGTACAAAAATGAATTTTGAAGGGAGTACCATATCATGTTATGTAATTTTATACGAGCTTCGATTTGATATATTATAATATTCTTTTCGATAGCCAAGTAAAAAGTTATCTCCGTTGAAAGTTTTAACTCATATTTTACAAATGTTTTGTTGTTGTTGAAAATGTGAACAAGATCTCCTTTCTTTTCCTCTTCTCTTATTTTTTTTTGAAGAATACAGATTGATTGAACATATATATTAAGAACACTAGGTCGGCACCAATATCTCCTTTATAGCTCTATTCAATAAAACAAGAAGTAAGTAAAATGAAAATGGTGCGTCAAAACTTTTAAACCCTCTGAAAGTGATGTAAACGATGGAATTTGCGTACAAAAATGAATTTTGAAGGGAGTACCATATCATGTTATGTAATTTTATACGAGCTTCGATTTGATATATTATAATATTCTTTTCGATAGCCAAGTAAAAAGTTATCTCCGTTGAAAGTTTTAACTCATATTTTACAAATGTTTTGTTGTTGTTGAAAATGTGAACAAGATCTCCTTTCTTTTCCTCTTCTCTTATTTTTTTTGAAGAATACAGATTGATTGAACATATATATTAAGAACACTAGGTCGGCACCAATATCTCCTTTATAGCTCTATTCAATAAAACAAGAAGTAAGTAAAATGAAAATGGTGCGTCAAAACTTTTAAACCCTCTGAAAGTGATGTAAACGATGGAATTTGCGTACAAAAATGAATTTTGAAGGGAGTACCATATCATGTTATGTAATTTTATACGAGCTTCGATTTGATATATTATAATATTCTTTTCGATAGCCAAGTAAAAAGTTATCTCCGTTGAAAGTTTTAACTCATATTTTACAAATGTTTTGTTGTTGTTGAAAATGTGAACAAGATCTCCTTTCTTTTCCTCTTCTCTTATTTTTTTTTGAAGAATACAGATTGATTGAACATATATATTAAGAACACTAGGTCGGCACCAATATCTCCTTTATAGCTCTATTCAATAAAACAAGAAGTAAGTAAAATGAAAATGGTGCGTCAAAACTTTTAAACCCTCCGAAAGTGATGTAAACGATGGAATTTGCGTACAAAAATGAATTTTGAAGGGAGTACCATATCATGTTATGTAATTTTATACGAGCTTCGATTTGATATATTATAATATTCTTTTCGATAGCCAAGTAAAAAGTTATCTCCGTTGAAAGTTTTAACTCATATTTTACAAATGTTTTGTTGTTGTTGAAAATGTGAACAAGATCTCCTTTCTTTTCCTCTTCTCTTATTTTTTTTGAAGAATACAGATTGATTGAACATATATATTAAGAACACTAGGTCGGCACCAATATCTCCTTTATAGCTCTATTCAATAAAACAAGAAGTAAGTAAAATGAAAATGGTGCGTCAAAACTTTTAAACCCTCTGAAAGTGATGTAAACGATGGAATTTGCGTACAAAAATGAATTTTGAAGGGAGTACCATATCATGTTATGTAATTTTATACGAGCTTCGATTTGATATATTATAATATTCTTTTCGATAGCCAAGTAAAAAGTTATCTCCGTTGAAAGTTTTAACTCATATTTTACAAATGTTTTGTTGTTGTTGAAAATGTGAACAAGATCTCCTTTCTTTTCCTCTTCTCTTATTTTTTTTTGAAGAATACAGATTGATTGAACATATATATTAAGAACACTAGGTCGGCACCAATATCTCCTTTATAGCTCTATTCAATAAAACAAGAAGTAAGTAAAATGAAAATGGTGCGTCAAAACTTTTAAACCCTCTGAAAGTGATGTAAACGATGGAATTTGCGTACAAAAATGAATTTTGAAGGGAGTACCATATCATGTTATGTAATTTTATACGAGCTTCGATTTGATATATTATAATATTCTTTTCGATAGCCAAGTAAAAAGTTATCTCCGTTGAAAGTTTTAACTCATATTTTACAAATGTTTTGTTGTTGTTGAAAATGTGAACAAGATCTCCTTTCTTTTCCTCTTCTCTTATTTTTTTTTGAAGAATACAGATTGATTGAACATATATATTAAGAACACTAGGTCGGCACCAATATCTCCTTTATAGCTCTATTCAATAAAACAAGAAGTAAGTAAAATGAAAATGGTGCGTCAAAACTTTTAAACCCTCTGAAAGTGATGTAAACGATGGAATTTGCGTACAAAAATGAATTTTGAAGGGAGTACCATATCATGTTATGTAATTTTATACGAGCTTCGATTTGATATATTATAATATTCTTTTCGATAGCCAAGTAAAAAGTTATCTCCGTTGAAAGTTTTAACTCATATTTTACAAATGTTTTGTTGTTGTTGAAAATGTGAACAAGATCTCCTTTCTTTTCCTCTTCTCTTATTTTTTTTTGAAGAATACAGATTGATTGAACATATATATTAAGAACACTAGGTCGGCACCAATATCTCCTTTATAGCTCTATTCAATAAAACAAGAAGTAAGTAAAATGAAAATGGTGCGTCAAAACTTTTAAACCCTCTGAAAGTGA
The DNA here is from genome assembly GCA_033030585.1 of Hippophae rhamnoides. Taxonomy (NCBI): domain Eukaryota; kingdom Viridiplantae; phylum Streptophyta; class Magnoliopsida; order Rosales; family Elaeagnaceae; genus Hippophae; species Hippophae rhamnoides. Next base: position 45,705,129 of record CM065430.1, on the reverse strand, counting down.
TGTAAACGATGGAATTTGCGTACAAAAATGAATTTTGAAGGGAGTACCATATCATGTTATGTAATTTTATACGAGCTTCGATTTGATATATTATAATATTCTTTTCGATAGCCAAGTAAAAAGTTATCTCCGTTGAAAGTTTTAACTCATATTTTACAAATGTTTTGTTGTTGTTGAAAATGTGAACAAGATCTCCTTTCTTTTCCTCTTCTCTTATTTTTTTTGAAGAATACAGATTGATTGAACATATATATTAAGAACACTAGGTCGGCACCAATATCTCCTTTATAGCTCTATTCAATAAAACAAGAAGTAAGTAAAATGAAAATGGTGCGTCAAAACTTTTAAACCCTCTGAAAGTGATGTAAACGATGGAATTTGCGTACAAAAATGAATTTTGAAGGGAGTACCATATCATGTTATGTAATTTTATACGAGCTTCGATTTGATATATTATAATATTCTTTTCGATAGCCAAGTAAAAAGTTATCTCCGTTGAAAGTTTTAACTCATATTTTACAAATGTTTTGTTGTTGTTGAAAATGTGAACAAGATCTCCTTTCTTTTCCTCTTCTCTTATTTTTTTTTGAAGAATACAGATTGATTGAACATATATATTAAGAACACTAGGTCGGCACCAATATCTCCTTTATAGCTCTATTCAATAAAACAAGAAGTAAGTAAAATGAAAATGGTGCGTCAAAACTTTTAAACCCTCTGAAAGTGATGTAAACGATGGAATTTGCGTACAAAAATGAATTTTGAAGGGAGTACCATATCATGTTATGTAATTTTATACGAGCTTCGATTTGATATATTATAATATTCTTTTCGATAGCCAAGTAAAAAGTTATCTCCGTTGAAAGTTTTAACTCATATTTTACAAATGTTTTGTTGTTGTTGAAAATGTGAACAAGATCTCCTTTCTTTTCCTCTTCTCTTATTTTTTTTGAAGAATACAGATTGATTGAACATATATATTAAGAACACTAGGTCGGCACCAATATCTCCTTTATAGCTCTATTCAATAAAACAAGAAGTAAGTAAAATGAAAATGGTGCGTCAAAACTTTTAAACCCTCTGAAAGTGATGTAAACGATGGAATTTGCGTACAAAAATGAATTTTGAAGGGAGTACCATATCATGTTATGTAATTTTATACGAGCTTCGATTTGATATATTATAATATTCTTTTCGATAGCCAAGTAAAAAGTTATCTCCGTTGAAAGTTTTAACTCATATTTTACAAATGTTTTGTTGTTGTTGAAAATGTGAACAAGATCTCCTTTCTTTTCCTCTTCTCTTATTTTTTTTGAAGAATACAGATTGATTGAACATATATATTAAGAACACTAGGTCGGCACCAATATCTCCTTTATAGCTCTATTCAATAAAACAAGAAGTAAGTAAAATGAAAATGGTGCGTCAAAACTTTTAAACCCTCTGAAAGTGATGTAAACGATGGAATTTGCGTACAAAAATGAATTTTGAAGGGAGTACCATATCATGTTATGTAATTTTATACGAGCTTCGATTTGATATATTATAATATTCTTTTCGATAGCCAAGTAAAAAGTTATCTCCGTTGAAAGTTTTAACTCATATTTTACAAATGTTTTGTTGTTGTTGAAAATGTGAACAAGATCTCCTTTCTTTTCCTCTTCTCTTATTTTTTTTTGAAGAATACAGATTGATTGAACATATATATTAAGAACACTAGGTCGGCACCAATATCTCCTTTATAGCTCTATTCAATAAAACAAGAAGTAAGTAAAATGAAAATGGTGCGTCAAAACTTTTAAACCCTCTGAAAGTGATGTAAACGATGGAATTTGCGTACAAAAATGAATTTTGAAGGGAGTACCATATCATGTTATGTAATTTTATACGAGCTTCGATTTGATATATTATAATATTCTTTTCGATAGCCAAGTAAAAAGTTATCTCCGTTGAAAGTTTTAACTCATATTTTACAAATGTTTTGTTGTTGTTGAAAATGTGAACAAGATCTCCTTTCTTTTCCTCTTCTCTTATTTTTTTTTGAAGAATACAGATTGATTGAACATATATATTAAGAACACTAGGTCGGCACCAATATCTCCTTTATAGCTCTATTCAATAAAACAAGAAGTAAGTAAAATGAAAATGGTGCGTCAAAACTTTTAAACCCTCTGAAAGTGATGTAAACGATGGAATTTGCGTACAAAAATGAATTTTGAAGGGAGTACCATATCATGTTATGTAATTTTATACGAGCTTCGATTTGATATATTATAATATTCTTTTCGATAGCCAAGTAAAAAGTTATCTCCGTTGAAAGTTTTAACTCATATTTTACAAATGTTTTGTTGTTGTTGAAAATGTGAACAAGATCTCCTTTCTTTTCCTCTTCTCTTATTTTTTTTGAAGAATACAGATTGATTGAACATATATATTAAGAACACTAGGTCGGCACCAATATCTCCTTTATAGCTCTATTCAATAAAACAAGAAGTAAGTAAAATGAAAATGGTGCGTCAAAACTTTTAAACCCTCTGAAAGTGATGTAAACGATGGAATTTGCGTACAAAAATGAATTTTGAAGGGAGTACCATATCATGTTATGTAATTTTATACGAGCTTCGATTTGATATATTATAATATTCTTTTCGATAGCCAAGTAAAAAGTTATCTCCGTTGAAAGTTTTAACTCATATTTTACAAATGTTTTGTTGTTGTTGAAAATGTGAACAAGATCTCCTTTCTTTTCCTCTTCTCTTATTTTTTTTTGAAGAATACAGATTGATTGAACATATATATTAAGAACACTAGGTCGGCACCAATATCTCCTTTATAGCTCTATTCAATAAAACAAGAAGTAAGTAAAATGAAAATGGTGCGTCAAAACTTTTAAACCCTCTGAAAGTGATGTAAACGATGGAATTTGCGTACAAAAATGAATTTTGAAGGGAGTACCATATCATGTTATGTAATTTTATACGAGCTTCGATTTGATATATTATAATATTCTTTTCGATAGCCAAGTAAAAAGTTATCTCCGTTGAAAGTTTTAACTCATATTTTACAAATGTTTTGTTGTTGTTGAAAATGTGAACAAGATCTCCTTTCTTTTCCTCTTCTCTTATTTTTTTTTGAAGAATACAGATTGATTGAACATATATATTAAGAACACTAGGTCGGCACCAATATCTCCTTTATAGCTCTATTCAATAAAACAAGAAGTAAGTAAAATGAAAATGGTGCGTCAAAACTTTTAAACCCTCTGAAAGTGATGTAAACGATGGAATTTGCGTACAAAAATGAATTTTGAAGGGAGTACCATATCATGTTATGTAATTTTATACGAGCTTCGATTTGATATATTATAATATTCTTTTCGATAGCCAAGTAAAAAGTTATCTCCGTTGAAAGTTTTAACTCATATTTTACAAATGTTTTGTTGTTGTTGAAAATGTGAACAAGATCTCCTTTCTTTTCCTCTTCTCTTATTTTTTTTTGAAGAATACAGATTGATTGAACATATATATTAAGAACACTAGGTCGGCACCAATATCTCCTTTATAGCTCTATTCAATAAAACAAGAAGTAAGTAAAATGAAAATGGTGCGTCAAAACTTTTAAACCCTCTGAAAGTGATGTAAACGATGGAATTTGCGTACAAAAATGAATTTTGAAGGGAGTACCATATCATGTTATGTAATTTTATACGAGCTTCGATTTGATATATTATAATATTCTTTTCGATAGCCAAGTAAAAAGTTATCTCCGTTGAAAGTTTTAACTCATATTTTACAAATGTTTTGTTGTTGTTGAAAATGTGAACAAGATCTCCTTTCTTTTCCTCTTCTCTTATTTTTTTTTGAAGAATACAGATTGATTGAACATATATATTAAGAACACTAGGTCGGCACCAATATCTCCTTTATAGCTCTATTCAATAAAACAAGAAGTAAGTAAAATGAAAATGGTGCGTCAAAACTTTTAAACCCTCTGAAAGTGATGTAAACGATGGAATTTGCGTACAAAAATGAATTTTGAAGGGAGTACCATATCATGTTATGTAATTTTATACGAGCTTCGATTTGATATATTATAATATTCTTTTCGATAGCCAAGTAAAAAGTTATCTCCGTTGAAAGTTTTAACTCATATTTTACAAATGTTTTGTTGTTGTTGAAAATGTGAACAAGATCTCCTTTCTTTTCCTCTTCTCTTATTTTTTTTTGAAGAATACAGATTGATTGAACATATATATTAAGAACACTAGGTCGGCACCAATATCTCCTTTATAGCTCTATTCAATAAAACAAGAAGTAAGTAAAATGAAAATGGTGCGTCAAAACTTTTAAACCCTCTGAAAGTGATGTAAACGATGGAATTTGCGTACAAAAATGAATTTTGAAGGGAGTACCATATCATGTTATGTAATTTTATACGAGCTTCGATTTGATATATTATAATATTCTTTTCGATAGCCAAGTAAAAAGTTATCTCCGTTGAAAGTTTTAACTCATATTTTACAAATGTTTTGTTGTTGTTGAAAATGTGAACAAGATCTCCTTTCTTTTCCTCTTCTCTTATTTTTTTTTGAAGAATACAGATTGATTGAACATATATATTAAGAACACTAGGTCGGCACCAATATCTCCTTTATAGCTCTATTCAATAAAACAAGAAGTAAGTAAAATGAAAATGGTGCGTCAAAACTTTTAAACCCTCTGAAAGTGATGTAAACGATGGAATTTGCGTACAAAAATGAATTTTGAAGGGAGTACCATATCATGTTATGTAATTTTATACGAGCTTCGATTTGATATATTATAATATTCTTTTCGATAGCCAAGTAAAAAGTTATCTCCGTTGAAAGTTTTAACTCATATTTTACAAATGTTTTGTTGTTGTTGAAAATGTGAACAAGATCTCCTTTCTTTTCCTCTTCTCTTATTTTTTTTTGAAGAATACAGATTGATTGAACATATATATTAAGAACACTAGGTCGGCACCAATATCTCCTTTATAGCTCTATTCAATAAAACAAGAAGTAAGTAAAATGAAAATGGTGCGTCAAAACTTTTAAACCCTCTGAAAGTGATGTAAACGATGGAATTTGCGTACAAAAATGAATTTTGAAGGGAGTACCATATCATGTTATGTAATTTTATACGAGCTTCGATTTGATATATTATAATATTCTTTTCGATAGCCAAGTAAAAAGTTATCTCCGTTGAAAGTTTTAACTCATATTTTACAAATGTTTTGTTGTTGTTGAAAATGTGAACAAGATCTCCTTTCTTTTCCTCTTCTCTTATTTTTTTTTGAAGAATACAGATTGATTGAACATATATATTAAGAACACTAGGTCGGCACCAATATCTCCTTTATAGCTCTATTCAATAAAACAAGAAGTAAGTAAAATGAAAATGGTGCGTCAAAACTTTTAAACCCTCTGAAAGTGATGTAAACGATGGAATTTGCGTACAAAAATGAATTTTGAAGGGAGTACCATATCATGTTATGTAATTTTATACGAGCTTCGATTTGATATATTATAATATTCTTTTCGATAGCCAAGTAAAAAGTTATCTCCGTTGAAAGTTTTAACTCATATTTTACAAATGTTTTGTTGTTGTTGAAAATGTGAACAAGATCTCCTTTCTTTTCCTCTTCTCTTATTTTTTTTTGAAGAATACAGATTGATTGAACATATATATTAAGAACACTAGGTCGGCACCAATATCTCCTTTATAGCTCTATTCAATAAAACAAGAAGTAAGTAAAATGAAAATGGTGCGTCAAAACTTTTAAACCCTCTGAAAGTGATGTAAACGATGGAATTTGCGTACAAAAATGAATTTTGAAGGGAGTACCATATCATGTTATGTAATTTTATACGAGCTTCGATTTGATATATTATAATATTCTTTTCGATAGCCAAGTAAAAAGTTATCTCCGTTGAAAGTTTTAACTCATATTTTACAAATGTTTTGTTGTTGTTGAAAATGTGAACAAGATCTCCTTTCTTTTCCTCTTCTCTTATTTTTTTTTGAAGAATACAGATTGATTGAACATATATATTAAGAACACTAGGTCGGCACCAATATCTCCTTTATAGCTCTATTCAATAAAACAAGAAGTAAGTAAAATGAAAATGGTGCGTCAAAACTTTTATACCTCCGAAAGTGATGTAAATGATGGAATTTGAGTACAAAAATGAATTTTGAAGGGAGTACCATATCATGTTATGTAATTTTATACGAGCTTCGATTTGATATATTATAATATTCTTTTCGATAGCCAAGTAAAAAGTTATCTCCGTTGAAAGTTTTAACTCATATTTTACAAATGTTTTGTTGTTGTTGAAAATGTGAACAAGATCTCCTTTCTTTTCCTCTTCTCTTATTTTTTTTTGAAGAATACAGATTGATTGAACATATATATTAAGAACACTAGGTCGGCACCAATATCTCCTTTATAGCTCTATTCAATAAAACAAGAAGTAAGTAAAATGAAAATGGTGCGTCAAAACTTTTAAACCCTCTGAAAGTGATGTAAACGATGGAATTTGCGTACAAAAATGAATTTTGAAGGGAGTACCATATCATGTTATGTAATTTTATACGAGCTTCGATTTGATATATTATAATATTCTTTTCGATAGCCAAGTAAAAAGTTATCTCCGTTGAAAGTTTTAACTCATATTTTACAAATGTTTTGTTGTTGTTGAAAATGTGAACAAGATCTCCTTTCTTTTCCTCTTCTCTTATTTTTTTTGAAGAATACAGATTGATTGAACATATATATTAAGAACACTAGGTCGGCACCAATATCTCCTTTATAGCTCTATTCAATAAAACAAGAAGTAAGTAAAATGAAAATGGTGCGTCAAAACTTTTAAACCCTCTGAAAGTGATGTAAACGATGGAATTTGCGTACAAAAATGAATTTTGAAGGGAGTACCATATCATGTTATGTAATTTTATACGAGCTTCGATTTGATATATTATAATATTCTTTTCGATAGCCAAGTAAAAAGTTATCTCCGTTGAAAGTTTTAACTCATATTTTACAAATGTTTTGTTGTTGTTGAAAATGTGAACAAGATCTCCTTTCTTTTCCTCTTCTCTTATTTTTTTTTGAAGAATACAGATTGATTGAACATATATATTAAGAACACTAGGTCGGCACCAATATCTCCTTTATAGCTCTATTCAATAAAACAAGAAGTAAGTAAAATGAAAATGGTGCGTCAAAACTTTTAAACCCTCTGAAAGTGATGTAAACGATGGAATTTGCGTACAAAAATGAATTTTGAAGGGAGTACCATATCATGTTATGTAATTTTATACGAGCTTCGATTTGATATATTATAATATTCTTTTCGATAGCCAAGTAAAAAGTTATCTCCGTTGAAAGTTTTAACTCATATTTTACAAATGTTTTGTTGTTGTTGAAAATGTGAACAAGATCTCCTTTCTTTTCCTCTTCTCTTATTTTTTTTTGAAGAATACAGATTGATTGAACATATATATTAAGAACACTAGGTCAGCACCAATATCTCCTTTATAGCTCTATTCAATAAAACAAGAAGTAAGTAAAATGAAAATGGTGCGTCAAAACTTTTAAACCCTCTGAAAGTGATGTAAACGATGGAATTTGCGTACAAAAATGAATTTTGAAGGGAGTACCATATCATGTTATGTAATTTTATACGAGCTTCGATTTGATATATTATAATATTCTTTTCGATAGCCAAGTAAAAAGTTATCTCCGTTGAAAGTTTTAACTCATATTTTACAAATGTTTTGTTGTTGTTGAAAATGTGAACAAGATCTCCTTTCTTTTCCTCTTCTCTTATTTTTTTTGAAGAATACAGATTGATTGAACATATATATTAAGAACACTAGGTCGGCACCAATATCTCCTTTATAGCTCTATTCAATAAAACAAGAAGTAAGTAAAATGAAAATGGTGCGTCAAAACTTTTAAACCCTCTGAAAGTGATGTAAACGATGGAATTTGCGTACAAAAATGAATTTTGAAGGGAGTACCATATCATGTTATGTAATTTTATACGAGCTTCGATTTGATATATTATAATATTCTTTTCGATAGCCAAGTAAAAAGTTATCTCCGTTGAAAGTTTTAACTCATATTTTACAAATGTTTTGTTGTTGTTGAAAATGTGAACAAGATCTCCTTTCTTTTCCTCTTCTCTTATTTTTTTTGAAGAATACAGATTGATTGAACATATATATTAAGAACACTAGGTCGGCACCAATATCTCCTTTATAGCTCTATTCAATAAAACAAGAAGTAAGTAAAATGAAAATGGTGCGTCAAAACTTTTAAACCCTCTGAAAGTGATGTAAACGATGGAATTTGCGTACAAAAATGAATTTTGAAGGGAGTACCATATCATGTTATGTAATTTTATACGAGCTTCGATTTGATATATTATAATATTCTTTTCGATAGCCAAGTAAAAAGTTATCTCCGTTGAAAGTTTTAACTCATATTTTACAAATGTTTTGTTGTTGTTGAAAATGTGAACAAGATCTCCTTTCTTTTCCTCTTCTCTTATTTTTTTTTGAAGAATACAGATTGATTGAACATATATATTAAGAACACTAGGTCGGCACCAATATCTCCTTTATAGCTCTATTCAATAAAACAAGAAGTAAGTAAAATGAAAATGGTGCGTCAAAACTTTTAAACCCTCTGAAAGTGATGTAAACGATGGAATTTGCGTACAAAAATGAATTTTGAAGGGAGTACCATATCATGTTATGTAATTTTATACGAGCTTCGATTTGATATATTATAATATTCTTTTCGATAGCCAAGTAAAAAGTTATCTCCGTTGAAAGTTTTAACTCATATTTTACAAATGTTTTGTTGTTGTTGAAAATGTGAACAAGATCTCCTTTCTTTTCCTCTTCTCTTATTTTTTTTTGAAGAATACAGATTGATTGAACATATATATTAAGAACACTAGGTCGGCACCAATATCTCCTTTATAGCTCTATTCAATAAAACAAGAAGTAAGTAAAATGAAAATGGTGCGTCAAAACTTTTAAACCCTCTGAAAGTGATGTAAACGATGGAATTTGCGTACAAAAATGAATTTTGAAGGGAGTACCATATCATGTTATGTAATTTTATACGAGCTTCGATTTGATATATTATAATATTCTTTTCGATAGCCAAGTAAAAAGTTATCTCCGTTGAAAGTTTTAACTCATATTTTACAAATGTTTTGTTGTTGTTGAAAATGTGAACAAGATCTCCTTTCTTTTCCTCTTCTCTTATTTTTTTTTGAAGAATACAGATTGATTGAACATATATATTAAGAACACTAGGTCGGCACCAATATCTCCTTTATAGCTCTATTCAATAAAACAAGAAGTAAGTAAAATGAAAATGGTGCGTCAAAACTTTTAAACCCTCTGAAAGTGATGTAAACGATGGAATTTGCGTACAAAAATGAATTTTGAAGGGAGTACCATATCATGTTATGTAATTTTATACGAGCTTCGATTTGATATATTATAATATTCTTTTCGATAGCCAAGTAAAAAGTTATCTCCGTTGAAAGTTTTAACTCATATTTTACAAATGTTTTGTTGTTGTTGAAAATGTGAACAAGATCTCCTTTCTTTTCCTCTTCTCTTATTTTTTTTGAATAATACAGATTGATTGAACATATATATTAAGAACACTAGGTCAGCACCAATATCTCCTTTATAGCTCTATTCAATAAAACAAGAAGTAAGTAAAATGAAAATGGTGCGTCAAAACTTTTAAACCCTCTGAAAGTGATGTAAACGATGGAATTTGCGTACAAAAATGAATTTTGAAGGGAGTACCATATCATGTTATGTAATTTTATACGAGCTTCGATTTGATATATTATAATATTCTTTTCGATAGCCAAGTAAAAAGTTATCTCCGTTGAAAGTTTTAACTCATATTTTACAAATGTTTTGTTGTTGTTGAAAATGTGAACAAGATCTCCTTTCTTTTCCTCTTCTCTTATTTTTTTGTTGAAGAATACAGATTGATTGAACATATATATTAAGAACACTAGGTCGGCACCAATATCTCCTTTATAGCTCTATTCAATAAAACAAGAAGTAAGTAAAATGAAAATGGTGCGTCAAAACTTTTAAACCCTCTGAAAGTGATGTAAACGATGGAATTTGCGTACAAAAATGAATTTTGAAGGGAGTACCATATCATGTTATGTAATTTTATACGAGCTTCGATTTGATATATTATAATATTCTTTTCGATAGCCAAGTAAAAAGTTATCTCCGTTGAAAGTTTTAACTCATATTTTACAAATGTTTTGTTGTTGTTGAAAATGTGAACAAGATCTCCTTTCTTTTCCTCTTCTCTTATTTTTTTTGAAGAATACAGATTGATTGAACATATATATTAAGAACACTAGGTCGGCACCAATATCTCCTTTATAGCTCTATTCAATAAAACAAGAAGTAAGTAAAATGAAAATGGTGCGTCAAAACTTTTAAACCCTCTGAAAGTGATGTAAACGATGGAATTTGCGTACAAAAATGAATTTTGAAGGGAGTACCATATCATGTTATGTAATTTTATACGAGCTTCGATTTGATATATTATAATATTCTTTTCGATAGCCAAGTAAAAAGTTATCTCCGTTGAAAGTTTTAACTCATATTTTACAAATGTTTTGTTGTTGTTGAAAATGTGAACAAGATCTCCTTTCTTTTCCTCTTCTCTTATTTTTTTTTGAAGAATACAGATTGATTGAACATATATATTAAGAACACTAGGTCGGCACCAATATCTCCTTTATAGCTCTATTCAATAAAACAAGAAGTAAGTAAAATGAAAATGGTGCGTCAAAACTTTTAAACCCTCTGAAAGTGATGTAAACGATGGAATTTGCGTACAAAAATGAATTTTGAAGGGAGTACCATATCATGTTATGTAATTTTATACGAGCTTCGATTTGATATATTATAATATTCTTTTCGATAGCCAAGTAAAAAGTTATCTCCGTTGAAAGTTTTAACTCATATTTTACAAATGTTTTGTTGTTGTTGAAAATGTGAACAAGATCTCCTTTCTTTTCCTCTTCTCTTATTTTTTTTTGAAGAATACAGATTGATTGAACATATATATTAAGAACACTAGGTCGGCACCAATATCTCCTTTATAGCTCTATTCAATAAAACAAGAAGTAAGTAAAATGAAAATGGTGCGTCAAAACTTTTAAACCCTCTGAAAGTGATGTAAACGATGGAATTTGCGTACAAAAATGAATTTTGAAGGGAGTACCATATCATGTTATGTAATTTTATACGAGCTTCGATTTGATATATTATAATATTCTTTTCGATAGCCAAGTAAAAAGTTATCTCCGTTGAAAGTTTTAACTCATATTTTACAAATGTTTTGTTGTTGTTGAAAATGTGAACAAGATCTCCTTTCTTTTCCTCTTCTCTTATTTTTTTTGAAGAATACAGATTGATTGAACATATATATTAAGAACACTAGGTCGGCACCAATATCTCCTTTATAGCTCTATTCAATAAAACAAGAAGTAAGTAAAATGAAAATGGTGCGTCAAAAACTTTAAACCCTCGGTAAGTGATGTAAACGATGGAATTTGCGTACAAAAATGAATTTTGAAGGGAGTACCATATCATGTTATGTAATTTTATACGAGCTTCGATTTGATATATTATAATATTCTTTTCGATAGCCAAGTAAAAAGTTATCTCCGTTGAAAGTTTTAACTCATATTTTACAAATGTTTTGTTGTTGTTGAAAATGTGAACAAGATCTCCTTTCTTTTCCTCTTCTCTTATTTTTTTTGAAGAATACAGATTGATTGAACATATATATTAAGAACACTAGGTCGGCACCAATATCTCCTTTATAGCTCTATTCAATAAAACAAGAAGTAAGTAAAATGAAAATGGTGCGTCAAAACTTTTAAACCCTCTGAAAGTGATGTAAACGATGGAATTTGCGTACAAAAATGAATTTTGAAGGGAGTACCATATCATGTTATGTAATTTTATACGAGCTTCGATTTGATATATTATAATATTCTTTTCGATAGCCAAGTAAAAAGTTATCTCCGTTGAAAGTTTTAACTCATATTTTACAAATGTTTTGTTGTTGTTGAAAATGTGAACAAGATCTCCTTTCTTTTCCTCTTCTCTTATTTTTTTTGAAGAATACAGATTGATTGAACATATATATTAAGAACACTAGGTCGGCACCAATATCTCCTTTATAGCTCTATTCAATAAAACAAGAAGTAAGTAAAATGAAAATGGTGCGTCAAAACTTTTAAACCCTCTGAAAGTGATGTAAACGATGGAATTTGCGTACAAAAATGAATTTTGAAGGGAGTACCATATCATGTTATGTAATTTTATACGAGCTTCGATTTGATATATTATAATATTCTTTTCGATAGCCAAGTAAAAAGTTATCTCCGTTGAAAGTTTTAACTCATATTTTACAAATGTTTTGTTGTTGTTGAAAATGTGAACAAGATCTCCTTTCTTTTCCTCTTCTCTTATTTTTTTTGAAGAATACAGATTGATTGAACATATATATTAAGAACACTAGGTCGGCACCAATATCTCCTTTATAGCTCTATTCAATAAAACAAGAAGTAAGTAAAATGAAAATGGTGCGTCAAAACTTTTAAACCCTCTGAAAGTGATGTAAACGATGGAATTTGCGTACAAAAATGAATTTTGAAGGGAGTACCATATCATGTTATGTAATTTTATACGAGCTTCGATTTGATATATTATAATATTCTTTTCGATAGCCAAGTAAAAAGTTATCTCCGTTGAAAGTTTTAACTCATATTTTACAAATGTTTTGTTGTTGTTGAAAATGTGAACAAGATCTCCTTTCTTTTCCTCTTCTCTTATTTTTTTTGAAGAATACAGATTGATTGAACATATATATTAAGAACACTAGGTCGGCACCAATATCTCCTTTATAGCTCTATTCAATAAAACAAGAAGTAAGTAAAATGAAAATGGTGCGTCAAAACTTTTAAACCCTCTGAAAGTGATGTAAACGATGGAATTTGCGTACAAAAATGAATTTTGAAGGGAGTACCATATCATGTTATGTAATTTTATACGAGCTTCGATTTGATATATTATAATATTCTTTTCGATAGCCAAGTAAAAAGTTATCTCCGTTGAAAGTTTTAACTCATATTTTACAAATGTTTTGTTGTTGTTGAAAATGTGAACAAGATCTCCTTTCTTTTCCTCTTCTCTTATTTTTTTTGAAGAATACAGATTGATTGAACATATATATTAAGAACACTAGGTCGGCACCAATATCTCCTTTATAGCTCTATTCAATAAAACAAGAAGTAAGTAAAATGAAAATGGTGCGTCAAAACTTTTAAACCCTCTGAAAGTGATGTAAACGATGGAATTTGCGTACAAAAATGAATTTTGAAGGGAGTACCATATCATGTTATGTAATTTTATACGAGCTTCGATTTGATATATTATAATATTCTTTTCGATAGCCAAGTAAAAAGTTATCTCCGTTGAAAGTTTTAACTCATATTTTACAAATGTTTTGTTGTTGTTGAAAATGTGAACAAGATCTCCTTTCTTTTCCTCTTCTCTTATTTTTTTTGAAGAATACAGATTGATTGAACATATATATTAAGAACACTAGGTCGGCACCAATATCTCCTTTATAGCTCTATTCAATAAAACAAGAAGTAAGTAAAATGAAAATGGTGCGTCAAAACTTTTAAACCCTCTGAAAGTGATGTAAACGATGGAATTTGCGTACAAAAATGAATTTTGAAGGGAGTACCATATCATGTTATGTAATTTTATACGAGCTTCGATTTGATATATTATAATATTCTTTTCGATAGCCAAGTAAAAAGTTATCTCCGTTGAAAGTTTTAACTCATATTTTACAAATGTTTTGTTGTTGTTGAAAATGTGAACAAGATCTCCTTTCTTTTCCTCTTCTCTTATTTTTTTTGAAGAATACAGATTGATTGAACATATATATTAAGAACACTAGGTCGGCACCAATATCTCCTTTATAGCTCTATTCAATAAAACAAGAAGTAAGTAAAATGAAAATGGTGCGTCAAAACTTTTAAACCCTCTGAAAGTGATGTAAACGATGGAATTTGCGTACAAAAATGAATTTTGAAGGGAGTACCATATCATGTTATGTAATTTTATACGAGCTTCGATTTGATATATTATAATATTCTTTTCGATAGCCAAGTAAAAAGTTATCTCCGTTGAAAGTTTTAACTCATATTTTACAAATGTTTTGTTGTTGTTGAAAATGTGAACAAGATCTCCTTTCTTTTCCTCTTCTCTTATTTTTTTTGAAGAATACAGATTGATTGAACATATATATTAAGAACACTAGGTCGGCACCAATATCTCCTTTATAGCTCTATTCAATAAAACAAGAAGTAAGTAAAATGAAAATGGTGCGTCAAAACTTTTAAACCCTCTGAAAGTGATGTAAACGATGGAATTTGCGTACAAAAATGAATTTTGAAGGGAGTACCATATCATGTTATGTAATTTTATACGAGCTTCGATTTGATATATTATAATATTCTTTTCGATAGCCAAGTAAAAAGTTATCTCCGTTGAAAGTTTTAACTCATATTTTACAAATGTTTTGTTGTTGTTGAAAATGTGAACAAGATCTCCTTTCTTTTCCTCTTCTCTTATTTTTTTTGAAGAATACAGATTGATTGAACATATATATTAAGAACACTAGGTCGGCACCAATATCTCCTTTATAGCTCTATTCAATAAAACAAGAAGTAAGTAAAATGAAAATGGTGCGTCAAAACTTTTAAACCCTCTGAAAGTGATGTAAACGATGGAATTTGCGTACAAAAATGAATTTTGAAGGGAGTACCATATCATGTTATGTAATTTTATACGAGCTTCGATTTGATATATTATAATATTCTTTTCGATAGCCAAGTAAAAAGTTATCTCCGTTGAAAGTTTTAACTCATATTTTACAAATGTTTTGTTGTTGTTGAAAATGTGAACAAGATCTCCTTTCTTTTCCTCTTCTCTTATTTTTTTTTGAAGAATACAGATTGATTGAACATATATATTAAGAACACTAGGTCGGCACCAATATCTCCTTTATAGCTCTATTCAATAAAACAAGAAGTAAGTAAAATGAAAATGGTGCGTCAAAACTTTTAAACCCTCTGAAAGTGATGTAAACGATGGAATTTGCGTACAAAAATGAATTTTGAAGGGAGTACCATATCATGTTATGTAATTTTATACGAGCTTCGATTTGATATATTATAATATTCTTTTCGATAGCCAAGTAAAAAGTTATCTCCGTTGAAAGTTTTAACTCATATTTTACAAATGTTTTGTTGTTGTTGAAAATGTGAACAAGATCTCCTTTCTTTTCCTCTTCTCTTATTTTTTTTGAATAATACAGATTGATTGAACATATATATTAAGAACACTAGGTCAGCACCAATATCTCCTTTATAGCTCTATTCAATAAAACAAGAAGTAAGTAAAATGAAAATGGTGCGTCAAAACTTTTAAACCCTCCGAAAGTGATGTAAATGATGGAATTTGAGTACAAAACTGAATTTTGAAGGGAATACCATATCATGTTATGTAATTTTATACGAGCTTCGATTTGATATATTATAATATTCTTTTCGATAGCCAAGTAAAAAGTTATCTCCGTTGAAAGTTTTAACTCATATTTTACAAATGTTTTGTTGTTGTTGAAAATGTGAACAAGATCTCCTTTCTTTTCCTCTTCTCTTATTTTTTTTGAATAATACAGATTGATTGAACATATATATTAAGAACACTAGGTCGGCACCAATATCTCCTTTATAGCTCTATTCAATAAAACAAGAAGTAAGTAAAATGAAAATGGTGCGTCAAAACTTTTAAACCCTCTGAAAGTGATGTAAACGATGGAATTTGCGTACAAAAATGAATTTTGAAGGGAGTACCATATCATGTTATGTAATTTTATACGAGCTTCGATTTGATATATTATAATATTCTTTTCGATAGCCAAGTAAAAAGTTATCTCCGTTGAAAGTTTTAACTCATATTTTACAAATGTTTTGTTGTTGTTGAAAATGTGAACAAGATCTCCTTTCTTTTCCTCTTCTCTTATTTTTTTTTGAAGAATACAGATTGATTGAACATATATATTAAGAACACTAGGTCGGCACCAATATCTCCTTTATAGCTCTATTCAATAAAACAAGAAGTAAGTAAAATGAAAATGGTGCGTCAAAACTTTTAAACCCTCTGAAAGTGATGTAAACGATGGAATTTGCGTACAAAAATGAATTTTGAAGGGAGTACCATATCATGTTATGTAATTTTATACGAGCTTCGATTTGATATATTATAATATTCTTTTCGATAGCCAAGTAAAAAGTTATCTCCGTTGAAAGTTTTAACTCATATTTTACAAATGTTTTGTTGTTGTTGAAAATGTGAACAAGATCTCCTTTCTTTTCCTCTTCTCTTATTTTTTTTTGAAGAATACAGATTGATTGAACATATATATTAAGAACACTAGGTCGGCACCAATATCTCCTTTATAGCTCTATTCAATAAAACAAGAAGTAAGTAAAATGAAAATGGTGCGTCAAAACTTTTAAACCCTCTGAAAGTGATGTAAACGATGGAATTTGCGTACAAAAATGAATTTTGAAGGGAGTACCATATCATGTTATGTAATTTTATACGAGCTTCGATTTGATATATTATAATATTCTTTTCGATAGCCAAGTAAAAAGTTATCTCCGTTGAAAGTTTTAACTCATATTTTACAAATGTTTTGTTGTTGTTGAAAATGTGAACAAGATCTCCTTTCTTTTCCTCTTCTCTTATTTTTTTTGAAGAATACAGATTGATTGAACATATATATTAAGAACACTAGGTCGGCACCAATATCTCCTTTATAGCTCTATTCAATAAAACAAGAAGTAAGTAAAATGAAAATGGTGCGTCAAAACTTTTAAACCCTCCGAAAGTGATGTAAACGATGGAATTTGCGTACAAAAATGAATTTTGAAGGGAGTACCATATCATGTTATGTAATTTTATACGAGCTTCGATTTGATATATTATAATATTCTTTTCGATAGCCAAGTAAAAAGTTATCTCCGTTGAAAGTTTTAACTCATATTTTACAAATGTTTTGTTGTTGTTGAAAATGTGAACAAGATCTCCTTTCTTTTCCTCTTCTCTTATTTTTTTGTTGAAGAATACAGATTGATTGAACATATATATTAAGAACACTAGGTCGGCACCAATATCTCCTTTATAGCTCTATTCAATAAAACAAGAAGTAAGTAAAATGAAAATGGTGCGTCAAAACTTTTAAACCCTCTGAAAGTGATGTAAACGATGGAATTTGCGTACAAAAATGAATTTTGAAGGGAGTACCATATCATGTTATGTAATTTTATACGAGCTTCGATTTGATATATTATAATATTCTTTTCGATAGCCAAGTAAAAAGTTATCTCCGTTGAAAGTTTTAACTCATATTTTACAAATGTTTTGTTGTTGTTGAAAATGTGAACAAGATCTCCTTTCTTTTCCTCTTCTCTTATTTTTTTTGAAGAATACAGATTGATTGAACATATATATTAAGAACACTAGGTCGGCACCAATATCTCCTTTATAGCTCTATTCAATAAAACAAGAAGTAAGTAAAATGAAAATGGTGCGTCAAAACTTTTAAACCCTCTGAAAGTGATGTAAACGATGGAATTTGCGTACAAAAATGAATTTTGAAGGGAGTACCATATCATGTTATGTAATTTTATACGAGCTTCGATTTGATATATTATAATATTCTTTTCGATAGCCAAGTAAAAAGTTATCTCCGTTGAAAGTTTTAACTCATATTTTACAAATGTTTTGTTGTTGTTGAAAATGTGAACAAGATCTCCTTTCTTTTCCTCTTCTCTTATTTTTTTTTGAAGAATACAGATTGATTGAACATATATATTAAGAACACTAGGTCGGCACCAATATCTCCTTTATAGCTCTATTCAATAAAACAAGAAGTAAGTAAAATGAAAATGGTGCGTCAAAACTTTTAAACCCTCTGAAAGTGATGTAAACGATGGAATTTGCGTACAAAAATGAATTTTGAAGGGAGTACCATATCATGTTATGTAATTTTATACGAGCTTCGATTTGATATATTATAATATTCTTTTCGATAGCCAAGTAAAAAGTTATCTCCGTTGAAAGTTTTAACTCATATTTTACAAATGTTTTGTTGTTGTTGAAAATGTGAACAAGATCTCCTTTCTTTTCCTCTTCTCTTATTTTTTTTGAAGAATACAGATTGATTGAACATATATATTAAGAACACTAGGTCGGCACCAATATCTCCTTTATAGCTCTATTCAATAAAACAAGAAGTAAGTAAAATGAAAATGGTGCGTCAAAACTTTTAAACCCTCTGAAAGTGATGTAAACGATGGAATTTGCGTACAAAAATGAATTTTGAAGGGAGTACCATATCATGTTATGTAATTTTATACGAGCTTCGATTTGATATATTATAATATTCTTTTCGATAGCCAAGTAAAAAGTTATCTCCGTTGAAAGTTTTAACTCATATTTTACAAATGTTTTGTTGTTGTTGAAAATGTGAACAAGATCTCCTTTCTTTTCCTCTTCTCTTATTTTTTTTGAAGAATACAGATTGATTGAACATATATATTAAGAACACTAGGTCGGCACCAATATCTCCTTTATAGCTCTATTCAATAAAACAAGAAGTAAGTAAAATGAAAATGGTGCGTCAAAACTTTTAAACCCTCTGAAAGTGATGTAAACGATGGAATTTGCGTACAAAAATGAATTTTGAAGGGAGTACCATATCATGTTATGTAATTTTATACGAGCTTCGATTTGATATATTATAATATTCTTTTCGATAGCCAAGTAAAAAGTTATCTCCGTTGAAAGTTTTAACTCATATTTTACAAATGTTTTGTTGTTGTTGAAAATGTGAACAAGATCTCCTTTCTTTTCCTCTTCTCTTATTTTTTTTGAAGAATACAGATTGATTGAACATATATATTAAGAACACTAGGTCGGCACCAATATCTCCTTTATAGCTCTATTCAATAAAACAAGAAGTAAGTAAAATGAAAATGGTGCGTCAAAACTTTTAAACCCTCTGAAAGTGATGTAAACGATGGAATTTGCGTACAAAAATGAATTTTGAAGGGAGTACCATATCATGTTATGTAATTTTATACGAGCTTCGATTTGATATATTATAATATTCTTTTCGATAGCCAAGTAAAAAGTTATCTCCGTTGAAAGTTTTAACTCATATTTTACAAATGTTTTGTTGTTGTTGAAAATGTGAACAAGATCTCCTTTCTTTTCCTCTTCTCTTATTTTTTTTTGAAGAATACAGATTGATTGAACATATATATTAAGAACACTAGGTCGGCACCAATATCTCCTTTATAGCTCTATTCAATAAAACAAGAAGTAAGTAAAATGAAAATGGTGCGTCAAAACTTTTAAACCCTCTGAAAGTGATGTAAACGATGGAATTTGCGTACAAAAATGAATTTTGAAGGGAGTACCATATCATGTTATGTAATTTTATACGAGCTTCGATTTGATATATTATAATATTCTTTTCGATAGCCAAGTAAAAAGTTATCTCCGTTGAAAGTTTTAACTCATATTTTACAAATGTTTTGTTGTTGTTGAAAATGTGAACAAGATCTCCTTTCTTTTCCTCTTCTCTTATTTTTTTTTGAAGAATACAGATTGATTGAACATATATATTAAGAACACTAGGTCGGCACCAATATCTCCTTTATAGCTCTATTCAATAAAACAAGAAGTAAGTAAAATGAAAATGGTGCGTCAAAACTTTTAAACCCTCTGAAAGTGATGTAAACGATGGAATTTGCGTACAAAAATGAATTTTGAAGGGAGTACCATATCATGTTATGTAATTTTATACGAGCTTCGATTTGATATATTATAATATTCTTTTCGATAGCCAAGTAAAAAGTTATCTCCGTTGAAAGTTTTAACTCATATTTTACAAATGTTTTGTTGTTGTTGAAAATGTGAACAAGATCTCCTTTCTTTTCCTCTTCTCTTATTTTTTTTGAAGAATACAGATTGATTGAACATATATATTAAGAACACTAGGTCGGCACCAATATCTCCTTTATAGCTCTATTCAATAAAACAAGAAGTAAGTAAAATGAAAATGGTGCGTCAAAACTTTTAAACCCTCTGAAAGTGATGTAAACGATGGAATTTGCGTACAAAAATGAATTTTGAAGGGAGTACCATATCATGTTATGTAATTTTATACGAGCTTCG
This sequence comes from Hippophae rhamnoides, assembly GCA_033030585.1. Lineage (NCBI taxonomy): Eukaryota > Viridiplantae > Streptophyta > Magnoliopsida > Rosales > Elaeagnaceae > Hippophae > Hippophae rhamnoides. The sequence continues at coordinate 45,684,691 of CM065430.1, read as the reverse complement.
ATTTGATATATTATAATATTCTTTTCGATAGCCAAGTAAAAAGTTATCTCCGTTGAAAGTTTTAACTCATATTTTACAAATGTTTTGTTGTTGTTGAAAATGTGAACAAGATCTCCTTTCTTTTCCTCTTCTCTTATTTTTTTTGAAGAATACAGATTGATTGAACATATATATTAAGAACACTAGGTCGGCACCAATATCTCCTTTATAGCTCTATTCAATAAAACAAGAAGTAAGTAAAATGAAAATGGTGCGTCAAAACTTTTAAACCCTCCGAAAGTGATGTAAACGATGGAATTTGCGTACAAAAATGAATTTTGAAGGGAGTACCATATCATGTTATGTAATTTTATACGAGCTTCGATTTGATATATTATAATATTCTTTTCGATAGCCAAGTAAAAAGTTATCTCCGTTGAAAGTTTTAACTCATATTTTACAAATGTTTTGTTGTTGTTGAAAATGTGAACAAGATCTCCTTTCTTTTCCTCTTCTCTTATTTTTTTTGAAGAATACAGATTGATTGAACATATATATTAAGAACACTAGGTCGGCACCAATATCTCCTTTATAGCTCTATTCAATAAAACAAGAAGTAAGTAAAATGAAAATGGTGCGTCAAAACTTTTAAACCCTCTGAAAGTGATGTAAACGATGGAATTTGCGTACAAAAATGAATTTTGAAGGGAGTACCATATCATGTTATGTAATTTTATACGAGCTTCGATTTGATATATTATAATATTCTTTTCGATAGCCAAGTAAAAAGTTATCTCCGTTGAAAGTTTTAACTCATATTTTACAAATGTTTTGTTGTTGTTGAAAATGTGAACAAGATCTCCTTTCTTTTCCTCTTCTCTTATTTTTTTTGAAGAATACAGATTGATTGAACATATATATTAAGAACACTAGGTCGGCACCAATATCTCCTTTATAGCTCTATTCAATAAAACAAGAAGTAAGTAAAATGAAAATGGTGCGTCAAAACTTTTAAACCCTCTGAAAGTGATGTAAACGATGGAATTTGCGTACAAAAATGAATTTTGAAGGGAGTACCATATCATGTTATGTAATTTTATACGAGCTTCGATTTGATATATTATAATATTCTTTTCGATAGCCAAGTAAAAAGTTATCTCCGTTGAAAGTTTTAACTCATATTTTACAAATGTTTTGTTGTTGTTGAAAATGTGAACAAGATCTCCTTTCTTTTCCTCTTCTCTTATTTTTTTGTTGAAGAATACAGATTGATTGAACATATATATTAAGAACACTAGGTCGGCACCAATATCTCCTTTATAGCTCTATTCAATAAAACAAGAAGTAAGTAAAATGAAAATGGTGCGTCAAAACTTTTAAACCCTCTGAAAGTGATGTAAACGATGGAATTTGCGTACAAAAATGAATTTTGAAGGGAGTACCATATCATGTTATGTAATTTTATACGAGCTTCGATTTGATATATTATAATATTCTTTTCGATAGCCAAGTAAAAAGTTATCTCCGTTGAAAGTTTTAACTCATATTTTACAAATGTTTTGTTGTTGTTGAAAATGTGAACAAGATCTCCTTTCTTTTCCTCTTCTCTTATTTTTTTTTGAAGAATACAGATTGATTGAACATATATATTAAGAACACTAGGTCGGCACCAATATCTCCTTTATAGCTCTATTCAATAAAACAAGAAGTAAGTAAAATGAAAATGGTGCGTCAAAACTTTTAAACCCTCTGAAAGTGATGTAAACGATGGAATTTGCGTACAAAAATGAATTTTGAAGGGAGTACCATATCATGTTATGTAATTTTATACGAGCTTCGATTTGATATATTATAATATTCTTTTCGATAGCCAAGTAAAAAGTTATCTCCGTTGAAAGTTTTAACTCATATTTTACAAATGTTTTGTTGTTGTTGAAAATGTGAACAAGATCTCCTTTCTTTTCCTCTTCTCTTATTTTTTTTGAAGAATACAGATTGATTGAACATATATATTAAGAACACTAGGTCGGCACCAATATCTCCTTTATAGCTCTATTCAATAAAACAAGAAGTAAGTAAAATGAAAATGGTGCGTCAAAACTTTTAAACCCTCTGAAAGTGATGTAAACGATGGAATTTGCGTACAAAAATGAATTTTGAAGGGAGTACCATATCATGTTATGTAATTTTATACGAGCTTCGATTTGATATATTATAATATTCTTTTCGATAGCCAAGTAAAAAGTTATCTCCGTTGAAAGTTTTAACTCATATTTTACAAATGTTTTGTTGTTGTTGAAAATGTGAACAAGATCTCCTTTCTTTTCCTCTTCTCTTATTTTTTTTTGAAGAATACAGATTGATTGAACATATATATTAAGAACACTAGGTCGGCACCAATATCTCCTTTATAGCTCTATTCAATAAAACAAGAAGTAAGTAAAATGAAAATGGTGCGTCAAAACTTTTAAACCCTCTGAAAGTGATGTAAACGATGGAATTTGCGTACAAAAATGAATTTTGAAGGGAGTACCATATCATGTTATGTAATTTTATACGAGCTTCGATTTGATATATTATAATATTCTTTTCGATAGCCAAGTAAAAAGTTATCTCCGTTGAAAGTTTTAACTCATATTTTACAAATGTTTTGTTGTTGTTGAAAATGTGAACAAGATCTCCTTTCTTTTCCTCTTCTCTTATTTTTTTTTGAAGAATACAGATTGATTGAACATATATATTAAGAACACTAGGTCGGCACCAATATCTCCTTTATAGCTCTATTCAATAAAACAAGAAGTAAGTAAAATGAAAATGGTGCGTCAAAACTTTTAAACCCTCTGAAAGTGATGTAAACGATGGAATTTGCGTACAAAAATGAATTTTGAAGGGAGTACCATATCATGTTATGTAATTTTATACGAGCTTCGATTTGATATATTATAATATTCTTTTCGATAGCCAAGTAAAAAGTTATCTCCGTTGAAAGTTTTAACTCATATTTTACAAATGTTTTGTTGTTGTTGAAAATGTGAACAAGATCTCCTTTCTTTTCCTCTTCTCTTATTTTTTTTTGAAGAATACAGATTGATTGAACATATATATTAAGAACACTAGGTCGGCACCAATATCTCCTTTATAGCTCTATTCAATAAAACAAGAAGTAAGTAAAATGAAAATGGTGCGTCAAAACTTTTAAACCCTCTGAAAGTGATGTAAACGATGGAATTTGCGTACAAAAATGAATTTTGAAGGGAGTACCATATCATGTTATGTAATTTTATACGAGCTTCGATTTGATATATTATAATATTCTTTTCGATAGCCAAGTAAAAAGTTATCTCCGTTGAAAGTTTTAACTCATATTTTACAAATGTTTTGTTGTTGTTGAAAATGTGAACAAGATCTCCTTTCTTTTCCTCTTCTCTTATTTTTTTTTGAAGAATACAGATTGATTGAACATATATATTAAGAACACTAGGTCGGCACCAATATCTCCTTTATAGCTCTATTCAATAAAACAAGAAGTAAGTAAAATGAAAATGGTGCGTCAAAACTTTTAAACCCTCTGAAAGTGATGTAAACGATGGAATTTGCGTACAAAAATGAATTTTGAAGGGAGTACCATATCATGTTATGTAATTTTATACGAGCTTCGATTTGATATATTATAATATTCTTTTCGATAGCCAAGTAAAAAGTTATCTCCGTTGAAAGTTTTAACTCATATTTTACAAATGTTTTGTTGTTGTTGAAAATGTGAACAAGATCTCCTTTCTTTTCCTCTTCTCTTATTTTTTTTTTTGAAGAATACAGATTGATTGAACATATATATTAAGAACACTAGGTCGGCACCAATATCTCCTTTATAGCTCTATTCAATAAAACAAGAAGTAAGTAAAATGAAAATGGTGCGTCAAAACTTTTAAACCCTCTGAAAGTGATGTAAACGATGGAATTTGCGTACAAAAATGAATTTTGAAGGGAGTACCATATCATGTTATGTAATTTTATACGAGCTTCGATTTGATATATTATAATATTCTTTTCGATAGCCAAGTAAAAAGTTATCTCCGTTGAAAGTTTTAACTCATATTTTACAAATGTTTTGTTGTTGTTGAAAATGTGAACAAGATCTCCTTTCTTTTCCTCTTCTCTTATTTTTTTTTTGAAGAATACAGATTGATTGAACATATATATTAAGAACACTAGGTCGGCACCAATATCTCCTTTATAGCTCTATTCAATAAAACAAGAAGTAAGTAAAATGAAAATGGTGCGTCAAAACTTTTAAACCCTCCGAAAGTGATGTAAACGATGGAATTTGCGTACAAAAATGAATTTTGAAGGGAGTACCATATCATGTTATGTAATTTTATACGAGCTTCGATTTGATATATTATAATATTCTTTTCGATAGCCAAGTAAAAAGTTATCTCCGTTGAAAGTTTTAACTCATATTTTACAAATGTTTTGTTGTTGTTGAAAATGTGAACAAGATCTCCTTTCTTTTCCTCTTCTCTTATTTTTTTTTGAAGAATACAGATTGATTGAACATATATATTAAGAACACTAGGTCGGCACCAATATCTCCTTTATAGCTCTATTCAATAAAACAAGAAGTAAGTAAAATGAAAATGGTGCGTCAAAACTTTTAAACCCTCTGAAAGTGATGTAAACGATGGAATTTGCGTACAAAAATGAATTTTGAAGGGAGTACCATATCATGTTATGTAATTTTATACGAGCTTCGATTTGATATATTATAATATTCTTTTCGATAGCCAAGTAAAAAGTTATCTCCGTTGAAAGTTTTAACTCATATTTTACAAATGTTTTGTTGTTGTTGAAAATGTGAACAAGATCTCCTTTCTTTTCCTCTTCTCTTATTTTTTTTTGAAGAATACAGATTGATTGAACATATATATTAAGAACACTAGGTCGGCACCAATATCTCCTTTATAGCTCTATTCAATAAAACAAGAAGTAAGTAAAATGAAAATGGTGCGTCAAAACTTTTAAACCCTCTGAAAGTGATGTAAACGATGGAATTTGCGTACAAAAATGAATTTTGAAGGGAGTACCATATCATGTTATGTAATTTTATACGAGCTTCGATTTGATATATTATAATATTCTTTTCGATAGCCAAGTAAAAAGTTATCTCCGTTGAAAGTTTTAACTCATATTTTACAAATGTTTTGTTGTTGTTGAAAATGTGAACAAGATCTCCTTTCTTTTCCTCTTCTCTTATTTTTTTTTGAAGAATACAGATTGATTGAACATATATATTAAGAACACTAGGTCGGCACCAATATCTCCTTTATAGCTCTATTCAATAAAACAAGAAGTAAGTAAAATGAAAATGGTGCGTCAAAACTTTTAAACCCTCTGAAAGTGATGTAAACGATGGAATTTGCGTACAAAAATGAATTTTGAAGGGAGTACCATATCATGTTATGTAATTTTATACGAGCTTCGATTTGATATATTATAATATTCTTTTCGATAGCCAAGTAAAAAGTTATCTCCGTTGAAAGTTTTAACTCATATTTTACAAATGTTTTGTTGTTGTTGAAAATGTGAACAAGATCTCCTTTCTTTTCCTCTTCTCTTATTTTTTTTGAAGAATACAGATTGATTGAACATATATATTAAGAACACTAGGTCGGCACCAATATCTCCTTTATAGCTCTATTCAATAAAACAAGAAGTAAGTAAAATGAAAATGGTGCGTCAAAACTTTTAAACCCTCTGAAAGTGATGTAAACGATGGAATTTGCGTACAAAAATGAATTTTGAAGGGAGTACCATATCATGTTATGTAATTTTATACGAGCTTCGATTTGATATATTATAATATTCTTTTCGATAGCCAAGTAAAAAGTTATCTCCGTTGAAAGTTTTAACTCATATTTTACAAATGTTTTGTTGTTGTTGAAAATGTGAACAAGATCTCCTTTCTTTTCCTCTTCTCTTATTTTTTTTGAAGAATACAGATTGATTGAACATATATATTAAGAACACTAGGTCGGCACCAATATCTCCTTTATAGCTCTATTCAATAAAACAAGAAGTAAGTAAAATGAAAATGGTGCGTCAAAACTTTTAAACCCTCTGAAAGTGATGTAAACGATGGAATTTGCGTACAAAAATGAATTTTGAAGGGAGTACCATATCATGTTATGTAATTTTATACGAGCTTCGATTTGATATATTATAATATTCTTTTCGATAGCCAAGTAAAAAGTTATCTCCGTTGAAAGTTTTAACTCATATTTTACAAATGTTTTGTTGTTGTTGAAAATGTGAACAAGATCTCCTTTCTTTTCCTCTTCTCTTATTTTTTTTTGAAGAATACAGATTGATTGAACATATATATTAAGAACACTAGGTCGGCACCAATATCTCCTTTATAGCTCTATTCAATAAAACAAGAAGTAAGTAAAATGAAAATGGTGCGTCAAAACTTTTAAACCCTCTGAAAGTGATGTAAACGATGGAATTTGCGTACAAAAATGAATTTTGAAGGGAGTACCATATCATGTTATGTAATTTTATACGAGCTTCGATTTGATATATTATAATATTCTTTTCGATAGCCAAGTAAAAAGTTATCTCCGTTGAAAGTTTTAACTCATATTTTACAAATGTTTTGTTGTTGTTGAAAATGTGAACAAGATCTCCTTTCTTTTCCTCTTCTCTTATTTTTTTTGAAGAATACAGATTGATTGAACATATATATTAAGAACACTAGGTCGGCACCAATATCTCCTTTATAGCTCTATTCAATAAAACAAGAAGTAAGTAAAATGAAAATGGTGCGTCAAAACTTTTAAACCCTCTGAAAGTGATGTAAACGATGGAATTTGCGTACAAAAATGAATTTTGAAGGGAGTACCATATCATGTTATGTAATTTTATACGAGCTTCGATTTGATATATTATAATATTCTTTTCGATAGCCAAGTAAAAAGTTATCTCCGTTGAAAGTTTTAACTCATATTTTACAAATGTTTTGTTGTTGTTGAAAATGTGAACAAGATCTCCTTTCTTTTCCTCTTCTCTTATTTTTTTTGAAGAATACAGATTGATTGAACATATATATTAAGAACACTAGGTCGGCACCAATATCTCCTTTATAGCTCTATTCAATAAAACAAGAAGTAAGTAAAATGAAAATGGTGCGTCAAAACTTTTAAACCCTCCGAAAGTGATGTAAACGATGGAATTTGCGTACAAAAATGAATTTTGAAGGGAGTACCATATCATGTTATGTAATTTTATACGAGCTTCGATTTGATATATTATAATATTCTTTTCGATAGCCAAGTAAAAAGTTATCTCCGTTGAAAGTTTTAACTCATATTTTACAAATGTTTTGTTGTTGTTGAAAATGTGAACAAGATCTCCTTTCTTTTCCTCTTCTCTTATTTTTTGTTGAAGAATACAGATTGATTGAACATATATATTAAGAACACTAGGTCGGCACCAATATCTCCTTTATAGCTCTATTCAATACAACAAGAAGTAAGTAAAATGAAAATGGTGCGTCAAAACTTTTAAACCCTCTGAAAGTGATGTAAACGATGGAATTTGCGTACAAAAATGAATTTTGAAGGGAGTACCATATCATGTTATGTAATTTTATACGAGCTTCGATTTGATATATTATAATATTCTTTTCGATAGCCAAGTAAAAAGTTATCTCCGTTGAAAGTTTTAACTCATATTTTACAAATGTTTTGTTGTTGTTGAAAATGTGAACAAGATCTCCTTTCTTTTCCTCTTCTCTTATTTTTTTTTGAAGAATACAGATTGATTGAACATATATATTAAGAACACTAGGTCGGCACCAATATCTCCTTTATAGCTCTATTCAATAAAACAAGAAGTAAGTAAAATGAAAATGGTGCGTCAAAACTTTTAAACCCTCTGAAAGTGATGTAAACGATGGAATTTGCGTACAAAAATGAATTTTGAAGGGAGTACCATATCATGTTATGTAATTTTATACGAGCTTCGATTTGATATATTATAATATTCTTTTCGATAGCCAAGTAAAAAGTTATCTCCGTTGAAAGTTTTAACTCATATTTTACAAATGTTTTGTTGTTGTTGAAAATGTGAACAAGATCTCCTTTCTTTTCCTCTTCTCTTATTTTTTTTGAAGAATACAGATTGATTGAACATATATATTAAGAACACTAGGTCGGCACCAATATCTCCTTTATAGCTCTATTCAATAAAACAAGAAGTAAGTAAAATGAAAATGGTGCGTCAAAACTTTTAAACCCTCTGAAAGTGATGTAAACGATGGAATTTGCGTACAAAAATGAATTTTGAAGGGAGTACCATATCATGTTATGTAATTTTATACGAGCTTCGATTTGATATATTATAATATTCTTTTCGATAGCCAAGTAAAAAGTTATCTCCGTTGAAAGTTTTAACTCATATTTTACAAATGTTTTGTTGTTGTTGAAAATGTGAACAAGATCTCCTTTCTTTTCCTCTTCTCTTATTTTTTTTTGAAGAATACAGATTGATTGAACATATATATTAAGAACACTAGGTCGGCACCAATATCTCCTTTATAGCTCTATTCAATAAAACAAGAAGTAAGTAAAATGAAAATGGTGCGTCAAAACTTTTAAACCCTCTGAAAGTGATGTAAACGATGGAATTTGCGTACAAAAATGAATTTTGAAGGGAGTACCATATCATGTTATGTAATTTTATACGAGCTTCGATTTGATATATTATAATATTCTTTTCGATAGCCAAGTAAAAAGTTATCTCCGTTGAAAGTTTTAACTCATATTTTACAAATGTTTTGTTGTTGTTGAAAATGTGAACAAGATCTCCTTTCTTTTCCTCTTCTCTTATTTTTTTTGAAGAATACAGATTGATTGAACATATATATTAAGAACACTAGGTCGGCACCAATATCTCCTTTATAGCTCTATTCAATAAAACAAGAAGTAAGTAAAATGAAAATGGTGCGTCAAAACTTTTAAACCCTCTGAAAGTGATGTAAACGATGGAATTTGCGTACAAAAATGAATTTTGAAGGGAGTACCATATCATGTTATGTAATTTTATACGAGCTTCGATTTGATATATTATAATATTCTTTTCGATAGCCAAGTAAAAAGTTATCTCCGTTGAAAGTTTTAACTCATATTTTACAAATGTTTTGTTGTTGTTGAAAATGTGAACAAGATCTCCTTTCTTTTCCTCTTCTCTTATTTTTTTTGAAGAATACAGATTGATTGAACATATATATTAAGAACACTAGGTCGGCACCAATATCTCCTTTATAGCTCTATTCAATAAAACAAGAAGTAAGTAAAATGAAAATGGTGCGTCAAAACTTTTAAACCCTCTGAAAGTGATGTAAACGATGGAATTTGCGTACAAAAATGAATTTTGAAGGGAGTACCATATCATGTTATGTAATTTTATACGAGCTTCGATTTGATATATTATAATATTCTTTTCGATAGCCAAGTAAAAAGTTATCTCCGTTGAAAGTTTTAACTCATATTTTACAAATGTTTTGTTGTTGTTGAAAATGTGAACAAGATCTCCTTTCTTTTCCTCTTCTCTTATTTTTTTTTGAAGAATACAGATTGATTGAACATATATATTAAGAACACTAGGTCGGCACCAATATCTCCTTTATAGCTCTATTCAATAAAACAAGAAGTAAGTAAAATGAAAATGGTGCGTCAAAACTTTTAAACCCTCTGAAAGTGATGTAAACGATGGAATTTGCGTACAAAAATGAATTTTGAAGGGAGTACCATATCATGTTATGTAATTTTATACGAGCTTCGATTTGATATATTATAATATTCTTTTCGATAGCCAAGTAAAAAGTTATCTCCGTTGAAAGTTTTAACTCATATTTTACAAATGTTTTGTTGTTGTTGAAAATGTGAACAAGATCTCCTTTCTTTTCCTCTTCTCTTATTTTTTTTTGAAGAATACAGATTGATTGAACATATATATTAAGAACACTAGGTCGGCACCAATATCTCCTTTATAGCTCTATTCAATAAAACAAGAAGTAAGTAAAATGAAAATGGTGCGTCAAAACTTTTAAACCCTCTGAAAGTGATGTAAACGATGGAATTTGCGTACAAAAATGAATTTTGAAGGGAGTACCATATCATGTTATGTAATTTTATACGAGCTTCGATTTGATATATTATAATATTCTTTTCGATAGCCAAGTAAAAAGTTATCTCCGTTGAAAGTTTTAACTCATATTTTACAAATGTTTTGTTGTTGTTGAAAATGTGAACAAGATCTCCTTTCTTTTCCTCTTCTCTTATTTTTTTTTGAAGAATACAGATTGATTGAACATATATATTAAGAACACTAGGTCGGCACCAATATCTCCTTTATAGCTCTATTCAATAAAACAAGAAGTAAGTAAAATGAAAATGGTGCGTCAAAACTTTTAAACCCTCCGAAAGTGATGTAAACGATGGAATTTGAGTACAAAAATGAATTTTGAAGGGAGTACTGATGAGCGAAAACCGGCATCGCCAATTCTCGCAAATACTTTGGTTTTAATATTTGTAAAACTCTCGCAAGTGCACGAATCATTTCGTAGAAAATGATAAGTATACTCCCAAGGTCGATCTAAGGAAGGAATGTATGTGGTTCTTAATTTATTATTCAAACTTTTAAAAACGAAATTAAATCCTAAACATCCTGTCACGATATTTTGGTTTTTGTGTTCCTAATCTAATAACATTAAAATAAACATATATACAGATTAATTAAATAAAAAAAATAAACATAGATACAAATTCAATAAATATTTATCTACAAATAAATATAATTACAGATTCAATAAATATTCATGCAAATTTTATCATTTAAATTAGTGGAGTATTTATGGATATAATAACTAAGTTAATTATGCTTGCTCATATTATCTAGTCTATTAAAGATATAAATTATTTTATTGATTCTCTCTTTTTTATATGAATACCACCTTTGGTGGGGTTAGATACTCTTTGTTAACTAAACAAATCAATTAACACCTATGGGTGGGGTTGATAACTAATTTGGTTAATTAAATTAATTCCTTTTTCTAAGAGATTGAAAATGAACCATTTAAATGCCACCTTTGGTGGGTTAGACGATTTAAACTTTATCCAAGGTGTCCAAATTAAACCCAAGAATTTAGTTATCCGAGTACTAACTTTCAAGTTTTAAAACCACTATTGAAAACATGTTGTCAATACATTTTCACATAATAATTCTTATAAAAACTTTTGAAATAGAGCTTCACTCTAACTACCAGGCGATTGTACCAACAAATAAAAGAGCACTACTCTAAATTAGACCGGATAACTAAACCTTAAAGTCTAATCTTCAGATTTAAGTTTGTAATGAAAAATAATATATTTCTCTCTAACATCCTTAATATAAAATCTTGAATAAAAATAAAATCAATTCATTTTAGAAATTTTCACCTATTTAATATTTCGCAAGCATAACAACGTTATTATTATATCATGATTATAAACAGCTAGCACAGTTAAATTTAATCACAGACAAATTAAATATAACATGTAAGAATAAAGCACAAAAATAACTGTAAAGAAAATAAAATCCTTACAGAACTTTGACGCTATTCCCGTTGCTAGAAAACCTCCAAGCGGAATTTGCACTTCCATTTATTGAATCAAAAATCTAAATTATTACAAAAACATTACAAGTTCCTCTCAAAAAGAGAAGAACTCTAAACCTAAGACAATTGAACTAAAAACTAAGAGAAAAACTAAGAAAAGTTTAGAAACTAAGAAAGAAACTAAGAAAAACTTAAAAACTAAGAAATGAGAGAAAGAAAGAAGAGAGAAGTGAGGTTTTGAGGTGTGTTTTGAAGTGAATGGAAGGGGGGTATTTATAGGTGAGGATGGAGAGAAAAAATGATTAAAAAAATGTTAAAAAAATATTAAAAAAATAAAAACGTGTTTTGGACATGTTGAGGTCATCAATGACGTCATCATGACGTCATGGGGCGGCTGCACGTGAAAAATGGGTCAAAAACGCATGGGCGCGCGCTACTGGCCGGGCTGCCGCGCGCGCTGGCCGGGCCGGCGCCGCGCAGCCGCGCTGCGTGAACAAGTGCCCGCGCGCGCGCGACGCGCGGCGAAGCATGCATCAGCGCGTATGGCGGGCGCCGGGCGGCATGGCGCCGGGCGCTGGGCCGGCCGCGCGCGTTTTCCTTCTTTTGACATTTTTGACCTTTTCAACCCATTTTGTCCAATTTTTCCATGTTTGTTGACCTTTTTCCACTTATTTATCAATTTATTTGTGATGTATTGCTTCAAGTATTCTTCTTTGAGTCTTTACATTGCGTTTTTAGGCCAAAATTCACGAAAAACAATAAAAATACCCGTGATTCGAAAAAGACAAATTTATATAAATATATGATAAAACATATAAATATATATATTTTTAATCAATTAAAGTGCATAAAATCATGGTTATTTTAGTGCTTTTTGAGCACTCATCACAACCTCAACCAACTTCTTGCTAGTCCCTTAGCAAGAGAAGCGATAAAAACTAAAAATTAAACTATCCTAAATCACTTCCGTGGATTGACACGGTTGCATTTAGCCTATGCAACAAGCCTTTAAACCCCTAGGTTGCCCTAGTGGACGAGTTTGAGTCTCGTGAGGGTTTTCACCAATGATACCCACAAACATTGTACTAAATGTAAAAACAAAAGAAACAATAAAAACAAACAACTTAAAAATTAAATTTACAACAAAATCACAAATTATCAACATCTCACAAAAATGTCTCATACTTTTTAATCTCCTTTAAGATCATAATTAAAATCTCAAGCATAAGTTATTTTAATCTCTTTAAACAATCATGATTTATTATAATAATTAGTCGAAAATCATTTTCATATTTCATATCAAAAATGTATCAATTTAATTTCACCCAATTTTGTCATGAATCGAATTCGCTTCGACTCTATTCCTCACAAGTCAATACTCTCAAAACACTGAATCCTATGGGTTCAAACACTCATACTAATTTGTATGCGAAAGAGTTGATGTATAGAAATGAACTAATATGTTCGCATATGTATAAAGAATAAAGGCTCAAAGTGTTATTTTAACATTGATCTCATGAAAGGAATCAAATGTATAAATTATAAAGATATCATATATAAAAATTATTTTCATGCATAAATCAAACTCATTAAGAAAGAATTTCAAGATATATGCCTTTTACAAATGAAGAAATTGCAATGACTTTTTGGGGAATTACTTCTTATATCTTTCTTTTGTAATTAGCCTTTACTCACAACTTTGTAGGCAATGCGGGTTATAGTATGTAGATGATACTATTTTTATCTCTCTCTTATTTTTTTTTTTGTAGATATTTTTCAATATGTGTATTTTTTAGAGAGTCAACCCATGTACAGATTGTACATTTCTTTGGATTTTGGTGAGTGGTTAATTTTTGTGGCTTTTCTGTTTGATCTTGGTTTAGGTAACCCCAGATATGTCTTTTTGTTTTTGTAGTAGTCATGCATAAATGAGATATAAGCATATACTATCAATTTCTACTCAAATCATTTAATCTAAGCAAAAATAATAATCAAAAATATATGATACTCTATTAAGATGAAAAAAAAATTCATACATTCAATGCTAATACCTATAGAGATCATCTAAAAATTTGAAGAAATAAGAAATGTGTTTGGAGTAGAAAAAATATATATTTCACTCTGAATAAAGGAAATTAGGCTCAAATTATCTCTCACAAAGGTAGTCTCCACTAAAAAAAACTCATAAACACCGATTTTGGGTTTAATATAATTTCAACATCTTATCAAGAAATACTAATTATGACAAAAACTAACTAATTATCAAAAATAATTACAAAATATTTCATGATATGTTTTCAAAAATTAATCTAACAGTACAAAAGACTTAACTATTTACTTAAATTTGATTTAAAGAAATGATAAACTTTTGTGAAACTTTCTCTTTTTTTTTATTTTTTTATTCCAAAAATTACTAAATCACAGTAATAGAAATAAAACCAAACACACAAAAAGTATATTTTTTTTATTTTATTTTTTTTAATTAAGCATGGTAACTTTTCACCACCCCCAACCTAGATCTTACATTGTCCTCAATGTAACAACTGTAAATTAAAGATAAAGAGAGAAGAGAAGAAAGATTACCTATTTCCTGAGAATGTGCAAGTAGTAATGGAAAATGCAGGTGCATCCATCATATTCATCATTAAAGTGTATACAGACGGTCATTGTAAACTTCTAACATCTCAACAAATATTTTTAGTTTTAACAATTTAAAAATTATTCACATGTAATTAAAATGAAATAAACAATAAAATTAAGTAAATAAAACAAATAACAAAAAATTTTTTTTTTTTTTATTTATTTTATTTATTTTTTTTTATTTATTTTATTTATTTATTTTTTTTATTTATTGTTTTTTTTTTTACCTAAAATGATGGGTTGCCTCCCATCCAGCGCTTAGTTTAACGTCTTAGCAAGACGTATCTTTTTGGTGCTAAGGGTTACTCAGCCAAATGCAATCCATTTCAGCAATGTTGTTTGGTTCTTCTAAATAAGGCTTGCCACGATGGCCAGTGACTTTGAACGTTTCTTGTGTCTTGGAGTCCAATAGTTCCACTACTCCATGTTCAAATACTTGAACTATTTTGAATGGTCCATCCCATCTTGATCTCAGCTTTCCTGGAAACAATCTCAAACGAGAGTTAAATAAAAGAACTTTCATTCCAGGGTGAAGAGTCTTAGGAACTAGCCTCTTGTCATGATAGCGCTTAGTACGCTCCTTGTATAATTTGGCATTCTCATAGGCTTCATTCCTAATTTCTTCCAACTCATGAATTTGGAGTAATCGTTTTTCACCGCTTTATCTAAATCCATGTTCAACTCTGTAATTTCTCAATAAGCTTTGTGTTCAAGTTCAATAGGAATGTGGCATGTTTTCCCAAAGATTAACTAGTAAGGGCTAATCCCAATGAGTGTTTTGTAAGGGGTGCGGTACGCCCATAAGGCATCATTTAGCTTAAATGCCCAATCCTTCCTTGACGGACGCACATGCGTTCCGGTATTCCACTTAATTTGCCTATTGCTCACTTCCACTAAACCTAAGTTTGAGGATGATATGGAGTAGCTACTTTATGTGTGATGTTGTACTTGTTTAGTATTCCATCAAAGAGTTTGTTACAAAAATGGCTACCTCCATCACTTATTATAGCTCTAGGCGTTCGAACCCATCGAATATGAAATCTTTCAAGAATTTTATAACAACATTAGCATCATTGGTTTTGGTGGGGATAGCTTCTACTCACTTGGATACATAATCCACAACAACCAAAATGTATTTAAAACCATTGGATGGGGAAAAAGGACCCATAAAGTCAATTGCCCATACATGAAAGAGTTCAACAACTAAATTAGATGTCAAAGGCATTTCATCTCTTTTGCTTATGTTGCCTATTCTTCGACATCTATCACATTGTGCACAAAATATATGAGTATCTTTAAAAAAGTGTGGGCCAAAAGAATCCAAAATGTAATGCCTTATAGACTGTCTTTCCCCCACCAAAATATCCCCCACAATGAAGTTCATGACAAAAACTCAAGAATGCTCTTATGTTCTTCTTCCAGTACACATCTCCAGATGACTTGATCTTGACCAATCTTGTATAAATAAGGGTAATCCCAGAAACAATCCTTGATAGTTTTAAAGAACCTTTTATTGTCCTGATATGAAGTGTTAGGTCTCAAAACACCAAAGTGGCAAGATAGTTTACAATATCAAAGATACCACGGGTTCGGACCTATGAAAAATAACCATTCATCGTGAAAGGTTTCAACTATATCGTCATTACTCTCATCTTTAAGAGAATTGAAGTCGAAATCAACCTAGACAAATGGTCGGCTACTAAGTTTTCACCGCCTTTCTTATCCTTGATTTCTAGGTCAAATTCTTGTAAGAGTAAGACCCACCGATTAATCTTGGCTTGGCATTTGGTTTACTTAATAGGTATCTTAAAGCGGCGTGATCAGAATGTACAATCACTTTAGATCCTACTAAATAAGACCGAAATTTGTCTAAAGAGAATACTATAGCCAAGAATTCCTTTTCGGTGGTGGTGTAATTCATTTGGGCATCATTGAGTGTTTTGCTAGCATAGTAGATGACATGTAAACGCTTATCCACTCTTTGTCCCGTGACTGCTCCTATTGCATAATCAGAAGCGTCACACATTATCTCAAAAGGTAAAGACCAGTTTGGTGCCATTATAACAGGGGTAGATGTTAGTTTCTCTTTCAAGGTATTAAAGGAAATAAGAGTCATTGTTGAAGTCAAATTCAGCATCTTTGGATAATAAGTTACATAAAGGACGACTTATTTTAGAGAAATCTTTAATAAATCGTCTATAAAATCCTGCATGTCCCAAGAAGCTTCTTATCCCCTTCACGGATGTAGGGAGGTAGTTTGGATATCAATTCAACTTTTGCCTTATCAACTTCAATACCCTTGTTTGAAATTATATGTCCCAAAACTATCCCTTGTTGAACCATAAAATGACTTTTCTCCCAACTAAGGGTTAGATTGCATTCAATGCATCTTTCTAAAACCAAAGTCAATTTATGTAAGCAATCATCAAATGAGTTCCCAAAGACAGAGAAATCGTCCATGAAAATTTCAATGAACTTCTCCACCATGTCCGAGAAAATGGATATCATGCATCTTTGGAAAGTGGCGGAGCATTGCATAACCCAAATGGCATTCTGCGAAAAGCAAATGTCCCAAAAGGACATGTAAATGTGGTCTTTTCCTGATCTTACGGTGCTATGGGTACTTGATAATATCCAGAGAGTCCATCCAAAAACAAGTAAAATTCGTGTCTACTAATCTTTCCAACATTTGATCAATGAATGGAAGAGGAAAGTGATCCTTTTTCGTATATAAATTTAGTTTCCTAAAATCTATACACATTCTCCATCCAGTGATTATTCTAGTGGGCACTAATTCACTTTTATCATTTTTAACAACTGTTATCCCCAATTTCTTTGGTACCACGTACCTTGGACTAACCCACTTACTATCCGCAATAGGATAGATAATCCCTTCTCCTAATAATTTAAGGATTTCCTTTTTAACTACCTCTTGCATGTTTGGGTTTAGTCTTCTTTGGGCCTCTCGTACAGGTTTAGCACCATCCTCCAAGTTGATCTTGTGCATACACATTGTTGGACTAATGCCTCTTATATCCCCTATACTCCAACCTATAGATTTCTTAAACTGTTTAAGCACTTTGATGAGTTCCTTTTCTTGTGGTTTGGTCAAGGTTGAAGAAATTATCACTGGATATGTTTCTCCTTCTCCCAAAAACACATATTTTAAGTGCTCAGGTAAGACTTTGAGTTCAAGTTCAGGTGGATTGGCCTCTTTAACAGATGAAGAACTGGGTAGATTTAAAAGTGCACTAGATTTTGTCATCACTTCATTATTGTCTAGTTGTTCAAGGTACCAGTTAGTTTCTTCGTCTAGATCTTCTTCAACCTTTTCGAGTGTAAGAACGGTTTCAAGCTTGTCTTCTATTCTCGTTTGGAAAAAGGTGTTTTGGACAAGATTATCCAAAGGATCAACTTCGAATATTTCATCGATGGCGTAAATAGAAGGGAAAGGTGAAGAATCGAAACTTTGAAATGAACAGTCTCTCCTAAGACTGTCATTGTCAAATTTCCATCTTGGACATCAATAATAGTTTTAGTAGTTTCCATAAATGGTCTACCAAGCAATATTGTATGCTCTCTCGTCCAATGCCGGATTTTCTTGCATATCCAGAACCACAAAGTCAACAGGTATTATCGGTTTGTCTACCTGTACCAAAACATCCTCAACTATTCCTCCGGATATTTAAGAGATCTATCCGCAAGTTGCAGGGACATAGTTGTGGGTTTTAAATCCCCTAGATTGAAATTTGTGAGAATATAGAGTAGTGGCATCAAATTTATACTAGCACCTAAATCAAGCATTGCCTTAGCAACCTTCCTATCCCCCATAGTTATGTTTATAATAAAACTTCCAGGGTCTTTCAACTTAGGGGTAGTTTGTCTTTGAAGTACGCTAGAAATTTGACACTACTACTCGCTCATTGATTCATACCTCCTTTTCTTAGTGTTCAACTCTTTGAAAAACTTGGCATATGAGTAGGCACATTCATGATCACTTCTAATAATGGTAAATTGATATTTACTTTAGAGAGCATATTAAAAAGATCATTGAATTGCTTATCTTGTTTGGATTCTTTCAAACGGTGGGGAAAAGGTACTTGCATCCGGTGTGGTTCTGTTGTCTTTTGAATTTTGGGAGTGTCGATGACCCCCAATGAGTTTTTGAAAGCTTGTGAAGTTTAACACTTGTTTCTCCTTTTTGCGATATTAGAATGTCGCCTTCTTTGTTAAATGAACTACAAGGTAGTTTAGAGATTTCGGTACACCGGTATTGACTACCTTACCACTTGAAGGGTTCTAACATCTTTTGCTTGTTCTCGGTTGATCGGGCAACTTTCCTGGTTCTTTCTTTTGCATTTGTTGACGGTTGCTCAACTTTAGATTCAATTCTTTTAACCGAAGCCTCCATGGTGTTCAACCTTTGATTAGTCATCGGTTGGTTGTCACGACTAACTTGAATAAAAGCATTCAAGCTATCTTCTAAGGTTGGTTTAAAAGATTGGCTTGGTGGGTAAGGGTGGTTGTAGGTTGGGTGATTATAGGTGTTTGGATGATACTTTTGAAAATATTGGACTTCCTCTATGGCATCGACACTAGAATCACAAGTATTAGAATAATTATGAGTACCATGCCCAATTGAACAACACACTCCACATACCTCTTGATTTGAAATTTGGTGAGACGTGAGGAATTTCACTTGTTTAGTCAATTCACCAATCTGCAAGGTTTTCTCATCCTCAAAGTGACTTCATTGACCTTTGCTTTCCTTCTACCACCTCTTTGTTGGGAATTAGAACCCAATAGCCATAGAGATTATAGGCTTCCTCTGCGGTCTTTTCTCCTACAAAGACCTCCAAAGAAGATTATCAACCATGTATTGACTCTGTAGTGTCAATCCATCGTAAAAGAATTGGTTTTGTAGCTGTAGTGGAAAGCTATGATTTTGACATTGAATGAAAAGGAGTTTGAATCGTTCCCAAGCTTCATGAAAGGGCTCTTCATTCATTTGAGAAAATGTTGCTATCTTTGTTCTTAGATCAATGGTCTTTTGATGGGAATAGAACCTACCCATAAAAATTTCATAGATCGCCTCCCAAGTTTTAAGAGAACTCCGACCGTAGTGTAATGAACCATGACCAAGCTTTATCTTTGAGAGTGTAAGGAAAACACCTCATCCTAAGTTGATCTTCACTAATTGCATGTAGTGGAAAGGTTTGGACAATAGCATAGAATTCTCGAATGAAATGCAAAGGATCTTCATTAGGGATACCGTAAAAGGAAGGCAACAAAGAATAATGAATCTTTTTCAATTCATAATTCCTTGTAGCCTCTTGCAATTGGATGCCGGAAGTTACATTGCCAATGATTGGCATTGTATAGTCTTTCATCTTTTTCCGCCTATCTTCAGCATCTCCCATGTTTATTTGTAGTTGGAAATGATCCTCCTCCTATTGTGAATCAACATTTTGCTCTTAAAAACAATAGTAGATATCTCTAAAAAAAATGCAAGGAACCTAAAATTTTTTTTTTTTTTTTTTTTTTTTTATTATTATTATTTTTTTTAAATTTAATTTAAACGAAGGGACACAATTTTTGAAACAAACGAATCTATTTTATTTGAAATTTTTTTTTTTTTTTTTTTTTTTACACGCAAACTAAAACAAAGGAAAATACAATAATGGGTGACCTCCCATGTAGGACTAAAATTTATCGTCTTCTAGTAAGACGTTGCTTGGAGATTGCAGAATGAAAAACTCAATGTCTCCTCTTCATTGAATTCATCTAAGTTTCAATTTTGCCTTTCTGCAAATGTTCAACTAACTGTTCAACTTGAACTTCCACCTTTTTGATAGAAGCTTCCACAGAGTCCAACCGTTGATTGGTTTTTGATTGATTGTCCCTACAAACTTGAATAAAAGAATTCAAGTTGTCCTCCAGGGTTGGTTTATTTGGAATGCTTCGTGGAATAGGTGGGTGGAATTGCTGGCCTGCCTGGTTTGAGCTGTGAGGGGAAGGAGGGCTGGTTTGCCTCCAAGAGAAATTTGGATGACTTCTCCACCCAGGATTATAGGTATTTGAATTGGGATCAAACCTTGGTCTCTGTTGATATCTCTTCAATACATTAACCTCGCCAGGTCCGGTTGTATCTCCTTGATATGGACAAGGCTTCAGTACCTTGTCCCGTATTCTTTGTACAAACCATATTGTTCATTATTTGTGTTGGTTTGTGTAGCGAGAAGGCAACTTGCTTAGTCAATTGAACAAGTTGTTGTTGAACTTCATTACGGGAGTCAATCTCATGAACACCACTTTTCTCACTCTGGAGCTTTTCTGTGGGAATTAGCACCCAACATCTCAAAGAGATTATACGTTTCGATGCAGTCTTTTCTCCTATTGCTCCTCTGCGGCGTTGTCGACAATGAACCGACATTGTTGTGTAAGTCCATCGTAAAAGAATTGGTTCTCGCAACCGTAGGGAAAGCTATGATGAGGCATTGAGTGAGAAACATTTTGAACCTATCCCAAGCTTCATGGAATGGTTCTCCTTCCATCCGAGAGAAAGTAGCAATCTTTCCTCTCACTCGATGTTTTTGATGGGAATAGAATTTTCCCATGAATTTATTGTAAATTTGACCCCATGTCATCGAGAGAACCAGGGAAGTGACATCAACCAAGCTTTAGCCTTATCCTTTAAGGTGTACGGAAAACATCTCATTCTAAGTGATCCTCGTTTAGAATACCGGGGAATGTTTGGACCGTAGCATAGAAATCTCTCATAAAGGAAAGAGAATCTTCATTAGGTAGCCCATAGAAGGAAGGAAGCATAGAAAAATGAATATTTTTAAGGTCATAATTCCGAGCAGCTTCTCCCAACTGGATAGCGGCAGTTGCCGTGCCAATCACCGGTCTCGCAAACTCTTTCATCGTGGTTTCCCTAACATGTTGGTTTTCCTCCATTTCTTTTGGTTCTAGTAAAGGATTAAGACGTTCTATGTTTGGCTCAAAATCAGGTTGATGGGTAGGATCCAGTGTTGTTGACAATTGTTTAAATTTATGAATATTATTTACATATGGTGTAAGGGGGTTTCCTAAGGATCTCCTACCACGCATAGACTATTTTTAAACGTAAATTTAAAACTCCTGTCAACAAAAATAAAAAGAAAATTAGAGAAATTTTCCATGGCATTTAATACAAAACACTGGACAAATTTTTTTTTTTTTTTTTTTTTTTTAATTTTTTTTTTTTTTAATTTTTTATTTTTAAATAACATAATCAGATAACCAAGAAATTGCTCTGTGAAAGAATGGTGCCATACCCTTAAAAACCACTCTCCCAAATGTAACAACGCTCCTGAAAGACTGGCACAAAGCGCTTCAAAGAACTATTCCTGCATTTAACTCCCTTAGATTTTTACTTTTCATGCCTTTTAGTTTTTTTTTTTTTTTTTTTTTACGAACGGTAATTCTATTTTGCTATTCACGCTATCTTATTTTTTTTTTAACTTAAAATTTAAATATTTTTTTTTTTTTTATCTTTTTTTTTTTTTTTTTTTTTTTTACGAACGGTAATTTTATTTTACTATTCACGCTAACTTATTTCTTATTAACTTAAAATTTTTAATTTTTTTTTTTTTTTTTTTTTTTTTTTAAATTTTTTTTTTTATTATTTTTTTTTTACTATTCATGAACGGTAAAAACTTTTTACTTCAAATTTCGAATTTCTAAAAAAATTTTTTTTTTTTTTTTTTTTTTTTTTTACTATTCATAAACGGTAAAAACTTTTTACTTCAAATTTCGAATTTCTAAATTATTTTTTTTACTATTTAAAAATTTTTTTTTATTTTTTATTTTTTATTTTATTTTTTAATTTTTATTTTATT
Organism: Hippophae rhamnoides; assembly: GCA_033030585.1. NCBI lineage: Eukaryota > Viridiplantae > Streptophyta > Magnoliopsida > Rosales > Elaeagnaceae > Hippophae > Hippophae rhamnoides. The sequence goes on along the minus strand of CM065430.1, from coordinate 45,662,533 downwards.
TTTATTTTATTTTATTTTATTTTTATTTTTATTTTTATTTTATTTTATTTTTTTATTTTATTTTTTTTTAAAAAAATCACAATTATTTACAACACAAAAAATATTTTTAAAATTTTGATAAATAAATTAAAAACGTTACTTCTTCAAGAATCCGCCAAAACTTGATGAAATAAAAATCAAGATCGCTAATTCTCGCAAATACTTTGGTTTTAATATTTGTAAAACTCTCAAGTGCACGAATCATTTCGTAGAAAATGATAAGTATACTCGAGTCGATCTAAGGAAGGAATGTATGTGGTTCTTAATTTATTATTCAAACTTTTAAAAGCGAAATTAAATCCTAAACATCTGTCACGATATTTTGGTTTTTGTGTTCCTAATCTAATAACATTAAAATAAACATATATCTGATTAATTAAATAAAAAAAATAAACATAGATACAAATTCAATAAATATTTATCTACAAATAAATATAATTACTGATTCAATAAATATTCATGCAAATTTTATCATTTAAATTAGTGGAGTATTTATGGATATAATAACTAAGTTAATTATCTTGCTTCATATTATCTAGGTTATTAAAGATATAAATTATTTTATTGATTCTCTCTTTTTTATATGAATACCACCTTTGGTGAGTTAGATCTTCTTTGTTAACTAAACAAATCAATTAACACCTTATGGGTGGGGTTGATAACTAATTTGGTTAATTAAATTAATTCCTTTTTCTAAGAGATTGAAAATGAACTATTTAAATGCGCTTTGGTGGGGATTAGACGATTTAAACTTTATCCAAGGTGTCAAAATTAAACCCAAGAATTTAGTTATCCGAGTACTAACTTTCAAGTTTTAAAACCACTCTTGAAAACATGTTGTCAATACATTTTCACATAATAATTCTTATAAAAACTTTTGAAATAGAGCTTCACTCTAACTAATAGGCGATTGTACCAACAAATAAAAGAAAGACTACTCTAAATTAGGCAGGATAACTAAACCTTAAAGTCTAATCTTGATTTAAGTTTGTAATGAAAAATAATATATTTCTCTAACATCCTTAATATAAAATCTTGAATAAAAATAAAATCAATTCATTTTAGAAATTTTCACCTATTTAATATTTCGCAAAGCATAACAACGTTATTATTATATCATGATTATAAGCAGTAGCAGTTAAATTTAATCACGAATAAATTAAATATAACATGTAAGAATAAAGCACAAAAATAGCGTAAAGAAAATAAAATCCTTACAAGATTTCTGACGCTATTCCCGCTGCTAGAAAACCTCCAAGTCCAATTTGCACTTCCATTTATTGAATCAAAAATCTAAATTATTACAAAAACATTACAAGTTCCTCTCAAAAAGAGAAGAACTCTAAACCTAAGACAATTGAACTAAAAACTAAGAGAAAAACTAAGAAAAGCTTAGAAACTAAGAAAGAAACTAAGAAAAACTTAAAAACTAAGAAATGAGAAAAAGAAAGAAGAGAGAAGTGAGGTTTTGAGGTGTGTTTTGAAGTGAATGGAAGGGGGGTATTTATAGGTGAGGATGGAGAGAAAAAATGATTAAAAAAATGTTAAAAAAAAAGTTAAAAAAAATAAAAAACGTGTGTTGGACCTGCTGAGGTCATCAATGCCGTCAGCATGACGTCATGGGCGGCTGCACGTGAAAAATGGGTCAAAAACGCGTTTTGGGCTGCCGTCATTGGCCGGCGTTGCTATGAAGCGCAGCGCAAGCGTAAGGCAGATGCCGCTACAAGCGGCGCGCGTGTATCAGCAGCATACGCGCGCTTGGGGCGCGCGCGCTATTGGCGCTGGCGCATGGCGCTGGGCGTAAATGGCGCGCGCGTTTCCGATCTTTTTGACATTTTTGACCTTTTCGACCCATTTTGTCCAATTTTTCCATGTTTGTTGACCTTTTTCCACTTATTTATCAATTTATTTGTGATGTATTGCTTCAAGTATTCTTCTTTGAGTCTTTACATTGCGTTTTTAGGCCAAAATTCCTGAAAAACAATAAAAATACCCGTGATTCCGAAAAAGACAAATTTATATAAATATATGATAAAACATATAAATATATATATTTTTAATCAATTAAAGTGCATAAAATCATGGTTATTTTAGTGCTTTTTGAGCACTCATCAAGTACCATATCATGTTATGTAATTTTATACGAGCTTCGATTTGATATATTATAATATTCTTTTCGATAGCAAGTAAAAAGTTATCTCCGTTTAAATTTTTAACTCATATTTTACAAATGTTTTGTTGTTGTTGAAAATGTGAAGAAGATCTCCTTTCTTTTCCTCTTCTCTTATTTTTTTTTGAAGAATACAGATTGATTGAACATATATATTAAGAACACTAGGTCGGCACCAATATCTCCTTTATAGCTCTATTCAATAAAACAAGAAGTAAGTAAAATGAAAATGGTGCGTCAAAACTTTTAAACCCTCTGAAAGTGATGTAAACGATGGAATTTGCGTACAAAAATGAATTTTGAAGGGAGTACCATATCATGTTATGTAATTTTATACGAGCTTCGATTTGATATATTATAATATTCTTTTCGATAGCCAAGTAAAAAGTTATCTCCGTTGAAAGTTTTAACTCATATTTTACAAATGTTTTGTTGTTGTTGAAAATGATAACAAGATCTCCTTTCTTTTCCTTTTCTCTTATTTTTTTTGGAGAATACAGATTGATTGAACATATATATTAAGAACACTAGGTCGGCACCAATATCTCCTTTATAGCTCTATTCAATAAAACAAGAAGTAAGTAAAATGAAAATGGTGCGTCAAAACTTTTAAACCCTCTGAAAGTGATGTAAACGATGGAATTTGCGTACAAAAATGAATTTTGAAGGGAGTACCATATCATGTTATGTAATTTTATACGAGCTTCGATTTGATATATTATAATATTCTTTTCGATAGCCAAATAAAAAGTTATCTCCGTTGAAAGTTTTAACTCATATTTTACAAATGTTTTGTTGTTGTTGAAAATGTGAACAAGATCTCCTTTCTTTTCCTTTCTCTTATTTTTTTTGAATAATACAGATTGATTAAACATATATATTAAGAACACTAGGTCAGCACCAATATCTCCTTTATAGCTCTATTCAATAAAACAAGAAGTAAGTAAAATGAAAATGGTGCGTCAAAACTTTTAAACCCTCTGAAAGTGATGTAAACGATGGAATTTGCGTACAAAAATGAATTTTGAAGGGAGTACCATATCATGTTATGTAATTTTATACGAGCTTCGATTTGATATATTATAATATTCTTTTCGATAGCAAGTAAAAAGTTATCTCCGTTTAAATTTTTAACTCATATTTTACAAATGTTTTGTTGTTGTTGAAAATGTGAAGAAGATCTCCTTTCTTTTCCTCTTCTCTTATTTTTTTTTGAAGAATACAGATTGATTGAACATATATATTAAGAACACTAGGTCAGCACCAATATCTCCTTTATAGCTCTATTCAATAAAACAAGAAGTAAGTAAAATGAAAATGGTGCGTCAAAACTTTTAAACCCTCTGAAAGTGATGTAAACGATGCAATTTGCGTACAAAAATGAATTTTGAAGGGAGTACCATATCATGTTATGTAATTTTATACGAGCTTCGATTTGATATATTATAATATTCTTTTCGATAGCCAAGTAAAAAGTTATCTCCGTTGAAAGTTTTAACTCATATTTTACAAATGTTTTGTTGTTGTTGAAAATCATAACAAGATCTCCTTTCTTTTCCTCTTCTCTTATTTTTTTTTGGAGAATACAGATTGATTGAACATATATATTAAGAACACTAGGTCGGCACCAATATCTCCTTTATAGCTCTATTCAATAAAACAAGAAGTAAGTAAAATGAAAATGGTGCGTCAAAACTTTTAAACCCTCCGAAAGTGATGTAAACGATGGAATTTGCGTACAAAAATGAATTTTGAAGGGAGTACCATATCATGTTATGTAATTTTATACGAGCTTCGATTTGATATATTATAATATTCTTTTCGATAGCAAGTAAAAAGTTATCTCCGTTTAAATTTTTAACTCATATTTTACAAATGTTTTGTTGTTGTTGAAAATGTGAACAAGATCTCCTTTCTTTTCCTCTTCTCTTATTTTTTTGTTGAAGAATACAGATTGATTGAACATATATATTAAGAACACTAGGTCGGCACCAATATCTCCTTTATAGCTCTATTCAATAAAACAAGAAGTAAGTAAAATGAAAATGGTGCGTCAAAACTTTTAAACCCTCTGAAAGTGATGTAAACGATGCAATTTGCGTACAAAAATGAATTTTGAAGGGAGTACCATATCATGTTATGTAATTTTATACGAGCTTCGATTTGATATATTATAATATTCTTTTCGATAGCAAGTAAAAAGTTATCTCCGTTTAAATTTTTAACTCATATTTTACAAATGTTTTGTTGTTGTTGAAAATGTGAACAAGATCTCCTTTCTTTTCCTCTTCTCTTATTTTTTTTTGAAGAATACAGATTGATTGAACATATATATTAAGAACACTAGGTCGGCACCAATATCTCCTTTATAGCTCTATTCAATAAAACAAGAAGTAAGTAAAATGAAAATGGTGCGTCAAAACTTTTAAACCCTCTGAAAGTGATGTAAACGATGCAATTTGCGTACAAAAATGAATTTTGAAGGGAGTACCATATCATGTTATCTAATTTTATACGAGCTTCGATTTGATATATTATAATATTCTTTTCGATAGCCAAGTAAAAAGTTATCTCCGTTGAAAGTTTTAACTCATATTTTACAAATGTTTTGTTGTTGTTGAAAATCATAACAAGATCTCCTTTCTTTTCCTCTTCTCTTATTTTTTTTGGAGAATACAGATTGATTGAACATATATATTAAGAACACTAGGTCGGCACCAATATCTCCTTTATAGCTCTATTCAATAAAACAAGAAGTAAGTAAAATGAAAATGGTGCGTCAAAACTTTTAAACCCTCCGAAAGTGATGTAAACGATGGAATTTGCGTACAAAAATGAATTTTGAAGGGAGTACCATATCATGTTATGTAATTTTATACGAGCTTCGATTTGATATATTATAATATTCTTTTCGATAGCCAAGTAAAAAGTTATCTCCGTTGAAAGTTTTAACTCATATTTTACAAATGTTTTGTTGTTGTTGAAAATGTGAACAAGATCTCCTTTCTTTTCCCCTTCTCTTATTTTTTTGTTGAAGAATACAGATTGATTGAACATATATATTAAGAACACTAGGTCGGCACCAATATCTCCTTTATAGCTCTATTCAATAAAACAAGAAGTAAGTAAAATGAAAATGGTGCGTCAAAACTTTTAAACCCTCTGAAAGTGATGTAAACGATGGAATTTGCGTACAAAAATGAATTTTGAAGGGAGTACCATATCATGTTATGTAATTTTATACGAGCTTCGATTTGATATATTATAATATTCTTTTCGATAGCAAGTAAAAAGTTATCTCCGTTTAAATTTTTAACTCATATTTTACAAATGTTTTGTTGTTGTTGAAAATGTGAAGAAGATCTCCTTTCTTTTCCTCTTCTCTTATTTTTTTTTTGAAGAATACAGATTGATTGAACATATATATTAAGAACACTAGGTCGGCACCAATATCTCCTTTATAGCTCTATTCAATAAAACAAGAAGTAAGTAAAATGAAAATGGTGCGTCAAAACTTTTAAACCCTCTGAAAGTGATGTAAACGATGCAATTTGCATACAAAAATGAATTTTGAAGGGAGTACCATATCATGTTATGTAATTTTATACGAGCTTCGATTTGATATATTATAATATTCTTTTCGATAGCCAAGTAAAAAGTTATCTCCGTTGAAAGTTTTAACTCATATTTTACAAATGTTTTGTTTTTGTTGAAAATGTGAACAAGATCTCCTTTCTTTTCCTCTTCTCTTATTTTTTTTGAATAATACAGATTTATTGAACATATATATTAAGAACACTAGGTCAGCACCAATATCTCCTTTATAGCTCTATTCAATAAAACAAGAAGTAAGTAAAATGAAAATGGTGCGTCAAAACTTTTAAACCCTCTGAAAGTGATGTAAACGATGCAATTTGCATACAAAAATGAATTTTGAAGGGAGTACCATATCATGTTATGTAATTTTATACGAGCTTCGATTTGATATATTATAATATTCTTTTCGATAGCCAAGTAAAAAGTTATCTCCGTTGAAAGTTTTAACTCATATTTTACAAATGTTTTGTTGTTGTTGAAAATGATAACAAGATCTCCTTTCTTTTCCCCTTCTCTTATTTTTTTTTGGAGAATACAGATTGATTGAACATATATATTAAGAACACTAGGTCGGCACCAATATCTCCTTTATAGCTCTATTCAATAAAACAAGAAGTAAGTAAAATGAAAATGGTGCGTCAAAACTTTTAAACCCTCTGAAAGTGATGTAAACGATGGAATTTGCGTACAAAAATGAATTTTGAAGGGAGTACCATATCATGTTATGTAATTTTATACGAGCTTCGATTTGATATATTATAATATTCTTTTCGATAGCAAGTAAAAAGTTATCTCCGTTTAAATTTTTAACTCATATTTTACAAATGTTTTGTTGTTGTTGAAAATGTGAACAAGATCTCCTTTCTTTTCCTCTTCTCTTATTTTTTTTGAAGAATACAGATTGATTGAACATATATATTAAGAACACTAGGTCAGCACCAATATCTCCTTTATAGCTCTATTCAATAAAACAAGAAGTAAGTAAAATGAAAATGGTGCGTCAAAACTTTTAAACCCTCTGAAAGTGATGTAAACGATGCAATTTGCGTACAAAAATGAATTTTGAAGGGAGTACCATATCATGTTATGTAATTTTATACGAGCTTCGATTTGATATATTATAATATTCTTTTCGATAGCCAAGTAAAAAGTTATCTCCGTTGAAAGTTTTAACTCATATTTTACAAATGTTTTGTTGTTGTTGAAAATGTGAACAAGATCTCCTTTCTTTTCCCCTTCTCTTATATTTTTTGAAGAATACAGATTGATTGAACATATATATTAAGAACACTAGGTCGGCACCAATATCTCCTTTATAGCTCTATTCAATAAAACAAGAAGTAAGTAAAATGAAAATGGTGCGTCAAAACTCTTAAACCCTCTGAAAGTGATGTAAACGATGGAATTTGTGTACAAAAATGATTTTTGAAGGGAGGACCATATCATATTGTGTAATTTAATAAGTTATTCGATTTGATATATTATAATATTCTTTTCGATACGCGAGTAAAAAGTTATCTCCGTTGAAAGTTTTAACTCATATTTTACAAATGTTTTGTTGTTGTTGAAAATGTGAAGAAGATCTCCTTTCAATTCCTCTTCTCTTATTTTTTTTTGAAGAATACAGATTGATTGAACATATATATTAAGAACACTAGGTCGGCACCAATATCTCCTTTATAGCTCTATTCAATAAAACAAGAAGTAAGTAAAATGAAAATGGTGCGTCAAAACTTTTAAACCCTCCGAAAGTGATGTAAATGATGGAATTTGAGTACAAAACTGAATTTTGAAGGGAATACCATATCATGTTATGTAATTTTATACGAGCTTCGATTTGATATATTATAATATTCTTTTCGATAGCCAAGTAAAAAGTTATCTCCGTTGAACGTTTTAACTCATATTTTACAAATGTTTTGTTGTTGTTGAAAATGTGAACAAGATCTCCTTTCTTTTCCTCTTCTCTTATTTTTTTGTTGAAGAATACAGATTGATTGAACATATATATTAAGAACACTAGGTCGGCACCAATATCTCCTTTATAGCTCTATTCAATAAAACAAGAAGTAAGTAAAATGAAAATGGTGCGTCAAAACTTTTAAACCCTCTGAAAGTGATGTAAACGATGGAATTTGCATACAAAAATGAATTTTGAAGGGAGTACCATATCATATTGTGTAATTTAATAAGAGATTCGATTTGATATATTATAATATTCTTTTCGATACGCGAGTAAAAAGTTATCTCCGTTGAAAGTTTTAACTCATATTTTACAAATGTTTTGTTGTTGTTGAAAATCATAACAAGATCTCCTTTCTTTTCCTCTTCTCTTATTTTTTTTTGGAGAATACAGATTGATTGAACATTGATGAGCGAAAACCGGCATCGCCAATTCTCGCAAATACTTTGGTTTTAATATTTGTAAAACTCTCGCAAGTGCACGAATCATTTCGTAGAAAATGATAAGTATACTCCCAAGGTCGATCTAAGGAAGGAATGTATGTGGTTCTTAATTTATTATTCAAACTTTTAAAAACGAAATTAAATCCTGAACATCCTGTCACGATAGTTTGGTTTTTGTGTTCCTAATCTAATAACATAAAATAAACATATATACAGATTAATTAAATATAATAAAAAAATAAACATAGATACAAATTCAATAAATAAATATAAATACAGATTCAATAAATATTCATGCAAATTTTATCATTTATATTAGTGGAGTATTTATGGATATAATAACTAAATTAATTATGCTTGCTCATATTATCTAGGCTATTAAAGATATAAATTGATATTTTATTGATTCTCTCTTTTTTGTATGAATACCACCTTTGGTGGGGTTAGATATTCTTTGTTAACTAAACAAATCAATTAACACCTATGGGTGGGGTTGATAACTAATTTGGTTAATTAAATTAATTCCTTTTTCTAAGAGATTGAAAATGAACCATTTAAATGCCACCTTTGGTGCGGTTAGACAGTTTAAACTTTATTCAAGGTGTCCAAATTAAACCCAAGAATTTAGTTATCCGAGTACTAACTTTCAAGTTTTAAAACCACTACTGAAAACATGTTGTCAATACATTTTCACATAATAATTCTTATAAAAACTTTTGAAATAGAGCTTCACTCTAACTACCGAGCGATTGTACCAACAAATAAAAGAGCACTACTCTAAATTAGACCGGATAACTAAACCTTAAAGTCTAATCTTCAGATTTAAGTTTGTAATGAAAAATAATATATTTCTCTCTAACATCCTTAATATAAAATCTTGAATAAAAATAAAATCAATTCATTTTAGAAATTTTCACCTATTTAATATTTCGCAAGCATAACAACGTTATTATTATATCATGATTATAAACAGCTAGCACAGTTAAATTTAATCACAGACAAATTAAATATAACATGTAAGAATAAAGCATAAAAATAGCTGTAAAGAAAATAAAATCCTTACAGAACTTCGACGCTATTCCGTTGCTAGAAAACCTCCAAGCGGAATTTGCACTTCCATTTATTGAATCAAAAATCTAAATTATTACAAAACATTACAAGTTCCTCTCAATAAGAGAAGAACTCTAAACCTAAGACAATTGAACTAAAATCTAAGAGAAAAACTAAGAAAAGCTTAGAAACTAAGAAAGAAACTAAGAAAAACTTAAAAACTAAGAAATGAGAGAAAGAAAGAAGAGAGAAGTGTGGTTTTTAGGTGTGCTTTGAAGTGAATGGAAGAGGGGTATTTATAGGTGAGGATGGAGAGAAAAAATGAGTAAAAAAATGTTAAAAAAAATATAAAAAAAATAAAAAGGTGTAGTGGACATGCTGAGGTCATCAATGACGTCGCATGACGTCATAAAGGCTGCACGTGAAAAATGGGGTGAAAACGCGTTGGGCGCGCGGAGGGCGCTGTGGAGGCGGCTAACGCGCTGGGCTGCTGGCCGCGCATGAACAGTAACCGCGCGGTTGATCGCGCATGAACAAGTACCCGCCTTGATCGCGCGTAACAGTACCCGCGCGCAGTTTGGGGCGGAGCTAGGTCCGAAGCGCGGCGGCAGCGCGGCGGCGCGTTTTTTTCTACTTTTTGACATTTTGGACCGTTTCGACCTATTTTGTCCAGCTTTTCCATATTTGTTGACCTTTCCCCATTTACTTATTCATAGTTTTGTGATCTATTGCTTCAACCTTTCCTCTTTGCGTCTTTAGACTGCGTTTTTAAGCCAAAACACCTGAAAAATAATAAAAATACCCGTGATTCCGAAAAAGACAAATTTATATAAATATATGATAAAACATATAAATATATATATTTTTAATCAATAAATGTGCATAAAATCATGGTTACTATAGTGCTTTTGAGCACTCATCACAACCCCAACCGAACTTCTTGCTAGTCTCTTAGCAAGAGAAGCGATAAAAACTAAAAATTAAACTATCCTAAATCACTTCCGTGGATTGACACGGTTGCATTTAGCCTATGCAACAAGCCTTTAAACCCCTAGGTTGCCCTAGTGGACGAGTTTGAGTCTCGTGAGGGTTTTCAGTAATGATACCCACAAACATTGCACTAAATGTAAAAACAAAAGAAACAATAAAAACAAAAGAAACAATAAAAACAAACAACTTAAAAATTAAATTTACAACAAAATCACAAATTATTATTTTTTTTTTGAATAAGAGAAAACAACATATCACAAAAATGTCTCATACTTTTTAATCTCCTTTAAGATCATAATTAAAATCTTAAGCATAAGTTATTTAATCTCTTCAAACAATCATGATTTATTATAATAATTAGTCGAAAATCATTTTCATATTTCATGTCAAAAATGTATCAATTTAATTTCACCCAATTTCAGTGTCATGAATCAGAATTCGCTTCGACTCTATTCCTCACAAGTCAATACTCTCGAAACACTGAATCCTATGGGTTCAAACACTCATACTATTTTATATGCGAAAGAGTTGATGTATAGAAATGAACTAATATGTTCGCATATGTATAAAGAATAAAGGCTCAAAGTGTTATTTTAACATTGATCTCATGAAAGGAATCAAATGTATAAATTATAAAGATATCATATATAAAAATTATTTTCATGCATAAATCAAACTCATTAAGAAAGAATTTCAAGATATATGCTTTTTACAAATGAAGAAATTGCAATGAGGGAATTACTTCCTATATCTTTCTTTTGTAAATACCCTGTACTCACAACTTTGTAGGCAACGTGGGTCATAGTATATAGATGATACTATTTTTTATCTCTCTATTTTTTTTTCTGTAGATATTTTTCAATATATGTATTTTAGAGAGTCAACCCATGTACAGATTGTACATTTTTATCTTGGATTTTGGTGAGTGGTTAATTTTGTGGCTTTTCTGTTTGATCTTGGTTTAGGTAACCCCAGATATGTCTCTTTTTTTTTGTAGCAGTCATGCATGAACGAGATATAAGCATATACTATCAATTTCTACTCAAATCATTTAATCTAAGCAAAAAAGAATAATAAAAAATATACGATACTCTATTAAGATGAGAAAAAATTCATACATTCAATGCTAATACCTATAGAGATCATCTAAAAATTTGAAGAAATAAGAAATGTGTTTGGAGTAGAAAAAATATATATTTCACTCTGAATAAAGGAATTTAGGCTCAAATTATATCTCACAAAGGTAGTCTCCACTAAAAAAAAATTCATAAACACCGATTTTGGGTTTAATATAATTTCTACATCTTATCAAGAAATACGAGTTATGACAAAAACTAACTAATTATCAAAAATAATTACAAAATATTTCATGATATGTTTTCAAAAATTAATCTAACAGTACAAAAGACTTAACTATTTACTTAAATTTGATTTAAAGAAATGATAAATTTTTGTGAGAAAAGTTTTTTTTTATTCCAAAAATTACTAAATCACACAAAATAGAAATAAAACCAAATACACAAAAAATGAAAAAGTATATTTTTTTTATTTTTTTTTTAAATATATTTTTTTTATTTTTAAATTGTTAAAACCTTTTTTTTAATTAAGCATGGTAACTTTTCACCACCCCCAACCTAAAACTTACATTGTCCTCAATGTAACAACTGTAAATTAAAGATAAAGAAAATAGAGAAGAAATATTACCTATTTCCTGAGAATGTGCAAGTAGTAATGGAAAATGCAGGTGCATCCATCATATTCATCATTAAAGTGTATACGAAGACGGATCATTTCTGAACTTTTAACATCTCAACAAATATTTTTAGTTTTAACAATTTAAAAATTATTCACATGTAATTAAAATGAAATAAACAATAAAATTAAGTAAATAAAAGAAATAAAAGAAAATTACCTAAAATGATGGGTTGCCTCCCATCCAGCGCTTAGTTTAACGTCTTAGCAAGACGTAACTTGGGGATTGCATTTTAAGTAAACTCAATGTCCCCTCATCATTGAGTCAATCAAACCTTCAGGTAAGACAAGGTTGTCTACCTATACTTTTTCAGTCATGCCCTATTGATTTTCAAATTTCTTTTTGTACTTAAAACTAGAGGCATACTTTGAGTTTTAGATAACCCACATCTAGGTGCAAATCAAATAATTAAGTCATTAAAACATAATTGTACCTAGATCAAACAAAGCAACTAACTCCTTAGATTGTAATTAAAACTTTAAAATTTTGGAGATAGTTCATAAATTTTTTTTTGTTTTTGTTTTTTTTTTGTTTTTTGTTTTTAAGAAAAAAATAACATAATCAGTATTAACCAAGAGTGCTCCCAGGAAAGAATGGTGGTGCAAAGGCTCCTTAAAAACCATCCTCCTAGACAGAACAACGTTCCCAGGAAAGACTAGTGGCACAAAGGCTTCCAAGAACTAGTCTCCTAGACAGAACTCCCTTAGATCTTTACTTTTCATGTTATTAAGTTAAGTTAAATAAAAATTTAAGTTAATGAAAATCTAAGTTAATTAAGTTTAAAGAAAAGGTTAATTAAGTTAAGTGAATTAAAAAAATCTAAGTTAATTAAGTTAAGTTAAAAAAAATCTAAGTTAATTAAGTTAGTAAAAAGTTAATTAAGCTAAGTGAAGTAAAAAAAATCTAAGTTAATTAAGTTAAGTGAAAAAAAAGTTAATTAAGTTAAGTGAAAAAAATCTAAGTTAATTAAGTTAAGTGAAGTAAAAAAAAATTAAGTTAATTAAGTTAATGAAAATTTATATAAAAACCTAAGTTAATGTTAAAATAAAAAATCTAAGTTAATTAAGTTAGTAAAAAAAACTAAGTTAAGTAGGGTATCTAAAAATCAAGAAGAAAAAAAAAAAGCTGAAGAAAGAAAAAAAAAAAATAAAATAAAATAAAATTGAAAAAGGTAAAAGAAAAAAAAATAAAATTATGATTTAAAATAACTAAAAAAATAGTAAAAATTAAACTCAAAAAATTAAAATTTTGGTTTTTTTTTATTTATTTTATTTATTTTATTTATTTTATTTATTTTATTTATTTTATTTTATTTTTTTATTTTTTTTTATTTTTTATTTATTTTTTATTTTTTATTTTTTATTTTTTTTTTTTTTTATTTTTTTTTTTTTTTTTTATTTATTTATTTATTTATTTATTTATTTATTTGTTTTCTTTTTTAACTTAAAATTTTTGAAATGTTTTTTTTCTTATTTTTTTTTACTATTTATGAACGGTAAAACTCTTTTTTTTTAATTAAAATTTTAAATTTCTAAATTATTTTATTATTCACGCTACAAAAATTTTTTTTATTTTTACAATTCATTTACGGTAAAAACTTTTTACTTCAAATTTCAAATTTCTAAATTATTGTACTATTTACGCTACAAATTTTTTTATTATTATTTTTTTTAATTTTTTTAATTTTTTTTTTAATTTTTTTAATTTTTTTAATTTTTTTTAATTTTTTTATTATTATATTTTTTAATATTTTTTAATATTTTTTAATATTTTTTTTAATATTTTTTAATATTTTTTTAGTTTTTTTTATTTATTTTTAATTTTTCTTTATTTCTTATGAAATTTGAAATTTGATTAAACGTTTTATTTATTTTTTTATTTGTTTACAAAAAAAATCACAATTATTTACAACACAAAAATATTTTTAAAATTTTGATAAATAAATTAAAAACGCTATTCCTTCCTCAAGAAGCCAAAAACTTGATGCCATCAAGAACGGCGCCAAAAACTTGATGAGCGAAAAATCAGATCGCCAATTCTCGCAAATACTTTGGTTTTAATATTTGTAAAACTCTCGCAAGTGCACGAATCATTTCGTAGAAAATGATAAGTATACTCCCAAGGTCGATCTAAGGAAGGAATGTATGTGGTTCTTAATTTATTATTCAAACTTTTAAAAACGAAATTAAATCCTAAACATCAAGTCACGATAGTTTGGTTTTGTGTTCCTAATCTAATAACATAAAATAAACATATATATGATTAATTAAATATAATAAAAAAATAAACATAGATACAAATTCAATAAATAAATATAAATCTGATTCAATAAATATTCATGCAAATTTTATCATTTATATTAGTGGAGTATTTATGGATATAATAACTAAATTAATTATGCTTGCTCATATTATCTAGGCTATTAAAGATATAAATTGATATTTTATTGATTCTCTCTTTTTTGTATGAATACCACCTTTGGTGGGGTTAGATATTCTTTGTTAACTAAACAAATCAATTAACACCTATGGGTGGGGTTGATAACTAATTTGGTTAATTAAATTAATTCCTTTTTCTAAGAGATTGAAAATGAACCATTTAAATGCCACCTTTGGTGGGGTTAGGCGATTTAAACTTTATTCAAGGTGTCCAAATTAAACCCAAGAATTTAGTTATCCGAGTACTAACTTTCAAGTTTTAAAACCACTACCGAAAACATGTTGTCAATACATTTTCACATAATAATTCTTATAAAAACTTTTGAAATAGAGCTTCACTCTAACTACCGGGCGATTGTACCAACAAATAAAAGAGTACTACTCTAAATTAGACGGATAACTAAACCTTAAAGTCTAATCTTGATTTAAGTTTGTAATGAAAAATAATATATTTCTCTCTAACATCCTTAATATAAAATCTTGAATAAAAAATAAAATCAATTCATTTTAGAAATTTTCACCTATTTAATATTTCGCAAGCATAACAACGTTATTATTATATCATGATTATAAGCGACTAGCACACTTAAATTTAATCACAGACAAATTAAATATAACATGTAAGAATAAAGCATAAAAATAACTGCAAAGAAAATAAAATCCTTACAGAACTTCGACGCTATTCCCGTTGCTAGAAAACCTCCAAGCGGAATTTGCACTTCCATTTATTGAATCAAAAATCTAAATTATTACAAAAACATTACAAGTTCCTCTCAAAAAGAGAAGAACTCTAAACCTAAGAGAATTGAACTAAAAACTAAGAGAAAAACTAAGAAAAGCTTAGAAACTAAGAAAGAAACTAAGAAAAACTTAAAAACTAAGAAATGAGAGAAAGAAAGAAGAGAGAAGTGTGGTTTTTAGGTGTGCTTTGAAGTGAATGGAAGAGGGGTATTTATAGGTGAGGATGGAGAGAAAAAATGAGTAAAAAAATGTTAAACAAAAATATAAAAAAAATAAAAAACGTGTAGTGGACATGCTGAGGTCATCAATGACGTCGATGACGTCATAGAAGGGTCTTGCACGTGAAAAATGGGGTGAAACGCATTGGGCGCGCGGAGGGCGGCTGGCGGGCGGCTAGCGCGCGCTGAGAGCGGGGCCGCGCATGCGTGAACGATAACCAGCGCGCATGAACAGCGCGCGCATGAACAGTACCCGCGCGCAGTTTGGGGCGGAGCTAGGTGCTGGGCGCGGCGGCTGGGCGGCGCGGCGGCGCGTTTTTCTACTTTTTGACATTTTTGACCGTTTTCGACCTATTTTGTCCAGTTTTTCCATATTTGTTGACCTTTCCCCATTTATTTATTGATATTTTTGTGATGTATTGCTTCAAGTATTCCTCTTTGAGTCTTTAAATTGCGTTTTTAAGCCAAAATACCTGAAAAACAATAAAAATACCCGTGATTCCGAAAAAGACAAATTTATATAAATATATGATAAAACATATAAATATATATATTTTTAATCAATTAATGTGCATAAAATCATGGTTATTTTAGTGCTTTTTGAGCACTCATCAAACATATATATTAAGAACACTAGGTCGGCACCAATATCTCCTTTATAGCTCTATTCAATAAAACAAGAAGTAAGTAAAATGAAAATGGTGCGTCAAAACTTTTAAACACTCTGAAAGTGATGTAAACGATGGAATTTTTGTACAAAAATGATTTTTGAAGGGAGGACCATATCATATTGTGTAATTTAATAAGATATTCGATTTGATATATTATAATATTCTTTTCGATACGCGAGTAAAAAGTTATCTCCGTTGAAAGTTTTAACTCATATTTTACAAATGTTTTGTTGTTGTTGAAAATGATAACAAGATCTCCTTTCTTTTCCTCTTCTCTTATTTTTTTTGGAGAATACAGATTGATTGAACATATATATTAAGAACACTAGGTCGGCACCAATATCTCCTTTATAGCTCTATTCAATAAAACAAGAAGTAAGTAAAATGAAAATGGTGCGTCAAAACTTTTAAACCCTCCGAAAGTGATGTAAACGATGGAATTTGCGTACAAAAATGAATTTTGAAGGGAGTACCATATCATGTTATGTAATTTTATACGAGCTTCGATTTGATATATTATAATATTCTTTTCGATAGCCAAGTAAAAAGTTATCTCCGTTGAAAGTTTTAACTCATATTTTACAAATGTTTTGTTGTTGTTGAAAATGTGAACAAGATCTCCTTTCTTTTCCTCTTCTCTTATTTTTTTTTGAAGAATACAGATTGATTGAACATATATATTAAGAACACTAGGTCAGCACCAATACCTCCTTTATAGCTCTATTCAATAAAACAAGAAGTAAGTAAAATGAAAATGGTGCGTCAAAACTTTTAAACCCTCTGAAAGTGATGTAAACGATGCAATTTGCATACAAAAATGAATTTTGAAGGGAGTACCATATCATGTTATGTAATTTTATACGAGCTTCGATTTGATATATTATAATATTCTTTTCGATAGCCAAGTAAAAAGTTATCTCCGTTGAAAGTTTTAACTCATATTTTACAAATGTTTTGTTGTTGTTGAAAATGTGAACAAGATCTCCTTTCTTTTCCTCTTCTCTTATTTTTTTTTGAAGAATACAGATTGATTGAACATATATATTAAGAACACTAGGTCAGCACCAATATCTCCTTTATAGCTCTATTCAATAAAACAAGAAGTAAGTAAAATGAAAATGGTGCGTCAAAACTTTTAAACCCTCCGAAAGTGATGTAAACGATGGAATTTGTGTACAAAAATGATTTTTGAAGGGAGGACCATATCATATTGTGTAATTTAATAAGAGATTCGATTTGATATATTATAATATTCTTTTCGATAGCCAAGTAAAAAGTTATCTCCGTTGAAAGTTTTAACTCATATTTTACAAATGTTTTGTTGTTGTTGAAAATGTGAACAAGATCTCCTTTCTTTTCCTCTTCTCTTATTTTTTTGTTGAAGAATACAGATTGATTGAACATATATATTAAGAACACTAGGTCGGCACCAATATCTCCTTTATAGCTCTATTCAATAAAACAAGAAGTAAGTAAAATGAAAATGGTGCGTCAAAACTTTTAAACCCTCTGAAAGTGATGTAAACGATGCAATTTGCATACAAAAATGAATTTTGAAGGGAGTACCATATCATGTTATGTAATTTTATACGAGCTTCGATTTGATATATTATAATATTCTTTTCGATAGCCAAGTAAAAAGTTATCTCCGTTGAAAGTTTTAACTCATATTTTACAAATGTTTTGTTGTTGTTGAAAATGTGAACAAGATCTCCTTTCTTTTCCTCTTCTCTTATTTTTTTTTGAAGAATACAGATTGATTGAACATATATATTAAGAACACTAGGTCGGCACCAATATCTCCTTTATAGCTCTATTCAATAAAACAAGAAGTAAGTAAAATGAAAATGGTGCGTCAAAACTTTTAAACCCTCTGAAAGTGATGTAAACGATGGAATTTGCGTACAAAAATGAATTTTGAAGGGAGTACCATATCATGTTATGTAATTTTATACGAGCTTCGATTTGATATATTATAATATTCTTTTCGATAGCCAAGTAAAAAGTTATCTCCGTTGAAAGTTTTAACTCATATTTTACAAATGTTTTGTTGTTGTTGAAAATGTGAACAAGATCTCCTTTCTTTTCCTCTTCTCTTATTTTTTTGTTGAAGAATACAGATTGATTGAACATATATATTAAGAACACTAGGTCGGCACCAATATCTCCTTTATAGCTCTATTCAATAAAACAAGAAGTAAGTAAAATGAAAATGGTGCGTCAAAACTTTTAAACCCTCTGAAAGTGATGTAAACGATGGAATTTGCGTACAAAAATGAATTTTGAAGGGAGGACCATATCATATTGTGTAATTTAATAAGAGATTCGATTTGATATATTATAATATTCTTTTCGATAGCCAAGTAAAAAGTTATCTCCGTTGAAAGTTTTAACTCATATTTTACAAATGTTTTGTTGTTGTTGAAAATGTGAACAAGATCTCCTTTCTTTTCCTCTTCTCTTATTTTTTTGTTGAAGAATACAGATTGATTGAACATATATATTAAGAACACTAGGTCGGCACCAATATCTCCTTTATAGCTCTATTCAATAAAACAAGAAGTAAGTAAAATGAAAATGGTGCGTCAAAACTTTTAAACCCTCTGAAAGTGATGTAAACGATGCAATTTGCATACAAAAATGAATTTTGAAGGGAGTACCATATCATGTTATGTAATTTTATACGAGCTTCGATTTGATATATTATAATATTCTTTTCGATAGCCAAGTAAAAAGTTATCTCCGTTGAAAGTTTTAACTCATATTTTACAAATGTTTTGTTGTTGTTGAAAATGTGAACAAGATCTCCTTTCTTTTCCTCTTCTCTTATTTTTTTTTGAAGAATACAGATTGATTGAACATATATATTAAGAACACTAGGTCGGCACCAATATCTCCTTTATAGCTCTATTCAATAAAACAAGAAGTAAGTAAAATGAAAATGGTGCGTCAAAACTTTTAAACCCTCTGAAAGTGATGTAAACGATGGAATTTTTGTACAAAAATGATTTTTGAAGGGAGGACCATATCATATTGTGTAATTTAATAAGATATTCGATTTGATATATTATAATATTCTTTTCGATACGCGAGTAAAAAGTTATCTCCGTTGAAAGTTTTAACTCATATTTTACAAATGTTTTGTTGTTGTTGAAAATGATAACAAGATCTCCTTTCTTTTCCTCTTCTCTTATTTTTTTTGAAGAATACAGATTGATTGAACATATATATTAAGAACACTAGGTCGGCACCAATATCTCCTTTATAGCTCTATTCAATAAAACAAGAAGTAAGTAAAATGAAAATGGTGCGTCAAAACTTTTAAACCCTCCGAAAGTGATGTAAACGATGGAATTTGCGTACAAAAATGAATTTTGAAGGGAGTACCATATCATGTTATGTAATTTTATACGAGCTTCGATTTGATATATTATAATATTCTTTTCGATAGCCAAGTAAAAAGTTATCTCCGTTGAAAGTTTTAACTCATATTTTACAAATGTTTTGTTGTTGTTGAAAATGTGAACAAGATCTCCTTTCTTTTCCTCTTCTCTTATTTTTTTGTTGAAGAATACAGATTGATTGAACATATATATTAAGAACACTAGGTCGGCACCAATATCTCCTTTATAGCTCTATTCAATAAAACAAGAAGTAAGTAAAATGAAAATGGTGCGTCAAAACTTTTAAACCCTCTGAAAGTGATGTAAACGATGGAATTTGCGTACAAAAATGAATTTTGAAGGGAGTACCATATCATGTTATGTAATTTTATACGAGCTTCGATTTGATATATTATAATATTCTTTTCGATAGCCAAGTAAAAAGTTATCTCCGTTGAAAGTTTTAACTCATATTTTACAAATGTTTTGTTGTTGTTGAAAATGTGAACAAGATCTCCTTTCTTTTCCTCTTCTCTTATTTTTTTTGAAGAATACAGATTGATTGAACATATATATTAAGAACACTAGGTCGGCACCAATATCTCCTTTATAGCTCTATTCAATAAAACAAGAAGTAAGTAAAATGAAAATGGTGCGTCAAAACTTTTAAACCCTCTGAAAGTGATGTAAACGATGCAATTTGCATACAAAAATGAATTTTGAAGGGAGTACCATATCATGTTATGTAATTTTATACGAGCTTCGATTTGATATATTATAATATTCTTTTCGATAGCCAAGTAAAAAGTTATCTCCGTTGAAAGTTTTAACTCATATTTTACAAATGTTTTGTTGTTGTTGAAAATGTGAACAAGATCTCCTTTCTTTTCCCCTTCTCTTATTTTTTTTGAAGAATACAGATTGATTGAACATATATATTAAGAACACTAGGTCGGCACCAATATCTCCTTTATAGCTCTATTCAATAAAACAAGAAGTAAGTAAAATGAAAATGGTGCGTCAAAACTTTTAAACCCTCTGAAAGTGATGTAAACGATGGAATTTGCGTACAAAAATGAATTTTGAAGGGAGTACCATATCATGTTATGTAATTTTATACGAGCTTCGATTTGATATATTATAATATTCTTTTCGATAGCCAAGTAAAAAGTTATCTCCGTTGAAAGTTTTAACTCATATTTTACAAATGTTTTGTTGTTGTTGAAAATGTGAACAAGATCTCCTTTCTTTTCCTCTTCTCTTATTTTTTTTTGAAGAATACAGATTGATTGAACATATATATTAAGAACACTAGGTCGGCACCAATATCTCCTTTATAGCTCTATTCAATAAAACAAGAAGTAAGTAAAATGAAAATGGTGCGTCAAAACTTTTAAACCCTCTGAAAGTGATGTAAACGATGGAATTTGCGTACAAAAATGAATTTTGAAGGGAGTACCATATCATGTTATGTAATTTTATACGAGCTTCGATTTGATATATTATAATATTCTTTTCGATAGCCAAGTAAAAAGTTATCTCCGTTGAAAGTTTTAACTCATATTTTACAAATGTTTTGTTGTTGTTGAAAATGTGAACAAGATCTCCTTTCTTTTCCTCTTCTCTTATTTTTTTTGAAGAATACAGATTGATTGAACATATATATTAAGAACACTAGGTCGGCACCAATATCTCCTTTATAGCTCTATTCAATAAAACAAGAAGTAAGTAAAATGAAAATGGTGCGTCAAAACTTTTAAACCCTCTGAAAGTGATGTAAACGATGCAATTTGCATACAAAAATGAATTTTGAAGGGAGTACCATATCATGTTATGTAATTTTATACGAGCTTCGATTTGATATATTATAATATTCTTTTCGATAGCCAAGTAAAAAGTTATCTCCGTTGAAAGTTTTAACTCATATTTTACAAATGTTTTGTTGTTGTTGAAAATGTGAACAAGATCTCCTTTCTTTTCCTCTTCTCTTATTTTTTTTTGAAGAATACAGATTGATTGAACATATATATTAAGAACACTAGGTCGGCACCAATATCTCCTTTATAGCTCTATTCAATAAAACAAGAAGTAAGTAAAATGAAAATGGTGCGTCAAAACTTTTAAACCCTCTGAAAGTGATGTAAACGATGGAATTTGCGTACAAAAATGAATTTTGAAGGGAGTACCATATCATGTTATGTAATTTTATACGAGCTTCGATTTGATATATTATAATATTCTTTTCGATAGCCAAGTAAAAAGTTATCTCCGTTGAAAGTTTTAACTCATATTTTACAAATGTTTTGTTGTTGTTGAAAATGTGAACAAGATCTCCTTTCTTTTCCTCTTCTCTTATTTTTTTTTGAAGAATACAGATTGATTGAACATATATATTAAGAACACTAGGTCGGCACCAATATCTCCTTTATAGCTCTATTCAATAAAACAAGAAGTAAGTAAAATGAAAATGGTGCGTCAAAACTTTTAAACCCTCTGAAAGTGATGTAAACGATGGAATTTGTGTACAAAAATGATTTTTGAAGGGAGGACCATATCATATTGTGTAATTTAATAAGAGATTCGATTTGATATATTATAATATTCTTTTCGATACGCGAGTAAAAAGTTATCTCCGTTGAAAGTTTTAACTCATATTTTACAAATGTTTTGTTGTTGTTGAAAATGTGAACAAGATCTCCTTTCTTTTCCTCTTCTCTTATTTTTTTGTTGAAGAATACAGATTGATTGAACATATATATTAAGAACACTAGGTCGGCACCAATATCTCCTTTATAGCTCTATTCAATAAAACAAGAAGTAAGTAAAATGAAAATGGTGCGTCAAAACTTTTAAACCCTCTGAAAGTGATGTAAACGATGGAATTTGCGTACAAAAATGAATTTTGAAGGGAGTACCATATCATGTTATGTAATTTTATACGAGCTTCGATTTGATATATTATAATATTCTTTTCGATAGCCAAGTAAAAAGTTATCTCCGTTGAAAGTTTTAACTCATATTTTACAAATGTTTTGTTGTTGTTGAAAATGTGAACAAGATCTCCTTTCTTTTCCTCTTCTCTTATTTTTTTTTGAAGAATACAGATTGATTGAACATATATATTAAGAACACTAGGTCGGCACCAATATCTCCTTTATAGCTCTATTCAATAAAACAAGAAGTAAGTAAAATGAAAATGGTGCGTCAAAACTTTTAAACCCTCTGAAAGTGATGTAAACGATGGAATTTGCGTACAAAAATGAATTTTGAAGGGAGTACCATATCATGTTATGTAATTTTATACGAGCTTCGATTTGATATATTATAATATTCTTTTCGATAGCCAAGTAAAAAGTTATCTCCGTTGAAAGTTTTAACTCATATTTTACAAATGTTTTGTTGTTGTTGAAAATGTGAACAAGATCTCCTTTCTTTTCCCCTTCTCTTATATTTTTTGAAGAATACAGATTGATTGAACATATATATTAAGAACACTAGGTCGGCACCAATATCTCCTTTATAGCTCTATTCAATAAAACAAGAAGTAAGTAAAATGAAAATGGTGCGTCAAAACTTTTAAACCCTCTGAAAGTGATGTAAACGATGGAATTTGTGTACAAAAATGATTTTTGAAGGGAGGACCATATCATATTGTGTAATTTAATAAGAGCTTCGATTTGATATATTATAATATTCTTTTCGATACGCGAGTAAAAAGTTATCTCCGTTGAAAGTTTTAACTCATATTTTACAAATGTTTTGTTGTTGTTGAAAATGTGAACAAGATCTCCTTTCTTTTCCTCTTCTCTTATTTTTTTTGAAGAATACAGATTGATTGAACATATATATTAAGAACACTAGGTCGGCACCAATATCTCCTTTATAGCTCTATTCAATAAAACAAGAAGTAAGTAAAATGAAAATGGTGCGTCAAAACTTTTAAACCCTCTGAAAGTGATGTAAACGATGGAATTTGCGTACAAAAATGAATTTTGAAGGGAGTACCATATCATGTTATGTAATTTTATACGAGCTTCGATTTGATATATTATAATATTCTTTTCGATAGCCAAGTAAAAAGTTATCTCCGTTGAAAGTTTTAACTCATATTTTACAAATGTTTTGTTGTTGTTGAAAATGTGAACAAGATCTCCTTTCTTTTCCTCTTCTCTTATTTTTTTTGAAGAATACAGATTGATTGAACATATATATTAAGAACACTAGGTCGGCACCAATATCTCCTTTATAGCTCTATTCAATAAAACAAGAAGTAAGTAAAATGAAAATGGTGCGTCAAAACTTTTAAACCCTCTGAAAGTGATGTAAACGATGGAATTTGCGTACAAAAATGAATTTTGAAGGGAGTACCATATCATGTTATGTAATTTTATACGAGCTTCGATTTGATATATTATAATATTCTTTTCGATAGCCAAGTAAAAAGTTATCTCCGTTGAAAGTTTTAACTCATATTTTACAAATGTTTTGTTGTTGTTGAAAATGTGAACAAGATCTCCTTTCTTTTCCTCTTCTCTTATTTTTTTTTTGAAGAATACAGATTGATTGAACATATATATTAAGAACACTAGGTCGGCACCAATATCTCCTTTATAGCTCTATTCAATAAAACAAGAAGTAAGTAAAATGAAAATGGTGCGTCAAAACTTTTAAACCCTCCGAAAGTGATGTAAACGATGGAATTTGCGTACAAAAATGAATTTTGAAGGGAGTACCATATCATGTTATGTAATTTTATACGAGCTTCGATTTGATATATTATAATATTCTTTTCGATAGCCAAGTAAAAAGTTATCTCCGTTGAAAGTTTTAACTCATATTTTACAAATGTTTTGTTGTTGATGAAAATGTGAACAAGATCTCCTTTCTTTTCCTCTTCTCTTATTTTTTTGTTGAAGAATACAGATTGATTGAACATATATATTAAGAACACTAGGTCGGCACCATTATCTCCTTTATAGCTCTATTCAATAAAACAAGAAGTAAGTAAAATGAAAATGGTGCGTCAAAACTTTTAAAACCTCCGAAAGTGATGTAAATGATGGAATTTGAGTACAAAATTGAATTTTGAAGGGAGTACCATATCATGTTATGTAATTTTATACGAGCTTCGATTTGATATATTATAATATTCTTTTCGATAGCCATGTAAAAAGTTATCTCCGTTGAAAGTTTTAACTCATATTTTACAAATGTTTTGTTGTTGTTGAAAATGTGAACAAGATCTCCTTTCTTTTCCCCTTCTCTTATTTTTTTTTGAAGAATACAGATTGATTGAACATATATATTAAGAACACTAGGTCGGCACCAATATCTCCTTTATAGCTCTATTCAATAAAACAAGAAGTAAGTAAAATGAAAATGGTGCGTCAAAACTTTTAAACCCTCTGAAAGTGATGTAAACGATGGAATTTGCGTACAAAAATGAATTTTGAAGGGAGTACCATATCATGTTATGTAATTTTATACGAGCTTCGATTTGATATATTATAATATTCTTTTCGATAGCCAAGTAAAAAGTTATCTCCGTTGAAAGTTTTAACTCATATTTTACAAATGTTTTGTTGTTGTTGAAAATGTGAACAAGATCTCCTTTCTTTTCCTCTTCTCTTATTTTTTTTGAAGAATACAGATTGATTGAACATATATATTAAGAACACTAGGTCGGCACCAATATCTCCTTTATAGCTCTATTCAATAAAACAAGAAGTAAGTAAAATGAAAATGGTGCGTCAAAACTTTTAAACCCTCTGAAAGTGATGTAAACGATGGAATTTGCGTACAAAAATGAATTTTGAAGGGAGTACCATATCATGTTATGTAATTTTATACGAGCTTCGATTTGATATATTATAATATTCTTTTCGATAGCCAAGTAAAAAGTTATCTCCGTTGAAAGTTTTAACTCATATTTTACAAATGTTTTGTTGTTGTTGAAAATGTGAACAAGATCTCCTTTCTTTTCCTCTTCTCTTATTTTTTTTGAAGAATACAGATTGATTGAACATATATATTAAGAACACTAGGTCGGCACCAATATCTCCTTTATAGCTCTATTCAATAAAACAAGAAGTAAGTAAAATGAAAATGGTGCGTCAAAACTTTTAAACCCTCTGAAAGTGATGTAAACGATGGAATTTGCGTACAAAAATGAATTTTGAAGGGAGTACCATATCATGTTATGTAATTTTATACGAGCTTCGATTTGATATATTATAATATTCTTTTCGATAGCCAAGTAAAAAGTTATCTCCGTTGAAAGTTTTAACTCATATTTTACAAATGTTTTGTTGTTGTTGAAAATGTGAACAAGATCTCCTTTCTTTTCCTCTTCTCTTATTTTTTTGTTGAAGAATACAGATTGATTGAACATATATATTAAGAACACTAGGTCGGCACCAATATCTCCTTTATAGCTCTATTCAATAAAACAAGAAGTAAGTAAAATGAAAATGGTGCGTCAAAACTTTTAAACCCTCCGAAAGTGATGTAAATGATGGAATTTGAGTACAAAAATGAATTTTGAAGGGAATACCATATCATGTTATGTAATTTTATACGAGCTTCGATTTGATATATTATAATATTCTTTTCGATAGCCAAGTAAAAAGTTATCTCCGTTGAAAGTTTTAACTCATATTTTACAAATGTTTTGTTGTTGTTGAAAATGTGAACAAGATCTCCTTTCTTTTCCTCTTCTCTTATTTTTTTTTTGAAGAATACAGATTGATTGAACATATATATTAAGAACACTAGGTCGGCACCAATATCTCCTTTATAGCTCTATTCAATAAAACAAGAAGTAAGTAAAATGAAAATGGTGCGTCAAAACTTTTAAACCCTCTGAAAGTGATGTAAACGATGGAATTTGCGTACAAAAATGATTTTTGAAGGGAGTACCATATCATGTTATGTAATTTTATACGAGCTTCGATTTGATATATTATAATATTCTTTTCGATAGCCAAGTAAAAAGTTATCTCCGTTGAAAGTTTTAACTCATATTTTACAAATGTTTTGTTGTTGTTGAAAATGTGAACAAGATCTCCTTTCTTTTCCTCTTCTCTTATTTTTTTTTTGAAGAATACAGATTGATTGAACATATATATTAAGAACACTAGGTCGGCACCAATATCTCCTTTATAGCTCTATTCAATAAAACAAGAAGTAAGTAAAATGAAAATGGTGCGTCAAAACTTTTAAACCCTCTGAAAGTGATGTAAACGATGGAATTTGCGTACAAAAATGATTTTTGAAGGGAGTACCATATCATGTTATGTAATTTTATACGAGCTTCGATTTGATATATTATAATATTCTTTTCGATAGCCAAGTAAAAAGTTATCTCCGTTGAAAGTTTTAACTCATATTTTACAAATGTTTTGTTGTTGTTGAAAATGTGAACAAGATCTCCTTTCTTTTCCTCTTCTCTTATTTTTTTTTGAAGAATACAGATTGATTGAACATATATATTAAGAACACTAGGTCGGCACCAATATCTCCTTTATAGCTCTATTCAATAAAACAAGAAGTAAGTAAAATGAAAATGGTGCGTCAAAACTTTTAAACCCTCCGAAAGTGATGTAAACGATGGAATTTGTGTACAAAAATGATTTTTGAAGGGAGGACCATATCATGTTATGTAATTTAATAAGAGATTCGATTTGATATATTATAATATTCTTTTCGATAGCCAAGTAAAAAGTTATCTCCGTTGAAAGTTTTAACTCATATTTTACAAATGTTTTGTTGTTGTTGAAAATGTGAACAAGATCTCCTTTCTTTTCCCCTTCTCTTATATTTTTTGAAGAATACAGATTGATTGAACATATATATTAAGAACACTAGGTCGGCACCAATATCTCCTTTATAGCTCTATTCAATAAAACAAGAAGTAAGTAAAATGAAAATGGTGCGTCAAAACTTTTAAACCCTCTGAAAGTGATGTAAACGATGGAATTTGTGTACAAAAATGATTTTTGAAGGGAGGACCATATCATATTGTGTAATTTAATAAGAGCTTCGATTTGATATATTATAATATTCTTTTCGATACGCGAGTAAAAAGTTATCTCCGTTGAAAGTTTTAACTCATATTTTACAAATGTTTTGTTGTTGTTGAAAATGTGAACAAGATCTCCTTTCTTTTCCTCTTCTCTTATTTTTTTTTGAAGAATACAGATTGATTGAACATATATATTAAGAACACTAGGTCGGCACCAATATCTCCTTTATAGCTCTATTCAATAAAACAAGAAGTAAGTAAAATGAAAATGGTGCGTCAAAACTTTTAAACCCTCTGAAAGTGATGTAAACGATGGAATTTGCGTACAAAAATGATTTTTGAAGGGAGTACCATATCATGTTATGTAATTTTATACGAGCTTCGATTTGATATATTATAATATTCTTTTCGATAGCCAAGTAAAAAGTTATCTCCGTTGAAAGTTTTAACTCATATTTTACAAATGTTTTGTTGTTGTTGAAAATGTGAACAAGATCTCCTTTCTTTTCCTCTTCTCTTATTTTTTTTTGAAGAATACAGATTGATTGAACATATATATTAAGAACACTAGGTCGGCACCAATATCTCCTTTATAGCTCTATTCAATAAAACAAGAAGTAAGTAAAATGAAAATGGTGCGTCAAAACTTTTAAACCCTCTGAAAGTGATGTAAACGATGGAATTTGCGTACAAAAATGATTTTTGAAGGGAGTACCATATCATGTTATGTAATTTTATACGAGCTTCGATTTGATATATTATAATATTCTTTTCGATACGCGAGTAAAAAGTTATCTCCGTTGGAAGTTTTAACTCATATTTTACAAATGTTTTTTTGTTGTTGAATATGTGAACAAGATCTCCTTTCTTTTCCTCTTCTCTTATTATTTTTTTGAAGAATACAGATTGATTGAACACATATATTAAGAACACTAGGTCGGCACCAATATCTCCTTTATAGCTCTATTCAATAAAACAAGAAGTAAGTAAAATGAAAATGGTGCGTCAAAACTTTTAAACCCTCCGAAAGTGATGTAAATGATGGAATTTGCGTACAAAAATGATTTTTGAAGGGAGGACCATATCATATTGTGTAATTTAATAAGAGCTTCGATTTGATATATTATAATATGCTTTTTGATACGCGAGTAAAAAGTTATCTCCGTTGAAAGTTTTAACTCATATTTTACAAATGTTTTGTTGTTGTTGAAAATGTGAACAAGATCTCCTTTCTTTTCCTCTTCTCTTATTTTTTTTTTGAAGAATACAGATTGATTGAACATATATATTAAGAACCCTAGGTCGGCACCAATATCTCCTTTATAGCTCTATTCAATAAAACAAGAAGTAAGTAAAATGAAAATGGTGCGTCAAAACTTTTAAACCCTCTGAAAGTGATGTAAACGATGGAATTTGTGTACAAAAATGATTTTTGAAGGGAGGACCATATCATATTGTGTAATTTAATAAGAGCTTCGATTTGATATATTATAATATTCTTTTCGATACGCGAGTAAAAAGTTATCTCCGTTGAAAGTTTTAACTCATATTTTACAAATGTTTTGTTGTTGTTGAAAATGTGAACAAGATCTCCTTTCTTTTCCTCTTCTCTTATTTTTTTTTGAAGAATACAGATTGATTGAACATATATATTAAGAACACTAGGTCGGCACCAATATCTCCTTTATAGCTCTATTCAATAAAACAAGAAGTAAGTAAAATGAAAATGGTGCGTCAAAACTTTTAAACCCTCTGAAAGTGATGTAAACGATGGAATTTGTGTACAAAAATGATTTTTGAAGGGAGTACCATATCATGTTATGTAATTTTATACGAGCTTCGATTTGATATATTATAATATTCTTTTCGATAGCCAAGTAAAAAGTTATCTCCGTTGAAAGTTTTAACTCATATTTTACAAATGTTTTGTTGTTGTTGAAAATGTGAACAAGATCTCCTTTCTTTTCCTCTTCTCTTATTTTTTTTTTGAAGAATACAGATTGATTGAACATATATATTAAGAACGCTAGGTCGGCACCAATATCTCCTTTATAGCTCTATTCAATAAAACAAGAAGTAAGTAAAATGAAAATGGTGCGTTAAAACTTTTAAATCCTCCGAAAGTGATGTAAACGATGGAATTTGCGTACAAAAATGATTTTTGAAGGGAGGAACTTATCATATTGTGTAATTTAATAAGAGATTCGATTTGATATATTATAATATGCTTTTCGATACGCGAGTAAAAAGTTATCTCCGTTGAAATTTTAACTCATATTTTACAAATGTTTTGTTGTTGTTGAAAATGTGAACAAGATCTCCTTTCTTTTCCTCTTCTCTTATTTTTTTTGAAGAATACAGATTGATTGAACATATATATTAAGAACACTAGGTCGGCACCAATATCTCCTTTATAGCTCTATTCAATAAAACAAGAAGTAAGTAAAATGAAAATGGTGCGTCAAAACTTTTAAACCCTCCGAAAGTGATGTAAATGATGGAATTTGCGTACAAAAATGATTTTTGAAGGGAGTACCATATCATGTTATGTAATTTTATACGAGCTTCGATTTGATATATTATAATATTCTTTTC
This sequence comes from Hippophae rhamnoides, assembly GCA_033030585.1. Classification (NCBI taxonomy): domain Eukaryota; kingdom Viridiplantae; phylum Streptophyta; class Magnoliopsida; order Rosales; family Elaeagnaceae; genus Hippophae; species Hippophae rhamnoides. The sequence continues at coordinate 45,632,459 of CM065430.1, read as the reverse complement.
GATAGCCAAGTAAAAAGTTATCTCCGTTGAAAGTTTTAACTCATATTTTACAAATGTTTTGTTGTTGTTGAAAATGTGAACAAGATCTCCTTTCTTTTCCTCTTCTCTTATTTTTTTTGAAGAATACAGATTGATTGAACATATATATTAAGAACCTTAGGTCGGCACCAATATCTCCTTTATAGCTCTATTCAATAAAACAAGAAGCAAGTAAAATGAAAATGGTGCGTCAAAACTTTTAAACCCTCTGAAAGTGATGTAAACGATGGAATTTGCGTACAAAAATGAATTTTGAAGGGAAGACCATATCATATTATGTAATTTTATATGAGCTTCAATTTGATATATTTTAATATTCTTTTTGATACCCGAGTAAAAAGGTATCTCCGTTGAAAGTTTTAACTCATATTTTACAAATGTTTTGTTGTTGTTGAAAATGTGAACAAGATCTCCTTTCTTTTCCTCTTCTCTTATTTTTTTTTGAAGAATACAGATTGATTGAACATATATATTAAGAACACTAGGTCGGCACCAATATCTCCTTTATAGCTCTATTCAATAAAACAAGAAGTAAGTAAAATGAAAATGGTGCGTCAAAACTTTTAAACCCTCCGAAAGTGATGTAAACGATGGAATTTGCGTACAAAAATGATTTTTGAAGGGAGGACCATATCATATTGTGTAATTTAATAAGAACTTCGATTTGATATATTATAATATGCATTTCGATACGCGAGTAAAAAGTTATCTCCTTTGAAAGTTTTAACTCATATTTTACAAATGTTTTGTTGTTGTTGAAAATGTGTACAAGATCTCCTTTCTTTTCCTCTTCTCTTATTTTTTTTTTGAAGAATACAGATTGATTGAACATATATATTAAGAACCTTAGGTCGGCACCAATATCTCCTTTATAGCTCTATTCAATAAAACAAGAAGTAAGTTAAATGAAAATGGTGCGTCAAAACTTTTAAACCCTCTGAAAGTGATGTAAACGATGGAATTTGCGTACAAAAATGATTTTTGAAGGGAGTACCATATCATGTTATGTAATTTTATACGAGCTTCGATTTGATATATTATAATATTCTTTTCGATAGCCAAGTAAAAAGTTATCTCCGTTGAAAGTTTTAACTCATATTTTACAAATGTTTTGTTGTTGTTGAAAATGTGAACAAGATCTCCTTTCTTTTCCTCTTCTCTTATTTTTTTTTGAAGAATACAGATTGATTGAACATATATATTAAGAACCCTAGGTCGGCACCAATATCTCCTTTATAGCTCTATTCAATAAAACAAGAAGTAAGTAAAATGAAAATGGTGCGTCAAAACTTTTAAACCCTCCGAAAGTGATGTAAATGATGGAATTTGCGTACAAAAATGATTTTTGAAGGGAGGACCATATCATATTGTGTAATTTAATAAGAGCTTCGATTTGATATATTATAATATTCTTTTCGATACGCGAGTAAAAAGTTATCTCCGTTGAAAGTTTTAACTCATATTTTACAAATGTTTTGTTGTTGTTGAAAATGTGAACAAGATCTCCTTTCTTTTCCTCTTCTCTTATTTTTTTTGAAGAATACAGATTGATTGAACATATATATTAAGAACACTAGGTCAGCACCAATATCTCCTTTATAGCTCTATTCAATAAAACAAGAAGTAAGTAAAATGAAAATGGTGCGTCAAAACTTTTAAACCCTCCGAAAGTGATGTAAACGATGGAATTTGTGTACAAAAATGATTTTTGAAGGGAGGACCATATCATATTGTGTAATTTAATAAGAGATTCGATTTGATATATTATAATATTCTTTTCGATACGCGAGTAAAAAGTTATCTCCGTTGAAAGTTTTAACTCATATTTTACAAATGTTTTGTTGTTGTTGAAAATGTGAACAAGATCTCCTTTCTTTTCCTCTTCTCTTATTTTTTTTTGAAGAATACAGATTGATTGAACATATATATTAAGAACACTAGGTCGGCACCAATATCTCCTTTATAGCTCTATTCAATAAAACAAGAAGTAAGTAAAATGAAAATGGTGCGTCAAAACTTTTAAACCCTCTGAAAGTGATGTAAACGATGGAATTTGCGTACAAAAATGAATTTTGAAGGGAGTACCATATCATGTTATGTAATTTTATACGAGCTTCGATTTGATATATTATAATATTCTTTTCGATACGCGAGTAAAAAGTTATCTCCGTTGAAAGTTTTAACTCATATTTTACAAATGTTTTGTTGTTGTTGAAAATGTGAACAAGATCTCCTTTCTTTTCCTCTTCTCTTATTTTTTTTTTGAAGAATACAGATTGATTGAACATATATATTAAGAACACTAGGTCGGCACCAATATCTCCTTTATAGCTCTATTCAATAAAACAAGAAGTAAGTAAAATGAAAATGGTGCGTCAAAACTTTTAAACCCTCTGAAAGTGATGTAAACGATGGAATTTGCGTACAAAAATGATTTTTGAAGGGAGTACCATATCATGTTATGTAATTTTATACGAGCTTCGATTTGATATATTATAATATTCTTTTCGATAGCCAAGTAAAAAGTTATCTCCGTTGAAAGTTTTAACTCATATTTTACAAATGTTTTGTTGTTGTTGAAAATGTGAACAAGATCTCCTTTCTTTTCCTCTTCTCTTATTTTTTTTGAAGAATACAGATTGATTGAACATATATATTAAGAACGCTAGGTCTGCACCAATATCCCCTTTATAGCTCTATTCAATAAAACAAGAAGTAATATGAAAATGGTGCGTCAAAACTTTTAAACCCACAGAAAGTGATGTAAACGATGGAATTTGTGTACAAAAATGATTTTTGAAGGGAGGGACATATCTTATTCTGTAATTTAATAAGAACTTCGATTTGATATATTATAATATGATTTTCGATACGCGAGTAAAAAGTTATCTCCGTTGAAAGTTTTAACTCATATTTTACAAATGTTTTGTTGTTGTTGAAAATGTGAACAAGTTCTCCTTTCTTTTCCTCTTCTCTTATTTTTTTTTGAAGAATACAGATTGATTGAACATATATATTAAGAACACTAGGTCGGCACCAATATCTCCTTTATAGCTCTATTCAATAAAACAAGAAGTAAGTAAAATGAAAATGGTGCGTCGAAACTTTTAAACCCTCTGAAAGTGAAGTAAACGATGGAATTTGCGTACAAAAATGATTTTTGAAGGGAGTACCATATCATGTTATGTAATTTTATACGAGCTTCGATTTGATATATTATAATATTCTTTTCGATAGCCAAGTAAAAAGTTATCTCCGTTGAAAGTTTTAACTCATATTTTACAAATGTTTTGTTGTTGTTGAAAATGTGAACAAGATCTCCTTTCTTTTCCTCTTCTCTTATTTTTTTTGAAGAATACAGATTGATTGAACATATATATTAAGAACCCTAGGTCGGCACCAATATCTCCTTTATAGCTCTATTCAATAAAACAAGAAGTAAGTAAAATGAAAATGGTGCGTCAAAACTTTTAAACCCTCTGAAAGTGATGTAAACGATGGAATTTGCGTACAAAAATGATTTTTGAAGGGAGTACCATATCATGTTATGTAATTTTATACGAGCTTCGATTTGATATATTATAATATTCTTTTCGATAGCCAAGTAAAAAGTTATCTCCGTTGAAAGTTTTAACTCATATTTTACAAATGTTTTGTTGTTGTTGAAAATGTGAACAAGATCTCCTTTCTTTTCCTCTTCTCTTATTTTTTTTTGAAGAATACAGATTGATTGAACATATATATTAAGAACACTAGGTCGGCACCAATATCTCCTTTATAGCTCTATTCAATAAAACAAGAAGTAAGTAAAATGAAAATGGTGCGTCAAAACTTTTAAACCCTCCGAAAGTGATGTAAACGATGGAATTTGCGCACAAAAATGATTTTTGAAGGGAGGACCATATCATATTGTGTAATTTAATAAGAGATTCGATTTGATATATTATAATATTCTTTTTGATACGCGAGTAAAAAGTTATCTCCGTTGAAAGTTTTAACTCATATTTTACAAATGTTTTGTTGTTGTTGAAAATGTGAACAAGATCTCCTTTCTTTTCCTCTTCTCTTATTTTTTTTTGAAGAATACAGATTGATTGAACATATATATTAAGAACCCTAGGTCGGCACCAATATCTCCTTTATAGCTCTATTCAATAAAACAAGAAGTAAGTAAAATGAAAATGGTGCGTCAAAACTTTTAAACCCTCCGAAAGTGATGTAAACGATGGAATTTGCGTACAAAAATGATTTTTGAAGGGAGTACCATCTCATGTTATGTAATTTTATACGAGCTCCGATTTGATATATTATAATATTGTTTTCGATAGACAAGTAAAAAGTTATCTCCGTTGAAAGTTTTGACTCATATTTTACAAATGTTTTGTTGTTGTTGAAAATGTGAACAAGATCTCCTTTCTTTTCCTCTTCTCTTATTTTTTTTTTTGAAGAATACAGATTGATTGAACATATATATTAAGAACACTAGGTCGGCACCAATATCTCCTTTATAGCTCTATTCAATAAAACAAGAAGTAAGTAAAATGAAAATGGTGCGTCAAAACTTTTAAACCCTCCGAAAGTGATGTAAACGATGGAATTTGCGAACAAAAATGATTTTTGAAGGGAGGGACATATCTTAATATGTAATTTAATAAGAACTTCGATTTGATATATTATAATATGATTTTCGATATGCGAGTAAAAAGTTATCTCCCTTGAAAGTTTTAACTCATATTTTACAAATGTTTTGTTGTTGTTGAAAATGTGAACAAGATCTCCTTTCTTTTCTTCTTCTCTTTTTTTTTTGAAGAATACAGATTGATTGAACATATATATTAAGAACCTAGGTCGGCACCAATATCTCCTTTATAGCTTTATTCAATAAAACAAGAAGTAAGTAAAATGAAAATGGTGCGTCAAAACTTTTAAAGCCTCCGAAAGTGATGAAAATGATGGAATTTGCGTACAAAAATGATTTTTGAAGGGAGTACCATATCATGTTATGTAATTTTATACGAGCTTCGATTTTATATATTATAATATTATTTTCGATGGCCAAGTAAAAAGTTATCTCTCTTGAAAGTTTTAACTCATATTTTACAAATGTTTTGTTGTTGTTGAAAATGTTTACAAGATCTCCTTTCTTTTCCTCTTATTTTTTTTTTGAAGAATACAGATTGATTGAACACATATATTAAGAACACTAGGTCGGCACCAATATCTCCTTTATAGCTCTATTCAATAAAACAAGAAGTAAGTAAAATGAAAATGGTGCGTCAAAACTTTTAAACCCTCCGAAAGTGATGTAAACGATGGAATTTGCGTACAAAAATGAATTTTGAAGGGAGTACCATATCATGTTATGTAATTTTATACGAGCTCCGATTTGATATATTATAATATTCTTTTCGATAGACAAGTAAAAAGTTATCTCCGTTGAAAGTTTTAACTCATATTTTACAAATGTTTTGTTGTTGTTGAAAATGTGAACAAGATCTCCTTTCTTTTCCTCTTCTCTTATTTTTTTTGAAGAATACAGATTGATTGAACATATATATTAAGAACACTAGGTCGGCACCAATATCTCCTTTATAGCTCTATTCAATAAAACAAGAAGTAAGTAAAATGAAAATGGTGCGTCAAAACTTTTAAACCCTCCGAAAGTGATGTAAACGATGGAATTTGCGTACAAAAATGATTTTTGAAGGGAGGGACATATCTTAATATGTAATTTAATAAGAACTTCGATTTGATATATTATAATATGATTTTCGATATGCGAGTAAAAAGTTATCTCCCTTGAAAGTTTAACTCATATTTTACAAATGTTTTGTTGTTGTTGAAAATGTGAACAAGATCTCCTTTCTTTTCCTCTTCTCTTATTTTTTTTGAAGAATACAGATTGATTGAACATATATATTAAGAACCCTAAGTCGGTACCAATATCTCCTTTATAGCTCTATTCAATAAAACAAGAAGTAAGTAAAATGAAAATGGTGCGTCAAAACTTTTAAACCCTCCGAAAGTGATGTAAATGATGGAATTTGCGTACAAAAATGATTTTTGAAGGGAGTACCATATCATGTTATGTAATTTTATACGAGCTTCGATTTGATATATTATAATATTCTTTTCGATAGCCAAGTAAAAAGTTATCTCCGTTGAAAGTTTTAACTCATATTTTACAAATGTTTTGTTGTTGTTGAAAATGTGAACAAGATCTCCTTTCTTTTCCTCTTCTCTTATTTTTTTTTTTTTGAAGAATACAGATTGATTGAACATATATATTAAGAAACCTAGGTCGGCACCAATATCTCCTTTATAGCTCTATTCAATAAAACAAGAAGTAAGTAAAATGAAAATGGTGCGTCAAAACTTTTAAACCCTCCGAAAGTGATGTAAACGATGGAATTTGTGTACAAAAATGATTTTTGAAGGGAGTACCATCTCATGTTATGTAATTTTATACGAGCTCCGATTTGATATATTATAATATTCTTTTCGATAGACAAGTAAAAAGTTATCTCCGTTGAAAGTTTTGACTCATATTTTACAAATGTTTTGTTGTTGTTGAAAATGTGAACAAGATCTCCTTTCTTTTCCTCTTCTCTTATTTTTTTTTTGAAGAATACAGATTGATTGAACATATATATTAAGAACACTAGGTCGGCACCAATATCTCCTTTATAGCTCTATTCAATAAAACAAGAAGTAAGTAAAATGAAAATGGTGCGTCAAAACTTTTAAACCCTCCGAAAGTGATGTAAACGATGAAATTTGCGAACAAAAATGATTTTTGAAGGGAGGGACATATCTTATTGTGTAATTTAATAAGAACTTCGATTTGATATATTATAATATGATTTTCGATATGCGAGTAAAAAGTTATCTCCCTTGAAAGTTTTAACTCATATTTTACAAATGTTTTGTTGTTGTTGAAAATGTGAACAAGATCTCCTTTCTTTTCCTCTTCTCTTATTTTTTTTTTGAAGAATACAGATTGATTGAACATATATATTAAGAACCCTAGGTCGGCACCAATATCTCCTTTATAGCTCTATTCAATAAAACAAGAAGTAAGTAAAATGAAAATGGTGCGTCAAAACTTTTAAACCGTCTGAAAGTGATGTAAACGTTGGAATTTGCGTACAAAAATAAATTTTGAAGGGAGTAACATATCATGTTATGTAATTTTATATGAGCTTCTATTTTATATATTATAATATTCTTTTCGACAGACAAGTAAAAAGTTATCTCCGTTGAAAGTTTTAACTCATATTTTACAAATGTTTTATTGTTGTTGAAAATGTGAACAAGATCTCCTTTCTTTTCCTCTTCTCTTATTTTGTTTTTGAAGAATACAGATTGATTGAACATATATATTAAGAACACTAGGTCGGGACCATTATCTCCTTTATAGTTCTATTCAATAAAACAAGAAGTAAGTAAAATGAAAATGGTGCGTCAAAACTTTTAAACCCTCCGAAAGTGATGTAAACGATGAAATTTGCGAACAAAAATGATTTTTGAAGGGAGGGACATATCTTAATATGTAATTTAATAAGAACTTCGATTTGATATATTATAATATGATTTTCGATACCCGAGTAAAAAGTTATATCCGTTGAAATTTTAACTCATATTTTACAAATGTTTTGTTGTTGTTCAAAATGTGAACAAGATCCCCTTTCTTTTCCTCTTCTCTTATTTTTTTTGAAGAATACAGATTGATTGAACATATATATTAAGAAACCTAGGTCGGCACCAATATCTCCTTTATAGCTCTATTCAATAATACAAGAAGTAAGTAAAATGAAAATGGTGGGTCAAAACTTTTAAACCCTCGGAAAGTGATGTAAACGTTGGAATTTGTGCACAAAAATGATTTTTGAAGGGAGTACCATATCATGTTATGTAATTTTATACGAGCTTCGATTTGATATATTATAATATTCTTTTCGATAGCCAAGTAAAAAGTTATCTCCGTTGAAAGTTTTAACTCATATTTTACAAATGTTTTGTTGTTGTTGAAAATGTGAACAAGATCTCCTTTCTTTTCCTCTTCTCTTATTTTTTTTTGAAGAATACAGATTGATTGAACATATATATTAAGAAACCTAGGTCGGCACCAATATCTCCTTTATAGCTCTATTCAATAAAACAAGAAGTAAGTAAAATGAAAATGGTGCGTCAAAACTTTTAAACCCTCCGAAAGTGATGTAAACGATGGAATTTGCGTACAAAAATGAATTTTGAAGGGAGTACCATATCATGTTATGTAATTTTATACGAGCTCCGATTTGATATATTATAATATTCTTTTCGATAGACAAGTAAAAAGTTATCTCCGTTGAAAGTTTTAACTCATATTTTACAAATGTTTTGTTGTTGTTGAAAATGTGAACAAGATCTCCTTTCTTTTCCTCTTCTCTTATTTATTTTTTTTGAAGAATACAGATTTATTGAACATATATATTAATAACACTAGGTCGGCACCAATATCTCCTTTATAGCTCTATTCAATAAAACAAGAAGTAAGTAAAATGAAAATTGTGCGTCAAAACTTTTAAACCCTCCGAAAGTGATGTAAAAGATGAAATTTGCGTACAAAAATGATTTTTGAAGGGAGGACCATATCTTATTGTGTAATTTAATAAGAACTTCGATTTGATATATTATAATATTCTTTTTGATACGGGAGTAAAAAGTTATCTCCCTTGAAAGTTTTAACTCATATTTTACAAATGTTTTGTTGTTGTTGAAAATGTGAAAAAGATCTCCTTTCTTTTCCTCTTCTCTTATTTTTTTTTGAAGAATACAGATTGATTGAACATATATATTAAGAACCCTAGGTCGGCACCAATATCTCCTTTATAGCTCTATTCAATAAAACAAGAAGTAAGTTAAATAAAAATAGTGCGTCAAAACTTTTAAACCCTCTGAAAGTGATGTAAATGATGGAATTTGCGTACAAAAATGATTTTTGAAGGGAGTACCATATCATGTTATGTAATTTTATACGAGCTTCGATTTGATATATTATAATATTCTTTTCGATAGCCAAGTAAAAAGTTATCTCCGTTGAAAGTTTTAACTCATATTTTACAAATGTTTTGTTGTTGTTGAAAATGTGAACAAGATCTCCTTTCTTTTCCTCTTCTCTTATTTTTTTTTTGAAGAATACAGATTGATTGAACATATATATTAAGAAACCTAGGTCGGCACCAATATCTCCTTTATAGCTCTATTCAATAAAACAAGAAGTAAGTAAAATGAAAATGGTGCGTCAAAACTTTTAAACCCTCCGAAAGTGATGTAAACGATGGAATTTGCGTACAAAAATGATTTTTGAAGGGAGTACCATATCATGTTATGTAATTTTATACGAGCTTCGATTTGATATATTATAATATTCTTTTCGATAGCCAAGTAAAAAGTTATCTCCGTTGAAAGTTTTAACTCATATTTTACAAATGTTTTATTGTTGTTGAAAATGTGAACAAGATCTCCTTTCTTTTCCTCTTCTCTTATTTTTTTTGAAGAATACAGATTGATTGAACATATATATTAAGAACACTAGGTCGGCACCAATATCTCCTTTATAGCTCTATTCAATAAAACAAGAAGTAAGTAAAATGAAAATGGTGCGTCAAAACTTTTAAACCCTCCGAAAGTGATGTAAACGATGAAATTTGCGAACAAAAATGATTTTTGAAGGGAGGGACATATCTTAATATGTAATTTAATAAGAACTTCGATTTGATATATTATAATATGATTTTCGATATGCGAGTAAAAAGTTATCTCCCTTGAAAGTTTAACTCATATTTTACAAATGTTTTGTTGTTGTTGAAAATGTGAAAAAGATCTCCTTTCTTTTCCTCTTCTCTTATTTTTTTTGAAGAATACAGATTGATTGAACATATATATTAAGAAACCTAGGTCGGCACCAATATCTCCTTTATAGCTCTATTCAATAAAACAAGAAGTAAGTAAAATGAAAATGGTGCGTCAAAACTTTTAAACCCTCTGAAAGTGATGTAAATGATGGAATTTGCGTACAAAAATGATTTTTGAAGGGAGTACCATTTCATGTTATGTAATTTTATACGAGCATCGATTTGATATATTATAATATTCTTTTCGATAGCCAAGTAAAAAGTTATCTCCGTTGAAAGTTTTAACTCATATTTTACAAATGTTTTGTTGTTGTTGAAAATGTGAACAAGATCTCCTTTCTTTTCCTCTTCTCTTATTTTTTTTTGAAGAATACAGATTGATTGAACATATATATTAAGAAACCTAGGTCGGCACCAATATCTCCTTTATAGCTCTATTCAATAAAACAAGAAGTAAGTAAAATGAAAATGGTGCGTCAAAACTTTTAAACCCTCCGAAAGTGATGTAAACGATGGAATTTGCGTACAAAAATGATTTTTGAAGGGAGTACCATATCATGTTATGTAATTTTATACGAGCTTCGATTTGATATATTATAATATTCTTTTCGATAGCCAAGTAAAAAGTTATCTCCGTTGAAAGTTTTAACTCATATTTTACAAATGTTTTGTTGTTGTTGAAAATGTGAACAAGATCTCCTTTCTTTTCCTCTTCTCTTATTTTTTTTTTTTGAAGAATACAGATTGATTGAACATATATATTAAGAAACCTAGGTCGGCACCAATATCTCCTTTATAGCTCTATTCAATAAAACAAGAAGTAAGTAAAATGAAAATGGTGCGTCAAAACTTTTAAACCCTCCGAAAGTGATGTAAACGATGGAATTTGCGTACAAAAATGATTTTTGAAGGGAGTACCATATCATGTTATGTAATTTTATACGAGCTTCGATTTGATATATTATAATATTCTTTTCGATAGCCAAGTAAAAAGTTATCTCCGTTGAAAGTTTTAACATATATTTTACAAATGTTTTGTTGTTGTTGAAAATGTGAACAAGATCTCCTTTCTTTTCCTCTTCTCTTATTTTTTTTTTTGAAGAATACAGATTGATTGAACATATATATTAAGAAACCTAGGTCGGCACCAATATCTCCTTTATAGCTCTATTCAATAAGACAAGAAGTAAGTAAAATGAAAATGGTGCGTCAAAACTTTTAGACCCTCCGAAAGTGATGTAAACGATGGAATTTGCGTACAAAAATGATTTTTGAAGGGAGTACCATCTCATGTTATGTAATTGTATACGAGCTCCGATTTGATATATTATAATATTCTTTTCGATAGACAAGTAAATAGTTATCTCCGTTGAAAGTTTTAACTCATATTTTACAAATGTTTTATTGTTGTTGAAAATGTGAACAAGATCTCCTTTCTTTTCCTCTTCTCTTATTTTTTTTGAAGAATACAGATTGATTGAACATATATATTAAGAACACTAGGTCGGCACCAATATCTCCTTTATAGCTCTATTCAATAAAACAAGAAGTAAGTAAAATGAAAATGGTGCGTCAAAACTTTTAAACCCTCCGAAAGTGATGTAAACGATGAAATTTGCGAACAAAAATGATTTTTGAAGGGAGGGACATATCTTAATATGTAATTTAATAAGAACTTCGATTTGATATATTATAATATGATTTTCGATATGCGAGTAAAAAGTTATCTCCCTTGAAAGTTTAACTCATATTTTACAAATGTTTTGTTGTTGTTGAAAATGTGAAAAAGATCTCCTTTCTTTTCCTCTTCTCTTATTTTTTTTGAAGAATACAGATTGATTGAACATATATATTAAGAAACCTAGGTCGGCACCCATATCTCCTTTATAGCTCTATTCAATAAAACAAGAAGTAAGTAAAATGAAAATGGTGCGTCAAAACTTTTAAACCCTCTGAAAGTGATGTAAATGATGGAATATGCGTACAAAAATGATTTTTGAAGGGAGTAGCATATCATGTTATGTAATTTTATACGAGCTTCGATTTGATATATTATAATATTCTTTTCGATAGCCAAGTAAAAAGTTATCTCCGTTGAAAGTTTTAACTCATATTTTACAAATGTTTTGTTGTTGTTGAAAATGTGAACAAGATCTCCTTTCTTTTCCTCTTCTCTTATTTTTTTTGAAGAATACAGATTGATTGAACATATATATTAAGAAACCTAGGTCGGCACCAATATCTCCTTTATAGCTCTATTCAATAAAACAAGAAGTAAGTAAAATGAAAATGGTGCGTCAAAACTTTTAAACCCTCCGAAAGTGATGTAAACGATGGAATTTGCGTACAAAAATGATTTTTGAAGGGAGTACCATATCATGTTATGTAATTTTATACGAGCTTCGATTTGATATATTATAATATTCTTTTCGATAGCCAAGTAAAAAGTTATCTCCGTTGAAAGTTTTAACTCATATTTTACAAATGTTTTGTTGTTGTTGAAAATGTGAACAAGATCTCCTTTCTTTTCCTCTTCTCTTATTTTTTTTGAAGAATACAGATTGATTGAACATATATATTAAGAACACTAGGTCGGCACCAATATCTCCTTTATAGCTCTATTCAATAAAACAAGAAGTAAGTAAAATGAAAATGGTGCGTCAAAACTTTTAAACCCTCCGAAAGTGATGTAAACGATGAAATTTGCGAACAAAAATGATTTTTGAAGGGAGGGACATATCTTAATATGTAATTTAATAAGAACTTCGATTTGATATATTATAATATGATTTTCGATATGCGAGTAAAAAGTTATCTCCGTTGAATGTTTTAACTCATATTTTACAATTGTTTTGTTGTTGTTGAAAATGTGAAAAAGATCTCCTTACTTTTCCTCTTCTCTTATTTTTTTTGAAGAATACAGATTGATTGAACATATAAATTAAGAATCCTAGGTCGGCAACAATATCTCCTTTATAGCTCTATTCAATAAAACAAGAAGTAAGGTAAATGAAAATGGTGCGTCAAAACTTTTAAACCCTCTAAAAGTGATGTAAATGATGGAATTTGCGTACAAAAATGATTTTTGAAGGGAGTACCATATCATGTTATGTAATTTTATACGAGCTTCGATTTGATATATTATAATATTCTTTTCGATAGCCAAGTAAAAAGTTATCTCCGTTGAAAGTTTTAACTCATATTTTACAAATGTTTTGTTGTTGTTGAAAATGTGAACAAGATCTCCTTTCTTTTCCTCTTCTCTTATTTTTTTTGAAGAATACAGATTGATTGAACATATATATTAAGAAACCTAGGTCAGCACCAATATCTCTTTTATAGCTCTATTCAATAAAACAAGAAGTAAGTAAAATGAAAATGGTGCGTCAAAACTTTTAGACCCTCCGAAAGTGATGTAAACGATGGAATTTGCGTACAAAAATGATTTTTGAAGGGAGGGACATATCTTAATATGTAATTTAATAAGAACTTCGATTTGATATATTATAATATGATTTTCGATATGCGAGTAAAAAGTTATCTCCCTTGAAAGTTTAACTCATATTTTACAAATGTTTTGTTGTTGTTGAAAATGTGAAAAAGATCTCCTTTCTTTTCCTCTTCTCTTATTTTTTTTTTGAAGAATACAGATTGATTGAACATATATATTAAGAAACCTAGGTCGGCACCCATATCTCCTTTATAGCTCTATTCAATAAAACAAGAAGTAAGTAAAATGAAAATGGTGCGTCAAAACTTTTAAACCCTCTGAAAGTGATGTAAATGATGGAATTTGCGTACAAAAATGATTTTTGAAGGGAGTACCATATCATGTTATGTAATTTTATACGAGCTTCGATTTGATATATTATAATATTCTTTTCGATAGCCAAGTAAAAAGTTATCTCCGTTGAAAGTTTTAACTCATATTTTACAAATGTTTTGTTGTTGTTGAAAATGTGAACAAGATCTCCTTTCTTTTCCTCTTCTCTTATTTTTTTTTGAAGAATACAGATTGATTGAACATATATATTAAGAAACCTAGGTCGGCACCAATATCTCCTTTATAGCTCTATTCAATAAAACAAGAAGTAAGTAAAATGAAAATGGTGCGTCAAAACTTTTAAACCCTCCGAAAGTGATGTAAACGATGGAATTTGCGTACAAAAATGAATTTTGAAGGGAGTACCATATCATGTTATGTAATTTTATACGAGCTTCGATTTGATATATTATAATATTCTTTTCGATAGCCAAGTAAAAAGTTATCTCCGTTGAAAGTTTTAACTCATATTTTACAAATGTTTTGTTGTTGTTGAAAATGTGAACAAGATCTCCTTTCTTTTCCCCTTCTCTTATTTTTTTTGAAGAATACAGATTGATTGAACATATATATTAAGAACACTAGGTCGGCACCAATATCTCCTTTATAGCTCTATTCAATAAAACAAGAAGTAAGTAAAATGAAAATGGTGCGTCAAAACTTTTAAACCCTCCGAAAGTGATGTAAACGATGAAATTTGCGAACAAAAATGATTTTTGAAGGGAGGGACATATCTTAATATGTAATTTAATAAGAACTTCGATTTGATATATTATAATATGATTTTCGATATGCGAGTAAAAAGTTATCTCCGTTGAAAGTTTAACTCATATTTTACAAATGTTTTGTTGTTGTTGAAAATGTGAAAAAGATCTCCTTTCTTTTCCTCTTCTCTTATTTTTTTTTGAAGAATACAGATTGATTGAACATATATATTAAGAAACCTAGGTCGGCACCCATATCTCCTTTATAGCTCTATTCAATAAAACAAGAAGTAAGTAAAATGAAAATGGTGCGTCAAAACTTTTAAACCCTCTGAAAGTGATGTAAATGATGGAATATGCGTACAAAAATGATTTTTGAAGGGAGTAGCATATCATGTTATGTAATTTTATACGAGCTTCGATTTGATATATTATAATATTCTTTTCGATAGCCAAGTAAAAAGTTATCTCCGTTGAAAGTTTTAACTCATATTTTACAAATGTTTTGTTGTTGTTGAAAATGTGAACAAGATCTCCTTTCTTTTCCTCTTCTCTTATTTTTTTTTGAAGAATACAGATTGATTGAACATATATATTAAGAAACCTAGGTCGGCACCAATATCTCCTTTATAGCTCTATTCAATAAAACAAGAAGTAAGTAAAATGAAAATGGTGCGTCAAAACTTTTAAACCATCTGAAAGTGATGTAAACGATGGAATTTGCGTACAAAAATGAATTTTGAAGGGAGTACCATCTCATGTTATGTAATTTTATACGAGCTCCGATTTAATATATTATAATATTCTTTTCGATAGACAAGTAAAAATTTATCTCCGTTGAAAGTTTTAACTCATATTTTACAAATGTTTTGTTGTTGTTGAAAATGTGAACAAGATCTCCTTTCTTTTCCTCTTCTCTTATTATTTTTTGAATAATACAGATTGATTGAACATATATATTAAGAACACTAGGTCAGCACCAATATCTCCTTTATAGCTCTATTCAATAAAACAAGAAGTAAGTAAAATGAAAATGGTGCGTCAAAACTTTTAAACCCTCCGAAAGTGATGTAAACGATGAAATTTGCGAACAAAAATGATTTTTGAAGGGAGGGACATATCTTAATATGTAATTTAATAAGAACTTCGATTTGATATATTATAATATGATTTTCGATATGCGAGTAAAAAGTTATCTCCGTTGAAAGTTTTAACTCATATTTTACAAATGTTTTGTTGTTGTTGAAAATGTGAACAAGATCTCCTTTCTTTTCCTCTTCTCTTATTTTTTTTTTGAAGAATACAGATTGATTGAACATATATATTAAGAAACCTAGGTCGGCACCAATATCTCCTTTATAGCTCTATTCAATAAAACAAGAAGTAAGTAAAATGAAAATGGTGCGTCAAAACTTTTAAACCCTCTGAAAGTGATGTAAATGATGGAATATGCGTACAAAAATGATTTTTGAAGGGAGTAGCATATCATGTTATGTAATTTTATACGAGCTTCGATTTGATATATTATAATATTCTTTTCGATAGCCAAGTAAAAAGTTATCTCCGTTGAAAGTTTTAACTCATATTTTACAAATGTTTTGTTGTTGTTGAAAATGTGAACAAGATCTCCTTTCTTTTCCTCTTCTCTTATTTTTTTTTGAAGAATACAGATTGATTGAACATATATATTAAGAAACCTAGGTCGGCACCAATATCTCCTTTATAGCTCTATTCAATAAAACAAGAAGTAAGTAAAATGAAAATGGTGCGTCAAAACTTTTAGACCCTCCGAAAGTGATGTAAACGATGGAATTTGCGTACAAAAATGATTTTTGAAGGGAGTACCATCTCATGTTATGTAATTGTATACGAGCTCCGATTTGATATATTATAATATTCTTTTCGATAGACAAGTAAATAGTTATCTCCATTGAAAGTTTTAACTCATATTTTACAAATGTTTTGTTGTTGTTGAAAATGTGAACAAGATCTCCTTTCTTTTCACTTCTCTTATTTTTTTTTGAAGAATACAGATTGATTGAACATATATATTAAGAACACTAGGTCGGCACCAATATCTCCTTTATAGCTCTATTCAATAAAACAAGAAGTAAGTAAAATGAAAATGGTGCGTCAAAACTTTTAAACCCTCCGAAAGTGATGTAAACGATGAAATTTGCGAACAAAAATGATTTTTGAAGGGAGGGACATATGTTAATATGTAATTTAATAAGAACTTCGATTTGATATATTATAATATGATTTTCGATATGCGAGTAAAAAGTTATCTCCCTTGAAAGTTTAACTCATATTTTACAAATGTTTGGTTGTTGTTGAAAATGTGAAAAAGATCTCCTTTCTTTTCCTCTTCTCTTATTTTTTTTTTGAAGAATATAGATTGATTGAACATATATATTAAGAAACCTAGGTCGGCACCCATATCTCCTTTATAGCTCTATTCAATAAAACAAGAAGTAAGTAAAATGAAAATGGTGCGTCAAAACTTTTAAACCCTCTGAAAGTGATGTAAATGATGGAATATGCGTACAAAAATGATTTTTGAAGGGAGTAGCATATCATGTTATGTAATTTTATACGAGCTTCGATTTGATATATTATAATATTCTTTTCGATAGCCAAGTAAAAAGTTATCTCCGTTGAAAGTTTTAACTCATATTTTACAAATGTTTTGTTGTTGTTGAAAATGTGAACAAGATCTCCTTTCTTTTCCTCTTCTCTTATTTTTTTTTGAAGAATACAGATTGATTGAACATATATATTAAGAAACCTAGGTCGGCACCAATATCTCCTTTATAGCTCTATTCAATAAAACAAGAAGTAAGTAAAATGAAAATGGTGCGTCAAAACTTTTACACCCTCCGAAAGTGATGTAAACGATGGAATTTGCGTACAAAAATGATTTTTTAAGGGAGTACCATCTCATGTTATGTAATTGTATACGAGTGATGAGTGCTCAAAAAGCACTAAAATAACCATGATTTTATGCACTTTAATTGATTAAAAATATATATATTTATATGTTTTATCATATATTTATATAAATTTGTCTTTTTCGGAATCACGGGTATTTTTATTGTTTTTCAGGAATTTTGGCCTAAAAACGCAATGTAAAGACTCAAAGAAGAATACTTGAAGCAATACATCACAAATAAATTGATAAATAAGTGGAAAAAGGTCAAAAAACATGGAAAAATTGGACAAAATGGGTCGAAAAGGTCAAAAATGTCAAAAGACGGAAAAACGCGCGCCAGCGGCCGGCGCCATGCGCGCGCGGCGCACAATGAGCCTGGCCAGCGCTTACGCGCCAGCGGCGTGTGATGCTGCTTCCGCGCGCGCTGTCAGACCACGCGCGCCTTGTCATCAGCGGCGGCCCAGCCAGCGCTGCGTTTTTGACCCATTTTTCACGTGCAGCCGCCCCATGACGTCATCTTGGCGTCATTGATGACCTCGGCAGGTCCAAAACACGTTTTTATTTTTTAATATTTTTTTAACATTTTTTAATCATTTTTTCTCTCCATCCTCACCAATAAATACCCTCATTCTCTTCATAAATAAACACACCTCAAAACCTCACTTCTCTCTTCTTTCTTTCTCTCATTTCTTAGTTTTTAAGTTTTTCTTAGTTTCTTTCTTAGTTTCTAAGCTTTTCTTAGTTTTTCTCTTAGTTTTTAGTTCAATTGTCTTAGGTTTAGAGTTCTTCTCTTTTTGAGAGGAACTTGTAATGTTTTTGTAATAATTTAGATTTTTGATTCAATAAATGAAAGTGCAAGTACGACTTGGAGGTTTTCTAGCGACGGGAATGGCGTCAAATCTTGTAAGGATTTTATTTTCTTCTGATTATTTTTGTGCTTTATTCTTACATGTTATATTTAATTTATGCGTGATTAAATTTAAGCGTGCTAAACATTTATAATCATGATATAATAATAATGTTGTTATGCTTGCGAAATATTAAATAGGTGAAAATTTCTAAAATGAATTGATTTTATTTTTATTCAAGATTTTATATTAAGGATGTTAGAGAGAAATATATTATTTTTCATTACAAACTTAAATCTGAAAGTTAGACTTTAAGGTTTAGTTATCGGTCTAATTTAGAGTAGTGCTTTCTTTTATTTGTTAGTCTGATAATCGGTAGTGAGAGTGAAGCTCTGTTCGAAAAGCTATCATAAGAATTATTTTGTGGTAAGGTATTGCCAACGTGTTTTCAATAGTGGTTTTAAAACTTGAAAGTTAGTACTCGGATAACTAAATTCTTGGGTTTAATTTGGACACCTTGGATAAAGTTTAAATGTCTAACACCAAAGGTGGCATTTAAATGGTTCATTTTCAATCTCTTAGAAAAAGGAATTAATTTAATTAACCAAATTAGTTATCAACCCCACCCACAGGTGTTAATTGCTCTGTTTAGTTAACAAAGAGTATCTAACTCACCAAAGGTGGTATTCATATAAAAAGAGAGAATCAATAAAATATCAATTTATATCTTTAATAGTCTAGATAATATGAGCAAGGATAATTAACTTAGTTATTATATCCATAAATACTCCACTAATTTAAATGATAAAATTTGCATGAATATTTATTGAATCTGTAATTATATTTATTTGTAGATAAACATTTATTGAATTTGTATCTATGTTTATTTTTTATTTAATTAATACGTATATATGTTTATTTTAATGTTATTAGATTAGGAACACAAAAACCAAAATATCGTGACAGGATGTTTAGGATTTAATTTCGTTTTTAAAAGTTTGAATAATAAAATAAGAACCACATACATTCCTTCCTTAGATCGGCCGGGAGTATACTTATCATTTTCTACGAAATGATTCGTGTAACTTTCTTGAGAGTTTTACAAATATTAAAACCAAAGTATTTGCGAGAATTGGCGATCTGGGTTTTTATTTCATCAAGTTTTGGCCTTGGATTCTTGGGAAGGAGTAGCGTTTTTAATTTATTTATCAAAATTTTAAAAATATTTTTTGTGTTGTAAATAATTGTGATTTTTTTTAAAAAAATAAAAAATAAAAAATAAAATAAAATAAAAATAAAAATAAAAATAAAATAAAATAAAATAAAATACAAAAAATAAAAATAAAAATTTTTAATCAAATTTCAAATTTCATAAAAAAAATAAATAAAAAAAATAAAAAATAATAAAAATAAAATAAAAATTAAAAAAATAATAAAAAAAAAAAAAAAATTTTTTTTAAATAGTAAAAAAAATAATTTAGAAATTCGAAATTTGAAGTAAAAAGTTTTTACCGTTTATGAATAGTAAAAAAAAAAGTAAAAAAAAAAAAAAAAAAATTAGTAAAAAAAAAATAATTTAGAAATTCGAAATTTGAAGTAAAAAGTTTTTACCGTTCATGAATAGTAAAAAAAAATAATAAAAAAAAAATAAAAAAAAAAAAAAAAATTAAAAATTTTAAGTTAATAAGAAATAAGTTAGCGTGAATAGTAAAATAAAATTACCGTTCGTAAAAAAAAATAAAAAAAAAATTTAAATTTTAGATTAATAAGAAATAAGATAGCGTGAATAGTAAAATAAAATTACCGTTCGTAAAAAAAAAAAAAAAAAAAACTAAAAGGCATGAAAAGTAAAAATCTAAGGGAGTTAAATACAGGAAATTAGTTCTTTGAAGCGCTTTGTCTTACTAGTCTTTCACAGGAGCGTTGTTGGGTAGGAGAGTGGTTTTAAGGAGCCAAGACCACCATTCTTTCATAACACTCTTGGTTATCTTGATTATGTTATTTAAAAATAAAAAAAAAAAAATTAAAAAAAAAAAAAAAAAAAAAAATATTGTCCAGTGTTTGTATTAAATGCCATGGAAAATTTCTCTAATTTTCTTTTATTTTTGTTGACAGGAGTTTTAAATTTACGTTTAAAAATAGTCTACATGCGTGGTAGGAGATCCTTAGGAAACCCCTTACACCATATGTAAATAATATTCATAAATTTAAACAAGTGTCAACAATATTTGGATCCTACCCATCAACTTCGATTTTGAGCCAAACATAGAAAGTCTTAATCCTTTACTAGAACCAAAAGAAATGGAGGAAAACCAACATGTTAGGGAAACCACGATGAAAGAGTTTGCAAGGCCAGGTGATTGGCACGGCAAGAATCGCCGCTATCCGATTAGGAGAGAAGGCTGCTCGGAATTATGACCTTAAAAATATTCATTTTTCTATGCTTCCTTCCTACATGGGCTACCTAATGAAGATTCTCTTTCCTTTATGAGAGATTTCTATGCTACGGTCCAAACATTCCCTCGGTATTCTAAACGAGGATCACTTAGAATGAGATGTTTTCCGTACACCTTAAAGGATAAGGCTAAAGCTTGGTTGATGTCACTTCCCTGGTTCTCTACGATGACATGGGGTCAAATTTACAATAAATTCATGGGAAAATTCTATTCCCATCAAAAACATCGGTGAGAGGAAAGATTGCTACTTTCTCTCGGATGGAAGGAGAACCATTCCATGAAGCTTGGGATAGGTTCAAAATGTTTCTCACTCAATGTCCCCATCATAGCTTTCCCCTACGGTTGCGAGAACCAATTCTTTTACGATGGACTTACACAACAATGTCGGTTCATTGTCGACAACGCCTTGCGGGAGGAGCGATAGGAGAAAAAGCGCATCGAAACGTATAATCTCTTTGAGATGTTGGGTGCTAATTCCCGTGAGAAAAGCTCGAGTGAGAAAAGGCGGGTGTTCGTGAGATTGACTCCGGTAATGAAGTTCAACAACAACTTGTTCAATTGACTAAGCAAGTTGCCGCTTCTCGCTACACAAAGCAAACACAAATATTGAACAATATGGTTTGTATAGCAACGTGGGACAAAATGCGCTTTGTCCATATCAAGGAGATACAATTGGACACGAGCGAGGTTAATGTGTTGGGAGCGTATCAACAGAGACCAAGGTTTGATCCCAATTCAAATACCTATAATCCTGGGTGGAGAAGTCATCCAAATTTCTCTTGGAGGCAAAACAACCCTCATTTCCCTCAAAGCTCGAAACCAGGCGAGACGACAATTCCACCCACCTATTCCAAGAAGCATTCCAAATAAACCAACCCTGGAGGACAACTTGAATTCTTTTATTCAAGTTTGTAGGAATAATCGATCTAAAACCAATCAACGGTTGGACTACTGTGGAAGCTTCAATCAAAAGGTGGAAGTTCAAGTTGAGCAGTTAGTTGAACATTTGCAAAAAGGCAAAGATTAAATTGAAACTTAAATGAATTCAATGAAGAGGAGACATTGAGTTTTTCATTACGCAATCTCGAGCAACGTCTTACTAGAAGACGATAAATTTTAGTCCTACATGGGAGGTCACCCATTATTGTATTTTCCTTTGTTTTAGTTTGCGTGTAAAAAAAAAAAAAAAAATTCAAATGAAATAAATTTGCTTGTGTTCAAAAATTGTGTCCCTTCGTTTAAATTAAAATAAAAAAAATAATAAAAAAAAAATAAAAAAAAAAATAATAAAAAAAAATTTTAGGTTCCTTGCATTTTTAGAGATATCTACTATTGTTTTTAAGAGCAAAATGTTGATTCACAATAGGAGGAGGATCATTTTCAACTACAAACAACCATGGGAGATGCTGAAGATAGGCGGAAAAAGATGAAAGACTATACAATGCCAATCATTGGCAATGTAACTTCCGGCATCCAATTGCAAGAGGCTGCAAGGAATTATGAATTGAAAAAGATTCATTATTCTTTGTTGCCTTCCTTTTACGGTATCCCTAATGAAGATCCTTTGCATTTCATTCGAGAATTCTATGCTATTGTCCAAACCTTTCCACTACATGCAATTAGTGAAGATCAACTTAGGATGAGGTGTTTTCCTTACACTCTCAAAGATAAAGCTTGGTCATGGTTCATTACTCTACTGATCGGGTTCTCTTAAAACTTGGGAGGCGATCTATGAAATTTTTATGGGTAGGTTCTATTCCCGTCAAAATTGTTGATCTAAGAACAAAGATAGCAACATTTTCTCAAATGAATGAAGAGCCACTTTCATGAAGCTTGGGAACGATTCAAACTCCTTTTCATTCAATGTCAAAATCATAGCTTTCCACTTCTGACTACAAAACCAATTCTTTTACGATGGATTGACACTTCTGAGTCAATACATGGTTGATAATCTTCTTTGGAGGTCTTTGTAGGAGAAAAGACAGCAGAGGAAGCCTATAATCTCTATGAGCTATTGGGTTCTAATTCCCAACAAAGAGGTGGTAGAAGGAAAGCAAAGGTCAATGAAGTCAGCTTTGATGATGAGATAACCTTGCAAATTGCTGAATTGACTAAACAAGTGAAATTACTCACGTCTCACCAAATTTCAAATCAAGAGGTATGTGGAGTGTGTTGTTCAATTGGGCA
Organism: Hippophae rhamnoides; assembly: GCA_033030585.1. Lineage (NCBI taxonomy): Eukaryota > Viridiplantae > Streptophyta > Magnoliopsida > Rosales > Elaeagnaceae > Hippophae > Hippophae rhamnoides. The sequence continues at coordinate 45,609,571 of CM065430.1, read as the reverse complement.
TGGTACTGATAATTATTCTAATACTTGTGATTCTAGTGTCGATGCCATAGAGGAAGTCCAATATTTTCAAAAGTATCATCCAAACACCTATAATCACCCAACCTACAACCACCCTTACCCACCAAGCCAATCTTTTAAACCAACCTTAGAAGATAGCTTGAATGCTTTTATTCAAGTTAGTCGTGACAACCAACTGATGACTAATCAAAGGTTGAACACCATGGAGGCTTCGGTTAAAAGAATTGAATCTAAAGTTGGGCAATTGGTGAACAAATGCAAAAGAAAGAACCAGGAAAGTTGCCAGTCAACGGAACAAGCAAAAGATGTTAGAACCCTTCGAAGTGGTAAGGTAGTCAATACCGGTGTACCGAAATCTCTAACAAAGAAGGCGACATTCTAATATCGCAAAAAGGAGAAACAAGTGTTAAACTTCACAAGCTTTACGAAAAACTCATTGGGGGTCATCGACACTCCCAAAATTCAAAAGACAACGAGAACCACACCAGATGCAAGTACCTTTTCCCCACAGGTTGAAAGAATCCAAACAAGATAAGCAATTCAATGATCTTTTTAATATGCTCTCTAAAGTAAATATCAATTTACCATTATTAGAAGTGATCATGAATGTGCCCTCATATGCCAAGTTTTTCAAAGAGTTGAACACTAAGAAAAGGAGGTATGAATGAATGAGCGAGTAGTAGTGTCGAGAAATTTCTAGCGTACTTGACCTGAAACTACCCCTAAGTTGAAAGACCCTGGAAGTTTTATTATAAACATAACTATGGGGGATAGGAAGGTTGCTAAGGCAATGCTTGATTTAGGTGCTAGTATAAATTTGATGCCCTACTCTATATTCTCACAAATTTCGATCTAGGGGATTTAAAACCCACAACTATGTCCACTGCAACTTGCAGATAGATCTCTTAAATATCCGGAGGGAATAGTTGAGGATGTTTTGAGTACAGGTAGACAAACGATAATACTGTTGACTTTGTGGTTCTGGATATGCAAGAAAATCCGGCATTGGACGAGAGAGCATACAATATTGCTTGGTAGACCATTTATGGCAACTACTAAAACTATTATTGATGTCCAAGATGGAAATTTGACTATAATGAGTCTTAGGAGAAATTTGTTCATTTCAAAGTTTTTGATTCTTCACCTTTCCCTTCTATTTACGCCATCGATGAAATATTCGAAGTTGATCCTTTGGATAATCGTGTCCAAGACACCTTTTTCCAAACCAGAATAGAAGACAAGCGTGAAGCTGTTCTTACGCTTGAAAAGGTTGAAGAAGATTTAGATGAAGAGATTAAGGGGTACCTTGACCAACTAGACAATAATGAAGTGATGACAAAATCTAGTACACTTTTAAATCTACCCAGGTCCTTCATACATTAAAGAGGCCAATCCACACGAACTTGAACTCAAAGACTTACACGAGCACTTAAAATATGTGTTTTTGGGAGAAGGAGAAACATATCCGGTGATAATTTCTTCAACCTTGACCAAACCACAAGAAAAGGAACTTCATCAAAGTGCTTAAGCAGTTTAAGAAATCTATAGGTTGGAGTATAGGGGATATAAGAGGCATTAGTCCAACAATGTGTATGCACAAGATCAACTTGGAGGATGGTGCTAAACACATGCGAGAGGCCCAAAGAAGACTAAACCCAAACATGCAAGAGGTAGTTAAAAGGAAATCCTTAAATTGTTAGGAGAAGGGATTATCTATCCTATTGCGGATAGTAAGTGGGTTAGTCCGGTGCATGTGGTACCAAAGAAATGCGGGATAACAGTTGTTAAAAATGATAAAAGTGAATTAGTGCCCACTAGAATAATCCTTTGGATGGAGAATGTGTATAGATTTTAGGAAACTAAATTTATATACGAAAAAGGATCACTTTCCTCTTCCATTCATTGATCAAATGTTGGAAAGATTAGTAGACACGAATTTTCTTGTTTTTTGGATGGACTTGTCTGGATATTATCAAGTACCCATGTACTTGAGAAGATCGGGAAAAGACCACATTTACATGTCCTTTTGGGACATTTGCTTTTCATGAGAATGCCATTTGGGTTATGCAATGCTCGCGCCACTTTCAGGAGATGCATGATATCCATTTTCTCGGACATGGTGGAGAAGTTCATTGAAATTTTCATGGACGATTTCTCTGTCTTTGGGAACTCATTTGATGATTGCTTACATAAATTGACTTTGGTTTTAGAAAGATGCATTGAATGCAATCTAACCCTTAGTTGGGAGAAAAGTCATTTTATGGTTCAACAAGGGATAGTTTTGGGACATATAATTTCAAACAAGGGTATTGAAGTTGATAAGGCAAAAGTTGAATTGATATCCAAACTACCTCCCCCTACATATGTGAAGGGGATAAGAAGCTTCTTGGGACATGCAGGATTTTATAGACGATTTATTAAAGATTTCTCTAAAATAAGTCGTCCTTTATGTAACTTATTATCCAAAGATGCTGAATTTGACTTCAACAATGACTGCCTTATTTCCTTTAATACCTTGAAAGAGAAACTAACATCTACCCCTGTTATAATGGCACCAAACTGGTCTTTACCTTTTGAGATAATGTGTGATGCTTCTGATTATGCAATAGGAGCGATCTGGGACAAAGAGTGGATAAGCGTTTACATGTCATCTACTATGCTAGCAAAACACTCAATGATGCCCAAATGAATTACACCACCATCGAAAAGGAATTCTTGGCTATAGTATTCTCTTTAGACAAATTTCGGTCTTATTTAGTAGGATCTAAAGTGATTGTACATTATGATCATATTTCTTTAAGATACCTATTAAGTAAATTGAATGCCAAGCCAAGATTAATTAGGTGGGTCTTACTCTTACAAGAATTTGACCTAGAAATCAAGGATAAGAAAGGCAGTGAAAACTTAGTAGGTGACCATTTGTCTAGGTTGATTTATGACTTCAATTCTCTTAAAGATGAGAGTAATGATGATATAGTTGAAACCTTTCTGATGAGCAGTTATTTTTCATAGGTCAGAACCCGTGGTATCTTGATATTGTAAACTATCTTGCCACTTGGTGTTTTGCGACCTAACACTTCATATCGAGGACAAGAAAAGGTTTTTTAAAACTATTAAGGACTATTTAAGGGATGACCCTTATTTATACAAGATTGGTCAAGATCAAGTCATCAGGAGATGTGTACGGAAAGAAGAACATAAGAGCATTCGACTTTTTGTCATGAACTTCATTGTGGGGTCATTTTGGAGGTGAAAAGACAGCCGTAAGATATTCTGATCTGGATTCTTTTGGCCCACTCTTTTTAAAGATGCTCGTATGTTTTGTGCACAATGTGATAGATGTCAAAGAACAGGAAACATAAGCAAAAGAGATGAAATGCCTTTGACATCTAATTTAGTTGTTGAACTCTTTGATGTATGGGGGATTGACTTCATGGGTCCTTTTCCCCATCTAATGGTTTTCAATACATTTTGGTTCTTTGTGGATTATGTGTCCAAGTGGGTAGAAGCTATCCCACCAAAACCAATGATGCTAATGTTGTTGTGAAATTCTTGAAAGATTTCATATTCGGTAGGTTCGAACGCCTAGAGCTATAATAAGTGATGGAGGTAGCCATTTTTGTAACAAACTCTTTGATGGAATACTAAACAAGTACAACATCACACATAAAGTAGCTACTCCATATCATCCTCAAACTTAGGTTTAGTGGAAGTGAGCGATAGGCAAATTAAGGGAATCTTGGAACGCACCGTGCGTCCGTCAAGGAAGGATTGGGCATTTAAGCTAAATGATGCCTTATGGGCGTACCGCACCGCTTACAAAACACCTATTGGGATGAGCCACTTACAGGTTAATCTTTGGGAAAGCGTGCCACCTTCCAGGTTGAACTTGAACACAAAGCTTATTGGGCAATTAAAGAGTTAAACATGGATTTAGATAAAGCGGTGAAAAACGATTACTCGACTTCATGAGTTGGAAGAAATTAGGAATGAAGCCTATGAGAATGCCAAATTATACAAGGAGCGTACTAAGCGCTATCATGACAAGTGGCTAGTTCCTAAGGCTCTTCCCCCTGGAATGAAAGTTCTTGTATTTAACTCTCGTTTCAGATTGTTTCGAGGAAAGTGAGATCAAGATGGGATGGACCATTCAAAATAGTTCAAGTATTTGAACATGGAGTAGTGGAACTATTGGACTCCAAGACACAAAAAAGCGTTCAAAGTCAATGGCCGTCGTGTCAAGCCTTATTTAGAAGAACCAAACAACATTCTTTGAAATGGATTGCATTTGGTGAGTAACCCTTAGCACCAAAAAGATACGTCTTGCTAAGACGTTAAACTAAGCGCTGGATGGGAGGCAACCCATCATTTTAGGTAAAAAAAAAAATAAAAAAAAAAGTTAAATAAAAAAAAAAAACAAAAAAAATAAAAAAATAAAAAAATAAAAAAAAATAAAAAAAAAATTTTTATTTGTTTTATTTACTTAATTTTATTGTTTATTTCATTTTAATTACATGTGAATAATTTTTAAATGGTTAAAACTAAAAATATTTGTTGAGATGTTAGAAGTTCTGTGATCCGTACGTATACACTATAATGATGAATATGATGGATGCACCTGCATTTTCCATTACTACTTGCACATTCTCAGGAAATAGGTAATCTTTCTTCTCTTCTCTCTTTATCTTTAATTTACAGTTGTTACATTGAGGACAATGTAAGTTCTAGGTTGGGGGTGGTGAAAAGTTACCATACTTAATTAAAAATAATAATATAAAAAAAAAAAAAAAAAGTTTCACAAAAGTTTATCATTTCTTTAAATCAAATTTAAGTAAATAGTTAAGTCTTTTGTACTGTTAGATTAATTTTTGAAAACATATCATGAAATATTTTGTAATTATTTTTGATAATTAGTTAGTTTTTGTCATAATTAGTATTTCTTGATAAGATGTTGAAATTATATTAAACCCAAAATCGGTGTTTATGAGTTTTTTTTAGTGGAGACTACCTTTGTGAGATATAATTTGAGCCTAATTTCCTTTATAGAGTGAAATATATATTTTTTCTACTCCAATCACATTTCTTATTTCTTCAAATTTTTACATGATCTCTATAGTTATTAGCATTGAACGTATGAACTTTTTTACATCTCAATAGAGTATCTTATATTTTTGATTATAATTTTTGCTTAGATTAAATGATTTGAGTAGAAATTGATAGTATATGCTTATATCTCATTTATGCATGACTACTACAAAAACAAAAAGACATATACGGGGTTACCTAAACCAAGATCAAACAGAAAAGCCACAAAATTAACCACTCACCAAAATCCAAAATATGTACAACTGCATACATTGGGTTGACTCTCTAAGAAATACACATATTGAAAAATATCTACGAAAAAAAAAAATAAGAGAGAGATAAAAATAGTATCATCTACATACTATAACCCGCATTGCCTACAAAGTTGTGAGTAAAGGCTAATTACAAAAGAAAGATATAAGAAGTAATTCCCAAAAAGTCATTGCAATTTCTTCATTTGTAAAGGCATATATCTTGAAATTCTTTCTTAATGAGTTTGATTTATGCATGAAAATAATTTTTATATATGATATCTTTATAATTTATACATTTGATTCCTTTCATGAGATCAATGTTAAAATAACACTTTGAGCCTTTATTCTTTATACATATGCGAACATATTAGTTCATTTCTATACATCAACTCTTTCGCATACAAATTAGTATGAGTGTTTGAACCCATAGGATTCGGTGTTTTGAGAGTATTGACTTGTGAGGAATAGAGTCGGCGAATTCGATTCATGACACGAAATTGGGTGAAATTAAATTGATACATTTTTGATATGAAATATGAAAATGATTTTCGACTAATTATTATAATAAATCATGATTGTTTAAAGAGATTAAAATAACTTATGCTTGAGATTTTAATTATGATCTTAAAGGAGATTAAAAAGTATGAGACATTTTTGTGAGATGTTGATAATTTGTGATTTTGTTGTAAATTTAATTTTTAAGTTGTTTGTTTTTATTGTTTCTTTTGTTTTTACATTTAGTACAATGTTTGTGGGTATCATTCCTGAAAACCCTCACGAGACTCAAACTCGTCCACTAGGGCAACCTAGGGGTTTAAAGGCTTGTTGCATAGGCTAAATGCAACCGTGTCAATCCACGGAAGTGATTTAGGATAGTTTAATTTTTAGTTTTTATCGCTTCTCTTGCTAAGGGACTAGCGAAGGTGGTTGGGGTTGTGATGAGTGCTCAAAAAGCACTAAAATAACCATGATTTTATGCACTTTAATTGATTAAAAATATATATATTTATATGTTTTATCATATATTTATATAAATTTGTCTTTTTCGGAATCACGGGTATTTTTATTGTTTTTCAGTAATTTTGGCCTAAAAACGCAATGTAAAGACTCAAAGAAGAATACTTGAAGCAATACATCACAAATAAATTGATAAATAAGTGGAAAAAGGTCAAAAAACATGGAAAAACTGGACAAAATGGGTCGAAAAGGTCAAAAATGTCAAAAGCCGGAAAAACGCGCGCCGCGGCCAGCGCCGGCGCCATGCCGCGCGCCGCGCGCGTGTGATGCTTGCTCGCGCGCGCAGCGCGCGGCACTGTTCACGCGCGCTGCTGTGCGCGCCGCGGCGACTGCGGCGGCCAGGCGGCGGCCCGCGCGCGCCAACGCGTTTTTTGACCCATTTTTCACGTGGCCGCCCCATGACGTCATCTTGACGTCATTGATGACCTCAGCAGGTCCAAAACACGTTTTTATTTTTTAATATTTTTTTAACATTTTTTTAATCATTTTTCTCTCCATCCTCACCTATAAATACCCCTTCCATTCACTTCAAAACACACCTCAAAACCTCACTTCTCTCTTCTTTCTTTCTCTCATTTCTTAGTTTTTAAGTTTTTCTTAGTTTCTTTCTTAGTTTCTAAGCTTTTCTTAGTTTTTCTCTTAGTTTTTAGTTCAATTGTCTTAGGTTTAGAGTTCTTCTCTTTTTGAGAGGAACTTGTAAGGTTTTGTAATAATTTAGATTTTTGATTCAATAAATGGAAGTGCAAATTCCGCTTGGAGGTTTTCTAGCAACGGGAATAGCGTCAAAATCTTGTAAGGATTTTATTTTCTTCTGATTATTTTTGTGCTTTATTCTTACATGTTATATTTAATTTGTCTGTGATTAAATTTAACTGTGCTAGCTGTTTATAATCATGATATAATAATAATGTTGTTATGCTTGCGAAATATTAAATAGGTGAAAATTTCTAAAATGAATTGATTTTATTTTTATTCAAGATTTTATATTAAGGATGTTAGAGAGAAATATATTATTTTTCATTACAAACTTAAATCTGAAAGTTAGACTTTAAGGTTTAGTTATCGGGTCTAATTTAGAGTAGTGCTCTTTTATTTGTTGGTACAATCGCCGGGTAGTTAGAGTGAAGCTCTATTTCAAAAGTTTTTATAAGAATTATTATGTGGAAATGTATTGACAACATGTTTTCAATAGTGGTTTTAAAACTTGAAAGTTAGTACTCGGATAACTAAATTCTTGGGTTTAATTTGGACACCTTGGATAAAGTTTAAACTGTCTAACCCCACCAAAGGTGGCATTTAAATGGTTCATTTTCAATCTCTTAGAAAAAGGAATTAATTTAATTAACCAAATTAGTTATCAACCCCACCCATAGGTGTTAATTGATTTGTTTAGTTAACAAAGAGTATCTAACCAAAGGTGGTATTCATATAAAAAAGAGAGAATCAATAAAATATCAATTTATATCTTTAATAGCCTAGATAATATGAGCAAGCATAATTAACTTAGTTATTATATCCATAAATACTCCACTAATTTAAATGATAAAATTTGCATGAATATTTATTGAATCTGTAATTATATTTGTAGATAAATATTTATTGAATTTGTATCTATGTTTATTTTTTTATTTAATTAATCTGTATATATGTTTATTTTAATGTTATTAGATTAGGAACACAAAAACCAAAATATCGTGACAGGATGTTTAGGATTTAATTTCGTTTTTAAAAGTTTGAATAATAAATTAAGAACCACATACATTCCTTCCTTAGATCGACCTTGGGAGTATACTTATCATTTTCTACGAAATGATTCGTGCACTTGCGAGAGTTTTACAAATATTAAAACCAAAGTATTTGCGAGAATTGGCGATGCCGGTTTTCGCTCATCAGTACCATATCATGTTATGTAATTTTATACGAGCTTCGATTTGATATATTATAATATTCTTTTCGATAGCCAAGTAAAAAGTTATCTCCGTTGAAAGTTTTAACTCATATTTTACAAATGTTTTGTTGTTGTTGAAAATGTGAACAAGATCTCCTTTCTTTTCCTCTTCTCTTATTTTTTTTTTTGAAGAATACAGATTGATTGAACATATATATTAAGAACACTAGGTCGGCACCAATATCTCCTTTATAGCTCTATTCAATAAAACAAGAAGTAAGTAAAATGAAAATGGTGCGTCAAAACTTTTAAACCCTCTGAAAGTGATGTAAACGATGGAATTTGCGTACAAAAATGATTTTTGAAGGGAAGACCATATCATGTTATGTAATTTTATACGAGCTTCGATTTGATATATTATAATATTCTTTTCGATACGCGAGTAAAAATTTATCTCCGTTGAAAGTTTTAACTCATATTTTACAAATGTTTTGTTGTTGTTGAAAATGTGAACAAGATCTCCTTTCTTTTCCTCTTCTCTTATTTTGTTTTTGAAGAATACAGATTGATTGAACATATATATTAAGAACCCTAGTTCGGCACCAATATCTCCTTTATAGCTCTATTCAATAAAACAAGAAGTAAGTAAAATGAAAATGGTGCGTCAAAACTTTTAAACCCTCCGAAAGTGATGAAAATGATGGAATTTGCGTACAAAAATGATTTTTGAAGGGAGTACCATATCATGTTATGTAATTTAATACGAGCTTCGATTTTATATATTATAAAATTTTTTTCGATGGCCAAGTAAAAAGTTATCTCCGTTGAAAGTTTTAACTCATATTTTACAAATGTTTTGTTGTTGTTGAAAATGTGTACAAGATCTCCTTTCTTTTCCTCTTCTCTTATTTTTTTTGAAGAATACAGATTGATTGAACATATATATTAAGAAACCCAGGTCGGCACCAATATCTCCTTTATAGCTCTATTCAATAAAACAAGAAGTAAGTAAAATGAAATTGGGGCGTCAAAACTTTTAAACCCTCGGAAACTGATGTAAACGATGGAATTTGCGTACAAAAATGATTTTTGAAAGGAGTACCATATCATGTTATGTAATTTTATACGAGCTTCGATTTGATATATTATAATATTCTTTTCGATAGCCAAGTAAAAAGTTATCTCCGTTGAAAGTTTTAACTCATATTTTACAAATGTTTTGTTGTTGTTGAAAATGTGAACAAGATCTCCTTTCTTTTCCTCTTCTCTTATTTTTTTTGAAGAATACAGATTGATTGAACATATATATTAAGAAACCTAGGTCGGCACCAATATCTCCTTTATAGCTCTATTCAATAAAACAAGAAGTAAGTAAAATGAAAATGGTGCGTCAAAACTTTTAAACCCTCTGAAAGTGATGTAAACGATGGAATTTGCGTACAAAAATGATTTTTGAAGGGAGTACCATATCATGTTATGTAATTTTATACGAGCTTCGATTTGATATATTATAATATTCTTTTCGATAGCCAAGTAAAAAGTTATCTCCGTTGAAAGTTTTAACTCATATTTTACAAATGTTTTGTTGTTGTTGAAAATGTGAACAAGATCTCCTTTCTTTTCCTCTTCTCTTATTTTTTTTGAAGAATACAGATTGATTGAACATATATATTAAGAAACCTAGGTCGGCACCAATATCTCCTTTATAGCTCTATTCAATAAAACAAGAAGTAAGTAAAATGAAAATGGTGCGTCAAAACTTTTAAACCCTCCGAAAGTGATGTAAACGATGGAATTTGCGTACAAAAATGATTTTTGAAGGGAGTACCATATCATGTTATGTAATTTTATACGAGCTTCGATTTGATATATTATAATATTCTTTTCGATAGCCAAGTAAAAAGTTATCTCCGTTGAAAGTTTTAACTCATATTTTACAAATGTTTTGTTGTTGTTGAAAATGTGAACAAGATCTCCTTTCTTTTCCTCTTCTCTTATTTTTTTTGAAGAATACAGATTGATTGAACATATATATTAAGAAACCTAGGTCGGCACCAATATCTCCTTTATAGCTCTATTCAATAAAACAAGAAGTAAGTAAAATGAAAATGGTGCGTCAAAACTTTTAAACCCTCTGAAAGTGATGTAAACGATGGAATTTGCGTACAAAAATGATTTTTGAAGGGAGTACCATATCATGTTATGTAATTTTATACGAGCTTCGATTTGATATATTATAATATTCTTTTCGATAGCCAAGTAAAAAGTTATCTCCGTTGAAAGTTTTAACTCATATTTTACAAATGTTTTGTTGTTGTTGAAAATGTGAACAAGATCTCCTTTCTTTTCCTCTTCTCTTATTTTTTTTGAAGAATACAGATTGATTGAACATATATATTAAGAAACCTAGGTCGGCACCAATATCTCCTTTATAGCTCTATTCAATAAAACAAGAAGTAAGTAAAATGAAAATGGTGCGTCAAAACTTTTAAACCCTCTGAAAGTGATGTAAACGATGGAATTTGCGTACAAAAATGATTTTTGAAGGGAGTACCATATCATGTTATGTAATTTTATACGAGCTTCGATTTGATATATTATAATATTCTTTTCGATAGCCAAGTAAAAAGTTATCTCCGTTGAAAGTTTTAACTCATATTTTACAAATGTTTTGTTGTTGTTGAAAATGTGAACAAGATCTCCTTTCTTTTCCTCTTCTCTTATTTTTTTTGAAGAATACAGATTGATTGAACATATATATTAAGAAACCTAGGTCGGCACCAATATCTCCTTTATAGCTCTATTCAATAAAACAAGAAGTAAGTAAAATGAAAATGGTGCGTCAAAACTTTTAAACCCTCCGAAAGTGATGTAAACGATGGAATTTGCGTACAAAAATGATTTTTGAAGGGAGTACCATATCATGTTATGTAATTTTATACGAGCTTCGATTTGATATATTATAATATTCTTTTCGATAGCCAAGTAAAAAGTTATCTCCGTTGAAAGTTTTAACTCATATTTTACAAATGTTTTGTTGTTGTTGAAAATGTGAACAAGATCTCCTTTCTTTTCCTCTTCTCTTATTTTTTTTTGAAGAATACAGATTGATTGAACATATATATTAAGAAACCTAGGTCGGCACCAATATCTCCTTTATAGCTCTATTCAATAAAACAAGAAGTAAGTAAAATGAAAATGGTGCGTCAAAACTTTTAAACCCTCCGAAAGTGATGTAAACGATGGAATTTGCGTACAAAAATGATTTTTGAAGGGAGTACCATATCATGTTATGTAATTTTATACGAGCTTCGATTTGATATATTATAATATTCTTTTCGATAGCCAAGTAAAAAGTTATCTCCGTTGAAAGTTTTAACTCATATTTTACAAATGTTTTGTTGTTGTTGAAAATGTGATCAAGATCTCCTTTCTTTTCCTCTTCTCTTATTTTTTTTGAAGAATACAGATTTATTGAACATATAAATTAAGAATCCTAGGTCGGCAACAATATCTCCTTTATAGCTCTATTCAATAAAACCAGAAGTAAGGTAAATGAAAATGGTGCGTCAAAACTTTTAAACCCTCTAAAAGTGATGTAAACGATGGAATTTGCGTACAAAAATGATTTTTGAAGGGAGTACCATATCATGTTATGTAATTTTATACGAGCTTCGATTTGATATATTATAATATTCTTTTCGATAGCCAAGTAAAAAGTTATCTCCGTTGAAAGTTTTAACTCATATTTTACAAATGTTTTGTTGTTGTTGAAAATGTGAACAAGATCTCCTTTCTTTTCCTCTTCTCTTATTTTTTTTTGAAGAATACAGATTGATTGAACATATATATTAAGAAACCTAGGTCGGCACCAATATCTCCTTTATAGCTCTATTCAATAAAACAAGAAGTAAGTAAAATGAAAATGGTGCGTCAAAACTTTTAAACCCTCTGAAAGTGATGTAAACGATGGAATTTGCGTACAAAAATGATTTTTGAAGGGAGTACCATATCATGTTATGTAATTTTATACGAGCTTCGATTTGATATATTATAATATTCTTTTCGATAGCCAAGTAAAAAGTTATCTCCGTTGAAAGTTTTAACTCATATTTTACAAATGTTTTGTTGTTGTTGAAAATGTGAACAAGATCTCCTTTCTTTTCCTCTTCTCTTATTTTTTTTTTTGAAGAATACAGATTGATTGAACATATATATTAAGAAACCTAGGTCGGCACCAATATCTCCTTTATAGCTCTATTCAATAAAACAAGAAGTAAGTAAAATGAAAATGGTGCGTCAAAACTTTTAAACCCTCCGAAAGTGATGTAAACGATGGAATTTGCGTACAAAAATGATTTTTGAAGGGAGTACCATATCATGTTATGTAATTTTATACGAGCTTCGATTTGATATATTATAATATTCTTTTCGATAGCCAAGTAAAAAGTTATCTCCGTTGAAAGTTTTAACTCATATTTTACAAATGTTTTGTTGTTGTTGAAAATGTGAACAAGATCTCCTTTCTTTTCCTCTTCTCTTATTTTTTTTTGAAGAATACAGATTGATTGAACATATATATTAAGAAACCTAGGTCGGCACCAATATCTCCTTTATAGCTCTATTCAATAAAACAAGAAGTAAGTAAAATGAAAATGGTGCGTCAAAACTTTTAAACCCTCTGAAAGTGATGTAAACGATGGAATTTGCGTACAAAAATGATTTTTGAAGGGAGTACCATATCATGTTATGTAATTTTATACGAGCTTCGATTTGATATATTATAATATTCTTTTCGATACGCGAGTAAAAAGTTATCTCCGTTGAAAGTTTTAACTCATATTTTACAAATGTTTTGTTGTTGTTGAAAATGTGAACAAGATCTCCTTTCTTTTCCTCTTCTCTTATTTTTTTTGAAGAATACAGATTGATTGAACATATATATTAAGAACCCTAGGTCGGCACCAATATCTCCTTTATAGCTCTATTCAATAAAACAAGAAGTAAGTAAAATGAAAATGGTGCGTCAAAACTTTTAAACCCTCTGAAAGTGATGTAAACGATGGAATTTGCGTACAAAAATGATTTTTGAAGGGAGTACCATATCATGTTATGTAATTTTATACGAGCTTCGATTTGATATATTATAATATTCTTTTCGATAGCCAAGTAAAAAGTTATCTCCGTTGAAAGTTTTAACTCATATTTTACAAATGTTTTGTTGTTGTTGAAAATGTGAACAAGATCTCCTTTCTTTTCCTCTTCTCTTATTTTTTTTGAAGAATACAGATTGATTGAACATATATATTAAGAAACCTAGGTCGGCACCAATATCTCCTTTATAGCTCTATTCAATAAAACAAGAAGTAAGTAAAATGAAAATGGTGCGTCAAAACTTTTAAACCCTCGGAAAGTGATGTAAACGATGGAATTTGCGTACAAAAATGATTTTTGAAGGGAGTACCATATCATGTTATGTAATTTTATACGAGCTTCGATTTGATATATTATAATATTCTTTTCGATAGCCAAGTAAAAAGTTATCTCCGTTGAAAGTTTTAACTCATATTTTACAAATGTTTTGTTGTTGTTGAAAATGTGAACAAGATCTCCTTTCTTTTCCTCTTCTCTTATTTTTTTTGAAGAATACAGATTGATTGAACATATATATTAAGAAACCTAGGTCGGCACCAATATCTCCTTTATAGCTCTATTCAATAAAACAAGAAGTAAGTAAAATGAAAATGGTGCGTCAAAACTTTTAAACCCTCCGAAAGTGATGTAAACGATGGAATTTGCGTACAAAAATGATTTTTGAAGGGAGTACCATATCATGTTATGTAATTTTATACGAGCTTCGATTTGATATATTATAATATTCTTTTCGATACGCGAGTAAAAAGTTATCTCCGTTGAAAGTTTTAACTCATATTTTACAAATGTTTTGTTGTTGTTGAAAATGTGAACAAGATCTCCTTTCTTTTCCTCTTCTCTTATTTTTTTTGAAGAATACAGATTGATTGAACATATATATTAAGAAACCTAGGTCGGCACCAATATCTCCTTTATAGCTCTATTCAATAAAACAAGAAGTAAGTAAAATGAAAATGGTGCGTCAAAACTTTTAAACCCTCTGAAAGTGATGTAAACGATGGAATTTGCGTACAAAAATGATTTTTGAAGGGAGTACCATATCATGTTATGTAATTTTATACGAGCTTCGATTTGATATATTATAATATTCTTTTCGATAGCCAAGTAAAAAGTTATCTCCGTTGAAAGTTTTAACTCATATTTTACAAATGTTTTGTTGTTGTTGAAAATGTGAACAAGATCTCCTTTCTTTTCCTCTTCTCTTATTTTTTTTTGAAGAATACAGATTGATTGAACATATATATTAAGAAACCTAGGTCGGCACCAATATCTCCTTTATAGCTCTATTCAATAAAACAAGAAGTAAGTAAAATGAAAATGGTGCGTCAAAACTTTTAAACCCTCCGAAAGTGATGTAAACGATGGAATTTGCGTACAAAAATGATTTTTGAAGGGAGTACCATATCATGTTATGTAATTTTATACGAGCTTCGATTTGATATATTATAATATTCTTTTCGATAGCCAAGTAAAAAGTTATCTCCGTTGAAAGTTTTAACTCATATTTTACAAATGTTTTGTTGTTGTTGAAAATGTGAACAAGATCTCCTTTCTTTTCCTCTTCTCTTATTTTTTTTGAAGAATACAGATTGATTGAACATATATATTAAGAAACCTAGGTCGGCACCAATATCTCCTTTATAGCTCTATTCAATAAAACAAGAAGTAAGTAAAATGAAAATGGTGCGTCAAAACTTTTAAACCCTCCGAAAGTGATGTAAACGATGGAATTTGCGTACAAAAATGATTTTTGAAGGGAGTACCATATCATGTTATGTAATTTTATACGAGCTTCGATTTGATATATTATAATATTCTTTTCGATAGCCAAGTAAAAAGTTATCTCCGTTGAAAGTTTTAACTCATATTTTACAAATGTTTTGTTGTTGTTGAAAATGTGAACAAGATCTCCTTTCTTTTCCTCTTCTCTTATTTTTTTTGAAGAATACAGATTGATTGAACATTTATATTAAGAAACCTAGGTCGGCACCAATATCTCCTTTATAGCTCTATTCAATAAAACAAGAAGTAAGTAAAATGAAAATGGTGCGTCAAAACTTTTAAACCCTCCGAAAGTGATGTAAACGATGGAATTTGCGTACAAAAATGATTTTTGAAGGGAGTACCATATCATGTTATGTAATTTTATACGAGCTTCGATTTGATATATTATAATATTCTTTTCGATAGCCAAGTAAAAAGTTATCTCCGTTGAAAGTTTTAACTCATATTTTACAAATGTTTTGTTGTTGTTGAAAATGTGAACAAGATCTCCTTTCTTTTCCTCTTCTCTTATTTTTTTTGAAGAATACAGATTGATTGAACATATATATTAAGAAACCTAGGACGGCACCAATATCTCCTTTATAGCTCTATTCAATAAAACAAGAAGTAAGTAAAATGAAAATGGTGCGTCAAAACTTTTAAACCCTCCGAAAGTGATGTAAACGATGGAATTTGCGTACAAAAATGATTTTTGAATGGAGGACCATATCATGTTATGTAATTTTATACGAGCTTCGATTTGATATATTATAATATTCTTTTCGATACGCGAGTAAAAAGTTATCTCCGTTGAAAGTTGTAACTCATATTTTACAAATCTTTTGTTGTTGTTGAAAATGTGAACAAGATATCCTTTCTTTTCCTCTTCTCTTATTTTTTTTTTTGAAGAATACAGATTGATTGAACATATATATTAAGAAACCTAGGTCGGCACCAATATCTCCTTTATAGCTCTATTCAATAAAACAAGAAGTAAGTAAAATGAAAATGGTGCGTCCAAACTTTTAAACCCTCTGAAAGTGATGTAAACGATGGAATTTGCGTACAAAAATGATTTTTGAAGGGAGTACCATTTCATGTTATGTAATTTTATACGAGCTTCGATTTGATATATTATAATATTCTTTTCGATAGCCAAGTAAAAAGTTATCTCCGTTGAAAGTTTTAACTCATATTTTACAAATGTTTTGTTGTTGTTGAAAATGTGAACAAGATCTCCTTTCTTTTCCTCTTCTCTTATTTTTTTTGAAGAATACAGATTGATTGAACATATATATTAAGAAACCTAGGTCGGCACCAATATCTCCTTTATAGCTCTATTCAATAAAACAAGAAGTAAGTAAAATGAAAATGGTGCGTCAAAACTTTTAAACCCTCCGAAAGTGATGTAAACGATGGAATTTGCGTACAAAAATGATTTTTGAAGGGAGTACCATATCATGTTATGTAATTTTATACGAGCTTCGATTTGATATATTATAATATTCTTTTCGATAGCCAAGTAAAAAGTTATCTCCGTTGAAAGTTTTAACTCATATTTTACAAATGTTTTGTTGTTGTTGAAAATGTGAACAAGATCTCCTTTCTTTTCCTCTTCTCTTATTTTTTTTTGAAGAATACAGATTGATTGAACATATATATTAAGAAACCTAGGTCGGCACCAATATCTCCTTTATAGCTCTATTCAATAAAACAAGAAGTAACTAAAATGAAAATGGTGCGTCCAAACTTTTAAACCCTCTGAAAGTGATGTAAACGATGGAATTTGCGTACAAAAATGATTTTTGAAGGGAGTACCATATCATGTTATGTAATTTTATACGAGCTTCGATTTGATATATTATAATATTCTTTTCGATAGCCAAGTAAAAAGTTATCTCCGTTGAAAGTTTTAACTCATATTTTACAAATGTTTTGTTGTTGTTGAAAATGTGAACAAGATCTCCTTTCTTTTCCTCTTCTCTTATTTTTTTTTGAAGAATACAGATTGATTGAACATATATATTAAGAAACCTAGGTCGGCACCAATATCTCCTTTATAGCTCTATTCAATAAAACAAGAAGTAAGTAAAATGAAAATGGTGCGTCAAAACTTTTAAACCCTCCGAAAGTGATGTAAACGATGGAATTTGCGTACAAAAATGATTTTTGAAGGGAGTACCATATCATGTTATGTAATTTTATACGAGCTTCGATTTGATATATTATA
The DNA here is from genome assembly GCA_033030585.1 of Hippophae rhamnoides. Lineage (NCBI taxonomy): Eukaryota > Viridiplantae > Streptophyta > Magnoliopsida > Rosales > Elaeagnaceae > Hippophae > Hippophae rhamnoides. The sequence goes on along the minus strand of CM065430.1, from coordinate 45,592,161 downwards.
ATATTCTTTTCGATAGCCAAGTAAAAAGTTATCTCCGTTGAAAGTTTTAACTCATATTTTACAAATGTTTTGTTGTTGTTGAAAATGTGAACAAGATCTCCTTTCTTTTCCTCTTCTCTTATTTTTTTTTGAAGAATACAGATTGATTGAACATATATATTAAGAAACCTAGGTCGGCACCAATATCTCCTTTATAGCTCTATTCAATAAAACAAGAAGTAAGTAAAATGAAAATGGTGCGTCAAAACTTTTAAACCCTCCGAAAGTGATGTAAACGATGGAATTTGCGTACAAAAATGATTTTTGAAGGGAGTACCATATCATGTTATGTAATTTTATACGAGCTTCGATTTGATATATTATAATATTCTTTTCGATAGCCAAGTAAAAAGTTATCTCCGTTGAAAGTTTTAACTCATATTTTACAAATGTTTTGTTGTTGTTGAAAATGTGAACAAGATCTCCTTTCTTTTCCTCTTCTCTTATTTTTTTTTTTGAAGAATACAGATTGATTGAACATATATATTAAGAAACCTAGGTCGGCACCAATATCTCCTTTATAGCTCTATTCAATAAAACAAGAAGTAACTAAAATGAAAATGGTGCGTCCAAACTTTTAAACCCTCTGAAAGTGATGTAAATGATGGAATTTGCGTACAAAAATGATTTTTGAAGGGAGTACCATATCATATTGTGTAATTTAATACGAGCTTCGATTTGATATATTATAATATTCTTTTCGATAGCCAAGTAAAAAGTTATCTCCGTTGAAAGTTTTAACTCATATTTTACAAATGTTTTGTTGTTGTTGAAAATGTGAACAAGATCTCCTTTCTTTTCCTCTTCTCTTATTTTTTTTTTTTGAAGAATACAGATTGATTGAACATATATATTAAGAAACCTAGGACGGCACCAATATCTCCTTTATAGCTCTATTCAATAAAAGAAGAAGTAAGTAAAATGAAAATGGTGCGTCAAAACTTTTAAACCCTCCGAAAGTGATGTAAACGATGGAATTTGCGTACAAAAATGATTTTTGAATGGAGGACCATATCATGTTATGTAATTTTATACGAGCTTCGATTTGATATATTATAATATTCTTTTCGATACGCGAGTAAAAAGTTATCTCCGTTGAAAGTTGTAACTCATATTTTACAAATCTTTTGTTGTTGTTGAAAATGTGAACAAGATATCCTTTCTTTTCCTCTTCTCTTATTTTTTTTGAAGAATACAGATTGATTGAACATATATATTAAGAAACCTAGGTCGGCACCAATATCTCCTTTATAGCTCTATTCAATAAAACAAGAAGTAACTAAAATGAAAATGGTGCGTCCAAACTTTTAAACCCTCTGAAAGTGATGTAAACGATGGAATTTGCGTACAAAAATGATTTTTGAAGGGAGTACCATTTCATGTTATGTAATTTTATACGAGCTTCGATTTGATATATTATAATATTCTTTTCGATAGCCAAGTAAAAAGTTATCTCCGTTGAAAGTTTTAACTCATATTTTACAAATGTTTTGTTGTTGTTGAAAATGTGAACAAGATCTCCTTTCTTTTCCTCTTCTCTTATTTTTTTTGAAGAATACAGATTGATTGAACATATATATTAAGAAACCTAGGTCGGCACCAATATCTCCTTTATAGCTCTATTCAATAAAACAAGATGTAAGTAAAATGAAAATGGTGCGTCGAAACTTTTAAACCCTCTGAAAGTAATGTAAACGATGGAATTTGCGTACAAAAATGATTTTTGAAGGGAGTACCATATCATATTGTGTAATTTAATACGAGCATCGATTTGATATATTATAATATTCTTTTCGATAGCCAAGTAAAAAGTTATCTCCGTTGAAAGTTTTAACTCATATTTTACAAATGTTTTGTTGTTGTTGAAAATGTGAACAAGATCTCCTTTCTTTTCCTCTTCTCTTATTTTTTTTTTGAAGAATACAGATTGATTGAACATATATATTAAGAAACCTAGGACGGCACCAATATCTCCTTTATAGCTCTATTCAATAAAACAAGAAATAAGTAAAATGAAAATGGTGCGTCAAAACTTTTAAACCCTCCGAAAGTGATGTAAACGATGGAATTTGCGTACAAAAATGATTTTTGAATGGAGGACCATATCATGTTATGTAATTTTATACGAGCTTCGATTTGATATATTATAATATTCTTTTCGATACGCGAGTAAAAAGTTATCTCCGTTGAAAGTTGTAACTCATATTTTACAAATCTTTTGTTGTTGTTGAAAATGTGAACAAGATATCCTTTCTTTTCCTCTTCTCTTATTTTTTTTTGAAGAATACAGATTGATTGAACATATATATTAAGAAACCTAGGTCGGCACCAATATCTCCTTTATAGCTCTATTCAATAAAACAAGAAGTAACTAAAATGAAAATGGTGCGTCCAAACTTTTAAACCCTCTGAAAGTGATGTAAACGATGGAATTTGCGTACAAAAATGATTTTTGAAGGGAGTACCATTTCATGTTATGTAATTTTATACGAGCTTCGATTTGATATATTATAATATTCTTTTCGATAGCCAAGTAAAAAGTTATCTCCGTTGAAAGTTTTAACTCATATTTTACAAATGTTTTGTTGTTGTTGAAAATGTGAACAAGATCTCCTTTCTTTTCCTCTTCTCTTATTTTTTTTGAAGAATACAGATTGATTGAACATATATATTAAGAAACCTAGGTCGGCACCAATATCTCCTTTATAGCTCTATTCAATAAAACAAGAAGTAAGTAAAATGAAAATGGTGCGTCAAAACTTTTAAACCCTCCGAAAGTGATGTAAACGATGGAATTTGCGTACAAAAATGATTTTTGAATGGAGGACCATATCATGTTATGTAATTTTATACGAGCTTCGATTTGATATATTATAATATTCTTTTCGATACGCGAGTAAAAAGTTATCTCCGTTGAAAGTTGTAACTCATATTTTACAAATCTTTTGTTGTTGTTGAAAATGTGAACAAGATATCCTTTCTTTTCCTCTTCTCTTATTTTTTTTTGAAGAATACAGATTGATTGAACATATATATTAAGAAACCTAGGTCGGCACCAATATCTCCTTTATAGCTCTATTCAATAAAACAAGAAGTAACTAAAATGAAAATGGTGCGTCCAAACTTTTAAACCCTCTGAAAGTGATGTAAACGATGGAATTTGCGTACAAAAATGATTTTTGAAGGGAGTACCATTTCATGTTATGTAATTTTATACGAGCTTCGATTTGATATATTATAATATTCTTTTCGATAGCCAAGTAAAAAGTTATCTCCGTTGAAAGTTTTAACTCATATTTTACAAATGTTTTGTTGTTGTTGAAAATGTGAACAAGATCTCCTTTCTTTTCCTCTTCTCTTATTTTTTTTTGAAGAATACAGATTGATTGAACATATATATTAAGAAACCTAGGTCGGCACCAATATCTCCTTTATAGCTCTATTCAATAAAAGAAGAAGTAAGTAAAATGAAAATGGTGCGTCAAAACTTTTAAACCCTCCGAAAGTGATGTAAACGATGGAATTTGCGTACAAAAATGATTTTTGAAGGGAGTACCATATCATGTTATGTAATTTTATACGAGCTTCGATTTGATATATTATAATATTCTTTTCGATAGCCAAGTAAAAAGTTATCTCCGTTGAAAGTTTTAACTCATATTTTACAAATGTTTTGTTGTTGTTGAAAATGTGAACAAGATCTCCTTTCTTTTCCTCTTCTCTTATTTTTTTTGAAGAATACAGATTGATTGAACATATATATTAAGAAACCTAGGTCGGCACCAATATCTCCTTTATAGCTCTATTCAATAAAACAAGAAGTAAGTAAAATGAAAATGGTGCGTCAAAACTTTTAAACCCTCCGAAAGTGATGTAAACGATGGAATTTGCGTACAAAAATGATTTTTGAAGGGAGTACCATTTCATGTTATGTAATTTTATACGAGCTTCGATTTGATATATTATAATATTCTTTTCGATAGCCAAGTAAAAAGTTATCTCCGTTGAAAGTTTTAACTCATATTTTACAAATGTTTTGTTGTTGTTGAAAATGTGAACAAGATCTCCTTTCTTTTCCTCTTCTCTTATTTTTTTTTGAAGAATACAGATTGATTGAACATATATATTAAGAAACCTAGGACGGCACCAATATCTCCTTTATAGCTCTATTCAATAAAACAAGAAGTAAGTAAAATGAAAATGGTGCGTCAAAACTTTTAAACCCTCCGAAAGTGATGTAAACGATGGAATTTGCGTACAAAAATGATTTTTGAATGGAGGACCATATCATGTTATGTAATTTTATACGAGCTTCGATTTGATATATTATAATATTCTTTTCGATACGCGAGTAAAAAGTTATCTCCGTTGAAAGTTGTAACTCATATTTTACAAATCTTTTGTTGTTGTTGAAAATGTGAACAAGATATCCTTTCTTTTCCTCTTCTCTTATTTTTTTTGAAGAATACAGATTGATTGAACATATATATTAAGAAACCTAGGTCGGCACCAATATCTCCTTTATAGCTCTATTCAATAAAACAAGAAGTAACTAAAATGAAAATGGTGCGTCCAAACTTTTAAACCCTCTGAAAGTGATGTAAACGATGGAATTTGCGTACAAAAATGATTTTTGAAGGGAGTACCATTTCATGTTATGTAATTTTATACGAGCTTCGATTTGATATATTATAATATTCTTTTCGATAGCCAAGTAAAAAGTTATCTCCGTTGAAAGTTTTAACTCATATTTTACAAATGTTTTGTTGTTGTTGAAAATGTGAACAAGATCTCCTTTCTTTTCCTCTTCTCTTATTTTTTTTGAAGAATACAGATTGATTGAACATATATATTAAGAAACCTAGGACGGCACCAATATCTCCTTTATAGCTCTATTCAATAAAAGAAGAAGTAAGTAAAATGAAAATGGTGCGTCAAAACTTTTAAACCCTCCGAAAGTGATGTAAACGATGGAATTTGCGTACAAAAATGATTTTTGAATGGAGGACCATATCATGTTATGTAATTTTATACGAGCTTCGATTTGATATATTATAATATTCTTTTCGATACGCGAGTAAAAAGTTATCTCCGTTGAAAGTTGTAACTCATATTTTACAAATCTTTTGTTGTTGTTGAAAATGTGAACAAGATATCCTTTCTTTTCCTCTTCTCTTATTTTTTTTGAAGAATACAGATTGATTGAACATATATATTAAGAAACCTAGGTCGGCACCAATATCTCCTTTATAGCTCTATTCAATAAAACAAGAAGTAACTAAAATGAAAATGGTGCGTCCAAACTTTTAAACCCTCTGAAAGTGATGTAAACGATGGAATTTGCGTACAAAAATGATTTTTGAAGGGAGTACCATTTCATGTTATGTAATTTTATACGAGCTTCGATTTGATATATTATAATATTCTTTTCGATAGCCAAGTAAAAAGTTATCTCCGTTGAAAGTTTTAACTCATATTTTACAAATGTTTTGTTGTTGTTGAAAATGTGAACAAGATCTCCTTTCTTTTCCTCTTCTCTTATTTTTTTTGAAGAATACAGATTGATTGAACATATATATTAAGAAACCTAGGTCGGCACCAATATCTCCTTTATAGCTCTATTCAATAAAACAAGAAGTAAGTAAAATGAAAATGGTGCGTCAAAACTTTTAAACCCTCCGAAAGTGATGTAAACGATGGAATTTGCGTACAAAAATGATTTTTGAATGGAGGACCATATCATGTTATGTAATTTTATACGAGCTTCGATTTGATATATTATAATATTCTTTTCGATAGCCAAGTAAAAAGTTATCTCCGTTGAAAGTTTTAACTCATATTTTACAAATGTTTTGTTGTTGTTGAAAATGTGAACAAGATCTCCTTTCTTTTCCTCTTCTCTTATTTTTTTTTTGAAGAATACAGATTGATTGAACATATATATTAAGAAACCTAGGACGGCACCAATATCTCCTTTATAGCTCTATTCAATAAAACAAGAAATAAGTAAAATGAAAATGGTGCGTCAAAACTTTTAAACCCTCCGAAAGTGATGTAAACGATGGAATTTGCGTACAAAAATGATTTTTGAATGGAGGACCATATCATGTTATGTAATTTTATACGAGCTTCGATTTGATATATTATAATATTCTTTTCGATACGCGAGTAAAAAGTTATCTCCGTTGAAAGTTGTAACTCATATTTTACAAATCTTTTGTTGTTGTTGAAAATGTGAACAAGATATCCTTTCTTTTCCTCTTCTCTTATTTTTTTTTGAAGAATACAGATTGATTGAACATATATATTAAGAAACCTAGGTCGGCACCAATATCTCCTTTATAGCTCTATTCAATAAAACAAGAAGTAACTAAAATGAAAATGGTGCGTCCAAACTTTTAAACCCTCTGAAAGTGATGTAAACGATGGAATTTGCGTACAAAAATGATTTTTGAAGGGAGTACCATTTCATGTTATGTAATTTTATACGAGCTTCGATTTGATATATTATAATATTCTTTTCGATAGCCAAGTAAAAAGTTATCTCCGTTGAAAGTTTTAACTCATATTTTACAAATGTTTTGTTGTTGTTGAAAATGTGAACAAGATCTCCTTTCTTTTCCTCTTCTCTTATTTTTTTTGAAGAATACAGATTGATTGAACATATATATTAAGAAACCTAGGTCGGCACCAATATCTCCTTTATAGCTCTATTCAATAAAACAAGAAGTAAGTAAAATGAAAATGGTGCGTCAAAACTTTTAAACCCTCTGAAAGTGATGTAAACGATGGAATTTGCGTACAAAAATGATTTTTGAAGGGAGTACCATATCATGTTATGTAATTTTATACGAGCTTCGATTTGATATATTATAATATTCTTTTCGATAGCCAAGTAAAAAGTTATCTCCGTTGAAAGTTTTAACTCATATTTTACAAATGTTTTGTTGTTGTTGAAAATGTGAACAAGATCTCCTTTCTTTTCCTCTTCTCTTATTTTTTTTGAAGAATACAGATTGATTGAACATATATATTAAGAAACCTAGGACGGCACCAATATCTCCTTTATAGCTCTATTCAATAAAAGAAGAAGTAAGTAAAATGAAAATGGTGCGTCAAAACTTTTAAACCCTCCGAAAGTGATGTAAACGATGGAATTTGCGTACAAAAATGATTTTTGAATGGAGGACCATATCATGTTATGTAATTTTATACGAGCTTCGATTTGATATATTATAATATTCTTTTCGATACGCGAGTAAAAAGTTATCTCCGTTGAAAGTTGTAACTCATATTTTACAAATCTTTTGTTGTTGTTGAAAATGTGAACAAGATATCCTTTCTTTTCCTCTTCTCTTATTTTTTTTGAAGAATACAGATTGATTGAACATATATATTAAGAAACCTAGGTCGGCACCAATATCTCCTTTATAGCTCTATTCAATAAAACAAGAAGTAACTAAAATGAAAATGGTGCGTCCAAACTTTTAAACCCTCTGAAAGTGATGTAAACGATGGAATTTGCGTACAAAAATGATTTTTGAAGGGAGTACCATTTCATGTTATGTAATTTTATACGAGCTTCGATTTGATATATTATAATATTCTTTTCGATAGCCAAGTAAAAAGTTATCTCCGTTGAAAGTTTTAACTCATATTTTACAAATGTTTTGTTGTTGTTGAAAATGTGAACAAGATCTCCTTTCTTTTCCTCTTCTCTTATTTTTTTTGAAGAATACAGATTGATTGAACATATATATTAAGAAACCTAGGACGGCACCAATATCTCCTTTATAGCTCTATTCAATAAAAGAAGAAGTAAGTAAAATGAAAATGGTGCGTCAAAACTTTTAAACCCTCCGAAAGTGATGTAAACGATGGAATTTGCGTACAAAAATGATTTTTGAATGGAGGACCATATCATGTTATGTAATTTTATACGAGCTTCGATTTGATATATTATAATATTCTTTTCGATACGCGAGTAAAAAGTTATCTCCGTTGAAAGTTGTAACTCATATTTTACAAATCTTTTGTTGTTGTTGAAAATGTGAACAAGATATCCTTTCTTTTCCTCTTCTCTTATTATTTTTTTGAAGAATACAGATTGATTGAACATATATATTAAGAAACCTAGGTCGGCACCAATATCTCCTTTATAGCTCTATTCAATAAAAGAAGAAGTAAGTAAAATGAAAATGGTGCGTCCAAACTTTTAAACCCTCTGAACGTGATGTAAACGATGGAATTTGCGTACAAAAATGATTTTTGTAGGGAGTACCATTTCATGTTATGTAATTTTATACGAGCTTCGATTTGATATATTATAATATTCTTTTCGATAGCCAAGTAAAAAGTTATCTCCGTTGAAAGTTTTGACTCATATTTTACAAATGTTTTGTTGTTGTTGAAAATGTTAACAAGATCTCCTTTCTTTTCCTCTTCTCTTATTTTTTTTGAAGAATACAGATTGATTGAACATATATATTAAGAAACCTAGGACGGCACCAATATCTCCTTTATAGCTCTATTCAATAAAACAAGAAATACGTAAAATGAAAATGGTGCGTCAAAACTTTTAAACCCTCTGAAAGTGATGTAAACGATGGAATTTGCGTACAAAAATGATTTTTGAAGGGAGTACCATATCATGTTATGTAATTTTATACGAGCTTCGATTTGATATATTATAATATTCTTTTCGATAGCCAAGTAAAAAGTTATCTCCGTTGAAAGTTTTAACTCATATTTTACAAATGTTTTGTTGTTGTTGAAAATGTGAACAAGATCTCCTTTCTTTTCCCCTTCTCTTATTTTTTTTGAAGAATACAGATTGATTGAACATATATATTAAGAACACTAGGTCAGCACCAATATCTCCTTTATAGCTCTATTCAATAAAACAAGAAGTAAGTAAAATGAAAATGGTGCGTCAAAACTTTTAAACCCTCCGAAAGTGATGTAAACGATGGAATTTGCGTACAAAAATGAATTTTGAAGGGAGTACCATATCATATTGTGTAATTTTATACGAGCTTCGATTTGATATATTATAATATTCTTTTCGATAGCCAAGTAAAAAGTTATCTCCGTTGAAAGTTTTAACTCATATTTTACAAATGTTTTGTTGTTGTTGAAAATGTTAACAAGATCTCCTTTCTTTTCCTCTTCTCTTATTTTTTTTGAAGAATACAGATTGATTGAACATATATATTAAGAAACCTAGGACGGCACCAATATCTCCTTTATAGCTCTATTCAATAAAACAAGAAATAAGTAAAATGAAAATGGTGCGTCAAAACTTTTAAACCCTCCGAAAGTGATGTAAACGATGGAATTTGCGTACAAAAATGATTTTTGAATGGAGGACCATATCATGTTATGTAATTTTATACGAGCTTCGATTTGATATATTATAATATTCTTTTCGATACGCGAGTAAAAAGTTATCTCCGTTGAAAGTTGTAACTCATATTTTACAAATCTTTTGTTGTTGTTGAAAATGTGAACAAGATATCCTTTCTTTTCCTCTTCTCTTATTTTTTTTTTGAAGAATACAGATTGATTGAACATATATATTAAGAAACCTAGGTCGGCACCAATATCTCCTTTATAGCTCTATTCAATAAAACAAGAAGTAACTAAAATGAAAATGGTGCGTCCAAACTTTTAAACCCTCTGAACGTGATGTAAACGATGGAATTTGCGTACAAAAATGATTTTTGTAGGGAGTACCATTTCATGTTATGTAATTTTATACGAGCTTCGATTTGATATATTATAATATTCTTTTCGATAGCCAAGTAAAAAGTTATCTCCGTTGAAAGTTTTAACTCATATTTTACAAATGTTTTGTTGTTGTTGAAAATGTGAACAAGATCTCCTTTCTTTTCCTCTTCTCTTATTTTTTTTGAAGAATACAGATTGATTGAACATATATATTAAGAAACCTAGGATGGCACCAATATCTCCTTTATAGCTCTATTCAATAAAACAAGAAGTAAGTAAAATGAAAATGGTGCGTCAAAACTTTTAAACCCTCCGAAAGTGATGTAAACGATGGAATTTGCGTACAAAAATTATTTTTGAATGGAAGACCATATCATGTTATGTAATTTTATACGAGCTTCGATTTGATATATTATAATATTCTTTTCGATACGCGAGTAAAAAGTTATCTCCGTTGAAAGTTGTAACTCATATTTTACAAATCTTTTGTTGTTGTTGAAAATGTGAACAAGATATCCTTTCTTTTCCTCTTCTCTTATTTTTTTTTGAAGAATACAGATTGATTGAACATATATATTAAGAAACCTAGGACGGCACCAATATCTCCTTTATAGCTCTATTCAATAAAACAAGAAGTAAGTAAAATGAAAATGGTGCGTCAAAACTTTTAAACCCTCCGAAAGTGATGTAAACGATGGAATTTGCGTACAAAAATGATTTTTGAAGGGAGTACCATATCATGTTATGTAATTTTATACGAGCTTCGATTTGATATATTATAATATTCTTTTCGATAGCCAAGTAAAAAGTTATCTCCGTTGAAAGTTTTAACTCATATTTTACAAATGTTTTGTTGTTGTTGAAAATGTGAACAAGATCTCCTTTCTTTTCCTCTTCTCTTATTTTTTTTGAAGAATACAGATTGATTGAACATATATATTAAGAAACCTAGGTCGGCACCAATATCTCCTTTATAGCTCTATTCAATAAAACAAGAAATAAGTAAAATGAAAATGGTGCGTCAAAACTTTTAAACCCTCCGAAAGTGATGTAAACGATGGAATTTGCGTACAAAAATGATTTTTGAATGGAGTACCATTTCATGTTATGTAATTTTATACGAGCTTCGATTTGATATATTATAATATTCTTTTCGATAGCCAAGTAAAAAGTTATCTCCGTTGAAAGTTTTAACTCATATTTTACAAATGTTTTGTTGTTGTTGAAAATGTGAACAAGATCTCCTTTCTTTTCCTCTTCTCTTATTTTTTTTTTTTGAAGAATACAGATTGATTGAACATATATATTAAGAAACCTAGGACGGCACCAATATCTCCTTTATAGCTCTATTCAATAAAAGAAGAAGTAAGTAAAATGAAAATGGTGCGTCAAAACTTTTAAACCCTCCGAAAGTGATGTAAACGATGGAATTTGCGTACAAAAATGATTTTTGAATGGAGGACCATATCATGTTATGTAATTTTATACGAGCTTCGATTTGATATATTATAATATTCTTTTCGATACGCGAGTAAAAAGTTATCTCCGTTGAAAGTTGTAACTCATATTTTACAAATCTTTTGTTGTTGTTGAAAATGTGAACAAGATATCCTTTCTTTTCCTCTTCTCTTATTTTTTTTGAAGAATACAGATTGATTGAACATATATATTAAGAAACCTAGGTCGGCACCAATATCTCCTTTATAGCTCTATTCAATAAAACAAGAAGTAACTAAAATGAAAATGGTGCGTCCAAACTTTTAAACCCTCTGAAAGTGATGTAAACGATGGAATTTGCGTACAAAAATGATTTTTGAAGGGAGTACCATTTCATGTTATGTAATTTTATACGAGCTTCGATTTGATATATTATAATATTCTTTTCGATAGCCAAGTAAAAAGTTATCTCCGTTGAAAGTTTTAACTCATATTTTACAAATGTTTTGTTGTTGTTGAAAATGTGAACAAGATCTCCTTTCTTTTCCTCTTCTCTTATTTTTTTTGAAGAATACAGATTGATTGAACATATATATTAAGAAACCTAGGTCGGCACCAATATCTCCTTTATAGCTCTATTCAATAAAACAAGAAGTAAGTAAAATGAAAATGGTGCGTCAAAACTTTTAAACCCTCTGAAAGTGATGTAAACGATGGAATTTGCGTACAAAAATGATTTTTGAAGGGAGTACCATATCATGTTATGTAATTTTATACGAGCTTCGATTTGATATATTATAATATTCTTTTCGATAGCCAAGTAAAAAGTTATCTCCGTTGAAAGTTTTAACTCATATTTTACAAATGTTTTGTTGTTGTTGAAAATGTGAACAAGATCTCCTTTCTTTTCCTCTTCTCTTATTTTTTTTGAAGAATACAGATTGATTGAACATATATATTAAGAAACCTAGGTCGGCACCAATATCTCCTTTATAGCTCTATTCAATAAAACAAGAAGTAAGTAAAATGAAAATGGTGCGTCAAAACTTTTAAACCCTCCGAAAGTGATGTAAACGATGGAATTTGCGTACAAAAATGATTTTTGAATGGAGGACCATATCATGTTATGTAATTTTATACGAGCTTCGATTTGATATATTATAATATTCTTTTCGATACGCGAGTAAAAAGTTATCTCCGTTGAAAGTTGTAACTCATATTTTACAAATCTTTTGTTGTTGTTGAAAATGTGAACAAGATATCCTTTCTTTTCCTCTTCTCTTATTTTTTTTGAAGAATACAGATTGATTGAACATATATATTAAGAAACCTAGGACGGCACCAATATCTCCTTTATAGCTCTATTCAATAAAACAAGAAGTAAGTAAAATGAAAATGGTGCGTCAAAACTTTTAAACCCTCCGAAAGTGATGTAAACGATGGAATTTGCGTACAAAAATGATTTTTGAAGGGAGTACCATTTCATGTTATGTAATTTTATACGAGCTTCGATTTGATATATTATAATATTCTTTTCGATAGCCAAGTAAAAAGTTATCTCCGTTGAAAGTTTTAACTCATATTTTACAAATGTTTTGTTGTTGTTGAAAATGTGAACAAGATCTCCTTTCTTTTCCTCTTCTCTTATTTTTTTTTGAAGAATACAGATTGATTGAACATATATATTAAGAAACCTAGGTCGGCACCAATATCTCCTTTATAGCTCTATTCAATAAAACAAGATGTAAGTAAAATGAAAATGGTGCGTCGAAACTTTTAAACCCTCTGAAAGTGATGTAAACGATGGAATTTGCGTACAAAAATGATTTTTGAAGGGAGTACCATATCATATTGTGTAATTTAATACGAGCTTCGATTTGATATATTATAATATTCTTTTCGATAGCCAAGTAAAAAGTTATCTCCGTTGAAAGTTTTAACTCATATTTTACAAATGTTTTGTTGTTGTTGAAAATGTGAACAAGATCTCCTTTCTTTTCCTCTTCTCTTATTTTTTTTGAAGAATACAGATTGATTGAACATATATATTAAGAAACCTAGGTCGGCACCAATATCTCCTTTATAGCTCTATTCAATAAAACAAGAAGTAACTAAAATGAAAATGGTGCGTCCAAACTTTTAAACCCTCTGAAAGTGATGTAAACGATGGAATTTGCGTACAAAAATGATTTTTGAAGGGAGTACCATTTCATGTTATGTAATTTTATACGAGCTTCGATTTGATATATTATAATATTCTTTTCGATTGCCAAGTAAAAAGTTATCTCCGTTGAAAGTTTTAACTCATATTTTACAAATGTTTTGTTGTTGTTGAAAATGTGAACAAGATCTCCTTTCTTTTCCTCTTCTCTTATTTTTTTTTTGAAGAATACAGATTGATTGAACATATATATTAAGAAACCTAGGACGGCACCAATATCTCCTTTATAGCTCTATTCAATAAAAGAAGAAGTAAGTAAAATGAAAATGGTGCGTCAAAACTTTTAAACCCTCCGAAAGTGATGTAAACGATGGAATTTGCGTACAAAAATGATTTTTGAATGGAGGACCATATCATGTTATGTAATTTTATACGAGCTTCGATTTGATATATTATAATATTCTTTTCGATACGCGAGTAAAAAGTTATCTCCGTTGAAAGTTGTAACTCATATTTTACAAATCTTTTGTTGTTGTTGAAAATGTGAACAAGATATCCTTTCTTTTCCTCTTCTCTTATTATTTTTTTGAAGAATACAGATTGATTGAACATATATATTAAGAAACCTAGGTCGGCACCAATATCTCCTTTATAGCTCTATTCAATAAAAGAAGAAGTAAGTAAAATGAAAATGGTGCGTCCAACCTTTTAAACCCTCTGAAAGTGATGTAAACGATGGAATTTGCGTACAAAAATGATTTTTGAAGGGAGTACCATTTCATGTTATGTAATTTTATACGAGCTTCGATTTGATATATTATAATATTCTTTTCGATTGCCAAGTAAAAAGTTATCTCCGTTGAAAGTTTTAACTCATATTTTCCAAATGTTTTGTTGTTGTTGAAAATGTGAACAAGATCTCCTTTCTTTTCCTCTTCTCTTATTTTTTTTGAAGAATACAGATTGATTGAACATATATATTAAGAAACCTAGGTCGGCACCAATATCTCCTTTATAGCTCTATTCAATAAAACAAGAAGTAAGTAAAATGAAAATGGTGCGTCAAAACTTTTAAACCCTCCGAAAGTGATGTAAACGATGGAATTTGCGTACAAAAATGATTTTTGAAGGGAGTACCATATCATGTTATGTAATTTTATACGAGCTTCGATTTGATATATTATAATATTCTTTTCGATAGCCAAGTAAAAAGTTATCTCCGTTGAAAGTTTTAACTCATATTTTACAAATGTTTTGTTGTTGTTGAAAATGTGAACAAGATCTCCTTTCTTTTCCTCTTCTCTTATTTTTTTTTTTGAAGAATACAGATTGATTGAACATATATATTAAGAAACCTAGGTCGGCACCAATATCTCCTTTATAGCTCTATTCAATAAAACAAGAAGTAAGTAAAATGAAAATGGTGCGTCAAAACTTTTAAACCCTCCGAAAGTGATGTAAACGATGGAATTTGCGTACAAAAATGATTTTTGAAGGGAGTACCATATCATGTTATGTAATTTTATACGAGCTTCGATTTGATATATTATAATATTCTTTTCGATAGCCAAGTAAAAAGTTATCTCCGTTGAAAGTTTTAACTCATATTTTACAAATGTTTTGTTGTTGTTGAAAATGTGAACAAGATCTCCTTTCTTTTCCTCTTCTCTTATTTTTTTTGAAGAATACAGATTGATTGAACATATATATTAAGAAACCTAGGTCGGCACCAATATCTCCTTTATAGCTCTATTCAATAAAACAAGAAGTAAGTAAAATGAAAATGGTGCGTCAAAACTTTTAAACCCTCCGAAAGTGATGTAAACGATGGAATTTGCGTACAAAAATGATTTTTGAATGGAGGACCATATCATGTTATGTAATTTTATACGAGCTTCGATTTGATATATTATAATATTCTTTTCGATACGCGAGTAAAAAGTTATCTCCGTTGAAAGTTGTAACTCATATTTTACAAATCTTTTGTTGTTGTTGAAAATGTGAACAAGATATCCTTTCTTTTCCTCTTCTCTTATTTTTTTTTGAAGAATACAGATTGATTGAACATATATATTAAGAAACCTAGGTCGGCACCAATATCTCCTTTATAGCTCTATTCAATAAAACAAGAAGTAAGTAAAATGAAAATGGTGCGTCCAAACTTTTAAACCCTCTGAAAGTGATGTAAACGATGGAATTTGCGTACAAAAATGATTTTTGAAGGGAGTACCATATCATGTTATGTAATTTTATACGAGCTTCGATTTGATATATTATAATATTCTTTTCGATAGCCAAGTAAAAAGTTATCTCCGTTGAAAGTTTTAACTCATATTTTACAAATGTTTTGTTGTTGTTGAAAATGTGAACAAGATCTCCTTTCTTTTCCTCTTCTCTTATTTTTTTTTTTGAAGAATACAGATTGATTGAACATATATATTAAGAAACCTAGGTCGGCACCAATATCTCCTTTATAGCTCTATTCAATAAAACAAGAAGTAAGTAAAATGAAAATGGTGCGTCAAAACTTTTAAACCCTCTGAAAGTGATGTAAACGATGGAATTTGCGTACAAAAATGATTTTTGAAGGGAGTACCATATCATGTTATGTAATTTTATACGAGCTTCGATTTGATATATTATAATATTCTTTTCGATACGCGAGTAAAAAGTTATCTCCGTTGAAAGTTTTAACTCATATTTTACAAATGTTTTGTTGTTGTTGAAAATGTGAACAAGATCTCCTTTCTTTTCCTCTTCTCTTATTTTTTTTTTTGAAGAATACAGATTGATTGAACATATATATTAAGAAACCTAGGACGGCACCAATATCTCCTTTATAGCTCTATTCAATAAAACAAGAAGTAAGTAAAATGAAAATGGTGCGTCAAAACTTTTAAACCCTCCGAAAGTGATGTAAACGATGGAATTTGCGTACAAAAATGATTTTTGAATGGAGGACCATATCATGTTATGTAATTTTATACGAGCTTCGATTTGATATATTATAATATTCTTTTCGATACGCGAGTAAAAAGTTATCTCCGTTGAAAGTTGTAACTCATATTTTACAAATCTTTTGTTGTTGTTGAAAATGTGAACAAGATATCCTTTCTTTTCCTCTTCTCTTATTTTTTTTGAAGAATACAGATTGATTGAACATATATATTAAGAAACCTAGGTCGGCACCAATATCTCCTTTATAGCTCTATTCAATAAAACAAGAAGTAAGTAAAATGAAAATGGTGCGTCCAAACTTTTAAACCCTCTGAAAGTGATGTAAACGATGGAATTTGCGTACAAAAATGATTTTTGAAGGGAGTACCATATCATGTTATGTAATTTTATACGAGCTTCGATTTGATATATTATAATATTCTTTTCGATAGCCAAGTAAAAAGTTATCTCCGTTGAAAGTTTTAACTCATATTTTACAAATGTTTTGTTGTTGTTGAAAATGTGAACAAGATCTCCTTTCTTTTCCTCTTCTCTTATTTTTTTTTGAAGAATACAGATTGATTGAACATATATATTAAGAAACCTAGGTCGGCACCAATATCTCCTTTATAGCTCTATTCAATAAAACAAGAAGTAAGTAAAATGAAAATGGTGCGTCAAAACTTTTAAACCCTCCGAAAGTGATGTAAACGATGGAATTTGCGTACAAAAATGATTTTTGAATGGAGGACCATATCATGTTATGTAATTTTATACGAGCTTCGATTTGATATATTATAATATTCTTTTCGATACGCGAGTAAAAAGTTATCTCCGTTGAAAGTTGTAACTCATATTTTACAAATCTTTTGTTGTTGTTGAAAATGTGAACAAGATATCCTTTCTTTTCCTCTTCTCTTATTTTTTTTTGAAGAATACAGATTGATTTAACATATATATTAAGAAACCTAGGACGGCACCAATATCTCCTTTATAGCTCTATTCAATAAAACAAGAAATAAGTAAAATGAAAATGGTGCGTCAAAACTTTTAAACCCTCCGAAAGTGATGTAAACGATGGAATTTGCGTACAAAAATGATTTTTGAATGGAGGACCATATCATGTTATGTAATTTTATACGAGCTTCGATTTGATATATTATAATATTCTTTTCGATAGCCAAGTAAAAAGTTATCTCCGTTGAAAGTTTTAACTCATATTTTACAAATGTTTTGTTGTTGTTGAAAATGTGAACAAGATCTCCTTTCTTTTCCTCTTCTCTTATTTTTTTTTGAAGAATACAGATTGATTGAACATATATATTAAGAAACCTAGGTCGGCACCAATATCTCCTTTATAGCTCTATTCAATAAAACAAGAAGTAAGTAAAATGAAAATGGTGCGTCAAAACTTTTAAACCCTCTGAAAGTGATGTAAACGATGGAATTTGCGTACAAAAATGATTTTTGAAGGGAGGACCATATCATGTTATGTAATTTTATACGAGCTTCGATTTGATATATTATAATATTCTTTTCGATACGCGAGTAAAAAGTTATCTCCGTTGAAAGTTTTAACTCATATTTTACAAATGTTTTGTTGTTGTTGAAAATGTGAACAAGATCTCCTTTCTTTTCCTCTTCTCTTATTTTTTTTTTGAAGAATACAGATTGATTGAACATATATATTAAGAAACCTAGGTCGGCACCAATATCTCCTTTATAGCTCTATTCAATAAAACAAGAAGTAAGTAAAATGAAAATGGTGCGTCAAAACTTTTAAACCCTCCGAAAGTGATGTAAACGATGGAATTTGCGTACAAAAATGATTTTTGAAGGGAGGACCATATCATGTTATGTAATTTTATACGAGCTTCGATTTGATATATTATAATATTCTTTTCGATACGCGAGTAAAAAGTTATCTCCGTTGAAAGTTTTAACTCATATTTTACAAATGTTTTGTTGTTGTTGAAAATGTGAACAAGATATCCTTTCTTTTCCTCTTCTCTTATTTTTTTTTAAGAATACAGATTGATTGAACATATATATTAAGAAACCTAGGTCGGCACCAATATCTCCTTTATAGCTCTATTCAATAAAACAAGAAGTAACTAAAATGAAAATGGTGCGTCCAAACTTTTAAACCCTCTGAAAGTGATGTAAACGATGGAATTTGCGTACAAAAATGATTTTTGAAGGGAGTACCATATCATGTTATGTAATTTTATACGAGCTTCGATTTGATATATTATAATATTCTTTTCGATAGCCAAGTAAAAAGTTATCTCCGTTGAAAGTTTTAACTCATATTTTACAAATGTTTTGTTGTTGTTGAAAATGTGAACAAGATCTCCTTTCTTTTCCTCTTCTCTTATTTTTTTTGAAGAATACAGATTGATTGAACATATATATTAAGAAACCTAGGTCGGCACCAATATCTCCTTTATAGCTCTATTCAATAAAACAAGAAGTAAGTAAAATGAAAATGGTGCGTCAAAACTTTTAAACCCTCCGAAAGTGATGTAAACGATGGAATTTGCGTACAAAAATGATTTTTGAATGGAGGACCATATCATGTTATGTAATTTTATACGAGCTTCGATTTGATATATTATAATATTCTTTTCGATACGCGAGTAAAAAGTTATCTCCGTTGAAAGTTGTAACTCATATTTTACAAATCTTTTGTTGTTGTTGAAAATGTGAACAAGATATCCTTTCTTTTCCTCTTCTCTTATTTTTTTTTTTGAAGAATACAGATTGATTGAACATATATATTAAGAAACCTAGGTCGGCACCAATATCTCCTTTATAGCTCTATTCAATAAAACAAGAAGTAACTAAAATGAAAATGGTGCGTCCAAACTTTTAAACCCTCTGAAAGTGATGTAAACGATGGAATTTGCGTACAAAAATGATTTTTGAAGGGAGTACCATATCATGTTATGTAATTTTATACGAGCTTCGATTTGATATATTATAATATTCTTTTCGATAGCCAAGTAAAAAGTTATCTCCGTTGAAAGTTTTAACTCATATTTTACAAATGTTTTGTTGTTGTTGAAAATGTGAACAAGATCTCCTTTCTTTTCCTCTTCTCTTATTTTTTTTGAAGAATACAGATTGATTGAACATATATATTAAGAAACCTAGGTCGGCACCAATATCTCCTTTATAGCTCTATTCAATAAAACAAGAAGTAAGTAAAATGAAAATGGTGCGTCAAAACTTTTAAACCCTCTGAAAGTGATGTAAACGATGGAATTTGCGTACAAAAATGAATTTTGAAGGGAGTACCATATCATGTTATGTAATTTTATACGAGCTTCGATTTGATATATTATAATATTCTTTTCGATACGCGAGTAAAAAGTTATCTCCGTTGAAAGTTTTAACTCATATTTTACAAATGTTTTGTTGTTGTTGAAAATGATAACAAGATCTCCTTTCTTTTCCTCTTCTCTTATTTTTTTTGAAGAATACAGATTGATTGAACATATATATTAAGAAACCTAGGTCGGCACCAATATCTCCTTTATAGCTCTATTCAATAAAACAAGAAGTAAGTAAAATGAAAATGGTGCGTCAAAACTTTTAAACCCTCCGAAAGTGATGTAAACGATGGAATTTGCGTACAAAAATGATTTTTGAATGGAGGACCATATCATGTTATGTAATTTTATACGAGCTTCGATTTGATATATTATAATATTCTTTTCGATACGCGAGTAAAAAGTTATCTCCGTTGAAAGTTGTAACTCATATTTTACAAATCTTTTGTTGTTGTTGAAAATGTGAACAAGATATCCTTTCTTTTCCTCTTCTCTTATTTTTTTTTTGAAGAATACAGATTGATTGAACATATATATTAAGAAACCTAGGTCGGCACCAATATCTCCTTTATAGCTCTATTCAATAAAACAAGAAGTAAGTAAAATGAAAATGGTGCGTCAAAACTTTTAAACCCTCCGAAAGTGATGTAAACGATGGAATTTGCGTACAAAAATGATTTTTGAAGGGAGTACCATTTCATGTTATGTAATTTTATACGAGCTTCGATTTGATATATTATAATATTCTTTTCGATAGCCAAGTAAAAAGTTATCTCCGTTGAAAGTTTTAACTCATATTTTACAAATGTTTTGTTGTTGTTGAAAATGTGAACAAGATCTCCTTTCTTTTCCTCTTCTCTTATTTTTTTTTTTTGAAGAATACAGATTGATTGAACATATATATTAAGAAACCTAGGTCGGCACCAATATCTCCTTTATAGCTCTATTCAATAAAACAAGAAGTAAGTAAAATGAAAATGGTGCGTCAAAACTTTTAAACCCTCCGAAAGTGATGTAAACGATGGAATTTGCGTACAAAAATGATTTTTGAAGGGAGTACCATATCATGTTATGTAATTTTATACGAGCTTCGATTTGATATATTATAATATTCTTTTCGATAGCCAAGTAAAAAGTTATCTCCGTTGAAAGTTTTAACTCATATTTTACAAATGTTTTGTTGTTGTTGAAAATGTGAACAAGATCTCCTTTCTTTTCCTCTTCTCTTATTTTTTTTTGAAGAATACAGATTGATTGAACATATATATTAAGAAACCTAGGTCGGCACCAATATCTCCTTTATAGCTCTATTCAATAAAACAAGAAGTAAGTAAAATGAAAATGGTGCGTCAAAACTTTTAAACCCTCTGAAAGTGATGTAAACGATGGAATTTGCGTACAAAAATGATTTTTGAAGGGAGGACCATATCATGTTATGTAATTTTATACGAGCTTCGATTTGATATATTATAATATTCTTTTCGATACGCGAGTAAAAAGTTATCTCCGTTGAAAGTTTTAACTCATATTTTACAAATGTTTTGTTGTTGTTGAAAATGTGAACAAGATCTCCTTTCTTTTCCTCTTCTCTTATTTTTTTTTGAAGAATACAGATTGATTGAACATATATATTAAGAAACCTAGGTCGGCACCAATATCTCCTTTATAGCTCTATTCAATAAAACAAGAAGTAAGTAAAATGAAAATGGTGCGTCAAAACTTTTAAACCCTCCGAAAGTGATGTAAACGATGGAATTTGCGTACAAAAATGATTTTTGAAGGGAGTACCATATCATGTTATGTAATTTTATACGAGCTTCGATTTGATATATTATAATATTCTTTTCGATAGCCAAGTAAAAAGTTATCTCCGTTGAAAGTTTTAACTCATATTTTACAAATGTTTTGTTGTTGTTGAAAATGTGAACAAGATCTCCTTTCTTTTCCTCTTCTCTTATTTTTTTTTTTTGAAGAATACAGATTGATTGAACATATATATTAAGAAACCTAGGTCGGCACCAATATCTCCTTTATAGCTCTATTCAATAAAACAAGAAGTAAGTAAAATGAAAATGGTGCGTCAAAACTTTTAAACCCTCTGAAAGTGATGTAAACGATGGAATTTGCGTACAAAAATGATTTTTGAAGGGAGGACCATATCATGTTATGTAATTTTATACGAGCTTCGATTTGATATATTATAATATTCTTTTCGATACGCGAGTAAAAAGTTATCTCCGTTGAAAGTTTTAACTCATATTTTACAAATGTTTTGTTGTTGTTGAAAATGTGAACAAGATCTCCTTTCTTTTCCTCTTCTCTTATTTTTTTTTGAAGAATACAGATTGATTGAACATATATATTAAGAAACCTAGGTCGGCACCAATATCTCCTTTATAGCTCTATTCAATAAAACAAGAAGTAAGTAAAATGAAAATGGTGCGTCAAAACTTTTAAACCCTCCGAAAGTGATGTAAACGATGGAATTTGCGTACAAAAATGATTTTTGAATGGAGGACCATATCATGTTATGTAATTTTATACGAGCTTCGATTTGATATATTATAATATTCTTTTCGATACGCGAGTAAAAAGTTATCTCCGTTGAAAGTTTTAACTCATATTTTACAAATGTTTTGTTGTTGTTGAAAATGTGAACAAGATCTCCTTTCTTTTCCTCTTCTCTTATTTTTTTTTTTGAAGAATACAGATTGATTGAACATATATATTAAGAAACCTAGGTCGGCACCAATATCTCCTTTATAGCTCTATTCAATAAAACAAGAAGTAAGTAAAATGAAAATGGTGCGTCAAAACTTTTAAACCCTCTGAAAGTGATGTAAACGATGGAATTTGCGTACAAAAATGATTTTTGAAGGGAGTACCATATCATGTTATGTAATTTTATACGAGCTTCGATTTGATATATTATAATATTCTTTTCGATAGCCAAGTAAAAAGTTATCTCCGTTGAAAGTTTTAACTCATATTTTACAAATGTTTTGTTGTTGTTGAAAATGTGAACAAGATCTCCTTTCTTTTCCTCTTCTCTTATTTTTTTTTTGAAGAATACAGATTGATTGAACATATATATTAAGAAACCTAGGTCGGCACCAATATCTCCTTTATAGCTCTATTCAATAAAACAAGAAGTAAGTAAAATGAAAATGGTGCGTCAAAACTTTTAAACCCTCCGAAAGTGATGTAAACGATGGAATTTGCGTACAAAAATGATTTTTGAAGGGAGGACCATATCATGTTATGTAATTTTATACGAGCTTCGATTTGATATATTATAATATTCTTTTCGATAGCCAAGTAAAAAGTTATCTCCGTTGAAAGTTTTAACTCATATTTTACAAATGTTTTGTTGTTGTTGAAAATGTGAACAAGATCTCCTTTCTTTTCCTCTTCTCTTATTTTTTTTTTTTGAAGAATACAGATTGATTGAACATATATATTAAGAAACCTAGGTCGGCACCAATATCTCCTTTATAGCTCTATTCAATAAAACAAGAAGTAAGTAAAATGAAAATGGTGCGTCAAAACTTTTAAACCCTCCGAAAGTGATGTAAACGATGGAATTTGCGTACAAAAATGATTTTTGAAGGGAGGACCATATCATGTTATGTAATTTTATACGAGCTTCGATTTGATATATTATAATATTCTTTTCGATACGCGAGTAAAAAGTTATCTCCGTTGAAAGTTTTAACTCATATTTTACAAATGTTTTGTTGTTGTTGAAAATGTGAACAAGATCTCCTTTCTTTTCCTCTTCTCTTATTTTTTTTTTTTGAAGAATACAGATTGATTGAACATATATATTAAGAAACCTAGGTCGGCACCAATATCTCCTTTATAGCTCTATTCAATAAAACAAGAAGTAAGTAAAATGAAAATGGTGCGTCAAAACTTTTAAACCCTCCGAAAGTGATGTAAACGATGGAATTTGCGTACAAAAATGATTTTTGAAGGGAGTACCATATCATGTTATGTAATTTTATACGAGCTTCGATTTGATATATTATAATATTCTTTTCGATAGCCAAGTAAAAAGTTATCTCCGTTGAAAGTTTTAACTCATATTTTACAAATGTTTTGTTGTTGTTGAAAATGTGAACAAGATCTCCTTTCTTTTCCTCTTCTCTTATTTTTTTTGAAGAATACAGATTGATTGAACATATATATTAAGAAACCTAGGTCGGCACCAATATCTCCTTTATAGCTCTATTCAATAAAACAAGAAGTAAGTAAAATGAAAATGGTGCGTCAAAACTTTTAAACCCTCCGAAAGTGATGTAAACGATGGAATTTGCGTACAAAAATGATTTTTGAAGGGAGGACCATATCATGTTATGTAATTTTATACGAGCTTCGATTTGATATATTATAATATTCTTTTCGATACGCGAGTAAAAAGTTATCTCCGTTGAAAGTTTTAACTCATATTTTACAAATGTTTTGTTGTTGTTGAAAATGTGAACAAGATCTCCTTTCTTTTCCTCTTCTCTTATTTTTTTTGAAGAATACAGATTGATTGAACATATATATTAAGAAACCTAGGTCGGCACCAATATCTCCTTTATAGCTCTATTCAATAAAACAAGAAGTAAGTAAAATGAAAATGGTGCGTCAAAACTTTTAAACCCTCTGAAAGTGATGTAAACGATGGAATTTGCGTACAAAAATGATTTTTGAAGGGAGTACCATATCATGTTATGTAATTTTATACGAGCTTCGATTTGATATATTATAATATTCTTTTCGATAGCCAAGTAAAAAGTTATCTCCGTTGAAAGTTTTAACTCATATTTTACAAATGTTTTGTTGTTGTTGAAAATGTGAACAAGATCTCCTTTCTTTTCCTCTTCTCTTATTTTTTTTTTTTGAAGAATACAGATTGATTGAACATATATATTAAGAACCCTAGGTCGGCACCAATATCTCCTTTATAGCTCTATTCAATAAAACAAGAAGTAAGTAAAATGAAAATGGTGCGTCAAAACATTTAAACCCTCTGAAAGTGATGTAAACGATAGAATTTGCGTACAAAAATGCTTTTTGAAGGGAGGACCATATCATGTTATGTAATTTTATACGAGCTTCGATTTGATTTATTATAATATTCTTTTCGATACGCGAGTAAAAATTTATCTCCGTTGAAAGTTTTAACTCATATTTTACAAATGTTTTGTTGTTGTTGAAAATGTGAACAAGATCTCCTTTCTTTTCCTCTACTCTTATTTTTTTTTTGAAGAATAAAGATTGATTGAACATATATATTAAGAAACCTAGGTCGGCACCAATATCTCCTTTATAGCTCTATTCAATAAAACAAGAAGTAAGTAAAATGAAAATGGTGCGTCAAAACTTTTAAACCCTCCGAAAGTGATGTAAACGATGGAATTTGCGTACAAAAATGATTTTTGAAGGGAGGACCATATCATGTTATGTAATTTTATACGAGCTTCGATTTGATATATTATAATATTCTTTTCGATACGCGAGTAAAAAGTTATCTCCGTTGAAAGTTGTAACTCATATTTTACAAATGTTTTGTTGTTGTTGAAAATGTGAACAAGATCTCCTTTCTTTTCCTCTTCTCTTATTTTTTTTGAAGAATACAGATTGATTGAACATATATATTAAGAAACCTAGGTCGGCACCAATATCTCCTTTATAGCTCTATTCAATAAAACAAGATGTAAGTAAAATGAAAATGGTGCGTCGAAACTTTTAAACCCTCTGAAAGTGATGTAAACGATGGAATTTGCGTACAAAAATGATTTTTGAAGGGAGTACCATATCATGTTATGTAATTTTATACGAGCTTCGATTTGATATATTATAATATTCTTTTCGATAGCCAAGTAAAAAGTTATCTCCGTTGAAAGTTTTAACTCATATTTTACAAATGTTTTGTTGTTGTTGAAAATGTGAACAAGATCTCCTTTCTTTTCCTCTTCTCTTATTTTTTTTGAAGAATACAAACTGATTAAACACATATATTAAGAAACCTGGATCGGCACCAATATCTCCTTTATAGCTCTATTCAATAAAACAAGAAGTAAGTAAAATGAAAATGGTGCGTCAAAACTTTTAAACCCTCTGAAAGTGATGTAAACGATGGAATTTGCGTACAAAAATGATTTTTGAAGGGAGTACCATATCATGTTATGTAATTTTATACGAGCTTCGATTTGATATATTATAATATTCTTTTCGATAGCCAAGTAAAAAGTTATCTCCGTTGAAAGTTTTAACTCATATTTTACAAATGTTTTGTTGTTGTTGAAAATGTGAACAAGATCTCCTTTCTTTTCCTCTTCTCTTATTTTTTTTTTTGAAGAATACAGATTGATTGAACATATATATTAAGAAACCTAGGTCGGCACCAATATCTCCTTTATAGCTCTATTCAATAAAACAAGAAGTAAGTAAAATGAAAATGGTGCGTCAAAACTTTTAAACCCTCCGAAAGTGATGTAAACGATGGAATTTGCGTACAAAAATGATTTTTGAAGGGAGGACCATATCATGTTATGTAATTTATACGAGCTTCGATTTGATATATTATAATATTCTTTTCGATACGCGAGTAAAAAGTTATCTCCGTTGAAAGTTGTAACTCATATTTTACAAATGTTTTGTTGTTGTTGAAAATGTGAACAAGATCTCCTTTCTTTTCCTCTTCTCTTATTTTTTTTGAAGAATACAGATTGATTGAACATATATATTAAGAAACCTAGGTCGGCACCAATATCTCCTTTATAGCTCTATTCAATAAAACAAGAAGTAAGTAAAATGAAAATGGTGCGTCAAAACTTTTAAACCCTCCGAAAGTGATGTAAACGATGGAATTTGCGTACAAAAATGATTTTTCAAGGGGAGTACCATATCATGTTATGTAATTTTATACGAGTTTCGATTTGATATATTATAATATTCTTTTCGATAGCCAAGTAAAAAGTTATCTCCGTTGAAAGTTTTAACTCATATTTTACAAATGTTTTGTTGTTGTTGAAAATGTGAACAAGATCTCCTTTCTTTTCCTCTTCTCTTATTTTTTTTGAAGAATACAGATTGATTGAACATATATATTAAGAACCCTAGGTCGGCACCAATATCTCCTTTATAGCTCTATTCAATAAAACAAGAAGTAAGTAAAATGAAAATGGTGCGTCAAAACTTTTAAACCCTCCGAAAGTGATGTAAACGATGGAATTTGCGTACAAAATTGATTTTTGAAGGGAGGACCATATCATGTTATGTAATTTTATACGAGCTTCGATTTGATTTATTATAATATTCTTTTCGATACGCGAGTAAAAAGTTATCTCCGTTGAAAGTTTTAACTCATATTTTACAAATGTTTTGTTGTTGTTGAAAATGTGAACAAGATCTCCTTTCTTTTCCTCTTCTCTTATTTTTTTTTGAAGAATACAGATTGATTGAACATATATATTAAGAACCCTAGGTCGGCACCAATATCTCCTTTATAGCTCTATTCAATAAAACAAGAAGTAAGTAAAATGAAAATGGTGCGTCAAAACTTTTAAACCCTCTGAAAGTGATGTAAACGATGGAATTTGCGTACAAAAATGATTTTTGAAGGGAGTACCATATCATGTTATGTAATTTTATACGAGCTTCGATTTGATATATTATAATATTCTTTTCGATAGCCAAGTAAAAAGTTATCTCCGTTGAAAGTTTTAACTCATATTTTACAAATGTTTTGTTGTTGTTGAAAATGTGAACAAGATCTCCTTTCTTTTCCTCTTCTCTTATTTTTTTTTTTGAAGAATACAGATTGATTGAACATATATATTAAGAAACCTAGGTCGGCACCAATATCTCCTTTATAGCTCTATTCAATAAAACAAGAAGTAAGTAAAATGAAAATGGTGCGTCAAAACTTTTAAACCCTCTGAAAGTGATGTAAACGATGGAATTTGCGTACAAAAATGATTTTTGAAGGGAGGACCATATCATGTTATGTAATTTTATACGAGCTTCGATTTGATATATTATAATATTCTTTTCGATACGCGAGTAAAAAGTTATCTCCGTTGAAAGTTTTAACTCATATTTTACAAATGTTTTGTTGTTGTTGAAAATGTGAACAAGATCTCCTTTCTTTTCCTCTTCTCTTATTTTTTTTTGAAGAATACAGATTGATTGAACATATATATTAAGAAACCTAGGTCGGCACCAATATCTCCTTTATAGCTCTATTCAATAAAACAAGAAGTAAGTAAAATGAAAATGGTGCGTCAAAACTTTTAAACCCTCCGAAAGTGATGTAAACGATGGAATTTGCGTACAAAATTGATTTTTGAAGGGAGGACCATATCATGTTATGTAATTTTATACGAGCTTCGATTTGATTTATTATAATATTCTTTTCGATACGCGAGTAAAAATTTATCTCCGTTGAAAGTTTTAACTCATATTTTACAAATGTTTTGTTGTTGTTGAAAATGTGAACAAGATCTCCTTTCTTTTCCTCTTCTCTTATTTTTTTTGAAGAATACAGATTGATTGAACATATATATTAAGAAACCTAGGTCGGCACCAATATCTCCTTTATAGCTCTATTCAATAAAACAAGAAGTAAGTAAAATGAAAATGGTGCGTCAAAACTTTTAAACCCTCTGAAAGTGATGTAAACGATGGAATTTGCGTACAAAAATGATTTTTGAAGGGAGTACCATATCATGTTATGTAATTTTATACGAGCTTCGATTTGATATATTATAATATTCTTTTCGATAGCCAAGTAAAAAGTTATCTCCGTTGAAAGTTTTAACTCATATTTTACAAATGTTTTGTTGTTGTTGAAAATGTGAACAAGATCTCCTTTCTTTTCCTCTTCTCTTATTTTTTTTGAAGAATACAGATTGATTGAACATATATATTAAGAAACCTAGGTCGGCACCAATATCTCCTTTATAGCTCTATTCAATAAAACAAGAAGTAAGTAAAATGAAAATGGTGCGTCAAAACTTTTAAACCCTCTGAAAGTGATGTAAACGATGGAATTTGCGTACAAAAATGATTTTTGAAGGGAGTACCATATCATGTTATGTAATTTTATACGAGCTTCGATTTGATATATTATAATATTCTTTTCGATAGCCAAGTAAAAAGTTATCTCCGTTGAAAGTTTTAACTCATATTTTACAAATGTTTTGTTGTTGTTGAAAATGTGAACAAGATCTCCTTTCTTTTCCTCTTCTCTTATTTTTTTTGAAGAATACAGATTGATTGAACATATATATTAAGAAACCTAGGTCGGCACCAATATCTCCTTTATAGCTCTATTCAATAAAACAAGAAGTAAGTAAAATGAAAATGGTGCGTCAAAACTTTTAAACCCTCTGAAAGTGATGTAAACGATGGAATTTGCGTACAAAAATGATTTTTGAAGGGAGGACCATATCATGTTATGTAATTTTATACGAGCTTCGATTTGATATATTATAATATTCTTTTCGATACGCGAGTAAAAAGTTATCTCCGTTGAAAGTTTTAACTCATATTTTACAAATGTTTTGTTGTTGTTGAAAATGTGAACAAGATCTCCTTTCTTTTCCTCTTCTCTTATTTTTTTTGAAGAATACAGATTGATTGAACATATATATTAAGAAACCTAGGTCGGCACCAATATCTCCTTTATAGCTCTATTCAATAAAACAAGAAGTAAGTAAAATGAAAATGGTGCGTCAAAACTTTTAAACCCTCCGAAAGTGATGTAAACGATGGAATTTGCGTACAAAAATGATTTTTGAAGGGAGTACCATATCATGTTATGTAATTTTATACGAGCTTCGATTTGATATATTATAATATTCTTTTCGATAGCCAAGTAAAAAGTTATCTCCGTTGAAAGTTTTAACTCATATTTTACAAATGTTTTGTTGTTGTTGAAAATGTGAACAAGATCTCCTTTCTTTTCCTCTTCTCTTATTTTTTTTGAAGAATACAGATTGATTGAACATATATATTAAGAAACCTAGGTCGGCACCAATATCTCCTTTATAGCTCTATTCAATAAAACAAGAAGTAAGTAAAATGAAAATGGTGCGTCAAAACTTTTAAACCCTCTGAAAGTGATGTAAACGATGGAATTTGCGTACAAAAATGATTTTTGAAGGGAGGACCATATCATGTTATGTAATTTTATACGAGCTTCGATTTGATATATTATAATATTCTTTTCGATACGCGAGTAAAAAGTTATCTCCGTTGAAAGTTTTAACTCATATTTTACAAATGTTTTGTTGTTGTTGAAAATGTGAACAAGATCTCCTTTCTTTTCCTCTTCTCTTATTTTTTTTGAAGAATACAGATTGATTGAACATATATATTAAGAAACCTAGGTCGGCACCAATATCTCCTTTATAGCTCTATTCAATAAAACAAGAAGTAAGTAAAATGAAAATGGTGCGTCAAAACTTTTAAACCCTCTGAAAGTGATGTAAACGATGGAATTTGCGTACAAAAATGATTTTTGAAGGGAGTACCATATCATGTTATGTAATTTTATACGAGCTTCGATTTGATATATTATAATATTCTTTTCGATAGCCAAGTAAAAAGTTATCTCCGTTGAAAGTTTTAACTCATATTTTACAAATGTTTTGTTGTTGTTGAAAATGTGAACAAGATCTCCTTTCTTTTCCTCTTCTCTTATTTTTTTTGAAGAATACAGATTGATTGAACATATATATTAAGAACCTTAGGTCGGCACCAATATCTACTTTATAGCTCTATTCAATAAAACAAGAAGTAAGTAAAATGAAAATGGTGCGTCAAAACATTTAAACCCTCTGAAAGTGATGTAAACGATGGAATTTGCGTACAAAAATGATTTTTGAAGGGAGGACCATATCATGTTATGTAATTTAATACGAGCTTCGATTTGGTATATTATAATATTCTTTTCGATAGCCAAGTAAAAAGTTATATCCGTTGAAAGTTTTAACTCATATTTTACAAATGTTTTGTTGTTGTTGAAAATGTGTATGAGATCTCCTTTCTTTTCCTCTTCTCTTATTTTTTTTTGAAGAATACAGATTGATTGAACATATATATTAAGAACCTTAGGTCGGCACCAATATCTACTTTATAGCTCTATTCAATAAAACAAGAAGTAAGTAAAATGAAAATGGTGCGTCAAAACATTTAAACCCTCTGAAAGTGATGTAAACGATGGAATTTGCGTACAAAAATGATTTTTGAAGGGAGGACCATATCATGTTATGTAATTTTATACGAGCTTCGATTTGATATATTATAATATTCTTTTCGATAGCCAAGTAAAAAGTTATCTCCGTTGAAAGTTTTAACTCATATTTTACAAATGTTTTGTTGTTGTTGAAAATGTGAACAAGATCTCCTTTCTTTTCCTCTTCTCTTATTTTTTTTGAAGAATACAGATTGATTGAACATATATATTAAGAACCCTAGGTCGGCACCAATATCTCCTTTATAGCTCTATTCAATAAAACAAGAAGTAAGTAAAATGAAAATGGTGCGTCAAAACTTTTAAACCCTCCGAAAGTGATGTAAACGATGGAATTTGCGTACAAAATTGATTTTTGAAGGGAGGACCATATCATGTTATGTAATTTTATACGAGCTTCGATTTGATTTATTATAATATTCTTTTCGATACGCGAGTAAAAAGTTATCTCCGTTGAAAGTTTTAACTCATATTTTACAAATGTTTTGTTGTTGTTGAAAATGTGAACAAGATCTCCTTTCTTTTCCTCTTCTCTTATTTTTTTTGAAGAATACAGATTGATTGAACATATATATTAAGAACCCTAGGTCGGCACCAATATCTCCTTTATAGCTCTATTCAATAAAACAAGAAGTAAGTAAAATGAAAATGGTGCGTCAAAACTTTTAAACCCTCTGAAAGTGATGTAAACGATGGAATTTGCGTACAAAAATGATTTTTGAAGGGAGTACCATATCATGTTATGTAATTTTATACGAGCTTCGATTTGATATATTATAATATTCTTTTCGATAGCCAAGTAAAAAGTTATCTCCGTTGAAAGTTTTAACTCATATTTTACAAATGTTTTGTTGTTGTTGAAAATGTGAACAAGATCTCCTTTCTTTTCCTCTTCTCTTATTTTTTTTGAAGAATACAGATTGATTGAACATATATATTAAGAAACCTAGGTCGGCACCAATATCTCCTTTATAGCTCTATTCAATAAAACAAGAAGTAAGTAAAATGAAAATGGTGCGTCAAAACTTTTAAACCCTCTGAAAGTGATGTAAACGATAGAATTTGCGTACAAAAATGATTTTTGAAGGGAGGACCATATCATGTTATGTAATTTTATACGAGCTTCGATTTGATTTATTATAATATTCTTTTCGATACGCGAGTAAAAATTTATCTCCGTTGAAAGTTTTAACTCATATTTTACAAATGTTTTGTTGTTGTTGAAAATGTGAACAAGATCTCCTTTCTTTTCCTCTACTCTTATTTTTTTTTTTGAAGAATACAGATTGATTGAACATATATATTAAGAAACCTAGGTCGGCACCAATATCTCCTTTATAGCTCTATTCAATAAAACAAGAAGTAAGTAAAATGAAAATGGTGCGTCAAAACTTTTAAACCCTCTGAAAGTAATGTAAACGATGGAATTTGCGTACAAAAATGATTTTTGAAGGGAGTACCATATCATGTTATGTAATTTTATACGAGCTTCGATTTGATATATTATAATATTCTTTTCGATAGCCAAGTAAAAAGTTATCTCCGTTGAAAGTTTTAACTCATATTTTACAAATGTTTTGTTGTTGTTGAAAATGTGAACAAGATCTCCTTTCTTTTCCTCTTCTCTTATTTTTTTTTTTGAAGAATACAGATTGATTGAACATATATATTAAGAAACCTAGGTCGGCACCAATATCTCCTTTATAGCTCTATTCAATAAAACAAGAAGTAAGTAAAATGAAAATGGTGCGTCAAAACTTTTAAACCCTCCGAAAGTGATGTAAACGATGGAATTTGCGTACAAAAATGATTTTTGAAGGGAGGACCATATCATGTTATGTAATTTTATACGAGCTTCGATTTGATATATTATAATATTCTTTTCGATACGCGAGTAAAAAGTTATCTCCGTTGAAAGTTGTAACTCATATTTTACAAATGTTTTGTTGTTGTTGAAAATGTGAACAAGATCTCCTTTCTTTTCCTCTTCTCTTATTTTTTTTGAAGAATACAGATTGATTGAACATATATATTAAGAAACCTAGGTCGGCACCAATATCTCCTTTATAGCTCTATTCAATAAAACAAGATGTAAGTAAAATGAAAATGGTGCGTCGAAACTTTTAAACCCTCTGAAAGTGATGTAAACGATGGAATTTGCGTACAAAAATGATTTTTGAAGGGAGTACCATTTCATGTTATGTAATTTTATACGAGCTTCGATTTGATATATTATAATATTCTTTTCGATAGCCAAGTAAAAAGTTATCTCCGTTGAAAGTTTTAACTCATATTTTACAAATGTTTTGTTGTTGTTGAAAATGTGAACAAGATCTCCTTTCTTTTCCTCTTCTCTTATTTTTTTTTTTGAAGAATACAGATTGATTGAACATATATATTAAGAAACCTAGGACGGCACCAATATCTCCTTTATAGCTCTATTCAATAAAAGAAGAAGTAAGTAAAATGAAAATGGTGCGTCAAAACTTTTAAACCCTCCGAAAGTAATGTAAACGATGGAATTTGCGTACAAAAATGATTTTTGAAGGGAGGACCATATCATGTTATGTAATTTATACGAGCTTCGATTTGATATATTATAATATTCTTTTCGATACGCGAGTAAAAAGTTATCTCCGTTGAAAGTTTTAACTCATATTTTACAAATGTTTTGTTGTTGTTGAAAATGTGAACAAGATCTCCTTTCTTTTCCTCTTCTCTTATTTTTTTTGAAGAATACAGATTGATTGAACATATATATTAAGAAACCTAGGTCGGCACCAATATCTCCTTTATAGCTCTATTCAATAAAACAAGAAGTAAGTAAAATGAAAATGGTGCGTCAAAACTTTTAAACCCTCTGAAAGTGATGTAAACGATGGAATTTGCGTACAAAAATGATTTTTGAAGGGAGTACCATATCATGTTATGTAATTTTATACGAGCTTCGATTTGATATATTATAATATTCTTTTCGATAGCCAAGTAAAAAGTTATCTCCGTTGAAAGTTTTAACTCATATTTTACAAATGTTTTGTTGTTGTTGAAAATGTGAACAAGATCTCCTTTCTTTTCCTCTTCTCTTATTTTTTTTTGAAGAATACAGATTGATTGAACATATATATTAAGAAACCTAGGTCGGCACCAATATCTCCTTTATAGCTCTATTCAATAAAACAAGAAGTAAGTAAAATGAAAATGGTGCGTCAAAACTTTTAAACCCTCTGAAAGTGATGTAAACGATGGAATTTGCGTACAAAAATGATTTTTGAAGGGAGGACCATATCATGTTATGTAATTTTATACGAGCTTCGATTTGATATATTATAATATTCTTTTCGATACGCGAGTAAAAAGTTATCTCCGTTGAAAGTTTTAACTCATATTTTACAAATGTTTTGTTGTTGTTGAAAATGTGAACAAGATCTCCTTTCTTTTCCTCTTCTCTTATTTTTTTTTTGAAGAATACAGATTGATTGAACATATATATTAAGAAACCTAGGTCGGCACCAATATCTCCTTTATAGCTCTATTCAATAAAACAAGAAGTAAGTAAAATGAAAATGGTGCGTCAAAACTTTTAAACCCTCTGAAAGTGATGTAAACGATGGAATTTGCGTACAAAAATGATTTTTGAAGGGAGGACCATATCATGTTATGTAATTTTATACGAGCTTCGATTTGATATATTATAATATTCTTTTCGATACGCGAGTAAAAAGTTATCTCCGTTGAAAGTTTTAACTCATATTTTACAAATGTTTTGTTGTTGTTGAAAATGTGAACAAGATCTCCTTTCTTTTCCTCTTCTCTTATTTTTTTTTTGAAGAATACAGATTGATTGAACATATATATTAAGAAACCTAGGTCGGCACCAATATCTCCTTTATAGCTCTATTCAATAAAACAAGAAGTAAGTAAAATGAAAATGGTGCGTCAAAACTTTTAAACCCTCCGAAAGTGATGTAAACGATGGAATTTGCGTACAAAAATGATTTTTGAAGGGAGTACCATATCATGTTATGTAATTTTATACGAGCTTCGATTTGATATATTATAATATTCTTTTCGATAGCCAAGTAAAAAGTTATCTCCGTTGAAAGTTTTAACTCATATTTTACAAATGTTTTGTTGTTGTTGAAAATGTGAACAAGATCTCCTTTCTTTTCCTCTTCTCTTATTTTTTTTTTTTGAAGAATACAGATTGATTGAACATATATATTAAGAAACCTAGGTCGGCACCAATATCTCCTTTATAGCTCTATTCAATAAAACAAGAAGTAAGTAAAATGAAAATGGTGCGTCAAAACTTTTAAACCCTCCGAAAGTGATGTAAACGATGGAATTTGCGTACAAAAATGATTTTTGAAGGGAGGACCATATCATGTTATGTAATTTTATACGAGCTTCGATTTGATATATTATAATATTCTTTTCGATACGCGAGTAAAAAGTTATCTCCGTTGAAAGTTTTAACTCATATTTTACAAATGTTTTGTTGTTGTTGAAAATGTGAACAAGATCTCCTTTCTTTTCCTCTTCTCTTATTTTTTTTGAAGAATACAGATTGATTGAACATATATATTAAGAAACCTAGGTCGGCACCAATATCTCCTTTATAGCTCTATTCAATAAAACAAGAAGTAAGTAAAATGAAAATGGTGCGTCAAAACTTTTAAACCCTCTGAAAGTGATGTAAACGATGGAATTTGCGTACAAAAATGATTTTTGAAGGGAGTACCATATCATGTTATGTAATTTTATACGAGCTTCGATTTGATATATTATAATATTCTTTTCGATAGCCAAGTAAAAAGTTATCTCCGTTGAAAGTTTTAACTCATATTTTTCAAATATTTTGTTGTTGTTGAAAATGTGAACAAGATCTCCTTTCTTTTCCTCTTCTCTTATTTTTTTTGAAGAATACAGATTGATTGAACATATATATTAAGAAACCTAGGTCGGCACCAATATCTCCTTTATAGCTCTATTCAATAAAACAAGAAGTAAGTAAAATGAAAATGGTGCGTTAAAACTTTTAAACCCTCTGAAAGTGAGGTAAACGATGGAATTTGCGTACAAAAATGATTTTTGAAGGGAAGACCATATCATGTTATGTAATTTTATACGAGCTTCGATTTGATATATTATAATATTCTTTTCGATACGCGAGTAAAAAGTTATCTCCGTTGAAAGTTTTAACTCATATTTTACAAATATTTTGTTGTTCTTGAAAATGTGAACAAGATCTACTTTCTTTTCCTCTTCTCTTATTTTTTTTGAAGAATACAGATTGATTGAACATATATATTAAGAACCCTAGGTCGGCACCAATATCTCCTTTATAGCTCTATTCAATAAAACAAGAAGTAAGTAAAATGAAAATGGTGCGTCAAAACTTTTAAACCCTCTGAAAGTGATGTAAACGATGGAATTTGCGTACAAAAATGATTTTTGAAGGGAGGACCATATCATGTTATGTAATTTAATACGAGCTTCGATTTGATATATTATAATATTCTTTTCGATAGCCAAGTAAAAAGTTATCTCCGTTGAAAGTTTTAACTCATATTTTACAAATGTTTTGTTGTTGTTGAAAATGTGAACAAGATCTCCTTTCTTTTCCTCTTCTCTTATTTTTTTTTGAAGAATACAGATTGATTGAACATATATATTAAGAACCCTAGGTCGGCACCAATATCTCCTTTATAGCTCTATTCAATAAAACAAGAAGTAAGTAAAATGAAAATGGTGCGTCAAAACTTTTAAACCCTCCGAAAGTGATGTAAACGATGGAATTTGCGTACAAAATTGATTTTTGAAGGGAGGACCATATCATGTTATGTAATTTTATACGAGCTTCGATTTGATTTATTATAATATTCTTTTCGATACGCGAGTAAAAATTTATCTCCGTTGAAAGTTTTAACTCATATTTTACAAATGTTTTGTTGTTGTTGAAAATGTGAACAAGATCTCCTTTCTTTTCCTCTTCTCTTATTTTTTTTGAAGAATACAGATTGATTGAACATATATATTAAGAAACCTAGGTCGGCACCAATATCTCCTTTATAGCTCTATTCAATAAAACAAGAAGTAAGTAAAATGAAAATGGTGCGTCAAAACTTTTAAACCCTCTGAAAGTGATGTAAACGATGGAATTTGCGTACAAAAATGATTTTTGAAGGGAGGACCATATCATGTTATGTAATTTTATACGAGCTTCGATTTGATATATTATAATATTCTTTTCGATACGCGAGTAAAAAGTTATCTCCGTTGAAAGTTTTAACTCATATTTTACAAATGTTTTGTTGTTGTTGAAAATGTGAACAAGATCTCCTTTCTTTTCCTCTTCTCTTATTTTTTTTTGAAGAATACAGATTGATTGAACATATATATTAAGAAACCTAGGTCGGCACCAATATCTCCTTTATAGCTCTATTCAATAAAACAAGAAGTAAGTAAAATGAAAATGGTGCGTCAAAACTTTTAAACCCTCCGAAAGTGATGTAAACGATGGAATTTGCGTACAAAAATGATTTTTGAAGGGAGTACCATATCATGTTATGTAATTTTATACGAGCTTCGATTTGATATATTATAATATTCTTTTCGATAGCCAAGTAAAAAGTTATCTCCGTTGAAAGTTTTAACTCATATTTTACAAATGTTTTGTTGTTGTTGAAAATGTGAACAAGATCTCCTTTCTTTTCCTCTTCTCTTATTTTTTTTGAAGAATACAGATTGATTGAACATATATATTAAGAAACCTAGGTCGGCACCAATATCTCCTTTATAGCTCTATTCAATAAAACAAGAAGTAAGTAAAATGAAAATGGTGCGTCAAAACTTTTAAACCCTCCGAAAGTGATGTAAACGATGGAATTTGCGTACAAAAATGATTTTTGAAGGGAGGACCATATCATGTTATGTAATTTTATACGAGCTTCGATTTGATATATTATAATATTCTTTTCGATACCCAAGTAAAAAGTTATCTCCGTTGAAAGTTTTAACTCATATTTTACAAATGTTTTGTTGTTGTTGAAAATGTGAACAAGATCTCCTTTCTTTTCCTCTTCTCTTATTTTTTTTGAAGAATACAGATTGATTGAACATATATATTAAGAACCCTAGGTCGGCACCAATATCTCCTTTATAGCTCTATTCAATAAAACAAGAAGTAAGTAAAATGAAAATGGTGCGTTAAAACTTTTAAACCCTCTGAAAGTGAGGTAAACGATGGAATTTGCGTACAAAAATGATTTTTGAAGGGAAGACCATATCATGTTATGTAATTTTATACGAGCTTCGATTTGATATATTATAATATTCTTTTCGATACGCGAGTAAAAAGTTATCTCCGTTGAAAGTTTTAACTCATATTTTACAAATATTTTGTTGTTGTTGAAAATGTGAACAAGATCTCCTTTCTTTTCCTCTTCTCTTATTTTTTTTTGAAGAATACAGATTGATTGAACATATATATTAAGAACCCTAGGTCGGCACCAATATCTCCTTTATAGCTCTATTCAATAAAACAAGAAGTAAGTAAAATGAAAATGGTGCGTTAAAACTTTTAAACCCTCTGAAAGTGAGGTAAACGATGGAATTTGCGTACAAAAATGATTTTTGAAGGGAAGACCATATCATGTTATGTAATTTTATACGAGCTTCGATTTGATATATTATAATATTCTTTTCGATACGCGAGTAAAAAGTTATCTCCGTTGGAAGTTTTAACTCATATTTTACAAATGTTTTGTTGTTGTTGAAAATGTGAACAAGATCTCCTTTCTTTTCCTCTTCTCTTATTTTTTTTTGAAGAATACAGATTGATTGAACATATATATTAAGAAACCTAGGTCGGCACCAATATCTCCTTTATAGCTCTATTCAATAAAACAAGAAGTAAGTAAAATGAAAATGGTGCGTCAAAACTTTTAAACCCTCCGAAAGTGATGTAAACGATGGAATTTGCGTACAAAAATGATTTTTGAAGGGAGTACCATATCATGTTATGTAATTTTATACGAGCTTCGATTTGATATATTATAATATTCTTTTCGATAGCCAAGTAAAAAGTTATCTCCGTTGAAAGTTTTAACTCATATTTTACAAATGTTTTGTTGTTGTTGAAAATGTGAACAAGATCCCCTTTCTTTTCCTCTTCTCTTATTTTTTTTGAAGAATACAGATTGATTGAACATATATATTAAGAAACCTAGGTCGGCACCAATATCTCCTTTATAGCTCTATTCAATAAAACAAGAAGTAAGTAAAATGAAAATGGTGCGTCAAAACCTTTAAACCCTCGGAAAGTGATGTAAACGATGGAATTTGCGTACAAAAATGATTTTTGAAGGGAAGACCATATCATGTTATGTAATTTTATACGAGCTTCGATTTGATATATTATAATATTCTTTTCGATACCCGAGTAAAAAGTTATCTCCGTTGAAAGTTTTAACTCATATTTTACAAATATTTTGTTGTTCTTGAAAATGTGAACAAGATCTACTTTCTTTTCCTCTTCTCTTATTTTTTTTTTGAAGAATACAGATTGATTGAACATATATATTAAGAACACTAGGTCGAAACCAATATCTCCTTTATAGCTCTATTCAATAAAACAAGAAGTACGTAAAATGAAAATGGTGCGTCAAAGCTTTTAAACCCTCTGAAAGTGATGTAAACGATGGAATTTGCGTACAAAAATGATTTTTGAAGGGAGTACCATATCATGTTATGTAATTTTATATGAGCTTCGATTTGATATATTATAATATGCTTTTCGATACGCGAGTAAAAAGTTATCTCCGTTGAAAATTTAACTCATATTTTACAAATATTTTGTTGTTGTTGAAAATGTGAACAAGATCTCCTTTCTTTTCCTCTTCTCTTATTTTTTTTGAAGAATACAGATTGATTGAACATATATATTAAGAACCCTAGGTCGGCACCAATATCTCCTTTATAGCTCTATTCAATAAAACAAGAAGTAAGTAAAATGAAAATGGTGCGTTAAAACTTTTAAACCCTCTGAAAGTGAGGTAAACGATGGAATTTGCGTACAAAAATGATTTTTGAAGGGAGGACCATATCATGTTATGTAATTTTATACGAGCTTCGATTTGATTTATTATAATATTCTTTTCGATACGCGAGTAAAAAGTTATCTCCGTTGAAAGTTTGAACTCATATTTCACAAATGTTTTGTTGTTGTTGAAAATGTGAACAAGATCTCCTTTCTTTTCCTCTTCTCTTATTTTTTTTTTTGAAGAATACAGATTGATTGAACATATATATTAAGAACCCTAGGTCGGCACCAATATCTCTTTTATAGCTCTATTCAATAAAACAAGAAGCAAGTAAAATGAAAATGCTGCGTCAAAACCTTTAGACCCTCGGAAACTGATGTAAACGATGGAATTTGCGTACAAAAATGATTTTTGAAGGGAGGACCATATCATGTTATGTAATTTTATACGAGCTTCGATTTGATATATTATAATATTCTTTTCGATACCCGAGTAAAAAGTTATCTCCGTTGAGATTTTAACACATATTTTACAAATGTTTTGTTGTTGATGAAAATGTGAACAAGATCTCCTTTCTTTTCCTCTTCTCTTATTTTTTTTGAAGAATACAGATTGATTGAACATATATATTAAGAACCCTAGGTCGGCACCAATATCTCCTTTATAGCTCTATTCAATAAAACAAGAAGTAAGTAAAATGAAAATGGTGCGTCAAAACATTTAAACCCTCTGAAAGTGATGTAAACGATGGAATTTGCGTACAAAAATGATTTTTGAAGGGAGGACCATATCATGTTATGTAATTTAATACGAGCTTCGATTTGGTATATTATAATATTCTTTTCGATAGCCAAGTAAAAAGTTATATCCGTTGAAAGTTTTAACTCATATTTTACAAATGTTTTGTTGTTGTTGAAAATGTGTATGAGATCTCCTTTCTTTTCCTCTTCTCTTATTTTTTTTTTGAAGAATACAGATTGATTGAACATATATATTAAGAACCTTAGGTCGGCACCAATATCTACTTTATAGCTCTATTCAATAAAACAAGAAGTAAGTAAAATGAAAATGGTGCGTCAAAACTTTTAAACCCTCTGAAAGTGATGTAAACGATGGAATTTGCGTACAAAAATGATTTTTGAAGGGAGTACCATATCATGTTATGTAATTTTATACGAGCTTCGATTTGATATATTATAATATTCTTTTCGATAGCCAAGTAAAAAGTTATCTCCGTTGAAAGTTTTAACTCATATTTTACAAATGTTTTGTTGTTGTTGAAAATGTGAACAAGATCTCCTTTCTTTTCCTCTTCTCTTATTTTTTTTGAAGAATACAGATTGATTGAACATATATATTAAGAACCCTAGGTCGGCACCAATATCTCCTTTATAGCTCTATTCAATAAAACAAGAAGTAAGTAAAATGAAAATGGTGCGTTAAAACTTTTAAACCCTCTGAAAGTGAGGTAAACGATGGAATTTGCGTACAAAAATGATTTTTGAAGGGAAGACCATATCATGTTATGTAATTTTATACGAGCTTCGATTTGATATATTATAATATTCTTTTCGATACGCGAGTAAAAAGTTATCTCCGTTGAAAGTTTTAACTCATATTTTACAAATATTTTGTTGTTCTTGAAAATGTGAACAAGATCTACTTTCTTTTCCTCTTCTCTTATTTTTTTTTTGAAGAATACAGATTGATTGAACATATATATTAAGAACCCTAGGTCGGCACCAATATCTCCTTTATAGCTCTATTCAATAAAACAAGAAGTAAGTAAAATGAAAATGGTGCGTCAAAACTTTTAAACCCTCTGAAAGTGATGTAAACGATGGAATTTGCGTACAAAAATGATTTTTGAAGGGAGGACCATATCATGTTATGTAATTTTATACGAGCTTCGATTTGATATATTATAATATTCTTTTCGATACCCGAGTAAAAAGTTATCTCCGTTGAAAGTTTTAACTCATATTTTACAAATGTTTTGTTGTTGTTGAAAATGTGAACAAGATCTCCTTTCTTTTCCTCTTCTCTTATTTTTTTTGAAGAATACAGATTGATTGAACATATATATTAAGAACCCTAGGTCGGCACCAATATCTCCTTTATAGCTCTATTCAATAAAACAAGAAGTAAGTAAAATGAAAATGGTGCGTCAAAACATTTAAACCCTCTGAAAGTGATGTAAACGATAGAATTTGCGTACAAAAATGCTTTTTGAAGGGAGGACCATATCATGTTATGTAATTTTATACGAGCTTCGATTTGATATATTATAATATTCTTTTCGATACGCGAGTAAAAAGTTATCTCCGTTGAAAGTTTGAACTCATATTTCACAAATGTTTTGTTGTTGTTGAAAATGTGAACAAGATCTCCTTTCTTTTCCTCTTCTCTTATTTTTTTTGAAGAATACAGATTGATTGAACATATATATTAAGAACCCTAGGTCGGCACCAATATCTCCTTTATAGCTCTATTCAATAAAACAAGAAGTAAGTAAAATGAAAATGGTGCGTTAAAACTTTTAAACCCTCTGAAAGTGAGGTAAACGATGGAATTTGCGTACAAAAATGATTTTTGAAGGGAAGACCATATCATGTTATGTAATTTTATACGAGCTTCGATTTGATATATTATAATATTCTTTTCGATACGCGAGTAAAAAGTTATCTCCGTTGAAAGTTTTAACTCATATTTTACAAATGTTTTGTTGTTGTTGAAAATGTGAACAAGATCTCCTTTCTTTTCCTCTTCTCTTATTTTTTTTTTTTGAAGAATACAGATTGATTGAACATATATATTAAGAACCCTAGGTCGGCACCAATATCTCCTTTATAGCTCTATTCAATAAAACAAGAAGTAAGTAAAATGAAAATGGTGCGTCAAAACTTTTAAACCCTCTGAAAGTGATGTAAACGATGGAATTTGCGTACAAAAATGATTTTTGAAGGGAGGACCATATCATGTTATGTAATTTAATACGAGCTTCGATTTGATATATTATAATATTCTTTTCGATAGCCAAGTAAAAAGTTATCTCCGTTGAAAGTTTTAACTCATATTTTACAAATGTTTTGTTGTTGTTGAAAATGTGAACAAGATCTCCTTTCTTTTCCTCTTCTCTTATTTTTTTTGAAGAATACAG
Source organism: Hippophae rhamnoides (assembly GCA_033030585.1). Classification (NCBI taxonomy): domain Eukaryota; kingdom Viridiplantae; phylum Streptophyta; class Magnoliopsida; order Rosales; family Elaeagnaceae; genus Hippophae; species Hippophae rhamnoides. Next base: position 45,549,065 of record CM065430.1, on the reverse strand, counting down.
ATTGATTGAACATATATATTAAGAACCCTAGGTTGGCACCAATATCTCTTTTATAGCTCTATTCAATAAAACAAGAAGCAAGTAAAATGAAAATGCTGCGTCAAAACCTTTAGACCCTCGGAAAGTGATGTAAACGATGGAATTTGCGTACAAAAATGATTTTTGAAGGGAGGACCATATCATGTTATGTAATTTTATACGAGCTTCGATTTGATATATTATAATATTCTTTTCGATACCCGAGTAAAAAGTTATCTCCGTTGAGATTTTAACACATATTTTACAAATGTTTTGTTGTTGATGAAAATGTGAACAAGATCTCCTTTCTTTTCCTCTTCTCTTATTTTTTTTTGAAGAATACAGATTGATTGAACATATATATTAAGAACCCTAGGTCGGCACCAATATCTCCTTTATAGCTCTATTCAATAAAACAAGAAGTAAGTAAAATGAAAATGGTGCGTCAAAACATTTAAACCCTCTGAAAGTGATGTAAACGATGGAATTTGCGTACAAAAATGATTTTTGAAGGGAGGACCATATCATGTTATGTAATTTTATACGAGCTTCGATTTAGTATATTATAATATTCTTTTCGATACCCGAGTAAAAAGTTATCTCCGTTGAAAGTTTTAACTCATATTTTACAAATGTTTTGTTGTTGTTGAAAATGTGAACAAGATCTCCTTTCTTTTCCTCTTCTCTTATTTTTTTTTTTTGAAGAATACAGATTGATTGAACATATATATTAAGAACACTAGGTCGGCACCAATATCTCCTTTATAGCTCTATTCAATAAAACAAGAAGTAAGTAAAATGAAAATGGTGCGTCAAAACTTTTAAACCCTCTGAAAGTGATGTAAACGATGGAATTTGCGTACAAAAATGATTTTTGAAGGGAGGACCATATCATGTTATGTAATTTAATAAGAGCTTCGATTTGATATATTATAATATTCTTTTCGATACGCGAGTAAAAAGTTATCTCCGTTGAAAGTTTTAACTCATATTTTACAAATGTTTTGTTGTTGTTGAAAATGTGAACAAGATCTCCTTTCTTTTCCTCTTCTCTTATTTTTTTTTGAAGAATACAGATTGATTGAACATATATATTAAGAACCCTAGGTCGGCACCAATATCTCCTTTATAGCTCTATTCAATAAAACAAGAAGTAAGTAAAATGAAAATGGTGCGTTAAAACTTTTAAACCCTCTGAAAGTGAGGTAAACGATGGAATTTGCGTACAAAAATGATTTTTGAAGGGAAGACCATATCATGTTATGTAATTTTATACGAGCTTCGATTTGATATATTATAATATTCTTTTCGATACGCGAGTAAAAAGTTATCTCCGTTGAAAGTTTTAACTCATATTTTACAAATATTTTGTTGTTCTTGAAAATGTGAACAAGATCTACTTTCTTTTCCTCTTCTCTTATTTTTTTTTTGAAGAATACAGATTGATTGAACATATATATTAAGAACCCTAGGTCGGCACCAATATCTCCTTTATAGCTCTATTCAATAAAACAAGAAGTAAGTAAAATGAAAATGGTGCGTCAAAACTTTTAAACCCTCTGAAAGTGATGTAAACGATGGAATTTGCGTACAAAAATGATTTTTGAAGGGAGGACCATATCATGTTATGTAATTTTATACGAGCTTCGATTTGATATATTATAATATTCTTTTCGATAGCCAAGTAAAAAGTTATCTCCGTTGAAAGTTTTAACTCATATTTTACAAATGTTTTGTTGTTGTTGAAAATGTGAACAAGATCTCCTTTCTTTTCCTCTTCTCTTATTTTTTTTTTGAAGAATACAGATTGATTGAACATATATATTAAGAACCCTAGGTCGGCACCAATATCTCCTTTATAGCTCTATTCAATAAAACAAGAAGTAAGTAAAATGAAAATGGTGCGTCAAAACTTTTAAACCCTCTGAAAGTGATGTAAACGATGGAATTTGCGTAAAAAAATGATTTTTGAAGGGAGGACCATATCATGTTATGTAATTTTATACGAGCTTCGATTTGATATATTATAATATTCTTTTCGATAGCCAAGTAAAAAGTTATCTCCGTTGAAAGTTTTAACTCATATTTTACAAATGTTTTGTTGTTGTTGAAAATGTGAACAAGATCTCCTTTCTTTTCCTCTTCTCTTATTTTTGTTGAAGAATACAGATTGATTGAACATATATATTAAGAACACTAGGTCGGCACCAATATCTCCTTTATAGCTCTATTCAATAAAACAAGAAGTAAGTAAAATGAAAATGGTGCGTCAAAACTTTTAAACCCTCCGAAAGTGATGTAAACGATGGAATTTGTGTACAAAAATGATTTTTGAAGGGAGGACCATATCATGTTATGTAATTTAATAAGAGATTCGATTTGATATATTATAATATTCTTTTCGATACGCGAGTAAAAAGTTATCTCCGTTGAAAGTTTTAACTCATATTTTACAAATGTTTTGTTGTTGTTGAAAATGTGAACAAGATCTCCTTTCTTTTCCTCTTCTCTTATTTTTTTTGAAGAATACAGATTGATTGAACATATATATTAAGAACCCTAGGTCGGCACCAATATCTCCTTTATAGCTCTATTCAATAAAACAAGAAGTAAGTAAAATGAAAATGGTGCGTTAAAACTTTTAAACCCTCTGAAAGTGAGGTAAACGATGGAATTTGCGTACAAAAATGATTTTTGAAGGGAAGACCATATCATGTTATGTAATTTTATACGAGCTTCGATTTGATATATTATAATATTCTTTTCGATACGCGAGTAAAAAGTTATCTCCGTTGAAAGTTTTAACTCATATTTTACAAATGTTTTGTTGTTGTTGAAAATGTGAACAAGATCTCCTTTCTTTTCCTCTTCTCTTATTTTTTTTTGAAGAATACAGATTGATTGAACATATATATTAAGAACCCTAGGTCGGCACCAATATCTCCTTTATAGCTCTATTCAATAAAACAAGAAGTAAGTAAAATGAAAATGGTGCGTCAAAACTTTTAAACCCTCTGAAAGTGATGTAAACGATGGAATTTGCGTACAAAAATGATTTTTGAAGGGAGGACCATATCATGTTATGTAATTTAATAAGAGCTTCGATTTGATATATTATAATATTCTTTTCGATACGCGAGTAAAAAGTTATCTCCGTTGAAAGTTTTAACTCATATTTTACAAATGTTTTGTTGTTGTTGAAAATGTGAACAAGATCTCCTTTCTTTTCCTCTTCTCTTATTTTTTTTTTTGAAGAATACAGATTGATTGAACATATATATTAAGAACCCTAGGTCGGCACCAATATCTCCTTTATAGCTCTATTCAATAAAACAAGAAGTAAGTAAAATGAAAATGGTGCGTCAAAACTTTTAAACCCTCTGAAAGTGATGTAAACGATGGAATTTGCGTACAAAAATGATTTTTGAAGGGAGGACCATATCATGTTATGTAATTTAATAAGAGCTTCGATTTGATATATTATAATATTCTTTTCGATACGCGAGTAAAAAGTTATCTCCGTTGAAAGTTTTAACTCATATTTTACAAATGTTTTGTTGTTGTTGAAAATGTGAACAAGATCTCCTTTCTTTTCCTCTTCTCTTATTTTTTTTGAAGAATACAGATTGATTGAACATATATATTAAGAACCCTAGGTCGGCACCAATATCTCCTTTATAGCTCTATTCAATAAAACAAGAAGTAAGTAAAATGAAAATGGTGCGTCAAAACTTTTAAAACCTCAGAAAGTGATGTAAACGATGGAATTTGCGTACAAAAATGATTTTTGAAGGGAGGACCATATCATGTTATGTAATTTAATACGAGCTTCGATTTGATATATTATAATATTCTTTTCGATAGCCAAGTAAAAAGTTATCTCCGTTGAAAGTTTTAACTCATATTTTACAAATGTTTTGTTGTTGTTGAAAATGTGTACAAGATCTCCTTTCTTTTCCTCTTCTCTTATTTTTTTTGAAGAATACAGATTGATTGAACATATATATTAAGAACCCTAGGTCGGCACCAATATCTCCTTTATAGCTCTATTCAATAAAACAAGAAGTAAGTAAAATGAAAATGGTGCGTCAAAACTTTTAAAACCTCAGAAAGTGATGTAAACGATGGAATTTGCGTACAAAAATGATTTTTGAAGGGAGGACCATATCATGTTATGTAATTTAATACGAGCTTCGATTTGATATATTATAATATTCTTTTCGATAGCCAAGTAAAAAGTTATCCCCGTTGAAAGTTTTAACTCATATTTTACAAATGTTTTGTTGTTGTTGAAAATGTGTATAAGATCTCCTTTCTTTTCCTCTTCTCTTATTTTTTTTGAAGAATACAGATTAATTGAACATATATATTAAGAACCTTAGGTCGGCACCAATATCTCCTTTATAGCTCTATTCAATAAAACAAGAAGTAAGTAAAATGAAAATGGTGCGTCAAAACTTTTAAACCCTCTGAAAGTGATGTAAACGATGGAATTTGCGTACAAAAATGATTTTTGAAGGGAGGACCATATCATGTTATGTAATTTTATACGAGCTTCGATTTGATATATTATAATATTCTTTTCGATAGCCAAGTAAAAAGTTATCTCCGTTGAAAGTTTTAACTCATATTTTACAAATGTTTTGTTGTTGTTGAAAATGTGAACAAGATCTCCTTTCTTTTCCTCTTCTCTTATTTTTTTTTTTGAAGAATACAGATTGATTGAACATATATATTAAGAACCCTAGGTCGGCACCAATATCTCCTTTATAGCTCTATTCAATAAAACAAGAAGTAAGTAAAATGAAAATGGTGCGTCAAAACTTTTAAACCCTCGGAATGTGATGTAAACGATGGAATTTGCGTACAAAAATGATTTTTGAAGGGAGGACCATATCATGTTATGTAATTTAATACGAGCTTCGATTTGATATATTATAATATGCTTTTCGATACGCGAGTAAAAAGTTATCTCCGTTGAAAGTTTTAACTCATATTTTACAAATGTTTTGTTGTTGTTGAAAATGTGAACAAGATCTCCTTTCTTTTCCTCTTCTCTTATTTTTTTTTTGAAGAATACAGATTGATTGAACATATATATTAAGAACCCTAGGTCGGCACCAATATCTCCTTTATAGCTCTATTCAATAAAACAAGAAGTAAGTAAAATGAAAATGGTGCGTCAAAACTTTTAAACCCACGGAAAGTGATGTAAACGATGGAATTTGTGTACAAAAATGATTTTTGAAGGGAGGACCATATCATGTTATGTAATTTAATAAGAGCTTCGATTTGATATATTATAATATTCTTTTCGATACGCGAGTAAAAAGTTATCTCCGTTGAAAGTTTTAACTCATATTTTACAAATGTTTTGTTGTTGTTGAAAATGTGAACAAGATCTCCTTTCTTTTCCTCTTCTCTTATTTTTTTTGAAGAATACAGATTGATTGAACATATATATTAAGAACCCTAGGTCGGCACCAATATCTCCTTTATAGCTCTATTCAATAAAACAAGAAGTAAGTAAAATGAAAATGGTGCGTCAAAACTTTTAAACCCTCTGAAAGTGATGTAAACGATGGAATTTGCGTACAAAAATGATTTTTGAAGGGAGTACCATATCATGTTATGTAATTTTATACGAGCTTCGATTTGATATATTATAATATTCTTTTCGATAGCCAAGTAAAAAGTTATCTCCGTTGAAAGTTTTAACTCATATTTTACAAATGTTTTGTTGTTGTTGAAAATGTGAACAAGATCTCCTTTCTTTTCCTCTTCTCTTATTTTTTTTGAAGAATACAGATTGATTGAACATATATATTAAGAACCCTAGGTCGGCACCAATATCTCCTTTATAGCTCTATTCAATAAAACAAGAAGTAAGTAAAATGAAAATGGTGCGTCAAAACTTTTAAACCCTCTGAAAGTGATGTAAACGATGGAATTTGCGTACAAAAATGATTTTTGAAGGGAGTACCATATCATGTTATGTAATTTTATACGAGCTTCGATTTGATATATTATAATATTCTTTTCGATAGCCAAGTAAAAAGTTATCTCCGTTGAAAGTTTTAACTCATATTTTACAAATGTTTTGTTGTTGTTGAAAATGTGAACAAGATCTCCTTTCTTTTCCTCTTCTCTTATTTTTTTTTGAAGAATACAGATTGATTGAACATATATATTAAGAACCCTAGGTCGGCACCAATATCTCCTTTATAGCTCTATTCAATAAAACAAGAAGTAAGTAAAATGAAAATGGTGCGTCAAAACTTTTAAACCCTCTGAAAGTGATGTAAACGATGGAATTTGCGTACAAAAATGATTTTTGAAGGGAGGACCATATCATGTTATGTAATTTTATACGAGCTTCGATTTGATATATTATAATATTCTTTTCGATAGCCAAGTAAAAAGTTATCTCCGTTGAAAGTTTTAACTCATATTTTACAAATGTTTTGTTGTTGTTGAAAATGTGAACAAGATCTCCTTTCTTTTCCTCTTCTCTTATTTTTTTTTTTTGAAGAATACAGATTGATTGAACATATATATTAAGAACCCTAGGTCGGCACCAATATCTCCTTTATAGCTCTATTCAATAAAACAAGAAGTAAGTAAAATGAAAATGGTGCGTCAAAACTTTTAAACCCTCCGAAAGTGATGTAAACGATGGAATTTGCGTACAAAAATGATTTTTGAAGGGAGGACCATATCATATTGTGTAATTTAATAAGAGCTTCGATTTGATATATTATAATATTCTTTTTGATACGCGAGTAAAAAGTTATCTCCGTTGAAAGTTTTAACTCATATTTTACAAATGTTTTGTTGTTGTTGAAAATGTGAACAAGATCTCCTTTCTTTTCCTCTTCTCTTATTTTTTTTGAAGAATACAGATTGATTGAACATATATATTAAGAACCCTAGGTCGGCACCAATATCTCCTTTATAGCTCTATTCAATAAAACAAGAAGTAAGTAAAATGAAAATGGTGCGTCAAAACTTTTAAACCCTCTGAAAGTGATGTAAACGATGGAATTTGCGTACAAAAATGATTTTTGAAGGGAGTACCATATCATGTTATGTAATTTTATACGAGCTTCGATTTGATATATTATAATATTCTTTTCGATAGCCAAGTAAAAAGTTATCTCCGTTGAAAGTTTTAACTCATATTTTACAAATGTTTTGTTGTTGTTGAAAATGTGAACAAGATCTCCTTTCTTTTCCTCTTCTCTTATTTTTTTTGAAGAATACAGATTGATTGAACATATATATTAAGAACCCTAGGTCGGCACCAATATCTCCTTTATAGCTCTATTCAATAAAACAAGAAGTAAGTAAAATGAAAATGGTGCGTCAAAACTTTTAAACCCTCTGAAAGTGATGTAAACGATGGAATTTGCGTACAAAAATGATTTTTGAAGGGAGGACCATATCATGTTATGTAATTTAATAAGAGCTTCGATTTGATATATTATAATATTCTTTTCGATACGCGAGTAAAAAGTTATCTCCGTTGAAAGTTTTAACTCATATTTTACAAATGTTTTGTTGTTGTTGAAAATGTGAACAAGATCTCCTTTCTTTTCCTCTTCTCTTATTTTTTTTGAAGAATACAGATTGATTGAACATATATATTAAGAAACCTAGGTCGGCACCAATATCTCCTTTATAGCTCTATTCAATAAAACAAGAAGTAAGTAAAATGAAAATGGTGCGTCAAAACTTTTAAACCCTCCGAAAGTGATGTAAACGATGGAATTTGCGTACAAAAATGATTTTTGAAGGGAGTACCATATCATGTTATGTAATTTAATAAGAGCTTCGATTTGATATATTATAATATTCTTTTCGATACGCGAGTAAAAAGTTATCTCCGTTGAAAGTTTTAACTCATATTTTACAAATGTTTTGTTGTTGTTGAAAATGTGAACAAGATCTCCTTTCTTTTCCTCTTCTCTTATTTTTTTTTTTTGAAGAATACAGATTGATTGAACATATATATTAAGAACCCTAGGTCGGCACCAATATCTCCTTTATAGCTCTATTCAATAAAACAAGAAGTAAGTAAAATGAAAATGGTGCGTCAAAACTTTTAAACCCTCCGAAAGTGATGTAAATGATGGAATTTGCGTACAAAAATGATTTTTGAAGGGAGGACCATATCATGTTATGTAATTTTATACGAGCTTCGATTTGATATATTATAATATTCTTTTCGATAGCCAAGTAAAAAGTTATCTCCGTTGAAAGTTTTAACTCATATTTTACAAATGTTTTGTTGTTGTTGAAAATGTGAACAAGATCTCCTTTCTTTTCCTCTTCTCTTATTTTTTTTGAAGAATACAGATTGATTGAACATATATATTAAGAAACCTAGGACGGCACCAATATCTCCTTTATAGCTCTATTCAATAAAACAAGAAGTAAGTAAAATGAAAATGGTGCGTCAAAACTTTTAAACCCTCTGAAAGTGATGTAAACGATGGAATTTGCGTACAAAAATGATTTTTGAAGGGAGTACCATATCATGTTATGTAATTTTATACGAGCTTCGATTTGATATATTATAATATTCTTTTCGATAGCCAAGTAAAAAGTTATCTCCGTTGAAAGTTTTAACTCATATTTTACAAATGTTTTGTTGTTGTTGAAAATGTGAACAAGATCTCCTTTCTTTTCCTCTTCTCTTATTTTTTTTAAGAATACAGATTGATTGAACATATATATTAAGAACACTAGGTCGGCACCAATATCTCCTTTATAGCTCTATTCAATAAAACAAGAAGTAAGTAAAATGAAAATGGTGCGTCAAAACTTTTAAACCCTCCGAAAGTGATGTAAACGATGGAATTTGCGCACAAAAATGATTTTTGAAGGGAGGACCATATCATATTGTGTAATTTAATAAGAGATTCGATTTGATATATTATAATATTCTTTTCGATGTGCGAGTAAAAAGTTATCTCCGTTGAAAGTTTTAACTCATATTTTACAAATGTTTTGTTGTTGTTGAAAATCATAACAAGATCTCCTTTCTTTTCCTCTTCTCTTATTTTTTTTGAAGAATACAGATTGATTGAACATATATATTAAGAAACCTAGGTCGGCACCAATATCTCCTTTATAGCTCTATTCAATAAAACAAGAAGTAAGTAAAATGAAAATGGTGCGTCAAAACTTTTAAACCCTCTGAAAGTGATGTAAACGATGGAATTTGCGTACAAAAATGATTTTTGAAGGGAGTACCATATCATGTTATGTAATTTTATACGAGCTTCGATTTGATATATTATAATATTCTTTTCGATAGCCAAGTAAAAAGTTATCTCCGTTGAAAGTTTTAACTCATATTTTACAAATGTTTTATTGTTGTTGAAAATGTGAACAAGATCTCCTTTCTTTTCCTCTTCTCTTATTTTTTTTTTGAAGAATACAGATTGATTGAACATATATATTAAGAAACCCAGGTCGGCACCAATATCTCCTTTATAGCTCTATTCAATAAAACAAGAAGTAAGTAAAATGAAAATGGTGCGTCAAAACTTTTAAACCCACAGAAAGTGATGTAAACGATGGAATTTGTGTACAAAAATGATTTTTGAAGGGAGGGACATATCTTATTCTGTAATTTAATAAGAAATTCGATTTGATTTCTTATAATATTCTTTTCGATATGCGAGTAAAAAGTTATCTCCGTTGAAAGTTTTAACTCATATTTTACAAATGTTTTGTTGTTGTTGAAAATGTGAACAAGATCTCCTTTCTTTTCCTCTTCTCTTATTTTTTTTTGAAGAATACAGATTGATTGAACATATATATTAAGAAACCTAGGTCGGCACCAATATCTCCTTTATAGCTCTATTCAATAAAACAAGAAGTAAGTAAAATGAAAATGGTGCGTCAAAACTTTTAAACCCTCCGAAAGTGATGTAAACGATGGAATTTGCGTACAAAAATGATTTTTGAAGGGAGGGACATATCTTAATATGTAATTTAATAAGAACTTCGATTTGATATATTATAATAGTCGTTTCAATAACCGAGTAAAAAGTTATCTCCGTTGAAAGTTTTAACTCATATTTTACAAATGTTTTGTTGTTGTTGAAAATGTGAACAAGATCTCCTTTCTTTTCCTCTTCTCTTATTTTTTTTTGAAGAATACAGATTGATTGAACATATATATTAAGAAACCTAGGTCGGCACCAATATCTCCTTTATAGCTCTATTCAATAAAACAAGAAGTAAGTAAAATGAAAATGGTGCGTCAAAACTTTTAAACCCTCCGAAAGTGATGAAAATGATGGAATTTGCGTACAAAAATGATTTTTGAAGGGAGTACCATATCATGTTATGTAATTTTATACGAGCTTCGATTTGATATATTATAATATTCTTTTCGATAGCCAAGTAAAAAGTTATCTCCGTTGAAAGTTTTAACTCATATTTTACAAATGTTTTGTTGTTGTTGAAAATGTGAACAAGATCTCCTTTCTTTTCCTCTTCTCTTATTTTTTTTTGAAGAATACAGATTGATTGAACATATATATTAAGAAACCTAGGTCGGCACCAATATCTCCTTTATAGCTCTATTCAATAAAACAAGAAGTAAGTAAAATGAAAATGGTGCGTCAAAACTTTTAAACCCTCCGAAAGTGATGTAAACGATGGAATTTGCGTACAAAAATGATTTTTTAAGGGAGTACCATATCATTTATGTAATTTTATACGAGCTTCGACTTGATATATTATAATATTCTTTTCGATAGCCAAATAAAAAGTTATCTCCATTGAAAGTTTTAACTCATATTTTACAAATGTTTTGTTGTTGTTGAAAATGTGAACAAGATCTCCTTTCTTTTCACTTCTCTTATTTTTTTTTGAAGAATACAGATTGATTGAACATATATATTAAGAACACTAGGTCGGCACCAATATCTCCTTTATAGCTCTATTCAATAAAACAAGAAGTAAGTAAAATGAAAATGGTGCGTCAAAACTTTTAAACCCTCCGAAAGTGATGTAAACGATGAAATTTGCGAACAAAAATGATTTTTGAAGGGAGGGACATATCTTATTGTGTAATTTAATAAGAACTTCGATTTGATATATTATAATATGATTTTCGATATGCGAGTAAAAAGTTATCTCCCTTGAAAGTTTAACTCATATTTTACAAATGTTTTGTTGTTGTTGAAAATGTGAACAAGATCTCCTTTCTTTTCCTCTTCTCTTATTTTTTTTGAAGAATACAGATTGATTGAACATATATATTAAGAAACCTAGGTCGGCACCCATATCTCCTTTATAGCTCTATTCAATAAAACAAGAAGTAAGTAAAATGAAAATGGTGCGTCAAAACTTTTAAACCGTCTGAAAGTGATGTAAACGATGGAATTTGCGTACAAAAATGATTTTTGAAGGGAGCACCATATCATGTTATGTAATTTTATACGAGCTTCGATTTGATATATTATAATATTTTTTTCGATAGCCAAGTAAAAAGTTATCTCCGTTGAAAGTTTTAACTCATATTTTACAAATGTTTTATTGTTGTTGAAAATGTGAACAAGATCTCCTTTCTTTTCCTCTTCTCTTATTTTTTTTTGAAGAATACAGATTGATTGAACATATATATTAAGAAACCTAGGTCAGCACCAATATCTCTTTTATAGCTCTATTCAATAAAACAAGAAGTAAGTAAAATGAAAATGGTGCGTCAAAACTTTTAGACCCTCCGAAAGTGATGTAAACGATGGAATTTGCGTACAAAAATGATTTTTGAAGGGAGTACCATCTCATGTTATGTAATTGTATACGAGCTCCGATTTGATATATTATAATATTCTTTTCGATAGACAAGTAAATAGTTATCTCCGTTGAAAGTTTTAACTCATATTTTACAAATGTTTTATTGTTGTTGAAAATGTGAACAAGATCTCCTTTCTTTTCCTCTTCTCTTATTTTTTTTTTGAAGAATACAGATTGATTGAACATATATATTAAGAACACTAGGTCGGCACCAATATCTCCTTTATAGCTCTATTCAATAAAACAAGAAGTAAGTAAAATGAAAATGGTGCGTCAAAACTTTTAAACCCTCCGAAAGTGATGTAAACGATGAAATTTGCGAACAAAAATGATTTTTGAAGGGAGGGACATATCTTAATATGTAATTTAATAAGAACTTCGATTTGATATATTATAATATGATTTTCGATATGCGAGTAAAAAGTTATCTCCCTTGAAAGTTTAACTCATATTTTACAAATGTTTTGTTGTTGTTGAAAATGTGAACAAGATCTCCTTTCTTTTCCTCTTCTCTTATTTTTTTTGGAAGAATACAGATTGATTGAACATATATATTAAGAAACCCAGGTCGGCACCAATATCTTCTTTATAGCTCTATTCAATAAAACAAGAAGTAAGTAAAATGAAAATGGTGCGTCAAAACTTTTAAACCCTCTGAAAGTGATGTAAATGATGGAATTTGCGTACAAAAATGATTTTTGAAGGGAGTAGCATATCATGTTATGTAATTTTATACGAGCTTCGATTTGATATATTATAATATTCTTTTCGATAGCCAAGTAAAAAGTTATCTCCGTTGAAAGTTTTAACATGTATTTTACAAATGTTTTGTTGTTGTTGAAAATGTGAACAAGATCTCCTTTCTTTTCCTCTTCTCTTATTTTTTTTTGGAGAATACAGATTGATTGAACATATATATTAAGAACACTAGGTCGGCACCAATATCTCCTTTATAGCTCTATTCAATAAAACAAGAAGTAAGTAAAATGAAAATGGTGCGTCAAAACTTTTAAACCCTCCGAAAGTGATGTAAACGATGAAATTTGCGAACAAAAATGATTTTTGAAGGGAGGGACATATCTTAATATGTAATTTAATAAGAACTTCGATTTGATATATTATAATATGATTTTCGATATGCGAGTAAAAAGTTATCTCCCTTGAAAGTTTAACTCATATTTTACAAATGTTTTGTTGTTGTTGAAAATGTGAAAAAGATCTCCTTTCTTTTCCTCTTCTCTTATTTTTTTTTGAAGAATACAGATTGATTGAACATATATATTAAGAACACTAGGTCGGCACCAATATCTCCTTTATAACTCTATTCAATAAAACAAGAAGTAAGTAAAATGAAAATGGTGCGTCAAAACTTTTAAACCCTCCGAAAGTGATGTAAACGATGAAATTTGCGAACAAAAATGATTTTTGAAGGGAGGGACATATCTTAATATGTAATTTAATAAGAACTTCGATTTGATATATTATAATATGATTTTCGATATGCGAGTAAAAAGTTATCTCCCTTGAAAGTTTAACTCATATTTTACAAATGTTTTGTTGTTGTTGAAAATGTGAAAAAGATCTCCTTTCTTTTCCTCTTGTCTTATTTTTTTTTTTGAAGAATACAGATTGATTGAACATATATATTAAGAAACCTAGGTCGGCACCAATATCTCCTTTATAGCTCTATTCAATAAGACAAGAATTACGTAAAATGAAAATGGTGCGTCAAAACTTTTAGACCCTCCGAAAGTGATGTAAACGATGGATTTTGCGTACAAAAAATGATTTTTGAAGGGAGTACCATATCATGTTATGTAATTTTATATGAGCTTCGATTTGATATATTATAATATTCTTTTCGATAGCCAAGTAAAAAGTTATCCCCGTTGAAAATGTTAACTCATATTTTACAAATGTTTTGTTGTTGTTGAAAATGTGAACAAGATCTCCTTTCTTTTCCTCTTCTCTTATTTTTTTTTTGAAGAATACAGATTGATTGAACATATATATTAAGAACACTAGGTCGGCACCAATATCTCCTTTATTACTCTATTCAATAAAACAAGAAGTAAAATAAAAATGGTGCGTCAAAACTTTTAAACCGTCTGCAAGTGATGTAAACGATGGAATTTTGATGAGCGAAAACCGGCATCGCCAATTCTCGCAAATACTTTGGTTTTAATATTTGTAAAACTCTCGCAAGTGCACGAATCATTTCGTAGAAAATGATAAGTATACTCCCAAGGTCGATCTAAGGAAGGAATGTATGTGGTTCTTAATTTATTATTCAAACTTTTTAAAAACGAAATTAAATCCTAAACATCCTGTCACGATATTTTGGTTTTTGTGTTCCTAATCTAATAACATTAAAATAAACATATATACAGATTAATTAAATAAAAAAATAAACATAGATACAAATTCAATAAATATTTATCTACAAATAAATATAATTACAGATTCAATAAATATTCATGCAAATTTTATCATTTAAATTAGTGGAGTATTTATGGATATAATAACTAAGTTAATTATGCTTGCTCATATTATCTAGGCTATTAAAGATATAAATTGATATTTTATTGATTCTCTCTTTTTTATATGAATACCACCTTTGGTGGGGTTAGATACTCTTTGTTAACTAAACAAATCAATTAACACCTATGGGTGGGGTTGATAACTAATTTGGTTAATTAAATTAATTCCTTTTTCTAAGAGATTGAAAATGAACCATTTAAATGCCACCTTTGGTGGGTTAAAACGATTTAAACTTTATTCAAGGTGTCCAAATTAAACCCAAGAATTTAGTTATCCGAGTACTAACTTTCAAGTTTTAAAACCACTATTGAAAACATGTTGTCAATACATTTCCACATAATAATTCTTATAAAAACTTTTGAAATAGAGCTTCACTCTAACTACCGGGCGATTGTACCAACAAATAAAAGAGCACTACTCTAAATTAGACCGGATAACTAAACCTTAAAGTCTAACTTTCAGATTTAAGTTTGTAATGAAAAATAATATATTTCTCTCTAACATCCTTAATATAAAATCTTGAATAAAAATAAAATCAATTCATTTTAGAAATTTTCACCTATTTAATATTTCGCAAGCATAACAACATTATTATTATATCATGATTATAAACAGCTAGCACAG
This sequence comes from Hippophae rhamnoides, assembly GCA_033030585.1. Lineage (NCBI taxonomy): Eukaryota > Viridiplantae > Streptophyta > Magnoliopsida > Rosales > Elaeagnaceae > Hippophae > Hippophae rhamnoides. The sequence continues at coordinate 45,534,062 of CM065430.1, read as the reverse complement.
TTAAATTTAATCACAGACAAATTAAATATAACATGTAAGAATAAAGCACAAAAATAACTGTAAAGAAAATAAAATCCTTACAGTACTTCGACGCTATTCCCGTTGCTAGAAAACCTCCAAGCGGAATTTGCACTTCCATTTATTGAATCAAAAATCTAAATTATTACAAAAACATTACAAGTTCCTCTCAAAAAGAGAAGAACTCTAAACCTAAGACAATTGAACTAAAAACTAAGAGAAAAACTAAGAAAAGCTTAGAAACTAAGAAAGAAACTAAGAAAAACTTAAAAACTAAGAAATGAGAGAAAGAAAGAAGAGAGAAGTGAGGTTTTGAGGTGTGTTTTGAAGTGAATGGAAGGGGGGTATTTATAGGTGAGGATGGAGAGAAAAAATGATTAAAAAAATGTTAAAAAAAATATTAAAAAATTAACAACCGTGTTTTGGACCTGCTGAGGTCATCAGTGACGTCAGCATGACGACATGGGGGCGGCTGCTCGTGAAAAATGGGTCAAAAACGCGTTGGCGTGCGGCTCAATATTGGGCCGCCACAAGGCCCTGGGCCGCGCATGTACCGCTACACAAGATGAATAAGGCTCGCGCGCCGCGGCGCGCGCGGAAGCAGCATCAAGGCACATGGCGCGCGGCTCGGGCGCCGTACATGGCAGGCGAAAGCCGGTGGCCGCGTTTTCCATCTTCTGACATTTTTGACCTTTTCCACCCATTTTGTCCAATTTTTCCATGTTTGTTGACCTTTTTCCACTTATTTATCAATTTATTTGTGATGTATTGCTTCAAGTATTCTTCTTTGAGTCTTTACATTGCGTTTTTAGGCCAAAATTCCTGAAAAACAATAAAAATACCCGTGATTCCGAAAAAGACAAATTTATATAAATATATGATAAAACATATAAATATATATATTTTTAATCAATTAATGTGCATAAAATCATGGTTATTTTAGTGCTTTTTGAGCACTCATCACAACCCCCAACCAGCTTCTTGCTAGTCCCTTAGCAAGAGAAGCGATAAAAACTAAAAATTAAACTATCCTAAATCACTTCCGTGGATTGACACGGTTGCATTTAGCCTATGCAACAAGCCTTTAAACCCCTAGGTTGCCCTAGTGGACGAGTTTGAGTCTCGTGAGGGTTTTCAGTAATGATACCCACAAACATTGAACTAAATGTAAAAACAAAAGAAACAATAAAAACAAACAACTTAAAAATTAAATTTACAACAAAATCACAAATTATCAACATCTCACAAAAATTTCTCATACTTTTTAATCTCCTTTAAGATCATAATTAAAATCTCAAGCATAAGTTATTTTAATCTCTTTAAACAATCATGATTTATTATAATAATTAGTCGAAAATCATTTTCATATTTCATATCAAAAATGTATCAATTTAATTTCACCCAATTTCAGTGTCATGAATCAGAATTCGCTTCGACTCTATTCCTCACAAGTCAATACTCTCAAAACACTGAATCCTATGGGTTCAAACACTCATACTAATTTATATGCGAAAGAGTTGATGTATAGAAATGAACTAATATGTTCGCATATGTATAAAGAATAAAGGCTCAAAGTGTTATTTTAACATTGATCTCATGAAAGGAATCAAATGTATAAATTATAAAGATATCATATATAAAAATTATTTTCATGCATAAATCAAACTCATTAAGAAAGAATTTCAAGATATATGCCTTTTACAAATGAAGAAATTGCAATGACTTTTTGGGGAATTACTTCTATATCTTTCTTTTGTAATTAGCCTTTACTCACAACTTTGTAGGCAATGCGGGTTATAGTATGTAGATGATACTATTTTTATCTCTCTCTTATTTTTTTTTTTTTCTGTAGATATTTTTCAATATGTGTATTTTTTAGAGAGTCAACCCATGTACAGATTGTACATTTCTTTGGATTTTGGTGAGTGGTTAATTTTGTGGCTTTTCTGTTTGATCTTGGTTTAGGTAACCCAGATATGTCTTTTTGTTTTTGTAGTAGTCATGCATAAATGAGATATAAGCATATACTATCAATTTCTACTCAAATCATTTAATCTAAGCAAAAATAATAATCAAAAATATATGATACTCTATTAAGATGAAAAAAATTCATACATTCAATGCTAATACCTATAGAGATCATCTAAAAATTTGAAGAAATAAGAAATGTGTTTGGAGTAGAAAAAATATATATTTCACTCTGAATAAAGGAAATTAGGCTCAAATTATCTCACAAAGGTAGTCTCCACTAAAAAAAACTCATAAACACCGATTTTGGGTTTGATATAATTTCTACATCTTATCAAGAAATACTAATTATGACAAAAACTAACTAATTATCAAAAATAATTACAAAATATTTCATGATATGTTTTCAAAAATTAATCTAACAGTACAAAAGACTTAACTATTTACTTAAATTTGATTTAAAGAAAAGATAAATTTTTGTGAAAATTTTTTTTTTATTCGAAAAATTACTAAATCACACAAAATAGAAATAAAACCAAACACACAAAAAGTATATTTTTTTTTATTTTTTTATTTTTTTAATTAAGCATGGTAACTTTTCACCACCCCCAACCTAGAACTTACATTGTCCTCAATGTAACAACTGTAAATTAAAGATAAAGAGAGAAGAGAAGAAAGATTACCTATTTCCTGAGAATGTGCAAGTAGTAATGGAAAATGCAGGTGCATCCATCATATTCATCATTAAAGTGTATACAGACAGATCGCTGTAAACTTCTAACATCTCAACAAATATTTTTAGTTCTAACAATTTAAAAATTATTCACATGCAATTAAAATGAAATAAACAATAAAATTAAGTAAATAAAACAAATAACAAAAAAAAATTTTTTTTTTTTTTTTTATTTATTTTATTTATTTTTGTTTTTTTTTTTATTTATTTTTTTTATTTATTTTTTATTTATTGTTTTTTTTTTACCTAAAATGATGGGTTGCCTCCCATCCAGCGCTTAGTTTAACGTCTTAGCAAGACGTATCTTTTTGGTGCTAAGGGTTACTCAGCCAAATGCAATCCATTTCAGCAATGTTGTTTGGTTCTTCTAAATAAGGCTTGACACGATGGCCATTGACTTTGAACGTTTTTTGTGTCTTGGAGTCCAATAGTTCCACTACTCCATGTTCAAATACTTGAACTATTTTGAATGGTCCATCCCATCTTGATCTCAGCTTTCCTAGAAACAATCTCAAACGAGAGTTAAATAAAAGAACTTTCATTCCAGGGTGAAGAGTCTTAGGAACTAGCCTCTTGTCATGATAGCGCTTAGTACGCTCCTTGTATAATTTGGCATTCTCATAGGCTTCATTCCTAATTTCTTCCAACTCATGAAGCTGGAGTAATCGTTTTTCACCCGCTTTATCTAAATCCATGTTTAACTCTTTAATTGCCCAATAAGCCTTGTGTTCAAATTCAACTGGAAGGTGGCACGCTTTCTCAAAGATTAACCGGTAAGGGCTCATCCCAATAGGTGTTTTGTAAGCGGTGCGGTACGCCCATAAGGCATCATTTAGCTTAAATGCCCAATCCTTCCTTGACGGACGCATGCGTTCCAGTATTCCCTTAATTTGCCTATTGCTCACTTCCACTAAACCGGAAGTTTGAGGATGATATGGAGTAGCTACTTTATGTGTGATGTTGTACTTGTTTAGTATTCCATCAAAGAGTTTGTTACAAAAATGGCTACCTCCATCACTTATTATAGCTCTAGGCGTTCGAACCCATCGAATATGAAATCTTTCAAGAATTTCACAACAACATTAGCATCATTGGTTTTGGTGGGGATAGCTTCTACCCACTTGGACACATAATCCACAAAGAACCAAAATGTATTGAAAACCATTAGATGGGGGAAAAGGACCCATGAAGTCAATCCCCCATACATCAAAGAGTTCAACAACTAAATTAGATGTCAAAGGCATTTCATCTCTTTTGCTTATGTTTCCTGTTCTTTGACATCTATCACATTGTGCACAAAACATATGAGCATCTTTAAAAAGAGTGGGCCAAAAGAATCCAGATTTGTAATATCTTACGGGCTGTCTTTTCACCTCCAAAATGACCCCACAATGAAGTTCATGACAAAAAGTCGAATGCTCTTATGTTCTTCTTCCGGTACACATCTCAGGATGACTTGATCTTGACCAATCTTGTATAAATAAGGGTCATCCCAGAAATAGTCCTTAATAGTTTTAAAAACCTTTTCTTGTCCGATATGAAGTGTTAGGTCGCAAAACACCAAGTGGCAAGATAGTTTACAATATCAGCATACCATGGGTTCGGACCTATGAAAAATAACTGTTCATCAGGAAAGGTTTCAACTATATCGTCATTACTCTTATCTTTAAGAGAATTGAAGTCAGAAATCAACCTAGACAAATGGTCAGCTACTAAGTTTTCAATGCCTTTCTTATCCTTGATTTCTAGGTCAAATTCTTGTAAGAGTAAGACCCACCTGATTAATCTTGGCTTGGCATTTGGTTTACTTAATAGGTATCTTAAAGCAGCATGATCAGAATGTACAATCACTTTAGATCCTACTAAATAAGACCGAAATTTGTCTAAAGAGAATACTATAGCCAAGAATTCCTTTTCAATGGTGGTGTAATTCATTTGGGCATCATTGAGTGTTTTGCTAGCATAGTAGATGACATGTAAACGCTTATCCACTCTTTGTCCCAGGACTGCTCCTATTGCATAATCAGAAGCGTCACACATTATCTCAAAAGGTAAAGACCAGTTTGGTGCCATTATAACAGGGGTAGATGTCAGTTTCTCTTTCAAGGTATTAAAGGAAATAAGGCAGTCATTGTTGAAGTCAAATTCAGCATCTTTGGATAATAAGTTACATAAAGGACGACTTATTTTAGAGAAATCTTTAATAAATCGTCTATAAAATCCTGCATGTCCCAAGAAGCTTCTTATCCCTTCACGGATGTAGGGAGGTAGTTTGGATATCAATTCAACTTTTGCCTTATCAACTTCAATACCCTTGTTTGAAATTATATGTCCCAAAACTATCCCTTGTTGAACCATAAAATGACTTTTCTCCCAACTAAGGGTTAGATTGCATTCAATGCATCTTTCTAAAACCAAAGTCAATTTATGTAAGCAATCATCAAATGAGTTCCCAAAGACAGAGAAATCGTCCATGAAAATTTCAATGAACTTCTCCACCATGTCCGAGAAAATGGATATCATGCATCTCTGGAAAGTGGCAGGAGCATTGCATAACCCAAATGGCATTCTGCGAAAAGCAAATGTCCCAAAAGGACATGTAAATGTAGTCTTTTCACGATCTTACGGTGCTATGGGTACTTGATAATATCCAGAGAGTCCATCCAAAAACAAGAAAATTCGTGTCTACTAATCTTTCCAACATTTGATCAATGAATGGAAGAGGAAAGTGATCCTTTTTCGTATATAAATTTAGTTTCCTAAAATCTATACACATTCTCCATCCAAAGTGATTATTCTAGTGGGCACTAATTCACTTTTATCATTTTTAACAAGCTGTTATCCCGCATTTCTTTGGTACCACGTACCTTTGGACTAACCCACTTACTATCATGATAGGATAGATAATCCCTTCTCCTAACAATTTAAGGATTTCCTTTTTAACTACCTCTTGCATGTTTGGGTTTAGTCTTCTTTGGGCCTCTCGCATGCGGGTTTAGCACCATCCTCCAAGTTGATCTTGTGCATACACATTGTTGGACTAATGCCTCTTATATCCCCTATACTCCAACCTATAGATTTCTTAAACTGTTGAAGCACTTTGATGAGTTCCTTTTCTTGTGGTTTGGTCAAGGTTGAAGAAAGTATCACTTTGGATATGTTTCTCCTTCTCCCAAAAACACATATTTTAAGTGCTCAGGTAAGACTTTGAGTTCAAGTTCGGTGGATTGGCCTCTTTAACAGATGAAGAACTGGGTAGATTTAAAAGTGCACTAGATTTTGTCATCACTTCATTATTGTCTAGTTGTTCAAGGTACCCCTTAATTTCTTCATCTAAATCTTCTTCAACCTTTTCAAGTGTAAGAACAGTTTTCAAGCTTGTCTTCTATTCTGGTTTGGAAAAAGGTGTTTTGGACAAGATTATCCAAAGGATCAACTTCGAATATTTCATCGATGGCAGAAATAGAAGGGAAAGGTGAAGAATCAAAAACTTTGAAATGAACAGTCTCTCCTAAGACTGTCATTGTCAAATTTCCATCTTGGACATCAATAATAGTTTTAGTAGTTGCCATAAATGGTCTACCAAGCAATATTGTATGCTCTCTTTCCAATGCCGGATTTTCTTGCATATCCGAGAACCACAAAGTCAACAGGTATTATCGGTTTGTCTACCTGCACCAAAACATCCTCAACTATTCCCTCTGGATATTTAAGAGATCTATCTGCAAGTTGCAGGGACATAGTTGTGGGTTTTAAATCCCCTAGATTGAGCTGTGAGAATATAGAGTAGGGCATCAAATTTATACTAGCACCTAAATCAAGCATTGCTTTAGCAACCTTCCTATCCCCCATAGTTATGTTTATAATAAAACTTCCAGGGTCTTTCAACTTAGGGGTAGTTTGTGCTGAAGTACAGCGCTAGAAATTTCTGATACTACTACTCGTTCATTCAGTTCATACCTCCTTTTCTTAGTGTTCAACTCTTTGAAAAACTTGGCATATGAGGGCACATTCATGATCACTTCTAATAATGGTAAATTGATATTTACTTTAGAGAGCATATTAAAAAGATCATTGAATTGCTTATCTTGTTTGGATTCTTTCAAACGGTGGGGAAAAGGTACTTGCATCTGGTGTGGTTCTGTTGTCTTTTGAATTTTGGGAGTGTCAGATGACCCCCCAATGAGTTTTTCAGAAAGCTTGTGAAGTTTAACACTTGTTTCTCCTTTTTGCGATATTAGAATGTCGCCTTCTTTGTTAGAGATTTCTGGTACACTGGTATTGACTACCTTACCACTTCGAAGGGTTCTAACATCTTTTGCTTGTTCTGGTTGACTGGGCAACTTTCCTGGTTCTTTCTTTTGCATTTGTTCAGCCAGTTGCCCAACTTTAGATTCAATTCTTTTAACCGAAGCCTCCATGGTGTTCAACCTTTGATTAGTCATCAGTTGGTTGTCACGACTAACTTGAATAAAAGCATTCAAGCTATCTTCTAAGGTTGGTTTAAAAGATTGGCTTGGTGGGTAAGGGTGGTTGTAGGTTGGGTGATTATAGGTGTTTGGATGATACTTTTGAAAATATTGGACTTCCTCTATGGCATCGACACTAGAATCACAAGTATTAGAATAATTATGAGTACCATGCCCAATTGAACAACACACTCCACATACCTCTTGATTTGAAATTTGGTGAGACGTGAGGAATTTCACTTGTTTAGTCAATTCAGCAATTTGCAAGGTTATCTCATCATCAAAGCCGACTTCATTGACCTTTGCTTTCCTTCTACCACCTCTTTGTTGGGAATTAGAACCCAATAGCTCATAGAGATTATAGGCTTCCTCTGTTGTCTTTTCTCCTACAAAGACTCTCCAAAGAAGATTATCAACCATGTATTGACTCGTAGTGTCAATCCATCGTAAAAGAATTGGTTTTGTAGCTGTAGTGGAAAGCTATGATTTTGACATTGAATGAAAAGGAGTTTGAATCGTTCCCAAGCTTCATGAAAGGGCTCTTCATTCATTTGAGAAAATGTTGCTATCTTTGTTCTTAGATCAACTGTCTTTTGATGGGAATAGAACCTACCCATAAAAATTTCATACACTGCCTCCCTAGTTTTAAGAGAACTATTTGTAGAGTAATGAACCATGACCAAGCTTTATCTTTGAGAGTGTAAGGAAAACACCTCATCCTAAGTTGATCTTCACTAATTGCATGTAGTGGAAAGGTTTGGACAATAGCATAGAATTCTCGAATGAAATGCAAAGGATCTTCATTAGGGATACCGTAAAAGGAAGGCAACAAAGAATAATGAATCTTTTTCAATTCATAATTCCTTGCAGCCTCTTGCAATTGGATGCCGGAAGTTACATTGCCAATGATTGGCATTGTATAGTCTTTCATCTTTTTCCGCCTATCTTCAGCATCTCCCATGGTTGTTTGTAGTTGAAAATGATCCTCCTCCTATTGTGAATCAACATTTTGCTCTTAAAAACAATAGTAGATATCTCTAAAAATGCAAGGAACCTAAATTTTTTATTTTTTTATTTTTTTATTTTAATTTAAACGAAGGGACACAATTTTTGAACACAAGCAAATTTATTTCATTTGAATTTTTTTTTTTTTTTTTACACGCAAACTAAAACAAAGGAAAATACAATAATGGGTGACCTCCCATGTAGGACTAAAATTTATCGTCTTCTAGTAAGACGTTGCTCGGAGATTGCAGAATGAAAAACTCAATGTCTCCTCTTCATTGAATTCATTTAAGTTTCAATTTAATCTTTGCCTTTTTGCAAATGTTCAACTAACTGTTCAACTTGAACTTCCACCTTTTTGATTGAAGCTTCCACAGAGTCCAACCGTTGATTGGTTTTAGACTGATTATCCCTACAAACTTGAATAAAAGAATTCAAGTTGTCCTCCAGGGTTGGTTTATTTGGAATGCTTCTTGGAATAGGTGGGTGGAATTGCTTCAGCACTTTGGTTTGAGCTTTGAGGGAAATGAGGGTTGTTTTGCCTCCAAGAGAAATTTGGATGACTTCTCCACCCAGGATTATAGGTATTTGAATTGGGATCAAACCTTGGTCTCTGTTGATACGCTCCCCAACACATTAACACTGCTCAGGTCCGATTGTATCTCCTTGATATGGACAAAGCTTCAAGTACCTTTGTCCCACGTTGCTATACAAACCATATTGTTCAATATTTGTGTTTGTTTGTGGTAGCGAGAAGCGGCAACTTGCTTAGTCGGTTGAACAAGTTGTTGTTGAACTTCATTACCGGAGTCAATCTCGCGAACACCAGCCTTTTCTCACTCTGGAGCTTTTCTCGCTGGGAATTAGCACCCAACATCTCAAAGAGATTATACGTTTCGATGCGCTTTTTCTCCTATTGCTCCTCCCCGGCGTTGTCGACAATGAACCGACATTCTTTGTGTAAGTCCATCGTAAAAGAATTGGTTCTGCAACCTGTAGGGAAAGCTATGATGGGGACATTGAGTGAGAAACATTTTGAACCTATCCCAAGCTTCATGGAATGGTTCTCCTTCCATCCGAGAGAAAGTAGCAATCTTTCCTCTCACTCGATGTTTTTTGATGGGAATAGAATTTTCCCATGAATTTATTGTAAATTTGACCCCATGTCATCGAGAGAACCGTGGGAAGTGACATCAACCAAGCTTTAGCCTTATCCTTTAAGGTGTACGGAAAACATCTCATTCTAGTGATCCTCGTTTAGAATACCGAGGGGAAATGTTTGGACCGTAGCATATAAATCTCTCATAAAGGAAAGAGAATCTTCATTAGGTAGCCCATAGAAGGAAGGAAGCATAGAAAAATGAATATTTTTAAGGTCATAATTCCGAGCGACTTCTCCCAATCGGATAGCGGCGATTCTTGCCGTGCCAATCACCGGTCTTGCAAACTCTTTCATCGTGGTTTCCCTAACATGTTGGTTTTCCTCCATTTCTTTTGGTTCTAGTAAAGGATTAAGACGTTCTATGTTTGGCTCAAAATCAGGTTGATGGGTAGGATCCAGTGTTGTTGACACTTGTTTAAATTTATGAATATTATTTACATATGGTGTAAGGGGGTTTCCTAAGGATCTCCTACCACGCATAGACTATTTTTAAACGTAAATTTAAAACTCCTGTCAACAAAAATAAAAAGAAAATTAGAGAAATTTTCCATGGCATTTAATACAAAACACTGGACAAATTTTTTTTTTTTTTTTTTTTTTTTAAATTTTTTTTTTTTTTTTTTTTTTAAATAACATAATCAGTATTAACCAAGAGTGTTCCCAGGAAAGAATGGTACACATGGCTTCCTTAAAAACCACTCTCCTAGCTGTAACAACGTTCCCGTGAAAGACTAGCAGACAAAGCGCTTCAAAGACTAGTCTCCTGTATTAACTCCTTAGATTTTTACTTTTCACGCCTTTTAGTTTTTTTTTTTTTTTTTTCTGAACGGTAATTTTATTTTACTATTCACGTTATCTTATTTCTTATTAACTTAAATTTTTTTTTTTTTAAATTTTTTTTAATTTTTTTTTTTTTACGAACGGTAATTTTATTTTACTATTCACGCTATCTTATTTATTATTAACTTAAAATTTTAAATTTTTTTTTTTTTTAAACTTTTTTTTTTTTTTTTTACTATTCATGAACGGTAAAAACTTTTTACTTCAAATTTCGAATTTCTAAATTATATTTTTTTTTTACTAAATTTTTTTTTTTTTTTTTTTTTTTACTATTCATGAACGGTAAAAACTTTTTACTTCAAATTTCGAATTTCTAAATTATTTTTTTTTTTACTATTTAAAAATTTTTTTTTTTTTTTATTTTTTTATTTTTTTTTTATTTTTTTTATTTTTTTTATTATTTTTTATTTATTTTTTATGAAATTTGAAATTTGATTAAAAATTTTTATTTTTATTTTTTTTTATTTTATTTTATTTTATTTTTTATTTTATTTTTATTTTTATTTTATTTTAAAAAAAAATCACAATTATTTACAACACAAAAAATATTTTTAAAATTTTGATAAATAAATTAAAAACGCTACTCCTTCCCCGGCAACGGCGCCAAAAACTTGATGAAATAAAATCAAGATCGCTAATTCTCGCAAATACTTTGGTTTTAATATTTGTAAAACTCTCGCAGTTAGCATCTAATCATTTCGTAGAAAATGATAAGTATACTCCCGCGTCGATCTAAGGAAGGAATGTATGTGGTTCTTAATTTATTATTCAAACTTTTTAAAAACGAAATTAAATCCTAAACATCCTGTCACGATATTTTGGTTTTTGTGTTCCTAATCTAATAACATTAAAATAAACATATATACAGATTAATTAAATAAAAAAATAAACATAGATACAAATTCAATAAATATTTATCTACAAATAAATATAATTACTGATTCAATAAATATTCATGCAAATTTTATCATTTAAATTAGTGGAGTATTTATGGATATAATAACTAAGTTAATTATCTTTCATATTATCTAGGTTATTAAAGATATAAATTGATATTTTATTGATTCTCTTTTTTATATGAATACCACCTTTGGTGAGTTAGATCTTCTTTGTTAACTAAACAAATCAATTAACACCTATGGGTGGGGTTGATAACTAATTTGGTTAATTAAATTAATTCCTTTTTCTAAGAGATTGAAAATGAACCATTTAAACGCCACCTTTGGTGGGGTTAAAGCGATTTAAACTTTATTCAAGGTGTCCAAATTAAACCCAAGAATTTAGTTATCCGAGTACTAACTTTCAAGTTTTAAAACCACTATTGAAAACATGTTGTCAATACATTTCCACATAATAATTCTTATAAAAACTTTTGAAATAGAGCTTCACTCTAACTACCTAAGGCGATTATCAACAAATAAAAGAAGCACTACTCTAAATTAGGCGGATAACTAAACCTTAAAGTCTAACTTTCAGATTTAAGTTTGTAATGAAAAATAATATATTTCTCTCTAACATCCTTAATATAAAATCTTGAATAAAAATAAAATCAATTCATTTTAGAAATTTTCACCTATTTAATATTTCGCAAAGATAACAACATTATTATTATATCATGATTATAAGTAGTACAGCTTAAATTTAATCACAGCACAAATTAAATATAACATGTAAGAATAAAGCACAAAAATAATCAGAAAGAAAATAAAATCCTTACAAGATTGACGCTATTCCCGTTGCTAGAAAACCTCCAAGCGGAATTTGCACTTCCATTTATTGAATCAAAAATCTAAATTATTACAAAAACATTACAAGTTCCTCTCAAAAAGAAGAACTCTAAACCTAAGACAATTGAACTAAAAACTAAGAGAAAAACTAAGAAAAGCTTAGAAACTAAGAAAGAAACTAAGAAAAACTTAAAAACTAAGAAATGAGAGAAAGAAAGAAGAGAGAAGTGAGGTTTTGAGGTGTGTTTTGAAGTGAATGGAAGGGGTATTTATAGGTGAGGATGGAGAGAAAAAATGATTAAAAAAATGTTAAAAAAATATTAAAAAAATAAAAACGTGTTTTGGACCTGCTGAGGTCATCAATGACGTCAAGATGACGTCATGGGGCGGCTGCACGTGAAAAATGGGTCAAAAAAGCGTTGGGCGTATGGTCATTGAGCGCTGCTGGTATTCTGCCAGCTCGCAATGAACATCTGCATAAGCCGCGGCGCGCAAGCAAGCATCACGCGCAAGGCGCTGTGTATGTAGCGCAAGCGGCGTATGTGGCCGCGGCGCGCGTTTTTCCATCTTTTGACATTTTTGACCTTTTCGACCCATTTTGTCCAATTTTTCCATGTTTGTTGACCTTTTTCCACTTATTTATCAATTTATTTGTGATGTATTGCTTCAAGTATTCTTCTTTGAGTCTTTACATTGCGTTTTTAGGCCAAAATTCCTGGAAAACAATAAAAATACCCGTGATTCCGAAAAAGACAAATTTATATAAATATATGATAAAACATATAAATATATATATTTTTAATCAATTAATGTGCATAAAATCATGGTTATTTTAGTGCTTTTTGAGCACTCATCAAATTTGTGTACAAAAATGAATTTTGAAGGGAGTACCATCTCATGTTATGTAATTGTATACGAGCTCCGATTTGATATATTATAATATTCTTTTCGATAGACAAGTAAATAGTTATCTCCGTTGAAAGTTTTAACTCATATTTTACAAATGTTTTATTGTTGTTGAAAATTTGAACAACATCTCCTTTCTTTTCCTCTTCTCTTATTTTTTTTTTGAAGAATACAGATTGATTGAACATATATATTAAGAACACTAGGTCGGCACCAATATCTCCTTTATAGCTCTATTCAATAAAACAAGAAGTAAGTAAAATGAAAATGGTGCGTCAAAACTTTTAAACCCTCCGAAAGTGATGTAAACGATGAAATTTGCGAACAAAAATGATTTTTGAAGGGAGGGACATATCTTAATATGTAATTTAATAAGAACTTCGATTTGATATATTATAATATGATTTTCGATATGCGAGTAAAAAGTTATCTCCCTTGAAAGTTTTAACTCATATTTTACAAATGTTTTGTTGTTGTTGAAAATGTGAAAAAGATCTCCTTTCTTTTCCTCTTCTCTTATTTTCTTTTGAAGAATACAGATTGATTGAACATATATATTAAGAACACTAGGTCGGCACCAATATCTCCTTTATAGCTCTATTCAATAAAACAAGAAGTAAGTAAAATGAAAATGGTGCGTCAAAACTTTTAAACCCTCCGAAAGTGATGTAAACGATGAAATTTGCGAACAAAAATGATTTTTGAAGGGAGGGACATATCTTAATATGTAATTTAATAAGAACTTCGATTTGATATATTATAATATGATTTTCGATATGCGAGTAAAAAGTTATCTCCCTTGAAAGTTTAACTCATATTTTACAAATGTTTTGTTGTTGTTGAAAATGTGAAAAAGATCTCCTTTCTTTTCCTCTTCTCTTATTTTTTTTTTTGAAGAATACAGATTGATTGAACATATATATTAAGAAACCTAGGTCGGCACCCATATCTCCTTTATAGCTCTATTCAATAAAACAAGAAGTAAGTAAAATGAAAATGGTGCGTCAAAACTTTTAAACCCTCTGAAAGTGATGTAAACGATGGAATTTGCGTACAAAAATGATTTTTGAAGGGAGTACCATATCATGTTATGTAATTTTATACGAGCTTCGATTTGATATATTATAATATTCTTTTCGATAGCCAAGTAAAAAGTTATCTCCGTTGAAAGTTTTAACTCATATTTTACAAATGTTTTGTTGTTGTTGAAAATGTGAACAAGATCTCCTTTCTTTTCCTCTTCTCTTATTTTTTTTTTTGAAGAATACAGATTGATTGAACATATATATTAAGAACACTAGGTCGGCACCAATATCTCCTTTATTGCTCTATTCAATAAAACAAGAAGTAAAATAAAAATGGTAAGTCAAAACTTTTAAACCGTCTGCAAGTGATGTAAACGATGGAATTTGTGTAAAAAAATGAATTTTGAAGGGAGTACCATCTCATGTTATGTAATTGTATACGAGCTCCGATTTGATATATTATAATATTCTTTTCGATAGACAAGTAAAAAGTTATCTCCGTTGAAAGTTTTAACTCATATTTTACAAATGTTTTATTGTTGTTGAAAATGTGAACAAGATCTCCTTTCTTTTCCTCTTCTCTTATTTTTTTTTTTGAAGAATACAGATTGATTGAACATATATATTAAGAACACTAGGTCGGCACCAATATCTCCTTTATAGCTCTATTCAATAAAACAAGAAGTAAGTAAAATGAAAATGGTGCGTCAAAACTTTTAAACCCTCCGAAAGTGATGTAAACGATGAAATTTGCGAACAAAAATGATTTTTGAAGGGGGTACCATATCATGTTATGTAATTTTATACGAGCTTCGATTTGATATATTATAATATTCTTTTCGATAGCCAAGTAAAAAGTTATCTCCGTTGAAAGTTTTAACTCATATTTTACAAATGTTTTGTTCTTGTTGAAAATGTGAACAAGATCTCCTTTCTCTTCCTCTTTTCTTATTTTTTTTTTTGAAGAATACAGATTTATTGAACATATATATTAAGAACACTAGGTCGGCACCAATATCTCCTTTATTGCTCTATTCAATAAAACAAGAAGTAAAATAAAAATGGTGCGTCAAAACTTTTATACCCTCTGCAAGTGATGTAAACGATGGAATTTGTGTACAAAAATGAATTTTGAAGGGAGTACCATCTCATGTTATGTAATTGTATACGAGCTCCGATTTGATATATTATAATATTCTTTTCGATAGACAAGTAAATAGTTATCTCCGTTGAAAGTTTTAACTCATATTTTACAAATGTTTTATTGTTGTTGAAAATGTGAACAAGATCTCCTTTCTTTTCCTCTTCTCTTCTTTTTTTTTTGAAGAATACAGATTGATTGAACATATATATTAAGAACACTAGGTCGGCACCAATATCTCCTTTATAGCTCTATTCAATAAAACAAGAAGTAAGTAAAATGAAAATGGTGCGTCAAAACTTTTAAACCCTCTGAAAGTGATGTAAACGATGGAATTTGCGTACAAAAATGATTTTTGAAGGGAGTACCATATCATGTTATGTAATTTTATACGAGCTTCGATTTGATATATTATAATATTCTTTTCGATAGCCAAGTAAAAAGTTATCTCCGTTGAAAGTTTTAACATATATTTTACAAATGTTTTGTTGTTGTTGAAAATGTGAAAAAGATCTCCTTTCTTTTCCTCTTCTCTTATTTTTTTTTTGAAGAATACAGATTGATTGAACATATATATTAAGAAACCTAGGTCGGCACCAATATCTCCTTTATAGCTCTATTCAATAAAACAAGAAGTAAGTAAAATGAAAATGGTGCGTCAAAACTTTTAGACCCTCCGAAAGTGATGTAAACGATGGAATTTCCGTACAAAAATGATTTTTGAAGGGAGTACCATATCATGTTATGTAATTTTATACGAGCTTCGATTTGATATATTATAATATTCGTTTCGATAGCCAAGTAAAAAGTTATCTCCGTTGAAGGTTTTAACATATATTTTACAAATGTTTTGTTGTTGTTGAAAATGTGCACAAGATCTCCTTTCTTTTCCTCTTCTCTTATTTTTTTTTTGAAGAATACAGATTGATTGAACATATATATTAAGAAACCTAAGTCGGCACCAATATCTCCTTTATAGCTCTATTCAATAAAACAAGAAGTAAGTAAAATGAAAATGGTGCGTCAAAACTTTTAGACCCTCCGAAAGTGATGTAAATGATGGATTTTGCGTACAAAAATGATTTTTGAAGGGAGTACCATATCATGTTATGTAATTTTATACGAGCTTCGATTTGATATATTATAATATTCTTTTCGATAGCCAAGTAAAAAGTTATCTCCGTTGAAAGTTTTAACTCATATTTTACAAATGTTTTGTTGTTGTTGAAAATGTGAACAAGATCTCCTTTCTTTTCCTCTTCTCTTATTTTTTTTTGAAGAATACAGATTGATTGAACATATATATTAAGAACACTAGGTCGGCACCAATATCTCCTTTATAGCTCTATTCAATAAAACAAGAAGTAAAATAAAAATGGTGCGTCAAAACTTTTAAACCGTCTCCAAGTGATGTAAACGATGGAATTTGTGTACAAAAATGAATTTTGAAGGGAGTACCATCTCATGTTATGTAATTGTATACGAGCTCCGATTTGATATATTATAATATTCTTTTCGATAGACAAGTAAATAGTTATCTCCGTTGAAAGTTTTAACTCATATTTTACAAATGTTTTATTGTTGTTGAAAATGTGAACAAGATCTCCTTTCTTTTCCTCTTCTCTTATTTTTTTTTGAAGAATACAGATTGATTGAACATATATATTAAGAACACTAGGTCGGCACCAATATCTCCTTTATAGCTCTATTCAATAAAACAAGAAGTAAGTAAAATGAAAATGGTGCGTCAAAACTTTTAAACCCTCCGAAAGTGATGTAAACGATGAAATTTGCGAACAAAAATGATTTTTGAAGGGAGGGACATATCTTAATATGTAATTTAATAAGAACTTCGATTTGATATATTATAATATGATTTTCGATATCCGAGTAAAAAGTTATCTCCCTTGAAAGTTTAACTCATATTTTACAAATGTTTTGTTGTTGTTGAAAATGTGAAAAAGATCTCCTTTCTTTTCCTCTTCTCTTATTTTTTTTGAAGAATACAGATTGATTGAACATATATATTAAGAACACTAGGTCGGCACCAATATCTCCTTTATAGCTCTATTCAATAAAACAAGAAGTAAGTAAAATGAAAATGGTGCGTCAAAACTTTTAAACCCTCCGAAAGTGATGTAAACGATGAAATTTACGTACAAAAATGATTTTTGAAGGGAGGACCATATCATATTGTGTAATTTAATAAGAGCTTCGATTTGATATATTATAATATGCTTTTTGATACGCGAGTAAAAATTATCTCCTTTGAAAATTTTAACTCATATTTTACAAATGTTTTGTTGTTGTTGAAAATGTGAAATAGATCTCCTTTCTTTTCCTCTTCTCTTATTTTTTTTTTGAAGAATACAGATTGATTAAACATATATATTAAGAACCCTAGGTCGGCACCCATATCTCCTTTATAGCTCTATTCAATAAAACAAGAAGTAAGTAAAATGAAAATGGTGCGTCAAAACTTTTAAACCCTCTGAAAGTGATGTAAACGATGGAATTTGCGTACAAAAATGATTTTTGAAGGGAGTACCATATCATGTTATGTAATTTTATACGAGCTTCGATTTGATATATTATAATATTCTTTTCGATAGCCAAGTAAAAAGTTATCTCCGTTGAAAGTTTTAACTCATATTTTACAAATGTTTTGTTGTTGTTGAAAATGTGAACAAGATCTCCTTTCTTTTCCTCTTCTCTTATTTTTTTTTGAAGAATATAGATTGATTGAACATATATATTAAGAACACTAGGTCGGCACCAATATCTCCTTTATAGCTCTATTCAATAAAACAAGAAGTAAGTAAAATGAAAATGGTGCGTCAAAACTTTTAAACCGTCTGCAAGTGATGTAAACGATGGAATTTGTGTAAAAAAATGAATTTTGAAGGGAGTACCATCTCATGTTATGTAATTGTATACGAGCTCCGATTTGATATATTATAATATTCTTTTCGATAGACAAGTAAAAAGTTATCTCCGTTGAAAGTTTTAACTCATATTTTACAAATGTTTTATTGTTGTTGAAAATGTGAACAAGATCTCCTTTCTTTTCGTCTTCTCTTATTTTTTTTTGTATAATACAGATTGATTGAACATATATATTAAGAACACCAGGTCGGCACCAATATCTCCTTTATAGCTCTATTCAATAAAACAAGAAGTAAGTAAAATGAAAATGGTGCGTCAAAAATTTTAAACCCTCGGAAAGTGATGTAAACGATGGAATTTGCGTACAAAAATGATTTTTGATGGGGAGACCATATCATGTTATGTAATTTTATACGAGCTTCGATTTGATATATTATAATATTCTTTTCGATAGCCAAGTAAAAAGTTATCTCCGTTGAAAGTTTTAACTCATATTTTACAAATGTTTTGTTGTTGTTGAAAATGTGAACAAGATCTCCTTTCTTTTCCTCTTTTCTTATTTTTTTTTTTTGAAGAATACAGATTGATTGAACATATATATTAAGAACACTAGGTCGGCACCAATATCTCCTTTATAGCTCTATTCAATAAAACAAGAAGTAAGTAAAATGAAAATGGTGCGTCAAAACTTTTAAACCGTCTGCAAGTGATGTAAACGATGGAATTTGTGTACAAAAATGAATTTTGAAGGGAGTACCATCTCATGTTATGTAATTGTATACGAGCTCCGATTTGATATATTATAATATTCTTTTCGATAGACAAGTAAATAGTTATCTCCGTTGAAAGTTTTAACTCATATTTTACAAATGTTTTATTGTTGTTGAAAATGTGAACAAGATCTCCTTTCTTTTCCTCTTCTCTTCTTTTTTTTTTGAAGAATACAGATTGATTGAACATATATATTAAGAACACTAGGTCGGCACCAATATCTCCTTTATAGCTCTATTCAATAAAACAAGAAGTAAGTAAAATGAAAATGGTGCGTCAAAACTTTTAAACCCTCTGAAAGTGATGTAAACGATGGAATTTGCGTACAAAAATGATTTTTGAAGGGAGTACCATATCATGTTATGTAATTTTATACGAGCTTCGATTTGATATATTATAATATTCTTTTCGATAGCCAAGTAAAAAGTTATCTCCGTTGAAAGTTTTAACATATATTTTACAAATGTTTTGTTGTTGTTGAAAATGTGAACAAGATCTCCTTTCTTTTCCTCTTCTCTTATTTTTTTTTTGAAGAATACAGATTGATTGAACATATATATTAAGAACACTAGGTCGGCACCAATATCTCCTTTATAGCTCTATTCAATAAAACAAGAAGTAAGTAAAATGAAAATGGTGCGTCAAAACTTTTAAACCCTCCGAAAGTGATGTAAACGATGGAATTTGCGTACAAAAATGATTTTTTAAGGGAGTACCATCTCATGTTATGTAATTGTATACGAGCTCCGATTTGATATATTATAATATTCTTTTCGATAGACAAGTAAATAGTTATCTCCGTTGAAAGTTTTAACTCATATTTTACAAATGTTTTATTGTTGTTGAAAATGTGAACAAGATCTCCTTTCTTTTCCTCTTCTCTTATTTTTTTTGAAGAATACAGATTGATTGAACATATATATTAAGAACACTAGGTCGGCACCAATATCTCCTTTATAGCTCTATTCAATAAAACAAGAAGTAAGTAAAATGAAAATGGTGCGTCAAAACTTTTAAACCCTCCGAAAGTGATGTAAACGATGAAATTTGCGAACAAAAATGATTTTTGAAGGGAGGTACATATCTTAATATGTAATGTAATAAGAAGTTGGATTTGATATATTGTAATGTGGTTTTCGATACCCGAGTCAAAAGTTATCTCCGTTGAAAGTTGCAACACATATTTATCAAATGTTTTGTTGTTGTTGAAAATGTGAACAAGATCTCCTTTCTTTTCCTCTTCTCTTATTTTTTTTGAAGAATACAGATTGATTGAACATATATATTAAGAACACTAGGTCGGCACCAATATCTCCTTTATAGCTCTATTCAATAAAACAAGAAGTAAGTAAAATGAAAATGGTGCGTCAAAACTTTTAAACCCTCCGAAAGTGATGTAAACGATGAAATTTGCGAACAAAAATGATTTTTGAAGGGAGGGACATATCTTAATATGTAATTTAATAAGAACTTCGATTTGATATATTATAATATGATTTTCGATATGCGAGTAAAAAGTTATCTCCCTTGAAAGTTTAACTCATATTTTACAAATGTTTTGTTGTTGTTGAAAATGTGAAA
Source organism: Hippophae rhamnoides (assembly GCA_033030585.1). Lineage (NCBI taxonomy): Eukaryota > Viridiplantae > Streptophyta > Magnoliopsida > Rosales > Elaeagnaceae > Hippophae > Hippophae rhamnoides. The sequence goes on along the minus strand of CM065430.1, from coordinate 45,513,830 downwards.
AAGATCTCCTTTCTTTTCCTCTTCTCTTATTTTTTTTGAAGAATACAGATTGATTGAACATATATATTAAGAAACCTAGGTCGGCACCCATATCTCCTTTATAGCTCTATTCAATAAAACAAGAAGTAAGTAAAATGAAAATGGTGCGTCAAAACTTTTAAACCCTCGGAAAGTGATGTAAACGATGGAATTTGCGTACAAAAATGATTTTTGAAGGGAGTACCATATCATGTTATGTAATTTTATACGAGCTTCGATTTGATATATTATAATATTCTTTTCGATAGCCAAGTAAAAAGTTATCTCCGTTGAAAGTTTTAACTCATATTTTACAAATGTTTTGTTGTTGTTGAAAATGTGAACAAGATCTCCTTTCTTTTCCTCTTCTCTTATTTTTTTTTTGAAGAATACAGATTGATTGAACATATATATTAAGAACACTAGGTCGGCACCAATATCTCCTTTATAGCTCTATTCAATAAAACAAGAAGTAAGTAAAATGAAAATGGTAAGTCAAAACTTTTAAACCCTCAGAAAGTGATATAAACGTTGGAATTTGTGTACAAAAATGAATTTTGAAGGGAGTACCTTAAAATGTTATGTAATTGTATACGAGCTATGAGTTGATATATTGTAATATTCTTTTCGATACCCGAGTAAAAAGTTATCTCCGTTGAAAGTTTTAACTCATATTTTACAAATGTTTTATTGTTGTTGAAAATGTGAACAAGATCTCCTTTCTTTTCGTCTTCTCTTATTTTTTTTTGTATAATACAGATTGATTGAACATATATATTAAGAACACCAGGTCGGCACCAATATCTCCTTTATAGCTCTATTCAATAAAACAAGAAGTAAGTAAAATGAAAATGGTGCGTCAAAAATTTTAAACCCTCGGAAAGTGATGTAAACGATGGAATTTGCGTACAAAAATGATTTTTGAAGGGAGTACCATATCATGTTATGTAATTTTATACGAGCTTCGATTTGATATATTATAATATTCTTTTCGATAGCCAAGTAAAAAGTTATCTCCGTTGAAAGTTTTAACTCATATTTTACAAATGTTTTGTTGTTGTTGAAAATGTGAACAAGATCTCCTTTCTTTTCCTCTTTTCTTATTTTTTTTTTGAAGAATACAGATTGATTGAACATATATATTAAGAACACTAGGTCGGCACCAATATCTCCTTTATAGCTCTATTCAATAAAACAAGAAGTAAGTAAAATGAAAATGGTGCGTCAAAACTTTTAAACCCTACGAAAGTGATGTAAACGATGGAATTTGTGTACAAAAATGATTTTTGAAGGGAGTACCATCTCATGTTATGTAATTGTATACGAGCTCCGATTTGATTTATTATAATATTCTTTTCGATACGCAAGTAAAAATTTATCTCCGTTGAAAGTTTTAACTCATATTTTACAAATGTTTTGTTGTTGTTGAAAATATAAACAAGATCTCCTTTCTTTTCTTCTTCTCTTTTTTTTTGAAGAATAAAGATTGATTGAACATATATATTAAGAACCTAGGTCGGCACCAATATCTCCTTTATAGCTTTATTCAATAAAACAAGAAGTAAGTAAAATGAAAATGGTGCGTCAAAACTTTTAAACCCTCTTAAAGTGATGTAAACGATGGAATTTGCGTACAAAAATGATTTTTGAAGGGAGTACCATATCATGTTATGTAATTTTATACGAGCTTCGATTTGATATATTATAATATTCTTTTCGATAGCCAAGTAAAAAGTTATCTCCGTTGAAAGTTTTAACATATATTTTACAAATGTTTTGTTGTTGTTGAAAATGTGAAAAAGATCTCCTTTCTTTTCCTCTTCTCTTTTTTTTTGAAGAATAAAGATTGATTGAACATATATATTAAGAACCTAGGTCGGCACCAATATCTCCTTTATAGCTCTATTCAATAAAACAAGAAGTAAGTAAAATGAAAATGGTGCGTCAAAACTTTTAAACCCTCTGAAAGTGATGTAAATGATGGAATTTGCGTACAAAAATGAATTTTGAAGGGAGTACCATATCATGTTATGTAATTTTATACGAGCTTCGATTTGATATATTATAATATTCTTTTCGATAGCCAAGTAAAAAGTTATCTCCGTTGAAAGTTTTAACTCATATTTTACAAATGTTTTGTTGTTGTTGAAAATGTGAACAAGATCTCCTTTCTTTTCCTCTTCTCTTATTTTTTTTTGAAGAATACAGATTGATTGAACATATATATTAAGAACACTAGGTCAGCACCAATATCTCCTTTATAGCTCTATTCAATAAAACAAGAAGTAAGTAAAATGAAAATGGTGCGTCAAAACTTTTAAACCCTCCGAAAGTGATGTAAACGATGGAATTTGTGTACAAAAATGATTTTTGAAGGGAGTACCATCTCATGTTATGTAATTTTATACGAGCTCCGATTTGATATATTATAATATTCTTTTCGATAGACAAGTAAATAGTTATCTCCGTTGAAAGTTTTAACTCATATTTTACAAATGTTTTATTGTTGTTGAAAATGTGAACAAGATCTCCTTTCTTTTCCTCTTCTCTTATTTTTTTGAAGAATACAGATTGATTGAACATATATATTAAGAACACTAGGTCGGCACCAATATCTCCTTTATAGCTCTATTCAATAAAACAAGAAGTAAGTAAAATGAAAATGGTGCGTCAAAACTTTTAAACCCTCCGAAAGTGATGTAAACGATGAAATTTGCGAACAAAAATGATTTTTGAAGGGAGGGACATATCTTAATATGTAATTTAATAAGAACTTCGATTTGATATATTATAATATGATTTTCGATATCCGAGTAAAAAGTTATCTCCCTTGAAAGTTTAACTCATATTTTACAAATGTTTTGTTGTTGTTGAAAATGTGAAAAAGATCTCCTTTCTTTTCCTCTTCTCTTATTTTTTTTTGGAGAATACAGATTGATTGAACATATATATTAAGAAAACTAGGTCGGCACCAATATCTCCTTTATAGCTCTATTCAATAAAACAAGAAGTAAATAAATTGGAAATGGTGCGTCAAAACTTTTAAACCCTCCGAAAGTGATGTAAACAATGGAATTTGCGTACAAAAATGAATTTGGAAGGGAGTACCATATCATGTTATGTAATTTTATACGAGCTTCGATTTGATATATTATAATATTCTTTTCGATAGCCAAGTAAAAAGTTATCTCCGTTGAAAGTTTTAACTCATATTTTACAAATGTTTTGTTGTTGATGAAAATGTGAACAAGATCTCCTTTCTTTTCCTCTTCTCTTATTTTTTTTTGAAGAATACAGATTGATTGAACATATATATTAAGAACACAAGGTCAGCACCAATATCTCCTTTATAGCTCTATTCAATAAAACAAGAAGTAAGTAAAATGAAAATGGTGCGTCAAAACTTTTAAACCCTCCGAAAGTGATGTAAACGATGGAATTTGCGTACAAAAATGAATTTTGAAGGGAGTACCATATCATGTTATGTAATTTTATACGAGCTTCGATTTGATATATTATAATATTCTTTTCGATAGCCAAGTAAAAAGTTATCTCCGTTGAAAGTTTTAACTCATATTTTACAAATGTTTTGTTGTTGTTGAAAATGTGAACAAGATCTCCTTTCTTTTCCCCTTCTCTTATTTTTTTTTGAAGAATACAGATTGATTGAACATATATATTAAGAACCTAGGTCGGCACCAATATCTCCTTTATAGCTCTATTCAATAAAACAAGAAGTAAGTAAAATGAAAATGGTGCGTCAAAACTTTTAGACCCTCCGAAAGTGATGTAAACGATGGAATTTGCGTACAAAAATGATTTTTGAAGAGAGGGACATATGTTATTGTGTAATTTAATAAGAACTTCGATTTGATATATTATAATATGATTTTCGATATGCGAGTAAAAAGTTATCTCCCTTGAAAGTTTAACTCATATTTTACAAATGTTTTGTTGTTGTTGAAAATGTGAACAAGATCTCCTTTCTTTTCCTCTTCTCTTATTTTTTTTTGAAGAATACAGATTGATTGAACATATATATTAAGAAACCTAGGTCGGCACCCATATCTCCTTTATAGCTCTATTCAATAAAACAAGAAGTAAGTAAAATGAAAATGGTGCGTCAAAACTTTTAAACCCTCTGAAAGTGATGTAAACGATGGAATTTGCGTACAAAAATGATTTTTGAAGGGAGCACCATATCATGTTATGTAATTTTATACGAGATTCGATTTGATATATTATAATATTTTTTTCGATACCCGAGTAAAAAGTTATCTCCGTTGAAAGTTTTAACGCATATTTTACAAATGTTTTGTTGTTGTTGAAAATGTGAACAAGATCTCCTTTCTTTTCGTCTTCTCTTATTTTTTTTTTTGAAGAATACAGATTGATTGAACATATATATTAAGAACCGTAGGTCGGCACCAATATCTCCTTTGTAGCTCTATTCAACAAAACAAGAAGTAAGTAAAATGAAAATGGGGCGTCAAAACTTTTAAAGCCTCGGAAAGTGATGTAAACGATGGAATTTGCGTACAAACATGATTTTTGAAGGGAGGACCATATCATGTTATGTAATTTTATACGAGATTCGATTTGATATATTATAATATTCTTTTCGATAACCGAGTAAAAAGTTATCTCCGTTGAAAGTTTGAACTCATATTTTACAAATGTTTTGTTGTTGTTGAAAATGTGAACAAGATCTCCTTTCTTTTCCTCTTCTCTTATTTTTTTTGGAAGAATACAGATTGATTGAACATATATATTAAGAACAATAGGTCGGCACCAATATCTCCTTTATAGTTCTATTCAATAAAACAAGAAGTAAGTAAAATGAAAATGGTGCGTCAAAACTTTTAAACCCTCTCAAAGTGATGTAAACGATGGAATTTGCGTACAAAAATGATTTTTGAAGGGAGTACCATCTCATGTTATGTAATTGTATACGAGCTCCGATTTGATATATTATAATATTCTTTTCGATAGACAAGTAAATAGTTATCTCCGTTGAAAGTTTTAACTCATATTTTACAAATGTTTTATTGTTGTTGAAAATGTGAACAAGATCTCCTTTCTTTTCCTCTTCTCTTATTTTTTTTTGAAGAATACAGATTGATTGAACATATATATTAAGAACACTAGGTCGGCACCAATATCTCCTTTATAGCTCTATTCAATAAAACAAGAAGTAAGTAAAATGAAAATGGTGCGTCAAAACTTTTAAACCCTCCGAAAGTGATGTAAACGATGAAATTTGCGAACAAAAATGATTTTTGAAGGGAGGGACATATCTTAATATGTAATTTAATAAGAACTTCGATTTGATATATTATAATATGATTTTCGATATCCGAGTAAAAAGTTATCTCCCTTGAAAGTTTAACTCATATTTTACAAATGTTTTGTTGTTGTTGAAAATGTGAACAAGATCTCCTTTCTTTTCCTCTTCTCTTATTTTTTTGTTGAAGAATACAGATTGATTGAACATATATATTAAGAAAACTAGGTCGGCACCAATATCTCCTTTATAGCTCTATTCTATAAAACAAGAAGTAAGTAAAATGAAAATGGTGCGTCAAAACTTTTAAACCCTCTGAAAGTGATGTAAACGATGGAATTTGCGTACAAAAATGAATTTTGAAGGGAGTACCATATCATGTTATGTAATTTTATACGAGCTTCGATTTGATATATTATAATATTCTTTTCGATAGCCAAGTAAAAAGTTATCTCCGTTGAAAGTTTTAACTCATATTTTACAAATGTTTTGTTGTTGATGAAAATGTGAACAAGATCTCCTTTCTTTTCCTCTTCTCTTATTTTTTTTTGAAGAATACAGATTGATTGAACATATATATTAAGAACACAAGGTCAGCACCAATATCTCCTTTATAGCTCTATTCAATAAAACAAGAAGTAAGTAAAATGAAAATGGTGCGTCAAAACTTTTAAACCCTCCGAAAGTGATGTAAACGATGGAATTTGCGTACAAAAATGAATTTTGAAGGGAGTACCATATCATGTTATGTAATTTTATACGAGCTTCGATTTGATATATTATAATATTCTTTTCGATAGCCAAGTAAAAAGTTATCTCCGTTGAAGGTTTTAACATATATTTTACAAATGTTTTGTTGTTGTTGAAAATGTGAACAAGATCTCCTTTCTTTTCCTCTTCTCTTATTTTTTTTTGAAGAATACAGATTGATTGAACATATATATTAAGAACCTAGGTCGGCACCAATATCTCCTTTATAGCTCTATTCAATAAAACAAGAAGTAAGTAAAATGAAAATGGTGCGTCAAAACTTTTAGACCCTCCGAAAGTGATGTAAACGATGGAATTTGCGTACAAAAATGATTTTTGAAGAGAGGGACATATGTTATTGTGTAATTTAATAAGAACTTCGATTTGATATATTATAATATGATTTTCGATATGCGAGTAAAAAGTTATCTCCCTTGAAAGTTTAACTCATATTTTACATATGTTTTGTTGTTGTTGAAAATGTGAAAAAGATCTCCTTTCTTTTCCTCTTCTATTATTTTTTTTTGAAGAATACAGATTGATTGAACATATATATTAAGAAACCTAGGTCGGCACCCATATCTCCTTTATAGCTCTATTCAATAAAACAAGAAGTAAGTAAAATGAAAATGGTGCGTCAAAACTTTTAAACCCTCTGAAAGTGATGTAAACGATGGAATTTGCGTACAAAAATGATTTTTGAAGGGAGTACCATATCATGTTATGTAATTTTATACGAGCTTCGATTTGATATATTATAATATTTTTTTCGATAGCCAAGTAAAAAGTTATCTCCGTTGAAAGTTTTAACTCATATTTTACAAATGTTTTGTTGTTGTTGAAAATGTGAACAAGATCTCCTTTCTTTTCCTCTTCTCTTATTTTTTTTTGAAGAATACAGATTGATTGAACATATATATTAAGAACCCTAGGTCGGCACCAATATCTCCTTTATAGCTCTATTCAATAAAACAAGAAGTAAGTAAAATGAAAATGGTGCGTCAAAACTTTTAAACCCTCCGAAAGTGATGTAAACGATGGAATTTGCGTACAAAAATGATTTTTGAAGGGAGTACCATATCATGTTATGTAATTTTATACAAGCTTCGATTTGATATATTATAATATTCTTTTCGATAGCCAAGTAAAAAGTTATCTCCGTTGAAAGTTTTAACTCATATTTTACAAATGTTTTGTTGTTGTTGAAAATGTGAACAAGATCTCCTTTCTTTTCCTCTTCTCTTATTTTTTTTGAAGAATATAGATTGATTGAACATATATATTAAGAACCCTAGGTCGGCACCAATATCTCCTTTATATCTCTATTCAATAAAACAAGAAGTAAGTAAAATGAAAATGGTGCGTCAAAACTTTTAAACCCTCCAAAGTGATGTAAACGATGAAATTTGCGAACAAAAATGATTTTTGAAGGGAGGGACATATCTTAATATGTAATTTAATAAGAACTTCGATTTGATATATTATAATATGATTTTCGATATGCGAGTAAAAAGTTATCTCCCTTGAAAGTTTAACTCATATTTTACAAATGTTTTGTTGTTGTTGAAAATGTGAAAAAGATCTCCTTTCTTTTCCTCTTCTCTTATTTTTTTTTGAAGAATACAGATTGATTGAACATATATATTAAGAAACCTAGGTCGGCACCCATATCTCCTTTATAGCTCTATTCAATAAAACAAGAAGTAAGTAAAATGAAAATGGTGCGTCAAAACTTTTAAACCCTCTGAAAGTGATGTAAACGATGGAATTTGCGTACAAAAATGATTTTGAAGGGAGTACCATATCATGTTATGTAATTTTATACGAGCTTCGATTTGATATATTATAATATTCTTTTCGATAGCGAAGTAAAAAGTTATCTCCGTTGAAAGTTTTAACTCATATTTTACAAATGTTTTGTTGTTGTTGAAAATGTGAACAAGATCTCCTTTCTTTTCCTCTTCTCTTATTTTTTTTTGAAGAATACAGATTGATTGAACATATATATTAAGAAACCTAGGTCGGCACCAATATCTCCTTTATAGCTCTATTCAATAAAACAAGAAGTAAGTAAAATGAAAATGGTGCGTCAAAACTTTTAAACCCTCCGAAAGTGATGTAAACGATGGAATTTGCGTACAAAAATGATTTTTGAAGGGAGTACCATATCATGTTATGTAATTTTATACGAGCTTCGATTTGATATATTATAATATTCTTTTCGATAGCCAAGTAAAAAGTTATCTCCGTTGAAAGTTTTAACTCATATTTTACAAATGTTTTGTTGTTGTTGAAAATGTGAACAAGATCTCCTTTCTTTTCCTCTTCTCTTATTTTTTTGAAGAATATAGATTGATTGAACATATATATTAAGAACCCTAGGTCGGAACCAATATCTCCTTTATAGTTGTATTCAATAAAACAAAAAGTAAGTAAAATGAAAATGGTGCGTCAAAACTTTTAAACCCTCTGAAAGTGATGTAAACGATGGAATTTGCGTACAAAAATGATTTTTGAAGGGAGTACCATATCATGTTATGTAATTTTATACGAGCTTCGATTTGATATATTATAATATTCTTTTCGATAGCCAAGTAAAAAGTTATCTCCGTTGAAAGTTTTAACTCATATTTTACAAATGTTTTGTTGTTGTTGAAAATGTGAACAAGATCTCCTTTCTTTTCCTCTTCTCTTATTTTTTTGAAGAATAAAGATTGATTGAACATATATATTAAGAAACCTAGGTCGGCACCAATATCTCCTTTATAGCTCTATTCAATAAAACAAGAAGTAAGTAAAATGAAAATGGTGCGTCAAAACTTTTAAACCCTCTGAAAGTGATGTAAACGATGGAATTTGCGTACAAAAATGAATTTTGAAGGGAGTACCATATCATGTTATGTAATTTTATACGAGCTTCGATTTGATATATTATAATATTCTTTTCGATAGCCAAGTAAAAAGTTATCTCCGTTGAAAGTTTTAACTCATATTTTACAAATGTTTTGTTGTTGTTGAAAATGTGAACAAGATCTCCTTTCTTTTCCTCTTCTCTTAATTTTTTTTGAAGAATACAGATTGATTGAACATATATATTAAGAACACTAGGTCGGCACCAATATCTCCTTTATAGCTCTATTCAATAAAACAAGAAGTAAGTAAAATGAAAATGGTGCGTCAAAACTTTTAAACCCTCCGAAAGTGATGTAAACGATGAAATTTGCGAACAAAAATGATTTTTGAAGGGAGGGACATATCTTATTCTGTAATTTAATAAGAACTTCGATTTGATATATTATAATATGATTTTCGATATGCGAGTAAAAAGTTATCTCCCTTGAAAGTTTAACTCATATTTTACAAATGTTTTGTTGTTGTTGAAAATGTGAACAAGATCTCCTTTCTTTTCCTCTTCTCTTATTTTTTTTTTTTGAAGAATACAGATTGATTGAACATATATATTAAGAACACTAGGTCGGCACCAATATCTCCTTTATAGCTCTATTCAATAAAACAAGAAGTAAGTAAAATGAAAATGGTGCGTCAAAACTTTTAAACCCTCCGAAAGTGATGTAAACGATGGAATTTGTGTACAAAAATGATTTTTGAAGGGAGTACCATCTCATGTTATGTAATTGTATACGAGCTCCGATTTGATATATTATAATATTCTTTTCGATAGCCAAGTAAAAAGTTATCTCCGTTGAAAGTTTTAACTCATATTTTACAAATGTTTTGTTGTTGTTGAAAATGTGAACAAGATCTCCTTTCTTTTCCTCTTCTCTTATTTTTTTTTGAAGAATACAGATTGATTGAACATATATATTAAGAACACTAGGTCGGCACCAATATCTCCTTTATAGCTCTATTCAATAAAACAAGAAGTAAGTAAAATGAAAATGGTGCGTCAAAACTTTTAAACCCTCTGAAAGTGATGTAAACGATGGAATTTGCGTACAAAAATGAATTTTGAAGGGAGTACCATATCATGTTATGTAATTTTATACGAGCTTCGATTTGATATATTATAATATTCTTTTCGATAGCCAAGTAAAAAGTTATCTCCGTTGAAAGTTTTAACTCATATTTTACAAATGTTTTGTTGTTGTTGAAAATGTGAACAAGATCTCCTTTCTTTTCCTCTTCTCTTATTTTTTTTGAAGAATACAGATTGATTGAACATATATATTAAGAACCCTAGGTCGGCATCATATCTCCTTTATAGCTCTATTCAATAAAACAAGAAGTAAGTAAAATGAAAATGGTGCGTCAAAACTTTTAAACCCTCCGAAAGTGATGTAAACGATGAAATTTGCGAACAAAAATGATTTTTGAAGGGAGGGACATATCTTAATATGTAATTTAATAAGAACTTCGATTTGATATATTATAATATGATTTTCGATATGCGAGTAAAAAGTTATCTCCCTTGAAAGTTTAACTCATATTTTACAAATGTTTTGTTGTTGTTGAAAATGTGAAAAAGATCTCCTTTCTTTTCCTCTTCTCTTATTTTTTTTTGAAGAATACAGATTGATTGAACATATATATTAAGAAACCTAGGTCGGCACCCATATCTCCTTTATAGCTCTATTCAATAAAACAAGAAGTAAGTAAATAGAAAATGGTGCGTCAAAACTTTTAAACCCTCCGAAAGTGATGTAAACGATGAAATTTGTGTACAAAAATGATTTTTGAAGGGAGGACCATATGTTATTGTGTAATTTAATAAGAACTTCGATTTGATATATTATAATATGATTTTCGATACGGGAGTAAAAAGTTATCTCCCTTTAGAGTTTTAACTCATATTTTACAAATGTTTTGTTGTTGTTGAAAATGTGAAAAAGATCTCCTTTCTTTTCCTCTTCTTTTATTTTTTTTTTTGAAGAATACAGATTGATTGAACATATATATTAAGAAACCTAGGTCGGCACCCATATCTCCTTTATAGCTCTATTCAATAAAACAAGAAGTAAGTAAAATGAAAATGGTGCGTCAAAACTTTTAAACCCTCTGAAAGTGATGTAAATGATGGAATTTGCGTACAAAAATGATTTTTGAAGGGAGTACCATATCATGTTATGTAATTTTATACGAGCTTCGATTTGATATATTATAATATTCTTTTCGATAGCCAAGTAAAAAGTTATCTCCGTTGAAAGTTTTAACATATATTTTACAAATGTTTTGTTGTTGTTGAAAATGTGAACAAGATCTCCTTTCTTTTCCTCTTCTCTTATTTTTTTTTGAAGAATACAGATTGATTGAACATATATATTAAGAAACCTAGGTCGGCACCAATATCTCCTTTATAGCTCTATTCAATAAAACAAGAAGTAAGTAAAATGAAAATGGTGCATCAAAACTTTTATACCCTCCGAAAGTGATGTAAACGATGGAATTTCCGTACAAAAATGATTTTTGAAGGGAGTACCATATCATGTTATGTAATTTTATACGAGCTTCGATTTGATATATTATAATATTCTTTTCGATAGCCAAGTAAAAAGTTATCTCCGTTGAAAGTTTTAACTCATATTTTACAAATGTTTTGTTGTTGTTGAAAATGTGAACAAGATCTCCTTTCTTTTCCTCTTCTCTTATTTTTTTTGAAGAATACAGATTGATTGAACATATATATTAAGAACACTAGGTCGGCACCAATATCTCCTTTATAGCTCTATTCAATAAAACAAGAAGTAAGTAAAATGAAAATGGTGCGTCAAAACTTTTAAACCCTCCGAAAGTGATGTAAACGATGAAATTTGCGAACAAAAATGATTTTTGAAGGGAGGGACATATCTTATTCTGTAATTTAATAAGAACTTCGATTTGATATATTATAATATGATTTTCGATATGCGAGTAAAAAGTTATCTCCCTTGAAAGTTTAACTCATATTTTACAAATGTTTTGTTGTTGTTGAAAATGTGAAAAAGATCTCCTTTCTTTTCCTCTTCTCTTATTTTTTTTTGAAGAATACAGATTGATTGAACATATATATTAAGAAACCTAGGTCGGCACCCATATCTCCTTTATAGCTCTATTCAATAAAACAAGAAGTAAGTAAAATGAAAATGGTGCGTCAAAACTTTTAAACCCTCTGAAAGTGATGTAAACGATGGAATTTGCGTACAAAAATGATTTTTGAAGGGAGTACCATATCATGTTATGTAATTTTATACGAGCTTCGATTTGATATATTATAATATTCTTTTCGATAGCCAAGTAAAAAGTTATCTCCGTTGAAAGTTTTAACATATATTTTACAAATGTTTTGTTGTTGTTGAAAATGTGAACAAGATCTCCTTTCTTTTCCTCTTCTCTTATTTTTTTTTAAGAATACAGATTGATTGAACATATATATTAAGAACCCTAGGTCGGCACCAATATCTCCTTTATAGCTCTATTCAATAAAACAAGAAGTAAGTAAAATGAAAATGGTGCGTCAAAACTTTTAAACCCTCTGAAAGTGATGTAAACGATGGAATTTGCGTACAAAAATGATTTTTGAAGGGAGTACCATATCATGTTATGTAATTTTATACGAGCTTCGATTTGATATATTATAATATTCTTTTCGATAGCCAAGTAAAAAGTTATCTCCGTTGAAAGTTTGAACTCATATTTTACAAATGTTTTGTTGTTGTTGAAAATGTGAACAAGATCTCCTTTCTTTTCCTCTTCTCTTATTTTTGTTGAAGAATACAGATTGATTGAACATATATATTAAGAAAACTAGGTCGGCACCAATATCTCCTTTATAGCTCTATTCAATAAAACAAGAAGTAAGTAAAATGAAAATGGTGCGTCAAAACTTTTAAACCCTCTGAAAGTGATGTAAACGATGAAATTTGCGTACAAAAATGATTTTTGAAGGGAGGGACATATCATGTTATGTAATTTTATACGAGCTTCGATTTGATATATTATAATATTCTTTTCGATAGCCAAGTAAAAAGTTATCTCCGTTGAAAGTTTTAACTCATATTTTACAAATGTTTTGTTGTTGTTGAAAATGTGAACAAGATCTCCTTTCTTTTCCTCTTCTCTTATTTTTTTTTTTTGAAGAATACAGATTGATTGAACATATATATTAAGAAACCTAGGTCGGCACCAATATCTCCTTTATAGCTCTATTCAATAAAACAAGAAGTAAGTAAAATGAAAATGGTGCGTCAAAACTTTTAAACCCTCCGAAAGTGATGTAAACGATGGAATTTGCGTACAAAAATGATTTTTGAAGGGAGTACCATATCATGTTATGTAATTTTATACGAGCTTCGATTTGATATATTATAATATTCTTTTCGATAGTCAAGTAAAAAGTTATCTCCGTTGAAAGTTTTAACTCATATTTTACAAATGTTTTGTTGTTGTTGAAAATGTGAACAAGATCTCCTTTCTTTTCCTCTTCTCTTATTTTTTTTTTGAAGAATACAGATTGATTGAACATATATATTAAGAACCCTAGGTCGGCATCAATATCTCCTTTATAGCTCTATTCAATAAAACAAGAAGTAAGTAAAATGAAAATGGTGCGTCAAAACTTTTAAACCCTCTGAAAGTGATGTAAACGATGGAATTTGCGTACAAAAATGATTTTTGAAGGGAGTACCATATCATGTTATGTAATTTTATACGAGCTTCGATTTGATATATTATAATATTCTTTTCGATAGCCAAGTAAAAAGTTATCTCCGTTGAAAGTTTTAACTCATATTTTACAAATGTTTTGTTGTTGTTGAAAATGTGAACAAGATCTCCTTTCTTTTCCTCTTCTCTTATTTTTTTTTGAAGAATACAGATTGATTGAACATATATATTAAGAAACCTAGGTCGGCACCAATATCTCCTTTATAGCTCTATTCAATAAAACAAGAAGTAAGTAAAATGAAAATGGTGCGTCAAAACTTTTAAACCCTCCGAAAGTGATGTAAACGATGGAATTTGCGTACAAAAATGATTTTTGAAGGGAGTACCATATCATGTTATGTAATTTTATACGAGCTTCGATTTGATATATTATAATATTCTTTTCGATAGCCAAGTAAAAAGTTATCTCCGTTGAAAGTTTTAACTCATATTTTACAAATGTTTTGTTGTTGTTGAAAATGTGAACAAGATCTCCTTTCTTTTCCTCTTCTCTTATTTTTTTTTGAAGAATACAGATTGATTGAACATATATATTAAGAACACTAGGTCGGCACCAATATCTCCTTTATAGCTCTATTCAATAAAACAAGAAGTAAGTAAAATGAAAATGGTGCGTCAAAACTTTTAAACTCTCTGAAAGTGATGTAAACGATGAAATTTGCGTACAAAAATGATTTTTGAAGGGAGGGACATATCATGTTATGTAATTTTATACGTGCTTCGATTTGATATATTATAATATTCTTTTCGATAGCCAAGTAAAAAGTTATCTCCGTTGAAAGTTTTAACTCATATTTTACAAATGTTTTGTTGTTGTTGAAAATGTGAACAAGATCTCCTTTCTTTTCCTCTTCTCTTATTTTTTTTTGAAGAATACAGATTGATTGAACATATATATTAAGAAACCTAGGTCGGCACCAATATCTCCTTTATAGCTCTATTCAATAAAACAAGAAGTAAGTAAAATGAAAATGGTGCGTCAAAACTTTTAAACCCTCCGAAAGTGATGTAAACGATGGAATTTGCGTACAAAAATGATTTTTGAAGGGAGTACCATATCATGTTATGTAATTTTATACGAGCTTCGATTTGATATATTATAATATTCTTTTCGATAGTCAAGTAAAAAGTTATCTCCGTTGAAAGTTTTAACTCATATTTTACAAATGTTTTGTTGTTGTTGAAAATGTGAACAAGATCTCCTTTCTTTTCCTCTTCTCTTATTTTTTTTGAAGAATACAGATTGATTGAACATATATATTAAGAACCCTAGGTCGGCATCAATATCTCCTTTATAGCTCTATTCAATAAAACAAGAAGTAAGTAAAATGAAAATGGTGCGTCAAAACTTTTAAACCCTCTGAAAGTGATGTAAACGATGGAATTTGCATACAAAAATGATTTTTGAAGGGAGTACCATATCATGTTATGTAATTTTATACGAGCTTCGATTTGATATATTATAATATTCTTTTCGATAGCCAAGTAAAAAGTTATCTCCGTTGAAAGTTTTAACTCATATTTTACAAATGTTTTGTTGTTGTTGAAAATGTGAACAAGATCTCCTTTCTTTTCCTCTTCTCTTATTTTTTTTTTTGAAGAATACAGATTGATTGAACATATATATTAAGAAACCTAGGACGGCACCAATATCTCCTTTATAGCTCTATTCAATAAAACAAGAAGTAAGTAAAATGAAAATGGTGCGTCAAAACTTTTAAACCCTCCGAAAGTGATGTAAACGATGGAATTTGCGTACAAAAATGATTTTTGAAGGGAGTACCATTTCATGTTATGTAATTTTATACGAGCTTCGATTTGATATATTATAATATTCTTTTCGATAGCCAAGTAAAAAGTTATCTCCGTTGAAAGTTTTAACTCATATTTTACAAATGTTTTGTTGTTGTTGAAAATGTGAACAAGATCTCCTTTCTTTTCCTCTTCTCTTATTTTTTTTGAAGAATACAGATTGATTGAACATATATATTAAGAAACCTAGGTCGGCACCCATATCTCCTTTATAGCTCTATTCAATAAAACAAGAAGTAAGTAAAATGAAAATGGTGCGTCAAAACTTTTAAACCCTCTGAAAGTGATGTAAACGATGGAATTTGCGTACAAAAATGATTTTTGAAGGGAGTACCATATCATGTTATGTAATTTTATACGAGCTTCGATTTGATATATTATAATATTCTTTTCGATAGCCAAGTAAAAAGTTATCTCCGTTGAAAGTTTTAACTCATATTTTACAAATGTTTTGTTGTTGTTGAAAATGTGAACAAGATCTCCTTTCTTTTCCTCTTCTCTTATTTTTTTTTTTGAAGAATACAGATTGATTGAACATATATATTAAGAAACCTAGGTCGGCACCAATATCTCCTTTATAGCTCTATTCAATAAAACAAGAAGTAAGTAAAATGAAAATGGTGCGTCAAAACTTTTAAACCCTCCGAAAGTGATGTAAACGATGGAATTTGCGTACAAAAATGATTTTTGAAGGGAGTACCATATCATGTTATGTAATTTTATACGAGCTTCGATTTGATATATTATAATATTCTTTTCGATAGCCAAGTAAAAAGTTATCTCCGTTGAAAGTTTTAACTCATATTTTACAAATGTTTTGTTGTTGTTGAAAATGTGAACAAGATCTCCTTTCTTTTCCTCTTCTCTTATTTTTTTTTTTGAAGAATACAGATTGATTGAACATATATATTAAGAACCCTAGGTCGGCATCAATATCTCCTTTATAGCTCTATTCAATAAAACAAGAAGTAAGTAAAATGAAAATGGTGCGTCAAAACTTTTAAACCCTCTGAAAGTGATGTAAACGATGGAATTTGCGTACAAAAATGATTTTTGAAGGGAGTACCATATCAAGTTATGTAATTTTATACGAGCTTCGATTTGATATATTATAATATTCTTTTCGATAGCCAAGTAAAAAGTTATCTCCGTTGAAAGTTTTAACTCATATTTTACAAATGTTTTGTTGTTGTTGAAAATGTGAACAAGATCTCCTTTCTTTTCCTCTTCTCTTATTTTTTTTTTGAAGAATACAGATTGATTGAACATATATATTAAGAAACCTAGGTCAGCACCAATATCTCTTTTATAGCTCTATTCAATAAAACAAGAAGTAAGTAAAATGAAAATGGTGCGTCAAAACTTTTAGACCCTCCGAAAGTGATGTAAACGATGGAATTTACGTACAAAAATGATTTTTGAAGGGAGTACCATATCATGTTATGTAATTTTATACGAGCTTCGATTTGATATATTATAATATTCTTTTCGATAGCCAAGTAAAAAGTTATCTCCGTTGAAAGTTTTAACTCATATTTTACAAATGTTTTGTTGTTGTTGAAAATGTGAACAAGATCTCCTTTCTTTTCCTCTTCTCTTATTTTTTATGAAGAATACAGATTGATTGAACATATATATTAAGAACCCTAGGTCGGCACCATATCTCCTTTATAGCTCTATTCAATAAAACAAAAAGTAAGTAAAATGAAAATGGTGCGTCAAAACTTTTAAACCCTCTGAAAGTGATGTAAACGATGGAATTTGCGTACAAAAATGATTTTTGAAGGGAGTACCATATCATGTTATGTAATTTTATACGAGCTTCGACTTGTTATATTATAATATTCTTTTCGATAGCCAAGTAAAAAGTTATCTCCGTTGAAAGTTTTAACTCATATTTTACAAATGTTTTGTTGTTGTTGAAAATGTGAACAAGATCTCCTTTCTTTTCCTCTTCTCTTATTTTTTTTTGAAGAATACAGATTGATTGAACATATATATTAAGAACACTAGGTCGGCACCAATATCTCCTTTATAGCTCTATTCAATAAAACAAGAAGTAAGTAAAATGAAAATGGTGCGTCAAAACTTTTAAACCCTCCGAAAGTGATGTAAACGATGAAATTTGCGAACAAAAATGATTTTTGAAGGGAGGGACATATCTTATTCTGTAATTTAATAAGAACTTCGATTTGATATATTATAATATGATTTTCGATATGCGAGTAAAAAGTTATCTCCCTTGAAAGTTTAACTCATATTTTACAAATGTTTTGTTGTTGTTGAAAATGTGAAAAAGATCTCCTTTCTTTTCCTCTTCTCTTATTTTTTTTTGAAGAATACAGATTGATTGAACATATATATTAAGAAACCTAGGTCGGCACCCATATCTCCTTTATAGCTCTATTCAATAAAACAAGAAGTAAGTAAAATGAAAATGGTGCGTCAAAACTTTTAAACCCTCTGAAAGTGATGTAAATGATGGAATTTGCGTACAAAAATGATTTTTGAAGGGAGTAGCATATCATGTTATGTAATTTTATACGAGCTTCGATTTGATATATTATAATATTCTTTTCGATAGCCAAGTAAAAAGTTATCTCCGTTGAAAGTTTTAACATATATTTTACAAATGTTTTGTTGTTGTTGAAAATGTGAACAAGATCTCCTTTCTTTTCCTCTTCTCTTATTTTTTTTTGAAGAATACAGATTGATTGAACATATATATTAAGAAACCTAGGTCGGCACCAATATCACATTTATAGCTCTATTCAATAAAACAAGAAGTAAGTAAAATGAAAATGGTGCGTCAAAACTTTTAGACCCTCCGAAAGTGATGTAAACGATGGAATTTGCGTACAAAAATGATTTTTGAAGGGAGTACCATATCATGTTATGTAATTTTATACGAGCTTCGACTTGATATATTATAATATTTTTTTCGATAGCCAAGTAAAAAGTTATCTCCGTTGAAAGTTTTAACTCATATTTTACAAATGTTTTGTTGTTGTTAAAAATGTGAACAAGATCTCCTTTCTTTTCCTCTTCTCTTATTTTTTTTGAAGAATACAGATTGATTGAACATATATATTAAGCACCCTAGGTCGGCACCCATATATCCTTTATAGCTCTATTCAATAAAACAAGAAGTAAGTAAAATGAAAATGGTGCGTCAAAACTTTTAAACCCTCTGAAAGTGATGTAAATGATGGAATTTGCGTACAAAAATTCTTTTTGAAGGGAGTACCATATCATGTTATGTAATTTTATACGAGCTTTGATTTGATATATTATAATATTCTTTTCGATAGCCAAGTAAAAAGTTATCTCCGTTGAAAGTTTTAACATATATTTTACAAATGTTTTGTTGTTGTTGAAAATGTGAACAAGATCTCCTTTCTTTTCCTCTTCTCTTATTTTTTTTTTGAAGAATACAGATTGATTGAACATATATATTAAGAAACCTAGGTCGGCACCAATATCACCTTTATAGCTCTATTCAATAAAACAATAAGTAAGTAAAATGAAAATGGTGCGTCAAAACTATTAGACCCTCCGAAAGTGATGTAAACGATGGAATTTGCGTACAAAAATGATTTTTGAAGGGAGTACCATATCATGTTATGTAATTTTATACGAGCTTCGACTTGTTATATTATAATATTCTTTTCGATAGCCAAGTAAAAAGTTATCTCCGTTGAAAGTTTTAACTCATATTTTACAAATGTTTTGTTGTTGTTGAAAATGTGAACAAGATCTCCTTTCTTTTCCCTTCTCTTATTTTTTTTTGAAGAATACAGATTGATTGAACATATATATTAAGAACACTAGGTCGGCACCAATATCTCCTTTATAGCTCTATTCAATAAAACAAGAAGTAAGTAAAATGAAAATGGTGCGTCAAAACTTTTAAACCCTCCGAAAGTGATGTAAACGATGAAATTTGCGAACAAAAATGATTTTTGAAGGGAGGGACATATCTTATTGTGTAATTTAATAAGAACTTCGATTTGATATATTATAATATGATTTTCGATATGCGAGTAAAAAGTTATCTCCCTTGAAAGTTTAACTCATATTTTACAAATGTTTTATTGTTGTTGAAAATGTGAACAAGATCTCCTTTCTTTTCCTCTTCTCTTATTCTTTTTTGAAGAATACAGATTGATTGAACATATATATTAAGAAACCTAGGTCAGCACCAATATCTCTTTTATAGCTCTATTCAATAAAACAAGAAGTAAGTAAAATGAAAATGGTGCGTCAAAACTTTTAGACCCTCCGAAAGTGATGTAAACGATGGAATTTGCGTACAAAAATGATTTTTGAAGGGAGTACCATCTCATGTTATGTAATTGTATACGAGCTCCGATTTGATATATTATAATATTCTTTTCGATAGCCAAGTAAAAAGTTATCTCCGTTGAAAGTTTTAACTCATATTTTACAAATGTTTTGTTGTTGTTGAAAATGTGAACAAGATCTCCTTTCTTTTCCTCTTCTCTTATTTTTTTTGAAGAATACAGATTGATTGAACATATATATTAAGAACACTAGGTCGGCACCAATATCTCCTTTATAGCTCTATTCAATAAAACAAGAAGTAAGTAAAATGAAAATGGTGCGTCAAAACTTTTAAACCCTCCGAAAGTGATGTAAACGATGAAATTTGCGAACAAAAATGATTTTTGAAGGGAGGGACATATCTTATTGTGTAATTTAATAAGAACTTCGATTTGATATATTATAATATGATTTTCGATATGCGAGTAAAAAGTTATTTCCTTGAAAGTTTAACTCATATTTTACAAATGTTTTGTTGTTGTTGAAAATGTGAAAAAGATCTCCTTTCTTTTCCTCTTCTCTTTTTTTTTTTGAAGAATACAGATTGATTGAACATATATATTAAGAAACCTAGGTCGGCACCCATATCTCCTTTATAGCTCTATTCAATAAAACAAGAAGTATGTAAAATGAAAATGGTGCGTCAAAACTTTTAAACCCTCTGAAAGTGATGTAAACGATGGAATTTGCGTACAAAAATGATTTTTGAAGGGAGTACCATATCATGTTATGTAATTTTATACGAGCTTCGATTTGATATATTATAATATTCTTTTCGATAGCCAAGTAAAAAGTTATCTCCGTTGAAGGTTTTAACATATATTTTACAAATGTTTTGTTGTTGTTGAAAATGTGAACAAGATCTCCTTTCTTTTCCTCTTCTCTTATTTTTTTTTGAAGAATACAGATTGATTGAACATATATATTAAGAAACCTAGGTCGGCACCCATATCTCCTTTATAGCTCTATTCAATAAAACAAGAAGTAAGTAAAATGAAAATGGTGCGTCAAAACTTTTAAACCCTCTGAAAGTGATGTAAATGATGGAATTTGCGTACAAAAATGATTTTTGAAGGGAGTACCATATCATGTTATGTAATTTTATACAAGCTTCGTTTTGATATATTATAATATTCTTTTCGATAGCCAAGTAAAAAGTTATCTCCGTTGAAAGTTTTAACTCATATTTTACAAATGTTTTGTTGTTGTTGAAAATGTGAACAAGATCTCCTTTCTTTTCCTCTTCTCTTATTTTTTTTGAAGAATACAGATTGATTGAACATATATATTAAGAACCCTAGGTCGGCACCAATATCTCCTTTATAGCTCTATTCAATAAAACAAGAAGTAAGTTAAATGAAAATGGTGCGTCAAAACTTTTAAACCCTCTTAAAGTGATGTAAACGATGGAATTTGCGTACAAAAATGATTTTTGAAGGGAGTACCATATCATGTTATGTAATTTTATACGAGCTTCGATTTGATATATTATAATATTCTTTTCGATACCCAAGTAAAAAGTTATCTCCGTTGAAAGTTTTAACTCATATTTTACAAATGTTTTGTTGTTGTTGAAAATGTGAACAAGATCTCCTTTCTTTTCCTCTTCTCTTATTTTTTTTGAAGAATACAGATTGATTGAACATATATATTAAGAACCCTAGGTCGGCATCATATCTCCTTTATAGCTCTATTCAATAAAACAAGAAGTAAGTAAAATGAAAATGGTGCGTCAAAACTTTTAAACCCTCCGAAAGTGATGTAAATGATGAAATTTGCGAACAAAAATGATTTTTGAAGGGAGGGACATATCTTATTCTGTAATTTAATAAGAACTTCGATTTGATATATTATAATATGATTTTCGATATGCGAGTAAAAAGTTATCTCCCTTGAAAGTTTAACTCATATTTTACAAATGTTTTGTTGTTGTTGAAAATGTGAAAAAGATCTCCTTTCTTTTCCTCTTCTCTTATTTTTTTTTGAAGAATACAGATTGATTGAACATATATATTAAGAAACCTAGGTCGGCACCCATATCTCCTTTATAGCTCTATTCAATAAAACAAGAAGTAAGTAAAATGAAAATGGTGCGTCAAAACTTTTAAACCCTCTGAAAGTGATGTAAATGATGGAATTTGCGTACAAAAATGATTTTTGAAGGGAGTACCATATCATGTTATGTAATTTTATACGAGCTTCGATTTGATATATTATAATATTCTTTTCGATAGCCAAGAAAAAAGTTATCTCCGTTGAAAGGAAGGAATGTATGTGGTTTTTAATTTATTATTAAAACTTTTAAAAACGAAATTAAATCCTAAACATCCTGTCACGATATTTTGGGTTTTGTGTTTTTAATCTAATTACAGAAAATTAAACATAGATTCAATAAACATTCATGCAAATTTTATCTTTTATAAATAGTGGAGTATTTATGGATATAATAACTAAGTTAATTATGCTTGCTCGTATTATTTAGGTTATTAAAGATATGAATTGATATTTATTGATTCTCCCTTTTTGTATGAATACCACCTTTGGTGGGGTTAGATATTCTTTGTTAACTAAACAAATCAATTAACACCTATGGGTGGGGTTGATAACTAATTTGGTTAATTAAATTAATTCCTTTTTCTAAGAGATTGAAAATGAACCATTTAAATGCCACCTTTGGTGGGGTTAGACGATTTAAACTTTATTCAAGGTGTCCAAATTAAACCTAAGAATTTAGTTATCCGAGTACTAACTTTCAAGTTTTAAAACCACTACCGAAAACATGTCGTCAATACATTTTCAGATAATAATTCTTATAAAAACTTTTGAAATAGAGCTTCACTCTAACTACCGAGCGATTGTACCATCAAATAACAGAGAACTACTCTAAATCGATCGGATAACTAAACCTTAAAATCTAATTTTCGTGTTTAAGTTTGTAATGAAAAATAATATATTTCTCTCTAACATTCTTAATATAAAATCATGAATAAAAATAAAATCAATTCATTTTAGAGATTTTTACCTATTTAATATTTCGCAAGCATAACAACGTCATTATTACATCATGTTTACTAAACAACAAAGACAGCTTAAATTTAACCACGACAAATTAAATATAACATGTAAGAATAAAGCATAAAAATAACTGTAAAGAAAATAAAATCCTTACAGAACTTCGACGCTATTCCCGTTGCTAGAAAACCTCCAAGCGGAATTTGCACTTCCATTTATTGAATCAAAAATCTAAATTATTACAAAAACATAACTAGTTCTTCCCTAAAAAGGGAAGAACTCTAAAACTAAGAAAAACTAGCTAAAACATAAGAAAAACTAGCTAAAACATAAGAAAAACTAAAAAAAACTAAAAACTAAGAAATGGAGAGAAAGAAAGAAGAGAGAAGTGTGGTTTTGAGGTGTTTTGAAGGTGAAGGGAAGGGGGGTATTTATAGGTGAGGATGGAGAGAAAAAATAGAGAAAAAAATGTTAAAAAATGTAAAACGCTGGATTTAGTGATTGCCGACGTCATTGATGACGTCAAGATATTGGCGGCCGCATTGCGGATGAACAGCATCCGCTGGCTGACAAGATCCGCATGGATGAACAAGATCGCGGATGAACAAGACCGTGGATGAACAAGACGCGGATGAACGTACCAGCGGATGAAACGACCCGCGGATGAACAGACCGCGGATGAATGTTGTCGCGCGCAAGTGGCGAGTGGCGCCGCTGGCGTAGTGGCCGGCGCGATTTTCTCCTTTCTGACATTTTTGTCCTTTTTGACCCATTTTGTCCAATTTTTCCTTATTTGTTGACCTTTCCCCATTTATTTATTGATATTTTTGTGATGTATTGCTTCAAGTATTCCTCTTTGAGTCTTTAAATTGCGTTTTTAAGCCAAAATACCTGAAAAACAATAAAAATACCCGTGATTCCGAAAAAGACAAATTTATATAAATATATGATAAAACATATAAATATATATATTTTTAATCAATTAATGTGCATAAAATCATGGTTATTTTAGTGCTTTTTGAGCACTCATCAGGCACCAATATCTCCTTTATAGCTCTATTCAATAAAACAAGAAGTAAGTAAAATGAAAATGGTGCTTCAAAACTTTTAGACCCTCCGAAAGTGATGTAAACGATGGAATTTGCGTACAAAAATGATTTTTGAAGGGAGTACCATATCATGTTATGTAATTTTATACGAGCTTCGATTTGATATATTATAATATTCTTTTCGATAGCCAAGTAAAAAGTTATCTCCGTTGAAAGTTTTAACTCATATTTTACAAATGTTTTGTTGTTGTTGAAAATGTGAACAAGATCTCCTTTCTTTTCCTCTTCTCTTATTTTTTTTGAAGAATACAGATTGATTGAACATATATATTAAGAACACTAGGTCGGCACCAATATCTCCTTTATAGCTCTATTCAATAAAACAAGAAGTAAGTAAAATGAAAATGGTGCGTCAAAACTTTTAAACCCTCCGAAAGTGATGTAAACGATGAAATTTGCGAACAAAAATGATTTTTGAAGGGAGGGACATATCTTATTGTGTAATTTAATAAGAACTTCGATTTGATATATTATAATATGATTTTCGATATGCGAGTAAAAAGTTATTTCCTTGAAAGTTTAACTCATATTTTACAAATGTTTTGTTGTTGTTGAAAATGTGAACAAGATCTCCTTTCTTTTCCTCTTCTCTTATTTTTTTTGAAGAATACAGATTGATTGAACATATATATTAAGAACACTAGGTCGGCACCAATATCTAGTTTATAGCTCTATTAAATAAAACAAGAAGTAGGTAAAATGAAAATGGTGCGTCAAAACTTTTAACCCCTCCGAAAGTGATGAAAATGATGGAATTTGCGTACAAAAATGATTTTGGAAGGGATTCCCATATCATGTTATGTAATTTTATACGAGCTTCGATTTGATATATTATAATATTCTTTTCGATAGCCAAGTAAAAAGTTATCTCCGTTGAAAGTTTTAACATATATTTTACAAATGTTTTGTTGTTGTTGAAAATGTGAACAAGATCTCCTTTCTTTTCCTCTTCTCTTATTTTTTTTGAAGAATACAGATTGATTGAACATATATATTAAGAAACCTAGGTCGGCACCAATATCTCCTTTATAGCTCTATTCAATAAAACAAGAAGTAAGTAAAATGAAAATGGTGCGTCAAAACTTTTAGACCCTCCGAAAGTGATGTAAACGATGGAATTTGCGTACAAAAATGATTTTTGAAGGGAGTACCATATCATGTTATGTAATTTTATACGAGCTTCGATTTGATATATTATAATATTCTTTTCGATAGCCAAGTAAAAAGTTATCTCCGTTGAAAGTTTTAACTCATATTTTACAAATGTTTTGTTGTTGTTGAAAATGTGAACAAGATCTCCTTTCTTTTCCTCTTCTCTTATTTTTTTTGAAGAATACAGATTGATTGAACATATATATTAAGAACACTAGGTCGGCACCAATATCTCCTTTATAGCTCTATTCAATAAAACAAGAAGTAAGTAAAATGAAAATGGTGCGTCAAAACTTTTAAACCCTCCGAAAGTGATGTAAATGATGGAATTTGCGTACAAAAATGATTTTTGAAGGGAGTACCATATCATGTTATGTAATTTTATACGAGCTTCGATTTGATATATTATAATATTCTTTTCGATAGCCAAGTAAAAAGTTATCTCCGTTGAAAGTTTTAACTCATATTTTACAAATGTTTTGTTGTTGTTGAAAATGTGAACAAGATCTCCTTTCTTTTCCTCTTCTCTTATTTTTTTTTTGAAGAATACAGATTGATTGAACATATATATTAAGAAACCTAGGTCGGCACCAATATCTCCTTTATAGCTCTATTCAATAAAACAAGAAGTAAGTAAAATGAAAATGGTGCGTCAAAACTTTTAAACCCTCCGAAAGTGATGTAAACGATGGAATTTGCGTACAAAAATGATTTTTGAAGGGAGTACCATATCATGTTATGTAATTTTATACGAGCTTCGATTTGATATATTATAATATTCTTTTCGATAGCCAAGTAAAAAGTTATCTCCGTTGAAAGTTTTAACTCATATTTTACAAATGTTTTGTTGTTGTTGAAAATGTGAACAAGATCTCCTTTCTTTTCCTCTTCTCTTATTTTTTTTGAAGAATACAGATTGATTGAACATATATATTAAGAACACTAGGTCGGCACCAATATCTCCTTTATAGCTCTATTCAATAAAACAAGAAGTAAGTAAAATGAAAATGGTGCGTCAAAACTTTTAAACCCTCCGAAAGTGATGTAAACGATGAAATTTGCGAACAAAAATGATTTTTGAAGGGAGGGACATATCTTATTGTGTAATTTAATAAGAACTTCGATTTGATATATTATAATATGATTTTCGATATGCGAGTAAAAAGTTATCTTCCTTGCAAGTTTAACTCATATTTTACAAATGTTTTGTTGTTGTTGAAAATGTGAAAAAGATCTCCTTTCTTTTCCTCTTCTCTTATTTTTTTTTGAAGAATACAGATTGATTGAACATATATATTAAGAAACCTAGGTCGGCACCCATATCTCCTTTATAGCTCTATTCAATAAAACAAGAAGTAAGTAAAATGAAAATGGTGCGTCAAAACTTTTAAACCCTCTGAAAGTGATGTAAACGATGGAATTTGCGTACAAAAATGATTTTTGAAGGGAGTACCATATCATGTTATGTAATTTTATACGAGCTTCGATTTGATATATTATAATATTCTTTTCGATAGCCAAGTAAAAAGTTATCTCCGTTGAAAGTTTTAACTCATATTTTACAAATGTTTTGTTGTTGTTGAAAATGTGAACAAGATCTCCTTTCTTTTCCTCTTCTCTTATTTTTTTTTGAAGAATACAGATTGATTGAACATATATATTAAGAAACCTAGGTCGGCACCAATATCTCCTTTATAGCTCTATTCAATAAAACAAGAAGTAAGTAAAATGAAAATGGTGCGTCAAAACTTTTAAACCCTCCGAAAGTGATGTAAACGATGGAATTTGCGTACAAAAATGATTTTTGAAGGGAGTACCATATCATGTTATGTAATTTTATACGAGCTTCGATTTGATATATTATAATATTCTTTTCGATAGCCAAGTAAAAAGTTATCTCCGTTGAAAGTTTTAACTCATATTTTACAAATGTTTTGTTGTTGTTGAAAATGTGAACAAGATCTCCTTTCTTTTCCTCTTCTCTTATTTTTTTTGAAGAATACAGATTGATTGAACATATATATTAAGAACCCTAGGTCGGCACCAATATCTCCTTTATAGCTCTATTCAATAAAACAAGAAGTAAGTAAAATGAAAATGGTGCGTCAAAACTTTTAAACCCTCCGAAAGTGATGTAAACGATGAAATTTGCGAACAAAAATGATTTTTGAAGGGAGGGACATATCTTATTGTGTAATTTAATAAGAACTTCGATTTGATATATTATAATATGATTTTCGATATGCGAGTAAAAAGTTATCTCCCTTGAAAGTTTAACTCATATTTTACAAATGTTTTGTTGTTGTTGAAAATGTGAAAAAGATCTCCTTTCTTTTCCTCTTCTCTTATTCTTTTTTTGAAGAATACAGATTGATTGAACACATATATTAAGAACACTAGGTCGGCACCAATATCTCCTTTATAGCTCTATTCAATAAAACAAGAAGTAAGTAAAATGAAAATGGTGCGTCAAAACTTTTAAACCCTCCGAAAGTGATGTAAATGATGGAATTTTTGTACAAAAATGCTTTTTGAAGGGAGGACCTTATCATATTGTGTAATTTAATAAGAGCTTCGATTTGATATATTATAATATGCTTTTTGATACGCGAGTAAAAAGTTATCTCCTTTTAAAATTTTAACTCATATTTTACAAATGTTTTGTTGTTGTTGAAAATGTGAACAAGATCTCCTTTCTTTTCCACTTCTCTTATTTTTTTTTTAAAAATACAGATTGATTGAACATATATATTAAGAACCCTAGCTCGACACCAATATCTCCTTTATAGCTCTATTCAATAAAACAAGAAGTAAGTTAAATGAAAATGGTGCGTCAAAACTTTTAAACCCTCTTAAAGTGATGTAAACGATGGAATTTGCGTACAAAAATTATTTTTGAAGGGAGTACCATATCATGTTATGTAATTTTATACGAGCTTCGATTTGATATATTATAATATTCTTTTCGATACCCAAGTAAAAAGTTATCTCCGTTGAAAGTTTTTACTCATATTTTACAAATGTTTTGTTGTTGTTGAAAATGTGTACAAGATCTCCTTTCTTTTCCTCCTCTCTTATTTTTTTTTGAAGAATACCGATTGATTGAACATATATATTAAGAACCCTAGGTCGGCACCAATATCTCCTTTATAGCTTTATTCCATAAAACAAGAAGTAAGTAAAATGAAAATGGTGCGTCAAAACTTTTAAACCCTCCGAAAGTGATGTAAACGATGAAATTTACGTACAAAAATGATTTTTGAAGGGAGGACCATATCTTATTGTGTAATTTAATAAGAACTTCGATTTGATATATTATAATATGATTTTCGATACGGGAGTAAAAACTTATCTCCCTTGAAAGTTTAACTCATATTTTACAAATGTTTTGTTGTTGTTGAAAATGTGAACAAGATCTCCTTTCTTTTCCTCTTCTCTTATTTTTTTTTTGAAGAATACAGATTGATTGAACATATATATTAAGAACCCTAGGTCGGCACCAATATCTCCTTTATAGCTCTATTCAATAAAACAAGAAGTAAGTTAAATGAAAATGGTGCGTCAAAACTTTTAAACCCTCTTAAAGTGATGTAAACGATGGAATTTGCGTACAAAAATGATTTTTGAAGGGAGTACCATATCATATTATGTAATTTTACACGAGCTTCGATTTGATATATTCTAATATTCTTTTCGATACCCATGTAAAATGTTATCTCCGTTGAAAATTTTAACTCATATTTTACAAATGTTTTGTGGTTGTTGAAAATGTGTACAAGATCTCCTTTCTTTCCTCTTCTCTTATTTCTTTTAAGAATACTGATTGATTGAAAATATATATTAAGAACCCTAGGTCGGCACCAATATCTCCTTTATAGCTTTATTCAATAAAACAAGAAGTAAGAAAAATGAAAATGGTGCGTCAAAACTTTTAAACCCTCCGAAAGTGATGTAAAAGATGAAATTTGCGTACAAAAATGATTTTTGAAGGGAGGACCATATCTTATTGTGTAATTTAATAAGAACTTCGATTTGATATATTATAATATTCTTTTTGATACGGGAGTAAAAATTTATCTCCCTTGAAAGTTTTAACTCATATTTTACAAATGTTTTGTTGTTGTTGAAAATGTGAACAAGATCTCCTTTCTTTTCCTCTTCTCTTATTTTTTTTAAGAATACAGATTGATTGAACATATATATTAAGAACCCTAGGTCGGCACCAATATCTCCTTTATAGCTCTATTCAATAAAACAAGAAGTAAGTAAAATGAAAATGGTGCGTCAAAACTTTTAAACCCTCTGAAAGTGATGTAAACGATGGAATTTGCGTACAAAAATGATTTTTGAAGGGAGTACCATATCATGTTATGTAATTTTATACGAGCTTCGATTTGATATATTATAATATTCTTTTCGATAGCCAAGTAAAAAGTTATCTCCGTTGAAAGTTTTAACATATATTTTACAAATGTTTTGTTGTTGTTGAAAATGTGAACAAGATCTCCTTTCTTTTCCTCTTCTTTTATTTTTTTTGAAGAATACAGACTGATTGTACATATATATTAAGAATCCAAGGTCGGCACCAATATCTCCTTTATAGCTCTCTTCAATAAAACAAGAAGAAGTAAATGGAAAATGTTGCTTCAAAACTTTTAAACACTCGAAAAGTGATGTAAACGATGGAATTTGGGTACAAACATGATTTTTGAAGGGAGGACCTTATAATATTGTGTAATTTTATACGAGATTCGATTTGATATATTATAATATTCTTTTCGATAAGCGAGTAAAATGTTATCCTCGTTGAAAGTTTTAACGCATATTTTACAAATGTTTTGTTGTTGTTGAAAATGTGAACAAGATCTCCTTTCTTTTCCTCTTCTCTTATTTTTTTTTTGAAGAATACAGATTGATTGAACATATATATTAAGAACCCTAGGTCGGCACCAATATCTCTTTTATAGCTCTATTCAATAAAACAAGAAGTAAGTAAAATGAAAATGGTGCGTCAAAACTTTTAAACCCTCTAAAAGTGATGTAAACGATGGAATTTGCGTACACAAATTATTTTTGAAGGGAGTAACTCATCATATTGTGTAATTTTATACGAGCTTCGATTTGATATATTATAATATTCTTTTCGATACCCGAGTAAAAAGTTATCTCCGTTGAAAGTTTTAACTCATATTTTACAAATGTTTTGTTGTTGTTGAAAATGTGAACAAGATCTCCTTTCTTTTCCTCTTCTCTTATTTTTTTTGAAGAATACAGATTGATTGAACATATATATTAAGAACCCTAGGTCGGCACCAATATCTCCTTTATAGCTCTATTCAATAAAACAAGAAGTAAGTAAAATGAAAATGGTGCGTCAAAACTTTTAAAATCTCAGAAAGTGATGTAAATGATGGAATTTGCGTAAAAAAATGATTTTTGAAGGGAGGAACTTAACATAATGTGTAATTTTATACGAGCTTCGATTTGATATATTATAATATTCTTTTCGATACGCGAGTAAAAAGTTATCTCCGTTGAAAGTTTTAACTCATATTTTACAAATGTTTTGTTGTTGTTGAAAATGTGAACAAGATCTCCTTTCTTTTCCTCTTCTCTTATTTTTTTTTGAAGAATACAGATTGATTGAACATATATATTAAGAACCCTAGGTCGGCACCAATATCTCCTTTATAGCTCTATTCAATAAAACAAGAAGTAAGTAAAATGAAAATGGTGCGTCAAAACTTTTAAAATCTCAAAAAGTAATATAAACGATGGAATTAGCGTAAAAAAATTATTTTTGAAGGGAGTAACTCATCATATTGTGTAATTTGATATGAGCATCAATTTGATATATTATAATATTCTTTTCGATACCGGAGTAAAAAGTTATCTCCGTTGAAATTTTTGAGTCATATTTTAAAAATGTTTTGTTGTTGTTGAAAATGTGAACAAGATCGACTTTCTTTTCCTCTTCTCCTACTTATTTTTTAAGAATACAGATTGATTGAACATATATATTAAGAACCGTAGGTCGGCACCAATATCTCCTTTATAGCTCTATTCAATAAAACAAGAAGTAAGTAAAATGAAAATGGTGCGTCAAAAATTTTAAACCCTCAGAAAGTGATGTAAACGATGGAATTTGTGTACAAAAATGATTTTTGAAGGGAGGACCTGATCATATTGTGTAATTTTATACGAGCTTCGATTTTATATATTATAATATTCTTTTCGATAATCGAGTAAAAAGTTATCTCCGTTGAAAGTTTTAACTCATATTTTACAAATGTTTTGTTCTTGTTGAAAATGTGAACAAGTCTCCTTTCTTTTCCTCTGCTCTTATTTTTTTTTTAAGAATACAGATTGATTAAACATATATATTAAGAACCCTATGTCGGCACCAATATCTCCTTTATAGCTCTATTCAACAAAACAAGAAGTAAGTAAAATGAAAATGGTGCGTCAAAACTTTTAAAATCTCAGAAAGTAATATAAACGATGGAATTAGCGTACAAAAATTATTTTGGAAGGGAGGAACTCATCATATTGTGTAATTTTATAAGAGCTTCGATTTGATATATTATAATATTTCTTTCGATACCCGAGTAAAAAGTTATCTCCGTTGAAAGTTTTGAGTCATATTTTACAAATGTTTTGTTGTTGTTGAAAATGTGAACAAGATCTCATTTCTTTTCCTCTTTTTTTATTTTTTTTCTGAAGAATACAGATTGATTGAACATATATATTAAGAACCCTAGGTCGGCACCAATATCTCCTTTATAGTTGTATTCAATAAAACAAGAAGTAAGTAAAATTAAAATGGTGAGTGAAAACTTTTAAAATCTCAAAAAGTAATATAAACGATGGAATTAGCGTAAAAAAATTATTTTTGAAGGGAGTAACTCATCATATTGTGTAATTTGATACGAGCATCAATTTGATATATTATAATATTCTTTTCGATACCGGAGTAAAAAGTTATCTCCGTTGAAATTTTTGAGTCATATTTTAAAAATGTTTTGTTGTTGTTGAAAATGTGAACAAGATCGACTTTCTTTTCCTCTTTTTTTATTTTTTTTCTGAAGAATACAGATTGATTGAACATATATATTAAGAACCCTAGGTCGGCACCAATATCTCCTTTATAGCTCTATTCAATAAAACAAGAAGTAAGTAAAATGAAAATGGTGCGTCAAAACTTTTAAACCCTCAGAAAGTGATGTAAACGATGGAATTTGTGTACAAAAATGATTTTTGAAGGGTGGACCTGATCATATTGTGTAATTTTATACGAGCTTCGATTTTATATATTATAATATTCTTTTCGATAATCGAGTAAAAAGTTATCTCCGTTGAAAGTTTTAACTCATATTTTACAAATGTTTTTTTGTTGTTGAAAATGTGAACAAGATCTCCTTTCTTTTCCTCTTCTCCTACTTATTTTTTAAGAATACAGATTGATTGAACATATATATTAAGAACCCTAGGTCGGCACCAATATTTCCTTTATAGCTCTATTCAATAAAACAAGAAGTAAGTAAAATGAAAATGGTGTGTCAAAAATTTTAAACCCTCAGAAACTGATGTAAACGATGGAATTTGTGTACAAAAATGATTTTTGAAGGGAGGACCTGATCATATTGTGTAATTTTATACGAGCTTCGATTTTATATATTATAATATTCTTTTCGATAATCGAGTAAAAAGTTATCTCCGTTGAAAGTTTTAACTCATATTTTACAAATGTTTTTTTGTTGTTGAAAATGTGAACACGATCTCCTTTCTTTTCCTCTTCTCCTACTTATTTTTTAAGAATACAGATTGATTGAACATATATATTAAGAACCCTAGGTCGGCACCAATATCTCCTTTATAGTTGTATTCAATAAAACAAGAAGTAAGTAAAATGAAAATGGTGCGTCAAAACTTTTAAAATCTCTAAAAGTAATATAAACGATGGAATTAGCGTACAAAAATTATTTTTGAAGGGAGTAACTCATCATATTGTGTAATTTGATACGAGCATCGATTTGATATATTATAATATTCTTTTCGATACCCGAGTAAAAAGTTATCTCCGTTGAAAGTTTTGAGTCATATTTTAAAAATGTTTTGTTGTTGTTGAAAATGTGAACAAGATCGACTTTCTTTTCCTCTTCTCTTATTTTTTTTGAAGAATACAGATTGATTGAACACATATATTAAGAACCCTAGGTCGGCACCAATATCTCCTTTATAGCTCTATTCAATAAAAGAAGAAGTAAGTAAAATGAAAATGGTGCGTCAAAAATTTTAAACGCTCAGAAAGTGATGTAAACGATGGAATTTGTGTACAAAAATGATTTTGAAGGGTGGACCTGATCATATTGTGTAATTTTATACGAGTTTCGATTTTATATATTATAATATTCTTTTCGATACCCGAGTAAAAAGTTATCTCCGTTTAAAGTTTTGAGTCATATTTTAAAAATGTTTTGTTGTTGTTGAAAATTTGACCAAGATCGACTTTCTTTTCCTCTTCTCCTACTTATTTTTTAAAAATATAGATTGATTGAACATATATATTAAGAACCCTAGGTCGGCACCAATATCTCCTTTATAGTTGTATTCAATAAAACAAGAAGTAAGTAAAATGAAAATGGTGAGTCAAAACTTTTAAAATCTCAGAAGGTAATATAAACGATGGAATTTGTGTACAAAAATGATTTTTGAAGGGAGCACCTGATCATATTGTGTAATTTTATACGAGCTTCGATTTTATATATTATAGTATTTTTTCGATAATCGAGTAAGAAGTTATCTCCGTTGAAATTTTTGAGTCATATTTTAAAAATGTTTTGTTGTTCTTGAAAATGTGAACAAGATCGACTTTCTTTTCCTCTTCTCTTATTTTTTTTTTGAAGAATATAGATTGATTGAACATATATATTAAGAACCCTAGGTCGGCACCAATATCTCCTTTATAGCTCTATTCAATAAAACAAGAAGTAAGTAAAATGAAAATGGTGCGTCAAAAATTTTAAACCCTCAGAAAGTGATGTAAACGATGGAATTTGTGTACAAAAATGATTTTTGAAGGGTGGACCTGATCATATTGTGTAATTTTATACGAGCTTCGATTTTATATATTATAATATTCTTTTCGATAATCGAGTAAAAAGTTATCTCCGTTGAAAGTTTTAACTCATATTTTACAAATGTTTTTTTGTTGTTGAAAATGTGAACACGTTCTCCTTTCTTTTCCTCTTCTCCTATTTATTTTTTAAGAATACAGATTGATTGAACATATATATTAAGAACCCTAGGTCGGTACCAATATCTCCTTTATAGTTGTATTCAATAAACCAAGAAGTAAGTAAAATGAA
Organism: Hippophae rhamnoides; assembly: GCA_033030585.1. Classification (NCBI taxonomy): domain Eukaryota; kingdom Viridiplantae; phylum Streptophyta; class Magnoliopsida; order Rosales; family Elaeagnaceae; genus Hippophae; species Hippophae rhamnoides. Next base: position 45,479,322 of record CM065430.1, on the reverse strand, counting down.
AATGGTGCGTCAAAAATTTTAAAATCTTAGAAAGTAATATAAACGATGGAATTAGCGTACAAAAATTATATTTGAAGGGAGTAACTCATCATATTGTGTAATTTGATACGAGCATCGATTTGATATGTTATAATATTCTTTTCGATACCCGAGTATAAATTTATCTCTGTTAAAAGTTTTGAGTCATATTTTACAAATGTTTTGTTGTTGTTGAAAATGTGAACAAGATCGACTTTCTTTTCCTCTTCTCTTATTTTTTTTTTGAAGAATACAGATTGATTGAACATATATATTAAGAACCCTAGGTCCGCACCAATATCTCCTTTATAGTTGTATTCAATAAAACAAGAAGTAAGTAAAATGAAAATGGTGCGTCAAAACTTTTAAAATCTCAGAAAGTAATATAAACGATGGAATTAGCGTACAAAAATTATTTTTGAAGGGAGTAACTCATCATATTGTGTTATTTGATACGAGCATCGATTTGATATATTATAATATTCTTTTCGATACCCGAGTAAAAAGTTATCTCCGTTGAAAGTTTTGAGTCATATTTTAAAAATGTTTTGTTATTGTTGAAAATGTGAACAAGATCGACTTTCTTTTCCTCTTCTCTTATTCTCTTTTGAAGAATACAGATTGATTGAACATATATATTAAGAACCCTAGGTCGGCACCAATATCTCCTTTATAGCTCTATTCAATAAAACAAGAAGTAAGTAAAATGAAAATGGTGCGTCAAAAATTTTAAACTCTCAGAAAGTGATGTAAACGATGGAAATTGTGTACAAAAATGATTTTTGAAGGGTAGACCTGATCATATTGTGTAATTTTATACGAGCTTCGATTTTATATATTATAATATTCTTTTCGATAATCGAGTAAAAAGTTATCTCCGTTGAAAGTTTTAACTCATATTTTACAAATGTTTTTTTGTTGTTGAAAATGTGAACACGATCTCCTTTCTTTTCCTCTTCTCCTACTTATTTTTTAAGAATACAGATTGATTGAACATATATATTAAGAACCCTAGGTCGGCACCAATATCTCCTTTATAGTTGTATTCAATAAAACAAGAAGTAAGTAAAATGAAAATGGTGCGTCAAAACTTTTAAAATCTCAAAAAGTAATATAAACGATGGAATTAGCGTACAAAAATTATTTTTGAAGGGAGTAACTCATCATATTGTGTAATTTGATACGAGCATCGATTTGATATATTATAATATTCTTTTCGATACCCGAGTAAAAAGTTATCTCCGTTGAAAGTTTTGAGTCATATTTTAAAAATGTTTTGTTGTTGTTGAAAATGTGAACAAGATCGACTTTCTTTTCCTCTTCTCCTACTTATTTTTTAAGAATACAGATTGATTGAACATATATATTAAGAACCCTAGGTCGGCACCAATATCTCCTTTATAGTTGTATTCAATAAAACAAGAAGTAAGTAAAATGAAAATGGTGCGTCAAAACTTTTAAAATCTCAAAAAGTAATATAAACGATGGAATTAGCGTACAAAAATTATTTTTGAAGGGAGTAACTCATCATATTGTGTAATTTGATACGAGCATCGATTTGATATATTATAATATTCTTTTCGATACCCGAGTAAAAAGTTATCTCCGTTGAAAGTTTTGAGTCATATTTTAAAAATGTTTTGTTGTTGTTGAAAATGTGAACAAGATCGACTTTCTTTTCCACTTCTCTTATTTTTTTTTGAAGAATACAGATTGATTGAACATATATATTAAGAACCCTAGGTCGGCACCAATATCTCCTTTATAGTTGTATTCAATAAAACAAGAAGTAAGTAAAATGAAAATGGTGCGTCAAAAATTTTAAAATCTCATAAAGTAATATAAACGATGGAATTAGCGTACAAAAATTATTTTTGAAGGGAGTAACTCATCATATTGTGTAATTTGATACGAGCATCGATTTGATATGTTATAATATTCTTTTCGATAACCGAGTAAAAAGTTATCTCTATTGAAAGTTTTGAGTCATATTTTAAAAATGTTTTGTTGTTGTTGAAAATGTGAACAAGATCGACTTTGTTTTCCTCTCTTCTTATTATTTTTTAAGAATACATATTGATTGAACATATATATTAAGAACCCTAGGTCGGCACCAATATCTCCTTTATAGTTGTATTCAATAAAACAAGAAGTAAGTAAAATGAAAATGGTGCGTCAAAACTTTTAAAATCTCAAAAAGTAATATAAATGACGGAATTTGCGAACAAAAATTATTTTTGAAGGGAGTAACTCATGATATTGTATAATTTGATACGAGCATCGATTTGATATATTATAATATTCTTTTCGATACCCGAGTAAAAAGTTATCTCCGTTGAAAGTTTTGAGTCATATTTTAAAAATGTGAACAAGATCGACTTTCTTTTCCTCTTCTCTTATTATCTTTTGAAGAATACAGATTGATTGAACATATATATTAAGAACCTTAGGTTGGCACCAATATCTCCTTTATAGTTCTATTCAATAAAACAAGAATTAAGTAAAATGAAAATGGTGCGTCAAAACTTTTAAACCCTCAAAAAGTGATGTAAACGATGGAATTTACGTACAAAAATGATTTTTGAAGGGAGGACATTACCAAATTATGTAATTTTATACGAGCTTCCATTTTATATATTATAATATTCTTTTCGATACCCGAGTAAAAAGTTATCTCCATTGAAAGTTTTAACTCATATTTTACAAATGTTTTGTTGTTGTTGAAAATGTGAACACGATCTCCTTTCTTTTCCTCTTCTCTTATTTTTTTTTTGAAGAATACAGATTGATTGAACATATATATTAAGAACACTAGGTCGGCACCAATATCTCCTTTATAGCTCTATTCAATAAAACAAGAAGTAAGTAAAATGAAAATGGTGCATCAAAACTTTTAAAATCTCAGAAAGTAATATAAACGATGGAATTAGCGTACAAAAATTATTTTTGTAGGGAGTAACTCATCATATTGTGTAATTTGATACGAGCATCGATTTGATATATTATAATATTCTTTTCGATACCCGAGTAAAAAGTTATCTCCGTTGAAAGTTTTGAGTCATATTTTAAAAATGTTTTGTTCTTGTTGAAAATGTGAACAAGATCGACTTTCTTTTCCTCTTCTCTTATTATCTTTTGAAGAATACAGATTGATTGAACATATATATTAAGAACCCTAGGTCGGCACCGATATCTCCTTTATAGCTCTATTCAATAAAACAAGAAATAAGTAAAATGAAAATGGTGCGTCAAAAATTTTAAACCCTCAGAAAGTGATGTGAACGATGGAATTTGTGTACAAAAATGATTTTTGAAGGGAGGACCTGATCATATTGTGTAATTTTATACGAGCTTCGATTTTATATATTATAATATTCTTTTCAATAATCGAGTAAAAAGTTATCTCCGTTGAAAGTTTTAACTCATATTTTACAAATGTTTTTTTGTTGTTGAAAATGTGAACACGATCTCCTTTCTTTTCCTCTTCTCCTACTTATTTTTTAAGAATACAGATTGATTGAAAATATATATTAAGAACCCTAGGTCGGCACCAATATCTCCTTTATAGTTGTATTCAATAAAACAAGAAGTAAGTAAAATGAAAATGGTGCGTCAAAACTTTTAAAATCTCAAAAAGTAATATAAACAATGGAATTACGTACAAAAATTATTTTTGAAGGGAGTAACTCATCATATTGTGTAATATGATACGAGCATCGATTTGATATATTATAATATTCTTTTCGATACCCGAGTAAAAAGTTATCTCCGTTGAAAGTTTTGAGTCATATTTTAAAAATGTTTTGTTGTTGTTGAAAATGTGAACAAGATCGACTTTCTTTTCCTCTTCTCTTATTATCTTTTGAAGAATACAGATTGATTTAACATATATATTAAGAACCCTAGGTCGGCACCAATATCTCCTTTATAGCTCTATTCAATAAAACAAGAAGTAAGTAAAATGAAACTAGGGCGTCAAAACTTTTAAACCCTCAGAAAGTGTTGTAAACGATGGAATTTGTGTACAAAAATGATTTTTGAAGGGAGGACATTACCATATTTTGTAATTTTAGACGAGCTTCGATTTTATATTTTATAATATTCTTTTCGATACCCGAGTAAAAAGTTATCTCCGTTGAAAGTTTTAAGTCATATTTTACAAATGTTTTTTTGTTGTTGAAAATGTGAACACGATCTCCTTTCTTTTCCTCTTCTCCTACTTCTTTTTTAAGAATACAGATTGATTGAACATATATATTAAGAACCCTAGGTCGGCACCAATATCTCCTTTATAGTTGTATTCAATAAAACAAGAAGTAAGTAAAATGAAAATGGTGCGTCAAAACTTTTAAAATCTCAGAAAGTAATATAAACGATGGAATTAGCGTACAAAAATTATTTTTGAAGGGAGTAACTCATCATATTGTGTAATTTGATACGAGCATCGATTTGATATATTATAATATTCTTTTCGATACCCGAGTAAAAAGTTATCTCCGTTGAAAGTTTTGAGTCATATTTTAAAAATGTTTTGTTGTTGTTGAAAATGTGAACCAGATCGACTTTCTTTTCCTCTTCTCTTATTATCTTTTGAAGAATACAGATTGATTCAACATATATATTAAGAACCCTAGGTCGGCACCAATATCTCCTTTATAGCTCTATTCAATAAAACAAGAAGTAAGTAAAATGAAATTGGGGCGTCAAAACATTAAAACCCACGGAAACTGATGTAAACGATGGAATTTTCGTAGAAAAATGATTTTTGAAGGGAGGACCTTACCATCGTATGTAATTTTATACGAGCTTCGATTTGATATATTATAATAGTCGTTTCAATAACCGAGTAAAAAGTTATCTCCGTTGAAAGTTGTAAGTCATTTTTATCAAATGTTTTGTTGTTTTTATAAATGTGAACAAGATCTCCTTTCTTTTCCTCTTCTCTTATTTTTTTTTGAAGAATACAGATTGATTGAACATATATATTAAGAACCCTAGGTCGGCACCAATATCTCCTTTATAGCTCTATTCAATAAAACAAGAAGTAAGTAAAATGAAACTAGGGCGTCAAAACTTTTAAACCCTCAGAAAGTGATGTAAACGAGGGAATTTGCGTACAAAAAATGATTTTTGAGGGGAGGACATTACCATATTATGTAATTTTATACGAGCTTTGATTTTATTTATTATAATATTCTTTTCGATACCCGAGTAAAAAGTTATCTCTGTTGAAAGTTTTAAGTCATATTTTACAAATATTTTGTTGTTGTTAAAAATGTGAACACGATCTCCTTTCTTTTCCTCTTCTCCTACCTATTTTTTAAGAATACAGATTGATTGAACATATATATTAAGAACCCAAGGTCGGAACCAACATCTCCCTTATAGGTGTATTCAATAAAACAAGAAGTAAGTAAAATGAAAATGGTGCGTCAAAACTTTTAAAATCTCTAAAAGTAATATAAACGATGGAATTAGCGTACAAAAATTATTTTTGAAGGGAGTAACTCATCATATTGTGTAATTTCATACGAGCATCGATTTGATATATTATAATATTCTTTTCGATACCCGAGTAAAAAGTTATCTCCGTTGAAAGTTTTGAGTCATATTTTAAAAATGTTTTGTTGTTGTTGAAAATGTGAACAAGATCTCATTTCTTTTCCTCTTTTTTTATTTTTTTTCTGAAGAATACAGATTGATTGAACATATATATTAAGAACCCTAGGTCGGCACCAATATCTCCTTTATAGTTGTATTCAATAAAACAAGAAGTAAGTAAAATTAAAATGGTGAGTGAAAACTTTTAAAATCTCAAAAAGTAATATAAACGATGGAATTAGCGTAAAAAAATTATTTTTGAAGGGAGTAACTCATCATATTGTGTAATTTTATACGAGCTTCGATTTGATATATTATAATATTCTTTTCGATAGCCAAGTAAAAAGTTATCTCCGTTGAAAGTTTTGAGTCATATTTTAAAAATGTTTTGTTGTTGTTGAAAATGTGAACAAGATCGACTTTCTTTTCCTCTTCTCTTATTATCTTTTGAAGAATAGAAATTGATTGACCATATATATTAAGAACCCTAGGTCGGCACCATTATCTCCTTTATAGGTGTATTCAATAAAACAAGAAGTAAGTAAAATGAAACTGGGGCGTCAAAACTTTTAAACCCACGGAAAGTGATGTAAACGATGGAATTTGTGTACAAAAATGATTTTTCAAGGGAGGACATTTCCATATTATGTAATTTTAGGCGAGCTTCGATTTTATATATTATAATATTCTTTTCGATACCCGAGTAAAAAGTTATCTCCGTTGAAAGTTTTAAGTCATATTTTACAAATATTTTGTTGTTGTTAAAAATGTGAACAAGATCTCCTTTCTTTTCCTCTTCTCCTACTTATTTTTTAAGAATACAGATTGATTGAACATATATATTAAGAACCCTAGGTCGGCACCAACATCTCCCTTATAGGTGTATTCAATAAAACAAGAAGTAAGTAAAATGAAACTGGGGCGTCAAAACTTTTAAACCCTCAGAAAGTGATGTAAACGATGGAATTTGCGTACAAAAATGATTTTTGAAGGGACGACATTACCATATTATGTAACTTTAGACAAGCTTCGATTTTATATCTTATAATATTCTTTTCGATACCCTAGTAAAAAGTTATCTCCGTTGAAAGTTTTAACTCATATTTTACTAATGTTTTGTTGTTGTTGAAAATGTGAACAAGATCTCCTTTCTTTTCCACTTCTCTTATTTTTTTTAAGAATACAGATTGATTGAACATATATATTAAGAACCCTAGGTCGGCACCAATATCTCCTTTATAGCTCTATTCAATAAAACAAGAAGTAAGTAAAATGAAAATGGTGCGTCAAAACTTTTAAACCCACAGAAAGTGATGTAAACGATGGAATTTGTGTACAAAAATGATTTTTGAAGGGAGGACCATATGATATTGTGTAATTTAATAAGATCTTCGATTTGATATATTATAATATTCTTTTCGATACCCGAGTAAAAAGTTATCTCCGTTGAAAGTTTTAAGTCATATTTTACAAATATTTTGTTGTTGTTAAAAATGTGAACAAGATCTCCTTTCTTTTCCTCTTCTCTTATTTTTTTTTTGAAGAATACAGATTGATTGAACATATATATTAAGAACCCTAGGTCGGCACCAATATCTCCTTTATAGCTCTATTCAATAAAACAAGAAGTAAGTAAAATGAAAATGGGGAGTCAAAACTTTTAAACCCTCAGAAAGTGATGTAAACGATGGAATTTGCGTACAATAATGATTTTTGAAGGGAGGACATTACCAACTTATGTAATTTTATACGAGCTTCGATTTTATATATTATAATATTCTTTTCGATACCCGAGTAAAAAGTTATCTCCGTTGAAAGTTTTAACTCATATTTTACAAATGTTTTTTTGTTGTTGAAAATGTGAACACGATCTCCTTTCTTTTCCTCTTCTCCTACTTATTTTTTAAGAATACATATTGATTGAACATATATATTAAGAACCCTAGGTCGGAACCAATATCTCCTTTATAGTTGTATTCAATAAAACATGAAGTAAGTAAAATGAAAATGGTGCGTCAAAACTTTTAAAATCTCAAAAAGTAATATAAACGATGGAATTAGCGAACAAAAATTATTTTTGAAGGGAGTAACTCATCATATTGTGTAATTTGATACGGGCATCGATTTGATATATTATAATATTCTTTTCGATACCCGAGTAAAAAGTTATCTCCGTTGAAAGTTTTGAGTAATATTTTAAAAATGTTTTGTTGTTGTTGAAAATATGAACAAGATCGACTTTCTTTTCCTCTTCTCTTATTATCTTTTGAAGAATACAGATTGATTGAACATATATATTAAGAAGCCTAGGTCGGCTCCAATATCTCCTTTATAGTTGTATTCAATAAAACAAGAAGTAAGTAAAATGAAACTGGGGCGTCAAAACTTTTAAACCCTCAGAAAGTGATGTAAACGATGGAATTTGCGTACAAAAATGATTTTTGAAGGGAGGACATTACCATATTATGTAACTTTAGACAAGCTTCGATTTTATATCTTATATTATTCTTTTCGATAGCTGAGTAAAAAGTTATCTCCGTTGAAAGTTTTAAGTCATATTTTACAAATATTTTGTTGTTGTTAAAAATGTGAACAAGATCTCCTTTCTTTTCCTCTTCTCCTACTTATTTTTTAAGAATACAGATTGATTGAACATATATATTAAGAACCCTAGGTCGGCACCAACATCTCCCTTATAGGTGTATTCAATAAAACAAGAAGTAAGTAAAATGAAACTGGGGCGTCAAAACTTTTAAACCCTCAGAAAGTGATGTAAACGATGGAATTTGCGTACAAAAATGATTTTTGAAGGGACGACATTACCATATTATGTAACTTTAGACAATCTTCGATTTTATATCTTATAATATTCTTTTCGATACCCTAGTAAAAAGTTATCTCCGTTGAAAGTTTTAACTCATATTTTACTAATGTTTTGTTGTTGTTGAAAATGTGAACAAGATCTCCTTTCTTTTCCACTTCTCTTATTTTTTTAAGAATACAGATTGATTGAACATATATATTAAGAACCCTAGGTCGGCACCAATATCTCCTTTATAGCTCTATTCAATAAAACAAGAAGTAAGTAAAATGAAAATGGTGCGTCAAAACTTTTAAACCCACAGAAAGTGATGTAAACGATGGAATTTGTGTACAAAAATGATTTTTGAAGGGAGGACCTTATGATATTGTGTAATTTAATAAGATCTTCGATTTGATATATTATAATATTCTTTTCGATACCCGAGTAAAAAGTTATCTCCGTTGAAAGTTTTAAGTCATATTTTACAAATGTTTTGTTGTTGTTAAAAATGTGAACAAGATCTCCTTTCTTTTCCTCTTCTCTTATTTTTTTTTTGAAGAATACAGATTGATTGAACATATATATTAAGAACCCTAGGTCGGCACCAATATCTCCTTTATAGCTCTATTCAATAAAACAAGAAGTAAGTAAAATGAAACTAGGGAGTCAAAACTTTTAAACCCTCAGAAAGTGATGTAAACGATGGAATTTGCGTACAAAAAATGATTTTTGAAGGGAGGACATTACCATATTATGTAATTTTAGACGAGCTTCGATTTTATTTATTATAATATTCTTTTCGATACCCGAGTAAAAAGTTATCTCCGTTGAAAGTTTTAAGTCATATTTTACAAATATTTTGTTGTTGTTAAAAATGTGAACACGATCTCCTTTCTTTTCCTCTTCTCCTACTTATTTTTTAAGAATACAGATTGATTGAACATATATATTAAGAACCCTAGGTCGGAACCAACATCTCCCTTATAGGTGTATTCAATAAAACAAGAAGTAAGTAAAATGAAAATGTTGCGTCAAAACTATTAAAATCTCAAAAAGTAATATAAACGATGGAATTAGCGTACAAAAATTATTTTTGAAGGGAGTAACTCATCATATTGTGTAATTTGATACGGGCATCGATTTGATATATTATAATATTCTTTTCGATACCCGAGTAAAAAGTTATCTCCGTTGAAAGTTTTGAGTAATATTTTAAAAATGTTTTGTTGTTGTTGAAAATATGAACAAGATCGACTTTCTTTTCCTCTTCTCTTATATTTTTTTTTTGAAGAATACAGATTGATTGAACATATATATTAAGAACCCTAGGTCGGCACCAATATCTCCTTTATAGCTCTATTCAATAAAACAAGAAGTAAGTAAAATGAAAATGTTGCGTCAAAACTTTTAAAATCTCACAAAGTAATATAAACCATGGAATTAGCGTACAAAAATTATTTTTGAAGGGAGTAAATCATCATATTGTGTAATTTGATATGAGCATCGATTTGATATATTATAATATTCTTTTCGATACCCGAGTAAAAAGTTATCTCCGTTGAAAGTTTTGAGTCATATTTTAAAAATGTTTTGTTGTTGTTGAAAATGTGAACAAGATCGACTTTCTTTTCCTCTTCTCCTACTTATTTTTTAAGAATACAGATTGATTGAACATATATATTAAGAACCCTAGGTCGGTACCAATATCTCCTTTATAGTTGTATTCAATAAAACAAGAAGTAAGTAAAATGAAAATGGTGCATCAAAACTTTTAAAATCTCAAAAAGTAATATAAACGATGGAATTAGCATACAAAAATTATTTTGGAAGGGAGTAACTCATCATATTGTGTAATTTGATAGGAGCATCGATTTGATATATTATAATATTTCTTTCGATACCCGAGTAAAAATTTATCTCCGTTGAAAGTTTTCAGTAATATTTTACAAATATTTTGTTGTTGTTAAAAATGTGAACAAGATCTCCTTCTTTTCCTCTTCTCCTACTTATTTTTTAAGAATACAGATTGATTGAACATATATATTAAGAACCCTAGGTCGGCACCAACATCTCCCTTATAGGTGTATTCAATAAAACAAGAAATAAGTAAAATGAAAATGGTGCGTCAAAAATTTTAAACCCTCAGAAAGTGATGTGAACGATGGAATTTGTGTACAAAAATGATTTTTGAAGGGAGGACCTGATCATATTGTGTAATTTTATACGAGCTTCGATTTTATATATTATAATATTCTTTTCAATAATCGAGTAAAAAGTTATCTCCGTTGAAAGTTTTAACTCATATTTTACAAATGTTTTTTGTTGTTGAAAATGTGAACACGATCTCCTTTCTTTTCCTCTTCTCCTACTTATTTTTAAAGAATACATATTGATTGAACATATATATTAAGAACCCTAGGTCGGCACCAATATCTCCTTTATAGTTGTATTCAATAAAACAAGAAGTAAGTAAAATGAAAATGGTGCGTCAAAACTTTTAAAATCTCAAAAAGTAATATAAACGATGGAATTAGCGTACAAAAAATATTTTAGAAGGGAGTAACTCATTATATTGTGTAATTTGATACGAGCATCGATTTGATATATTATAATATTTTTTTCGATACCCGAGTAAAAAGTTATCTCCGTTGAAAGTTTTGAGTCATATTTTAAAAATGTTTTGTTGTTGTTGAAAATGTGAACAAGATTGACTTTCTTTTCCTCTTCTCTTATTATCTTTTGAAGAATACAGATTGATTTAACATATATATTAAGAACCCTAGGTCGGCACCAATATCTCCTTTATAGCTCTATTCAATAAAACAAGAAGTAAGTAAAATGAAACTAGGGCGTCAAAACTTTTAAACCCTCAGAAAGTGATGTAAACGATGGAATTTGCGTACAAAAATGATTTTTGAAGGAAGGACATTACCATATTTTGTAATTTTAGACGAGCTTCGATTTTATATCTTATAATATTCTTTTCGATACCCGAGTAAAAAGTTATCTCCGTTGAAAGTTTTAAGTCATATTTTACAAATATTTTGTTGTTGTTAAAAATGTGAACAAGATCTCCTTTTTTTTTCCTCTGCTCTTATTTTTTTTTTGAAGAATACAGATTGATTGAACATATATATTAAGAACACTAGGTCGGCACCAATATCTCCTTTATAGCTCTATTCAATAAAACAAGAAGTAAGTAAAATGAAACTAGGGCATCAAAACTTTTAAACCCTCAGAAAGTGATGTAAACAATGGAATTTGCATACACAAATGATTTTTGAAGGGAGGACATTACCATATTATGTAATTTCAGACGAGCTTCGATTTGATATCTTATAATATTCTTTTCGATACCCGAGTAAAAAGTTATCTCCGTTGAAAGTTTTAAGTCATATTTTACAAATATTTTGTTGTTGTTAAAAATGTGAACAAGATCTCCTTTCTTTTCCTCTTCTCTTATTTTTTTTTTGAAGAATACAGATTGAATGAACATATATAGTAAGAACCCTAGGTCGGCACCAATATCTCCTTTATAGCTCTATTCAATAAAACAAGAAGTAAGTAAAATGAAAATGGTGCGTCAAAAATTTTAAACCCTCAGAAAGTGATGTAAATGATGGAATTTGCGTACAAAAAATGATTTTTGAAGGGAGGACATTACCATATTATGTAATTTTAGACGAGCTTCGATTTTATTTATTATAATATTCTTTTCGATACCCGAGTAAAAAGTTATCTCCGTTGAAAGTTTTAAGTCATATTTTAGAAATATTTTGTTGTTGTTAAAAATGTTAACACGATCTCCTTTCTTTTCCTCTTCTCCTACTTATTTTTTAAGAATACAGATTGATTGAACATATATATTAAGAACCCTAGGTCGGCACCAACATCTCCTTTATAGGTGTATTCAGTAAAACAAGAAGTAAGTAAAATGAAAATGTTGCGTCAAAACTATTAAAATCTCAAAAAGTAATATAAACGATGGAATTAGCGTACAAAAATTATTTTTGAAGGGAGTAACTTATCATATTGTCTAATTTGATACGAGCATCGATTTGATATATTATAATATTCTTTTCGATACCCGAGTAAAAAGTTATCTCCGTTGAAAGTTTTGAGTCATATTTTAAAAATGTTTTGTTGTTGTTGAAAATGTGAACAAGGTCGACTTCTTTTCCTCTTCTCTTATTATCTTTTGAAGAATACAGATTGATTGAACATATATATTAAGAACCCTAGGTCGGTACCAATATCTCCTTTATAGTTCTATTCAATAAAACAAGAAGTAAGTAAAATGAAAATGGTGCGTCAAAACTTTTAAACCCTCAAAAAGTGATGTAAACGATGGAATTTACGTACAAAAATGATTTTTGAAATGAGGACATTACCAAATTATGTAATTTTATACGAGCTTCCATTTTATATATTATAATATTCTTTTCGATACCCGAGTAAAAAGTTATCTCCATTGAAAGTTTTAACTCATATTTTACAAATGTTTTGTTGTTGTTGAAAATGTGAACAAGATCTCCTTTCTTTTCCTCTTCTCCTACTTATTTTTTAAGAATACAGATTGATTGAACATATATATTAAGAACCCTAGGTCGGCACCAACATCTCCCTTATAGGTGTATTCAATAAAACAAGAAGTAAGTAAAATGAAAATGTTGCGTCAAAACTATTAAAATCTCAAAAAGTAATATAAACGATGGAATTAGCGTACAAAAATTATTTTTGAAGGGAGTAACTCATCATATTGTGTAATTTGACACGAGCATCGATTTGATATATTATAATATTCTTTTCGATAGCCGAGTAAAAAGTTATCTCCGTTGAAAGTTTTAAGTCATATTATACAAATATTTTGTTGTTGTTAAAAATGTGAACAAGATCTCCTTTCTTTTCCTCTTCTCCTACTTATTTTTTAAGAATACAGATTGATTGAACATATATATTAAGAACCCTAGGTCGGCACCAATATCTCCTTTATAGTTGTATTCAATAAAACAAGAAGTAAGTAAAATGACAATGTTGCGTCAAAACTATTAAAATCTCAAAAAGTAATATAAACGATGGAATTAGCGTACAAAAATTATTTTTGAAGGGAGTAACTCATCATATTGTGTAATTTGATACGAGCATCGATTTGATATATTATAATATTCTTTTCGATACCCGAGTAAAAAGTTATCTCCGTTGAAAGTTTTGAGTCATATTTTAAAAATGTTTTGTTGTTGTTGAAAATGTGAACAAGATCGACTTTCTTTTCCTCTTCTCTTATTATCTTTTGAAGAATACAGATTGATTGAACATATATATTAAGATCCCTAGGTCGGCACCAATATCTCCTTTATAGCTCTATTCAATAAAACAAGAAGTAAGTAAAATGAAACTAGGGCGTCAAAACTTTTAAACCCTCAGAAAGTGATGTAAACGATGGAATTTGCGTACAAAAATTATTTTTGAAGGGAGGACATTACCATATTATGTAATTTTAGACGAGCTTCGATTTTATATCTTATAATATTCTTTTCGATACCCGAGTAAAAAGTTATCTCCGTTGAAAGTTTTAAGTCATATTTTACAAATATTTTGTTGTTGTTAAAAATGTGAACAAGATCTCCTTTCTTTTCCTCTTCTCTTATTTTTTTTTTTGAAGAATACAGATTGATTGAACATATATATTAAGAACACTAGGTCGGCACCAATATCTCCTTTATAGCTCTATTCAATAAAACAAGAAGTAAGTAAAATGAAACTAGGGCGTCAAAACTTTTAAACCCTCAGAAAGTGATGTAAACGATGGAATTTGCGTACAAAAATGATTTTTGAAGGGAGGACATTACCATATTATGTAATTTCAGACGAGCTTCGATTTTATATCTTATAATATTCTTTTCGATACCCGAGTAAAAATTTATCTCCGTTGAAAGTTTTAAGTCATATTTTACAAATATTTTGTTGTTGTTAAAAATGTTAACACGATCTCCTTTCTTTTCCTCTTCTCCTACTTATTTTTTAAGAATACTGATTGATTGAACATATATATTAAGAACCCTAGGTCGGCACCAACATCTCCCTTATAGGTGTATTCAGTAAAACAAGAAGTAAGTAAAATGAAAATGTTGCGTCAAAACTATTAAAATCTCAAAAAGTAATATAAACGATGGAATTAGCGTACAAAAATTATTTTTGAAGGGAGTAACTTATCATATTGTGTAATTTGATACGAGCATCGATTTGATATATTATAATATTCTTTTCGATACCCGAGTAAAAAGTTATCTCCGTTGAAAGTTTTGAGTCATATTTTAAAAATGTTTTGTTGTTGTTGAAAATGTGAACAAGGTCGACTTTCTTTTCCTCTTCTCTTATTATCTTTTGAAGAATACAGATGGATTGAACATATATATTAAGAACCCTAGGTCGGCACCAATATCTCCTTTATAGCTCTATTCAATAAAACAAGAAGTAAGTAAAATGAAATCAAGGCGTCAAAACTTTTAAACCCTCAGAAAGTGATGTAAACGATGGAATTTGCGTACAAAAATGATTTTTGAAGGGAGGACATTACCATATTATGTAATTTTAGACGAGCTTCGATTTTATATCTTATAATATTCTTTTCGATAGCCGAGTAAAAAGTTATCTCCGTTGAAAGTTTTAAGTCATATTTTACAAATATTTTGTTGTTGTTAAAAATGTGAACAAGATCTCCTTTCTTTTCCTCTTCTCCTACTTATTTTTTAAGAATACAGATTGATTGAACATATATATTAAGAACCCTAGGTCAGCACCAACATCTCCCTTATAGGTGTATTCAATAAAACAAGAAGTAAGTAAAATGAAAATGTTGCGTCAAAACTATTAAAATCTCAAAAAGTAATATAAACGATGGAATTAGCGTACAAAAATTATTTTTGAAGGGAGTAACTCATCATATTGTGTAATTTGACACGAGCATCGATTTAATATATATTATTATATTCTTTTCGATAGCCGAGTAAAAAGTTATCTCCGTTGAAAGTTTTAAGTCATATTTTACAAATATTTTGTTGTTGTTAAAAATGTGAACAAGATCTCCTTTCTTTTCCTCTTCTCCTACTTATTTTTTAAGAATACAGATTGATTGAACATATATATTAAGAACCCTAGGTCGGCACCAACATCTCCCTTATAGGTGTATTCAATAAAACAAGAAGTAAGTAAAATGAAAATGTTGCGTCAAAACTATTAAAATCTCAAAAAGTAATATAAACGATGGAATTAGCGTACAAAAATTATTTTTGAAGGGAGTAACTCATCATATTGTGTAATTTGACACGAGCATCGATTTGATATATTATAATATTCTTTTCGATAGCCGAGTAAAAAGTTATCTCCGTTGAAAGTTTTAAGTCATATTATACAAATATTTTGTTATTGTTAAAAATGTGAACAAGATCTCCTTTCTTTTCCTCTTCTCCTACTTATTTTTTAAGAATACAGATTGATTGAACATATATATTAAGAACCCTAGGTCGGCACCAACATCTCCCTTATAGGTGTATTCAATAAAACAAGAAGTAAGTAAAATGACAATGTTGCGTCAAAACTATTAAAATCTCAAAAAGTAATATAAACGATGGAATTAGCGTACAAAAATTATTTTTGAAGGGAGTAACTCATCATATTGTGTAATTTGATACGAGCATCGATTTGATATATTATAATATTCTTTTTAATACCCGAGTAAAAAGTTATCTCCGTTGAAAGTTTTGAGTCATATTTTAAAAATGTTTTGTTGTTGTTGAAAATGTGAACAAGGTCGACTTTCTTTTCCTCTTCTCTTATTATCTTTTGAAGAATACAGATTGATTGAACATATATATTAAGATCCCTAGGTCGGCACCAATATCTCCTTTATAGCTCTATTCAATAAAACAAGAAGTAAGTAAAATGAAACTAGGGCGTCAAAACTTTTAAACCCTCAGAAAGTGATGTAAACGATGGAATTTGCGTACAAAAATGATTTTTGAAGGGAGGACATTACCATATTATGTAATTTTAGACGAGCTTCGATTTTATATCTTATAATATTCTTTTCGATACCCGAGTAAAAAGTTATCTCCGTTGAAAGTTTTAAGTCATATTTTACAAATATTTTGTTGTTGTTAAAAATGTGAACAAGATCTCCTTTCTATTCATCTTCTCTTATTTTTTTTTGAAGAATACAGATTGATTGAACATATATATTAAGAACACCAGGTCAGCACCAATATCTCCTTTATAGCTCTATTCAATAAAACAAGAAGTAAGTAAAATGAAACTGGGGCGTCAAAACTTTTAAACCCTCGGAAACTGATGTAAACGATGGAATTTGCGTACAAAAATGATTTTTGAAGGGAGGACATTACCATATTATGTAATTTCAGACGAGCTTCGATTTTAAATCTTATAATATTCTTTTCGATACCCGAGTAAAAATTTATCTCCGTTGAAAGTTTTAAGTCATATTTTACAAATATTTTGTTGTTGTTAAAAATGTTAACACGATCTCCTTTCTTTTCCTCTTCTCCTACTTATTTTTTAAGAATACTGATTGATTGAACACATATATAAAGAACCCTAGGTCAGCACCAATATCTCCTTTATAGGTGTATTCAGTAAACCAAGAATTAAGTAAAATGACAATGTTGCGTCAAAACTATTAAAATCTCAAAAAGTAATATAAACGATGGAATTAGCGTACAAAAATTATTTTTGAAGGGAGTAACTTATCATATTGTGTAATTTGATACGAGCATCGATTTGATATATTATAATATTCTTTTCGATACCCGAGTAAAAAGTTATCTCCGTTGAAAGTTTTGAGTCATATTTTAAAAATGTTTTGTTGTTGTTGAAAATGTGAACAAGATCGACTTTCTTTTCCTCTTCTCTTATTATCTTTTGAAGAATACAGATTGATTGAACATATATATTAAGAACCCTAGGTCGGCACCAATATCTTCTTTATAGCTCTATATAATAAAACTAGAAGTAAGTAAAAGGAAAAGAGTGCGTCAAAACTTTTAAACTCTCGTAAAGTGATGTAAACGATGTAATTTGCATAAAAAAATGATTTTTGAAGGGAGGACATTACCATATTATGTAATTTTAGACGAGCTTCGATTTTATATCTTATAATATTCTTTTTCGATACCCGAGTAAAAAGTTATCTCCGTTGAAAGTTTTAAGTCATATTTTACAAATATTTTGTTGTTGTTAAAAATGTGAACAAGATCTCCTTTCTTTTCCCCTTCTCCTCCTTATTTCTTAAGAATACATATTGATTGAACATATATATATTAAGAACCCTAAGGCGGCAGCAAAATCTCCTTTATAGTTGGATTGAATAAAACATGAAGTAAGTAAAATGAAAATGGAGTCAAAAATTTTAAACCCTCAGAAAGTGATGTAAATGATGGAATTTGCGTACAAAAAATGATTTTTGAAGGGAGGACATTACCATATTATGTAATTTTAGACGAGCTTCGATTTTATTTATTATAATATTCTTTTCGATACCCGAGTAAAAAGTTATCTCCGTTGAAAGTTTTAAGTCATATTTTACAAATATTTTGTTGTTGTTAAAAATGTGACCACGATCTCCTTTCTTTTCCTCTTCTCCTACTTATTTTTTAAGAATACAGATTGATTGAACATATATATTAAGAACCCTAGGTCGGCACCAACATCTCCCTTATAGGTGTATTCAATAAAACAAGAAGTAAGTAAAATGAAAATGTTGCGTCAAAACTATTAAAATCTCAAAAAGTAATATAAACGATGAAATTAGCGTACAAAAATTATTTTTGAAGGGAGTAACTCATCATATTGTGTAATTTGATACGGGCATCGATTTGATATATTATAATATTCTTTTCGATACCCGAGTAAAAAGTTATCTCCGTTGAAAGTTTTGAGTCATATTTTTAAAATGTTTTGTTGTTGTTGAAAATGTGAAAAAGGTCGACTTTCTTTTCCTCTTCTCTTATTATCTTTTGAAGAATACAGATTGATTGAACATATATATTAAGAACCCTAGGTCGGCACCAATATCTGCTTTATAGCTCTATTCAATAAAACAAGAAGTAAGTAAAATGAAACTGGGGCGTCAAAACTTTTAAACCCTCAGAAAGTGATGTAAACGATGGAATTTGCGTACAAAAATGATTTTTGAAGGGAGGACATTACCATATTATGTAATTTTAGACGAGCTTCGATTTTATATCTTATAATATTCTTTTCGATACCCGAGTAAAAAGTTATCTCCGTTGAAAGTTTTAAGTCATATTTTCCAAAAAATTTGTTGTTGTTAAAAATGTGAACAAGATCTCCTTTCCTTTCCTCTTCTCTTATTTTTTTTTTGAAGAGTACAGATTGATTGAACATATATATTAAGAACACTAGGTCGGAACCAATATCTCCTTTATAGCTCTATTCAATAAAACAAGAAGTAAGTAAAATGAAACTAGGGCGTCAAAACTTTTAAACCCTCAGAAAGTGATGTAAACGATGGAATTTGCGTACAAAAAATGATTTTTGAGGGGAGGACATTACCATATTATGTAATTTTAGACGAGCTTCGATTTTATTTATTATAATATTCTTTTCGATACCCGAGTAAAAAGTTATCTCCGTTGAAAGTTTTAAGTCATATTTTACAAATATTTTGTTGTTGTTAAAAATGTGAACACGATCTCCTTTCTTTTCCTCTTCTCCTACTTATTTTTTAAGAATACAGATTGATTGAACATATATATTAAGAACCCTAGGTCGGCACCAACATCTCCCTTATAGGTGTATTCAATAAAACAAGAAGTAAGTAAAATGAAAATGTTACGTCAAAACTATTAAAATCTCAAAAAGTAATATACACGATGGAATTAGCGTACAAAAATTATTTTTGAAGGGAGTAACTCATCATATTGTGTAATTTGATACGAGCATCGATTTGATATATTATAATATTCTTTTCGATACCCGAGTAAAAAGTAATCTCCGTTGAAAGTTTTGAGTCATATTTTAAAAATGTTTTGTTGTTGTTGAAAATGTGAACAAGGTCGACTTTCTTTTCCTCTTCTCTTATTATCTTTTGAAGAATAAAGATGGATTGAACATATATATTAAGAACCCTAGGTCGGCACCAATATCTCCTTTATAGCTCTATTCAATAAAACAAGAAGTAAGTAAAATGAAAATGGTGAGTCAAAACTTTTAAAATCTCAGAAAGTAATATAAACGATGGAATTTGCGTACAAAAATGATTTTTGAAGGGAGGACATTACCATATTATGTAACTTTAGACAAGCTTCGATTTTATATCTTATAATATTCTTTTCGATAGCCGAGTAAAAAGTTATCTCCGTTGAAAGTTGTAAGTCTTATTTTACAAATATTTTGTTGTCGTTAAAAATGTGAACAAGATCTCCTTTCTTTTCCTCTTCTCCTACTTATTTTTTAAGAATACAGATTGATTGAACATATATATTAAGAACCCTAGGTCGGCACCAACATCTCCCTTATAGGTGTATTCAATAAAACAAGAAGTAAGTAAAATGAAAATGTTACGTCAAAACTATTAAAATCTCAAAAAGTAATATAAACGATGGAATTAGCGTACAAAAATTATTTTTGAAGGGAGTAACTCATCATATTGTGTAATTTGATACGAGCATCGATTTGATATATTATAATATTCTTTTCGATACCCGAGTAAAAAGTAATCTCCGTTGAAAGTTTTGAGTCATATTTTAAAAATGTTTTGTTGTTGTTGAAAATGTGAACAAGGTCGACTTTCTTTTCCTCTTCTCTTATTATCTTTTGAAGAATAAAGATGGATTGAACATATATATTAAGAACCCTAGGTCGGCACCAATATCTCCTTTATAGCTCTATTCAATAAAACAAGAAGTAAGTAAAATGAAACTGGGGTGTCAAAACTTTTAAACCCTCAGAAAGTGATGTAAACGATGGAATTTGCGTACAAAAATGATTTTTGAAGGGAGGACATTACCATATTATGTAACTTTAGACAAGCTTCGATTTTATATCTTATAATATTCTTTTCGATAGCCGAGTAAAAAGTTATCTCCGTTGAAAGTTGTAAGTCTTATTTTACAAATATTTTGTTGTCGTTAAAAATGTGAACAAGATCTCCTTTCTTTTCCTCTTCTCCTACTTATTTTTTAAGAATACAGATTGATTGAACATATATATTAAGAACCCTAGGTCGGCACCAACATTTCCCTTATAGGTGTATTCAATAAAACAAGAAGTAAGTAAAATGAAAATGTTGCGTCAAAACTATTAAAATCTCAAAAAGTAATATAAACGATGAAATTAGCGTACAAAAATTATTTTTGAAGGGAGTAACTCATCATATTGTGTAATTTGATACGAGCATCGATTTGATATATTATAATATTCTTTTCGATACTCGAGTAAAAGTTTATCTCCGTTGAAAGTTTTGAGTCATATTTTAAAAATGTTTTGTTGTTGTTGAAAATGTGAACAAGATCTCATTTCTTTTCCTCTTTTTTTATTTTTTTTCTGAAGAATACAGATTGATTGAACATATATATTAAGAACCCTAGGTCGGCACCAATATCTCCTTTATAGTTGTATTCAATAAAACAAGAAGTAAGTAAAATGAAAATGGTGAGTGAAAACTTTTAAAATCTCAAAAAGTAATATAAACGATGGAATTAGCGTAAAAAAATTATTTTTGAAGGGAGTAACTCATCATATTGTGTAATTTGATACGAGCATCTATTTGATATATTATAATATTCTTTTCGATACCCGAGTAAAAAGTTATCTCCGTTGAAAGTTTTAAGTCAAATTTTACAAAAGTTTTGTTCTTGTTAAAAATGTGAACAAGATCTCCTTTCTTTTCCTCTTCTCCTACTTATTTTTTAAGAATACAGATTGATTGAACATATATATTAAGAACCCTAGGTCGGCACCAACATCTCCCTTATAGTTGTATTCAATAAAACAAGAAGTAAGTAAAATGAAAATGGTGCGTCAAAACTTTTAAAATCTCAAAAAGTAATATAAACAATGGAATTACGTACAAAAATTATTTTGGAAGGGAGTAACTCATCATATTGTGTAATTTGATAGGAGCATCGATTTGATATATTATAATATTTCTTTCGATACCCGAGTAAAAATTTATCTCCGTTGAAAGTTTTGAGTCATATTTTAAAAATGTTTTGTTGTTGTTGAAAATGTGAACAAGATCGACTTTCTTTTCCTCTTCTCTTATTATCTTTTGAAGAATACAGATTGATTGAACATATATATTAAGAACCCTAGGTCGGCACCAATATCTCCTTTATAGTTGTATTCAATAAAACAAGAAGTAAGTAAAATGAAAATGGTGCGTCAAAACTTTTAAAATCTCAGAAAGTAATATAAACGATGGAATTAGCGTACAAAAATTATTTTTGAAGGGAGTAACTCATCATATTGTGTAATTTGATACGAGCATCGATTTGATATATTATAATATTCTTTTCGATACCCGAGTAAAAAGTTATCTCCGTTGAAAGTTTTGAGTCATATTTTAAAAATGTTTTGTTGTTGTTGAAAATGTGAACAAGGTCGACTTTCTTTTCCTCTTCTCTTATTATCTTTTGAAGAATACAGATAGATTGAACATATATATTAAGAACCCTAGGTCGGCACCAATATCTCCTTTATAGCTCTACTCAATAAAACAAGAAGTAAGTAAAATGAAAATGGTGCGTCAAAACTTTTAAACCCTCAGAAAGTGATGTAAACGATGGAATTTGCGTACAAAAAATGATTTTTGAAGGGAGGACATTACCATATTATGTAATTTTAGACGAGCTTCGATTTTATTTATTATAATATTCTTTTCGATACCCGAGTAAAAAGTTATCTCCGTTGAAAGTTTTAAGTCATATTTTACAAATATTTTGTTGTTGTTAAAAATGTGACCACGATCTCCTTTCTTTTCCTCTTCTCCTACTTATTTTTTAAGAATACAGATTGATTGAACATATATATTAAGAACCCTAGGTCGGCACCAACATCTCCCTTATAGGTGTATTCAATAAAACAAGAAGTAAGTAAAATGAAACTGGGGCGTCAAAACTTTTAAACCCTCAGAAAGTGATGTAAACGATGGAATTTGCGTACAAAAATGATTTTTGAAGGGAGGACATTACCATATTATGTAATTTTAGACGAGCTTCGATTTTATATCTTATAATATCCTTTCGATAGCCGAGTAAAAAGTTATCTCCGTTAAAAGTTTTAAGTCATATTTTACAAATATTTTGTTGTTGTTAAAAATGTGAACAAGATCTCCTTTCTTTTCCTCTTCTCCTACTTATTTTTTAAGAATACAGATTGATTGAACATATATATTAAGAACCCTAGGTCGGCACCAACATCTCCCTTATAGGTGTATTCAATAAAACAAGAAGTAAGTAAAATGAAAATGTTGCGTCAAAACTATTAAAATCTCAAAAAGTAATATAAACGATGGAATTAGCGTACAAAAATTATTTTTGAAGGGAGTAACTCATCATATTGTGTAATTTGATACGAGCATCGATTTGATATATTATAATATTCTTTTCGATACCCGAGTAAAAAGTTATCTCCGTTGAAAGTTTTAAGTCATATTTTACAAATATTTTGTTCTTGTTAAAAATGTGAACAAGATCTCCTTTCTTTTCCTCTTCTCCTACTTATTTTTTAAGAATACAGATTGATTGAACATATATATTAAGAACCCTAGGTCGGCACCAACATCTCCCTTATAGGTGTATTCAATAAAACAAGAAGTATGTAAAATGAAAATGTTGCGTCAAAACTATTAAAATCTCAAAAAGTAATATAAACAATGGAATTAGCGTACAAAAATTATTTTTGAAGGGAGTAACTCATCATATTGTGTAATTTGATACGAGCATCGATTTGATATATTATAATATTCTTTTCGATACCCGAGTAAAAAGTTATCTCCGTTGAAAGTTTTAAGTCATATTTTACAAATATTTTGTTGTTGTTAAAAATGTGAACACGATCTCCTTTCTTTTCCTCTTCTCCTACTTATTTTTTAAGAATACAGATTGATTGAACATATATATTAAGAACCCTAGGTCGGCACCAACATCTCCCTTATAGGTGTATTCAGTAAAACAAGAAGTAAGTAAAATGAAAATGTTGCGTCAAAACTATTAAAATCTCAAAAAGTAATATAAACGATGGAATTAGCGTACAAAAATTATTTTTGAAGGGAGTAACTCATCATATTGTGTAATTTGATACGAGCATCGATTTGATATATTATAATATTCTTTTCGATACCCGAGTAAAAAGTTATCTCCGTTGAAAGTTTTGAGTCATATTTTAAAAATGTTTTGTTGTTGTTGAAAATGTGAACAAGATCGACTTTCTTTTCCTCTTCTCTTATTATCTTTTGAAGAATACAGATTGATTGAACACATATATAAAGAACCCTAGGTCCGCACCAATATCTTCTTTATAGCTCTATATAATAAAACTAGAAGTAAGTAAAAGGAAAATGGTGCGTCAAAACTTTTAAACCCTCGTAAAGTGATGTAAACGATGTAATTTGCGGAAAAAATGATTTTTGAAGGGAGGACATTACCATTTTATGTAATTTTAGACGAGCTTCGATTTTATATATTATAATATTCTTTTCGATACCCGAGTAAAAAGTTATCTCCGTTGAAATTTTTAAGTCATATTTTACAAATATTTTGTTGTTGTTAAAAATGTGAACAAGATCTCCTTTCTTTTCGTCTTCTCCTACTTATTTTTTAAGAATACAGATTGATTGAACATATATATTAAGAACCCTAGGTCGGCACCAACATCTCCCTTATAGGTGTATTCAGTAAAACAAGAAGTAAGTAAAATGAAAATGTTGCGTCAAAACTTTTAAAATCTCAGAAAGTAATATAAACGATGGAATTAGCGTACAAAAATTATTTTGGAAGGGTGTAACTCATCATATTGTGTAATTTGATACGAGCATCGATATGATATATTATAAAATTCTTTTCGATACCCGAGTAAAAAGTTATCTCCGTTGAAAGTTTTGAGTCATATTTTAAAAATGTTTTGTTGTTGTTGAAAATGTGAACAAGATCGACTTTCTTTTCCTCTTCTCTTATTATCTTTTGAAGAATACAGATTGATTGAACATATATATTAAGAACCCTAGGTCGGCACCAATATCTCCTTTATAGTTGTATTCAATAAAACAAGAAGTAAGTAAAATGAAAATGGTGCGTCAAAACTTTTAAAATCTCAGAAAGTAATATAAACGATGGAATTAGCGTACAAAAATTATTTTTGAAGGGAGTAACTCATCATATTGTGTAATTTGATACGAGCATCGATTTGATATATTATAATATTCTTTTCGATACCCGAGTAAAAAGTTATCTCCGTTGAAAGTTTTAAGTCATATTTTACAAATATTTTGTTCTTGTTAAAAATGTGAACAAGATCTCCTTTCTTTTCCTCTTCTCCTACTTATTTTTTAAGAATACAGATTGATTGAACATATATATTAAGAACCCTAGGTCGGCACCAACATCTCCCTTATAGGTGTATTCAATAAAACAAGAAGTAAATAAAATGAAAATGGTGCGTCAAAACTTTTAAAATCTCAGAAAGTAATATAAACGATGGAATTAGCGTACAAAAATTATTTTGGAAGGGAGTAACTCATCATATTGTGTAATTTGATAGGAGCATCGATTTGATATATTATAATATTTCTTTCGATACCCGAGTAAAAATTTATCTCCGTTGAAAGTTTTGAGTCATATTTTAAAAATGTTTTGTTGTTGTTGAAAATGTGAACAAGATCGACTTTCTTTTCCTCTTCTCTTATTATCTTTTGAAGAATACAGATTGATTGAACATATATATTAAGAACCCTAGGTCGGCACCAATATCTCCTTTATAGTTGTATTCAATAAAACAAGAAGTAAGTAAAATGAAAATGTTGTGTCAAAACTTTTAAAATCTCACAAAGTAATATAAAGATGGAATTAGCGTACAAAAATTATTTTGGAAATGAGTAACTCATCATATTGTGTAATTTGATACGAGCATCGATTTGATATATTATAATATTCTTTTCGATACCCGAGTAAAAAGTTATCTCCGTTGAAAGTTTTGAGTCATATTTTAAAAATGTTTTGTTGTTGTTGAAAATGTGAACAAGATCGACTTTCTTTTCTTCTTCTCTTATTATCTTTTGAAGAATACAGATTGATTGAACATATATATTAAGAACCCTAGGTCGGCACCAATATCTCCTTTATAGCTCTTTTCAATAAAACAAGAAGTAAGTAAAATGAAATTGGGGCGTCAAAACTTTTAAAGCCTCGAAAAGTGATGTAGACGATGGAATTTGCGTACAAAGATGATTTTTGAAGGGAGGACATTACCATATTATGTAATTTTAGACGAGCTTCGATTTTATATCTTATAATATTCTTTTCGATAGCCGAGTAAAAAGTTATCTCCGTTGAAAGTTTTAAGTCATATTTTACAAATATTTTTTTGTTGTTAAAAATGTGAACAAGATCTCCTTTCTTTTCCTCTCCTCCTACTTATTTTTTAAGAATACAGATTGATTGAACATATATATTAAGAACCCTAGGTCGGCACCAACATCTCCCTTATAGGTGTATTCAATAAAACAAGAAGTAAGTAAAATGAAAATGTTGCGTCAAAACTATTAAAATCTCAAAAAGTAATATAAACGATGGAATTAGCGTACAAAAATTATTTTTGAAGGGAGTAAATCATCATATTGTGTAATTTGATACGAGCATCGATTTGATATATTATAATATTCTTATCGATACCCGAGTAAAAAGTTATCTCCGTTGAAAGTTTTAAGTCATATTTTACAAATATTTTGTTCTTGTTAAAAATGTGAACAAGATCTCCTTTCTTTTCCTCTTCTCCTACTTATTTTTTAAGAATACAGATTGATTGAACATATATATTAAGAACCCTAGGTCGGCACCAACATCTCCCTTATAGGTGTATTCAATAAAACAAGAAGTATGTAAAATGAAAATGTTGCGTCAAAACTATTAAAATCTCAAAAAGTAATATAAACAATGGAATTAGCGTACAAAAATTATTTTTGAAGGGAGTAACTCATCATATTGTGTAATTTGATACGAGCATCGTTTTGATATATTACAATATTCTTTTCGATACCCGAGTAAAAAGTTATCTCCGTTGAAAGTTTTAAGTCATATTTTACAAATATTTGTTGTTGTTAAAAATGTGAACACGATCTCCTTTCTTTTCCTCTTCTCCTACTTATTTTTTAAGAATACAGATTGATTGAACATATATATTAAGAACCCTCGGTCGGCACCAACATCTCCCTTATAGGTGTATTCAGTAAAACAAGAAGTAAGTAAAATGAAAATGTTGCGTCAAAACTATTAAAATCTCAAAAAGTAATATAAACGATGGAATTAGGGTACAAAAATTATTTTTGAAGGGTGTAACTCATCATATTGTGTAATTTGATACGAGCATCGATTTGATATATTATAATATTCTTTTCGATACCCGAGTAAAAAGTTATCTCCGTTGAAAGTTTTGAGTCATATTTTAAAAATGTTTTGTTGTTGTTGAAAATGTGAACAAGGTCGACTTTCTTTTCCTCTTCTCTTATTATCTTTTGAAGAATACAGATTGATTGAACATATATATTAAGAACCCTAGGTCGGCACCAATATCTCCTTTATAGTTGTATTCAATAAAACAAGAAGTAAGTAAAATGAAAATGGTGAGTCAAAACTTTTAAAATCTCAGAAAGTAATATAAACGATGGAATTAGCGTACAAAAATTATTTTTGAAGGGAGTAACTCATCATATTGTGTAATTTGATACGAGCATCGATTTGATATATTATAATATTCTTTTCGATACCCGAGTAAAAAGTTATCTCCGTTGAAAGTTTTAAGACATATTTTACAAATATTTTGTTCTTGTTAAAAATGTGAACAAGATCTCCTTTCTTTTCCTCTTCTCCTACTTATTTTTTAAGAATACAGATTGATTGAACATATATATTAAGAACCCTAGGTTGGCACCAATATCTCCTTTATAGCTCTTTTCAATAAAACAAGAAGTAAGTAAAATGAAAATGTTGCGTCAAAACTATTAAAATCTCAAAAAGTAATATAAACGATGGAATTAGCGTACAAAAATTATTTTTGAAGGGAGTAACTCATCATATTGTGTAATTTGATACGAGCATCGATTTGATATATTATAATATTCTTTTCGATACCCGAGTAAAAATTTATCTCCGTTGAAAGTTTTGAGTCATATTTTAAAAATGTTTTGTTGTTGTTGAAAATGAGAACAAGATCGACTTTCTTTTCCTCTTCTCTTATTATCTTTTGAAGAATACAGATTGATTGAACATATATATTACGAACCCTAGGTCGGCACCAATATCTCCTTTATAGTTGTATTCAATAAAACAAGAAGTAAGTAAAATGAAAATTGTGCGTCAAAACTTTTAAAATCTCATAAAGTAATATAAACGATGGAATTAACGTACAAAAATTATTTTTGAAGGGACTAACTCATCATATTGTGTAATTTGATACGAGCATCAATATGATATATTATAATATTCTTTTCGATACCCGAGTAAAAAGTTATCTCCGTTGAAAGTTTTGAGTCATATTTTAAAAATGTTTTGTTGTTGTTGAAAATGTGAACATGGTCGACTTTCTTTTCCTCTTCTCTTATTATCTTTTGAAGAATACAGATAGATTGAACATATATATTAAGAACCCTAGGTCGGCACCAATATCTCCTTTATAGCTCTATTCAATAAAACAAGAAGTAAGTAAAATGAAACTGGGGCGTCAAAACTTTTAAACCCTTAGAAAGTGATGTAAACGATGGAATTTGCGTACAAAAATGATTTTTGAAGGGAGGACATTACCATATTATGTAATTTTAGACGAGCTTCGATTTTATATCTTATAATATTCTTTTCGATAGCCGAGTAAAAAGTTATCTCCGTTGAAAGTTTTAAGTCATATTTTACAAATATTTTGTTGTTGTTAAAAATGTGAACAAGATCTCCTTTCTTTTCCTCTTCTCCTACTTATTTTTTAAGAATACAGATTGATTGAACATATATATTAAGAACCCTAGGTCGGCACCAATATCTCCTTTATAGTTGTATTCAATAAAACAAGAAGTAAGTAAAATGAAAATGGTGCGTCAAAACTTTTAAAATCTCAAAAAGTAATATAAACAATGGAATTACGTACAAAAATTATTTTTGAAGGGAGTAAATCATCATATTGTGTAATTTGATACGAGCATCGAGTTGATATATTATAATATTCTTATCGATACCCGAGTAAAAAGTTATCTCCGTTGAAAGTTTTAAGTCATATTTTACAAATATTTTGTTCTTGTTAAAAATGTGAACAAGATCTCCTTTCTTTTCCTCTTCTCCTACTTATTTTTTAAGAATACAGATTGATTGAACATATATATTAAGAACCCTAGGTCGGCACCAACATCTCCCTTATAGGTGTATTCAATAAAACAAGAAGTATGTAAAATGAAAATGTTGCGTCAAAACTATTAAAATCTCAAAAAGTAATATAAACAATGGAATTAGCGTACAAAAATTATTTTTGAAGGGAGTAACTCATCATATTGTGTAATTTGATACGAGCATCGATTTGATATATTATAATATTCTTTTCGATACCCGAGTAAAAAGTTATCTCCGTTGAAAGTTTTAGTTCATATTTTAAAAATATTTTGTTGTTGTTAAAAATGTGAACACGATCTCCTTTCTTTTCCTCTTCTCCTACTTATTTTTTAAGAATACAGATTGATTGAACATATATATTAAGAACCCTAGGTCGGCACCAATATCTCCTTTATAGTTGTATTCAATAAAACAAGAAGTAAGTAAAATGAAAATGTTGCGTCAAAACTATTAAAATCTCAAAAAGTAATATAAACGATGGAATTAGCGTACAAAAATTATTTTTGAAGGGAGTAACTCATCATATTGTGTAATTTGATACGAGCATCGATTTGATATATTATAATATTCTTTTCGATACCCGAGTAAAAAGTTATCTCCGTTGAAAGTTTTAAGTCATATTTTACAAATATTTTGTTGTTGTTAAAAATGTGAACACGATCTCCTTTCTTTTCCTCTTCTCCTACTTATCTTTTGAAGAATACAGATGGATTGAACATATATATTAAGAACCCTAGGTCGGCACCAATATCTCCTTTATAGCTCTATTCAATAAAACAAGAAGTAAGGAAAATGAAAATGGTGCGGCAAAACTTTTAAACCCTCAGAAAGTGAAGTAAACGGTGGAAATTGGGGAAAAAAAGGATTTTTGAAGGGAGGACATTACCATATTATGTAATTTTAGACGAGCTTCGATTTTATATCTTATAATATTCTTTTCGATAGCCGAGTAAAAACTTATCTCCGTTGAAAGTTTTAAGTCATATTTTACAAATATTTTGTTGTTGTTAAAAATGTGAACAAGATCTCCTTTCTTTTCCTCTTCTCCTACTTATTTTTTAAGAATACAGATTGATTGAACATATATATTAAGAACCCTAGGTCGGCACCAACATCTCCCTTATAGGTGTATTCAATAAAACAAGAAGTAAGTAAAATGAAAATGTTGCGTCAAAACTATTAAAATCTCAAAAAGTAATATAAACGATGGAATTAGGGTACAAAAATTATTTTTGAAGGGTGTAACTCATCATATTGTGTAATTTGATACGAGCATCGATTTGATATATTATAATATTCTTTTCGATACCCGAGTAAAAAGTTATCTCCGTTGAAAGTTTTGAGTCATATTTTAAAAATGTTTTGTTGTTGTTGAAAATGTGAACAAGGTCGACTTTCTTTTCCTCTTCTCTTATTATCTTTTGAAGAATACAGATTGATTGAACATATATATTAAGAACCCTAGGTCGGCACCAATATCTCCTTTATAGTTGTATTCAATAAAACAAGAAGTAAGTAAAATGAAAATGGTGAGTCAAAACTTTTAAAATCTCAGAAAGTAATATAAACGATGGAATTAGCGTACAAAAATTATTTTTGAAGGGAGTAACTCATCATATTGTGTAATTTGATACGAGCATCGATTTGATATATTATAATATTCTTTTCGATACCCGAGTAAAAAGTTATCTCCGTTGAAAGTTTTAAGACATATTTTACAAATATTTTGTTCTTGTTAAAAATGTGAACAAGATCTCCTTTCTTTTCCTCTTCTCCTACTTATTTTTTAAGAATACAGATTGATTGAACATATATATTAAGAACCCTAGGTCGGCACCAACATCTCCCTTATAGGTGTATTCAATAAAACAAGAAGTAAGTAAAATGAAAATGTTGCGTCAAAACTATTAAAATCTCAAAAAGTAATATAAACGATGGAATTAGCGTACAAAAATTATTTTTGAAGGGAGTAACTCATCATATTGTGTAATTTGATACGAGCATCGATTTGATATATTATAATATTCTTTTCGATACCCGAGTAAAAACTTATCTCCGTTGAAAGTTTTGAGTCATATTTTAAAAATGTTTTGTTGTTGTTGAAAATGAGAACAAGATCGACTTTCTTTTCCTCTTCTCTTATTATCTTTTGAAGAATACAGATTGATTGAACATATATATTACGAACCCTAGGTCGGCACCAATATCTCCTTTATAGTTGTATTCAATAAAACAAGAAGTAAGTAAAATGAAAATGGTGCGTCAAAACTTTTAAAATCTCAAAAAGTAATATAAACGATGGAATTAGCGTACAAAAATTATTTTTGAGGGGACTAACTCATCATATTGTGTAATTTGATACGAGCATCGATTTGATATATTATAATATTCTTTTCGATACCCGAGTAAAAAGTTATCTCCGTTGAAAGTTTTGAGTCATATTTTAAAAATGTTTTGTTGTTGTTGAAAATGTGAACAAGGTCGACTTTCTTTTCCTCTTCTCTTATTATCTTTTGAAGAATACAGATTGATTGAACATATATATTAAGAACCCTAGGTCGGCACCAATATCTCCTTTATAGCTCTATTCAATAAAACAAGAAGTAAGTAAAATGAAACTGGGGCGTCAAAACTTTTAAACCCTCAGAAAGTGATGTAAACGATGGAATTTGCGTACAAAAATGATTTTTGAAGGGAGGACATTACCATATTATGTAATTTTAGACGAGCTTCGATTTTATATCTTATAATATTCTTTTCGATAGCCGAGTAAAAAGTTATCTCCGTTGAAAGTTTTAAGTCATATTTTACAAATATTTTGTTGTTGTTAAAAATGTGAACAAGATCTCCTTTCTTTTCCTCTTCTCCTACTTATTTTTTAAGAATACAGATTGATTGAACATATATATTAAGAACCCTAGGTCGGCACCAATATCTCCTTTATAGTTGTATTCAATAAAACAAGAAGTAAGTAAAATGAAAATGGTGAGTCAAAACTTTTAAAATCTCAGAAAGTAATATAAACGATGGAATTAGCGTACAAAAATTATTTTTGAAGGGAGTAAATCATCATATTGTGTAATTTGATACGAGCATCGAGTTGATATATTATAATATTCTTATCGATACCCGAGTAAAAAGTTATCTCCGTTGAAAGTTTTAAGTCATATTTTACAAATATTTTGTTCTTGTTAAAAATGTGAACAAGATCTCCTTTCTTTTCCTCTTCTCCTACTTATTTTTTAAGAATACAGATTGATTGAACATATATATTAAGAACCCTAGGTCGGCACCAACATCTCCCTTATAGGTGTATTCAATAAAACAAGAAGTATGTAAAATGAAAATGTTGCGTCAAAACTATTAAAATCTCAAAAAGTAATATAAACAATGGAATTAGCGTACAAAAATTATTTTTGAAGGGAGTAACTCATCATATTGTGTAATTTGATACGAGCATCGATTTGATATATTATAATATTCTTTTCGATACCCGAGTAAAAAGTTATCTCCGTTGAAAGTTTTAGTTCATATTTTAAAAATATTTTGTTGTTGTTAAAAATGTGAACACGATCTCCTTTCTTTTCCTCTTCTCCTACTTATTTTTTAAGAATACAGATTGATTGAACATATATATTAAGAACCCTCGGTCGGCACCAACATCTCCCTTATAGGTGTATTCAGTAAAACAAGAAGTAAGTAAAATGAAAATGTTGCGTCAAAACTATTAAAATCTCAAAAAGTAATATAAACGATGGAATTAGCGTACAAAAATTATTTTTGAAGGGAGTAACTCATCATATTGTGTAATTTGATACGAGCATCGATTTGATATATTATAATATTCTTTTCGATACCCGAGTAAAAAGTTATCTCCGTTGAAAGTTTTAAGTCATATTTTACAAATATTTTGTTGTTGTTAAAAATGTGAACACGATCTCCTTTCTTTTCCTCTTCTCCTACTTATCTTTTGAAGAATACAGATGGATTGAACATATATATTAAGAACCCTAGGTCGGCACCAATATCTCCTTTATAGCTCTATTCAATAAAACAAGAAGTAAGTAAAATGAAAATGGTGCGTCAAAACTTTTAAACCCTCAGAAAGTGATGTAAACGATGGAAGTTGCGTAAAAAAATGATTTTTGAAGGGAGGACATTACCATATTATGTAATTTTAGACGAGCTTCGATTTTATATCTTATAATATTCTTTTCGATAGCCGAGTAAAAACTTATCTCCGTTGAAAGTTTTAAGTCATATTTTACAAATATTTTGTTGTTGTTAAAAATGTGAACAAGATCTCCTTTCTTTTCCTCTTCTCCTACTTATTTTTTAAGAATACAGATTGATTGAACATATATATTAAGAACCCTAGGTCGGCACCAACATCTCCCTTATAGGTGTATTCAATAAAACAAGAAGTAAGTAAAATGAAAATGTTGCGTCAAAACTATTAAAATCTCAAAAAGTAATATAAACGATGGAATTAGGGTACAAAAATTATTTTTGAAGGGTGTAACTCATCATATTGTGTAATTTGATACGAGCATCGATTTGATATATTATAATATTCTTTTCGATACCCGAGTAAAAAGTTATCTCCGTTGAAAGTTTTGAGTCATATTTTAAAAATGTTTTGTTGTTGTTGAAAATGTGAACAAGGTCGACTTTCTTTTCCTCTTCTCTTATTATCTTTTGAAGAATACAGATTGATTGAACATATATATTAAGAACCCTAGGTCGGCACCAATATCTCCTTTATAGCTCTATTCAATAAAACAAGAAGTAAGTAAAATGAAACTGGGGCGTCAAAACTTTTAAACCCTCAGAAAGTGATGTAAACGATGGAATTTGCGTACAAAAATGATTTTTGAAGGGAGGACATTACCATATTATGTAATTTTAGACGAGCTTCGATTTTATATCTTATAATATTCTTTTCGATACCCGAGTAAAAAGTTATCTCCGTTGAAAGTTTTAAGTCATATTTTACAAATATTTTGTTGTTGTTAAAAATGTGAACAAGATCTCCTTTCTTTTCCTCTTCTCTTATTTTTTTTTTTGAAGAATACAGATTGATTGAACATATATATTAAGAACACTAGGTCGGCACCAATATCTCCTTTATAGCTCTATTCAATAAAACAAGAAGTAAGTAAAATGAAACTAGGGCGTCAAAACTTTTAAACCCTCAGAAAGTGATGTAAACGATGGAATTTGTGTACAAAAAATGATTTTCGAGGGGAGGACATTACCATATTATGTAATTTTAGATGAGCTTCGATTTTATTTATTATAATATTCTTTTCGATACCCGAGTAAAAAGTTATCTCCGTTGAAAGTTTTGAGTCATATTTTAAAAATGTTTTGTTGTTGTTGAAAATGTGAACACGATCTCCTTTCTTTTCCTCTTCTCCTACTTATTTTTTAAGAATACAGATTGATTGAACATATATATTAAGAACCCTAGGTCGTCACCGATATCTCCCTTATAGTTGTATTCAATAAAACAAGAAATAAGTAAAATGAAAATGGTGCGTCAAAACTTTTAAAATCTCAGAAAGTAATATAAACGATGGAATTAGGGTACAAAAATTATTTTTGAAGTGAGTAACTCATCATGTTGTGTAATTTTATATGTGCATCGATTTGATATATTATAATATTCTTTTCGATACCCGAGTAAAAAGTTATCTCCGTTGAAAGTTTTGAGTCATATTTTAAAAATGTTTTGTTGTTGTTGAAAATGTGAACAAGGTCGACTTTATTTTCCTCTTCTCTTATTATCTTTTGAAGAATACAGATTGATTGAACATATATATTAAGAACCCTAGGTCGGCACCAATATCTCCTTTATAGCTCTATTCAATAAAACAAGAAGTAAGTAAAATGAAAATGTTGCGTCAAAACTTTTAAAATCTCAAAAAGTAATATAAACGATGGAATTAGCGTGCAAAAATTATTTTTGAAGGGAGGACATTACCATATTGTGTAATTTGATACGAGCATCGATTTGATATATTATAATATTCTTTTCGATACCCGAGTAAAAAGTTATCTCCGTTGAAAGTTTTGAGTCATATTTTAAAAATGTTTTGTTGTTGTTGAAAATGTGAACAAGATCGACTTTCTTTTCCTCTTCTCTTATTATCTTTTCAAGAATACAGATTGATTGAAGGGAGGACCATATGATATTGTGTAATTTAATAAGATCTTCGATTTGATATATTATAATATTCTTTTCGATACCCGAGTAAAAAGTTATCTCCGTGAAAGTTTTAAGTCATATTTTACAAATATTTTGTTGTTGTTAAAAATGTGAACAAGATCTCCTTTCTTTTCCTCTTCTCCTACTTATTTTTTAAGAATACAGATTGATTGAACATATATATTAAGAACCCTAGGTCGGCACCAACATCTCCCTTATAGGTGTATTCAATAAAACAAGAAGTAAGTAAAATAAAAATGTTGCGTCAAAACTATTAAAATCTCAAAAAGTAATATAAACGATGGAATTAGCGTACAAAATCTATTTTTGAAGGGAGTAACTCATCATATTGTGTAATTTGATAGGAGCATCGATTCGATATATTATAATATTCTTTTCGATACCCGAGTAAAAAGTTATCTCCGTTGAATGTTTTGAGTCATATTTTAAAAATGTTTTGTTGTTGTTGAAAATGTGAACAAGATCGACTTTCTTTTCCTCTTCTCTTATTATCTTTTCAAGAATACAGATTGATTGAACATATATATTAAGAACCCTAGGCCGGCACCAATATCTCCTTTATAGCTCTATTCAATAAAACAAGAAGTAAGTAAAATAAAAATGGTGCGTCAAAAATTTTAAACGCTCAGAAAGTGATGTAAACGATGTAATTTATGTACAAAAATGATTTTTGAAGGGAGGACCTGATCATATTGTGTAATTTTATACGAGCTTCGATTTTATATATTATAATATTCTTTTCGATAATCGAGTAAAAAGTTATCTCCGTTGAAAGTTTTAACTCA
Organism: Hippophae rhamnoides; assembly: GCA_033030585.1. Classification (NCBI taxonomy): domain Eukaryota; kingdom Viridiplantae; phylum Streptophyta; class Magnoliopsida; order Rosales; family Elaeagnaceae; genus Hippophae; species Hippophae rhamnoides. The sequence continues at coordinate 45,443,265 of CM065430.1, read as the reverse complement.
TATTTTACAAATGTTTTTTTGTTGTTGAAAATGTGAACACGATCTCGTTTCTTTTCCTCTTCTCCTACTTATTTTTTAAGAATACAGATTGGTTGAACATATATATTAAGAACCCTAGGTCGGCACCAACATCTCCGTTATAGGTGTATTCAATAAAACAAGAAGTAAGTAAAATGAAAATTTTGCGTCAAAACTTTTAAAATCTCAAAAAGTAATATAAACGATGGAATTAGCGTGCAAAAATTATTTTTGAAGGGAGTAACTCATCATATTGTGTAATTTGATACGAGCATCGATTTTATGTATTATAATATTCTTTTCGATACCCGAGTAAAAAGTTATCTCCGTGAAAGTTTTAAGTCATATTTTACAAATATTTTGTTGTTGTTAAAAATGTGAACAAGATCTCCTTTCTTTTCCTCTTTTCTTATTTTTTTTTTGAAGAATACAGATTGATTGAACATATATATTAAGAACCCTAGGTCGGCACCGATATCTCCTTTATAGCTCTATTCAATAAAACAAGAAATAAGTAAAATGAAAATGGTGCGTCAAAAATTTTAAACCCTCAGAAAGTGATGTGAACGATGGAATTTGTGTACAAAAATGATTTTTGAAGGGAGGACCTGATCATATTGTGTAATTTTATACGAGCTTCGATTTTATATATTATAATATTCTTTTCAATAATCGAGTAAAAAGTTATCTCCGTTGAAAGTTTTAACTCATATTTTACAAATGTTTTTTTGTTGTTGAAAATGTGAACACGATCTCCTTTCTTTTCCTCTTCTCCTACTTATTTTTTAAGAATACATATTGATTGAACATATATATTAAGAACCCTAGGTCGGCACCAATATCTCCTTTATAGTTGTATTCAATAAAACATGAAGTAAGTAAAATGAAAATGGTGCGTCAAAACTTTTAAAATCTCAAAAAGTAATATAAACGATGGAATTAGCGAACAAAAATTATTTTTGAAGGGAGTAACTCATGATATTGTATAATTTGATACGAGCATCGATTTGATATATTATAATATTCTTTTCGATACCCGAGTAAAAAGTTATCTCCGTTGAAAGTTTTGAGTCATATTTTAAAAATGTTTTGTTGTTGTTGAAAATGTGAACAAGATCGACTTTCTTTTCCTCTTCTCTTATTATCTTTTGAAGAATACAGATTGATTGAACATATATATTAAGAACCCTAGGTCGGCACCGATATCTCCTTTATAGCTCTATTCAATAAAACAAGAAATAAGTAAAATGAAAATGTTGCGTCAAAACTTTTAAAATCTCAAAAAGTAATATAAACGATGGAATTAGCGTGCAAAAATTATTTTTGAAGGGAGTAACTCATCATATTGTGTAATTTGATACGAGCATCGATTCGATATATTATAATATTCTTTTGGATACCCGAGTAAAAAGTTATCTCCATTGAATGTTTTGAGTCATATTTTAAAAATGTTTTGTTGTTGTTGAAAATGTGAACAAGATCGACTTTCTTTTCCTCTTCTCTTATTATCTTTTGAAGAATACAGATAGATTGAACATATATATTAAGAACCCTAGGTCGGCACCAATATCTCCTTTATAGCTCTATTCAATAAAACAAGAAGTAAGTAAAATGAAAATGTTGCGTCAGAACTTTTAAAATCTCAAAAAGTAATATAAACGATGGAATTAGCGTGCAAAAATTATTTTTGAAGGGAGTAACTCATCATATTGTGTAATTTGATACGAGCATCGATTTGATATATTATAATATTCTTTTCGATACCCGAGTAAAAAGTTATCTCCGTTGAAAGTTTTGAGTCATATTTTAAAAATGTTTTGTTGTTGTTGAAAATGTGAACAAGGTCGACTTTCTTTTCCTCTTCTCTTATTATCTTTTGAAGAATACAGATTGATTGAACATATATATTAAGAAACCTAGGTCGGCACCAATATCTCCTTTATAGCTCTATTCAATAAAACAAGAAGTAAGTAAAATGAAAATGTTGCGTCAGAACTTTTAAAATCTCAAAAAGTAATATAAACGATGGAATTAGCGTGCAAAAATTATTTTTGAAGGGAGTAACTCATCATATTGTGTAATTTGATACGAGCATCGATTTGATATATTATAATATTATTTTCGATACCCGAGTAAAAAGTTATCTCCGTTGAATGTTTTGATTCATATTTTAAAAATGTTTTGTTGTTGTTGAAAATGTGAACAAGATCGACTTTCTTTTCCTCTTCTCTTATTATCTTTTCAAGAATACAGATTGATTGAAGGGCGGACCATATGATATTGTGTAATTTAATAAGATCTTCGATTTGATATATTATAATATTCTTTTCGATACCCGAGTAAAAAGTTATCTCCGTGAAAGTTTTAAGTCATATTTTACAAATATTTTGTTGTTGTTAAAAATGTGAACAAGATCTCCTTTCTTTTCCTCTTCTCTTATTTTTTTTTTGAAGAATACAGATTGATTGAACATATATATTAAGAACCCTAGGTCGGCACCAATATCTCCTTTATAGTGGTATTCAATAAAACAAGAAGTAAGTAAAATGAAAATGGTGCGTCAAAACTTTTAAAATCTCAAAAAGTAATATAAACGATGGAGTTAGCGTACAAAATCAATTTTTGAAGGGAGTAACTCATCATATTGTGTAATTTGATACGAGCATCGATTCGATATATTATAATATTCTTTTCGATACCCGAGTAAAAAGTTATCTCCGTTGAATGTTTTGAGTCATATTTTAAAAATGTTTTGTTGTTGTTGAAAATGTGAACAAGATCGACTTTCTTTTCCTCTTCTCTTATTATCTTTTCAAGAATACAGATTGATTGAACATATATATTAAGAACCCTAGGCCGGCACCAATATCTCCTTTATAGCTCTATTCAATAAAACAAGAAGTAAGTAAAATAAAAATGGTGCGTGAAAAATTTTAAACCCTCAGAAAGTGATGTAAACGATGGAATTTATGTACAAAAATGATTTTTGAAGGGAGGACCTGATTGATGAGTGCTCAAAAAGCACTAAAATAACCATGATTTTATGCACATTAATTGATTAAAAATATATATATTTATATGTTTTATCATATATTTATATAAATTTGTCTTTTTCGGAATCACGGGTATTTTTATTGTTTTTCAGGAATTTTGGCCTAAAAACGCAATGTAAAGACTCAAAGAAGAATACTTGAAGCAATACATCACAAATAAATTAATAAATAAGTGGAAAAAGGTCAACAAACATGGAAAAATTGGACAAAATGGGTCGAAAAGGTCAAAAATGTCAAAAGACGGAAAATCGCGCCGCGGCAGCCTCAAATTTCGCGAATACAAGCGCGCACAAGGCCAAGGCGTTGATACCGCAAGCGCCGCGGGGCTGGCATCGTTCACGCTTGCTGAAGTTGCGCTGTAGCCCTTCATAGCGCGCCCAACGCGTTTTTGACCCATTTTTCACGTGCAACCCACTATGACGTCATGCTGACGTCATTGATGACCTCAGCATGTCCACTACACGTTTTTTATTTTTTTTATATTTTTTTAACATTTTTTTACTCATTTTTTCTCTCCATCCTCACCTATAAATACCCCTCTTCCATTCACTTCAAAAAACACCTCAAAACCACACTTCTCTCTTCTTTCTTTCTCTCATTTCTTAGTTTTTAAGTTTTTCTTAGTTTCTTTCTTAGTTTCTAAGCTTTTCTTAGTTTTTCTCTTAGTTTTTAGTTCAATTCTCTTAGGTTTAGAGTTCTTCTCTTTTTGAGAGGAACTTGTAATGTTTTTGTAATAATTTAGATTTTTGATTCAATAAATGGAAGTGCAAATTCCGCTTGGAGGTTTTCTAGCAACGGGAATAGCGTCGAAGTTCTGTAAGGATTTTGTTTTCTTTACAGTTATTTTTATGCTTTATTCTTACATGTTATATTTAATTTGTCTGTGATTAAATTTAACTGTGCTAGCTGTTCATAATCATGATATAATAATAACGTTGTTATGCTTGCGAAATATTAAATAGGTGAAAATTTCTAAAATGAATTGATTTTATTTTTATTCAAGATTTTATATTAAGGATGTTAGAGAGAAATATATTATTTTTCATTACAAACTTAAATCTGAAGATTAGACTTTAAGGTTTAGTTATCCGGTCTAATTTAGAGTAGTGCTCTTTTATTTGTTGGTACAATCGCCCGGTAGTTAGAGTGAAGCTCTATTTCAAAAGTTTTTATAAGAATTATTATGTGAAAATGTATTGACAACATGTTTTCGGTAGTGGTTTTAAAACTTGAAAGTTAGTACTCGGATAACTAAATTCTTGGGTTTAATTTGGACACCTTGAATAAAGTTTAAACTGTCTAACCCCACCAAAGTGGCATTTAAATGGTTCATTTTCAATCTCTTAGAAAAAGAAATTAATTTAATTAACCAAATTAGTTATCAACCCCACCCATAGGTGTTAATTGATTTGTTTAGTTAACAAAGAATATCTAACCGCACCAAAGGTGGTATTCATACAAAAAAGAGAGAATCAATAAAATATCAATTTATATCTTTAATAACCTAGATAATATGAAAAGCATAATTAATTTAGTTATTATATCCATAAATACTCCACTAATATAAATGATAAAATTTGCATGAATATTTATTGAATCTATATTTATATTTATTTATTGAATTTGTATCTATGTTTATTTTTTTATTATATTTAATTAATCTTTATATATGTTTATTTTATGTTGTTGGAGTAGGGACACAAAGAACAGACGATCGTGGCAGGATTTTTAGGATTTAATTTCGCTTTTAAAAGTTTGAATAATAAATTAAGGACCACATACATTCCTTCCTTAGATCGACTCGTGAGTATACTTATCATTTTCTACGGAATGATTAGGTGCACTTTGCGAGAGTTTTACAAATATTAAAACCAAAGTATTTGCGAGAATCAGCGATCTGGATTTTCGCTAAATCAAGTTTTCGTAGCGGATTCTTGAAGGAATAGCGTTTTTAATTTATTTATCAAAATTTTAAAAATATTTTTGTGTTGTAAATAATTGTGATTTTTTTTTTCAAATAAAAAATTTTTAATCAAATTTCAAATTTCATAAAAAAATAAATAAATAAAATAAATAAATAAAATAAAATAAAATAAAATAAAAAAAAATAAAAAAAAAATTTTTAGCATAAAAAGTAAATAATTTAGAAATTTGAAATTTGAAGTAAAAAGTTATTACCGTTCGTAAAAAAAAATTAAAAAAAAAAAATTTAAAAATTTTAAGTTAATAAGAAATAAGTTAGCGTGAATAGTAAAATAAAATTACCGTTCGTAAAAAAAAAAATTTAAAATTTTAAGTTAATAAGAAATAAGATAGCGTGAATAGTAAAATAAAATTACCGTTCGTAAAAAAAAAAAAACTAAAAGGCATGAAAAGTAAAAATCTAAGGGAGTTCTGTCTAGGAGACTAGTTCTTTGAAGCCTTTGTGCCACTAGTCTTTCCTGGGAACGTTGTTCTGGCTAGGAGAGTGGTTTTTAAGGAGCCATAGCACCACCATTCTTTCCTGGGAACACTCTTGGTTAATACTGATTATGTTATTTAAAAAAAAATTTAATTTAAAAATAAAAAAAAATTTAAAAATAAAAAAAAATTTAAAAAAATATAAAAAAAAAAAATTTGTCTAGTGTTTTGTATTAAATGCCATGGAAAATTTCTCTAATTTTCTTTTATTTTTGTTGACAGGAGTTTTAAATTTACGTTTAAAAATAGTCTATGCGTGGTAGGAGATCCTTAGGAAACCCCCTTACACCATATGTAAATAATATTCATAAATTTAAACAAGTGTCAACAACACTGGATTCTACCCATCAACCTGATTTTGAGCCAAACATAGAATCAAGTCTTAATCCTTTACTAGAACCAAAAGAAATGGAAGAAAACCAACATGTCAGGGAAACCACGATGAAGGAGTTTGCAAGACCGGTGATTGGCACGGCAAGAATCGCCGCTATCCGATTGGGAGAAAGCTCGGAATTATGACCTTAAAAATATTCATTTTTCTATGCTTCCTTCCTTCTATGGGCTACCTAATGAAGATTCTCTTTCCTTTATGAGAGATTTCTATGCTACGGTCCAAACATTCCCCCTCGGTATTCTAAACGAGGATCAGCTTAGAATGAGATGTTTTCCCTACACCTTAAAGGATAAGGCCAAAGCTTGGTTGATGTCACTTCCCCCAGGTTCTCTGATGACATGGGGACACATTTACAATAAATTCATGGGAAAATTCTATTCCCATCAAAAAACATCAGAGCTGAGAGGAAAGATTGCTACTTTCTCTCAGATGGAAGGAGAACCATTCCATGAAGCTTGGGATAGGTTCAAAATGTTTCTCACTCAATGTCCTCATCATAGCTTTCCCCTACAGTTGCAGAACCAATTCTTTTACGATGGACTTACACAACAATGTCAGTTCATTGTCGACAACGCTGCAGGAGGAGCAATAGGAGAAAAAACTGCATCAGAAACGTATAACCTCTTTGAGATGTTGGGTGCTAATTCCCAACAGAAAAGCTCCCGAGTGAGAAAAGCTGGTGTTCATGAAATCGACTCCAGTAATGAAGTTCAACAACAACTTGTTCAACTGACTAAGCAAGTTGCCCTTCTCGCTACACAAACCAACACAAATAATGAACAATATGGTTTGTATAGCAACATGGGACAAGGTACTGAAGCCTGTCCATATCAAGGAGATACAACTGGACACGAAAGGTGTTAATGTGTTGGGAGCATATCAACAGAGACCAAGGTTTGATCCCAATTCAAATACCTATAATCCTGGGTGGAGAAGTCATCCAAATTTCTCTTGGAGGCAAAACAACCCTCATTTCCCTCAAAGCTCAAACCAAAGGGCCAAGAATTCCACCCACCTATTCCAGGAAGCCTTCCAAATAAACCAACCCTGGAGGACAACTTGAATTCTTTTATTCAAGTTTGTAGGGATAATCAGTCTAAAACCAATCAACGGTTGGACTCTGTGGAAGCTTCAATCAAAAAGGTGGAAGTTCAAGTTGAACAGTTAGTTGAACATTTGCAAAAAGGCAAAGACTAAATTGAAACTTAAATGAATTCAATGAAGAGGAGACATTGAGTTTTTCATTCTACAATCTCCGAGCAACGTCTTACTAGAAGACGGTAAATTTTAGTCCTACATGGGAGGTCACCCATTATTGTATTTTCCTTTGTTTTAGTTTGCGTGTAAAAAAAAAATTCAAATGAAATAAATTTGCTTGTGTTCAAAAATTGTGTCCCTTCGTTTAAATTAAAATTAAAAAAAAAATTTAGGTTCCTTGCATTTTTTAGATATCTACTATTGTTTTTAAGAGCAAAATGTTGATTCACAATAGGAGGAGGATCATTTTCAACTACAAACAACCATGGGAGATGCTGAAGATAGGCGGAAAAAGATGAAAGACTATACAATGCCAATCATTGGCAATGTAATTTCCGGCATCCAATTACAAGAGGCTGCAAGGAATTATGAATTGAAAAAGATTCATTATTCTTTGTTGCCTTCCTTTTACGGTATCCCTAATGAAGACCCTTTGCATTTCATTCGAGAATTCTATGCTATTGTCCAAACCTTTCCACTACATGCAATTAATGAAGATCAACTTAGGATGAGGTGTTTTCCTTACACTCTCAAAGATAAAGCTTGGTCATGGTTCATTACTCTACAGTCATGTTCTCTTAAAACTTGGGAGGCAGTCTATGAAATTTTTATGGGTAGGTTCTATTCCCATCAAAAGACTGTTGATCTAAGAACAAAGATAGCAACATTTTCTCAAATGAATGAAGAGCCCTTTCATGAAGCTTGGGAACGATTCAAACTCCTTTTCATTCAATGTCAAAATCATAGCTTTCCACTACAGCTACAAAACCAATTCTTTTACGATGGATTGACACTACAGAGTCAATACATGGTTGATAATCTTCTTGGAGAGTCTTTGTAGGAGAAAAAACCCATGAGAGGAAACCTATAATCTCTATGAGCTATTGGGTTCTAATTCCCAACAAAGAGGTGGTAGAAGGAAAGCAAAGGTCAATGAAGTCGGCTTTGATAATGAGATAACCTTGCAACTTCTTTGAATTGACTAAACAAGTGAAATTCCTCACGTCTCACCAAATTTCAAATCAAGAGGTATGTGGAGTGTGTTGTTCAATTGGGCATGGTACTCATAATTATTCAAATACTTGTGATTCTAGTGTCGATGCCATAGAGGAAGTCCAATATTTTCAAAAGTATCATCCAAACACCTATGATCACCCAACCTACAACCACCCTTACCCACCAAGCCAATCTTTTAAACCAACCTTAGAAGATAGCTTGAATGCTTTTATTCAAGTTAGTCGTGACAACCAACTGATGACTAATCAAAGGTTGAACACCATGGAGGCTTCGGTTAAAAGAATTGAATCTAAAGTTGGGCAACTGGCTGAACAAATGCAAAAGAAAGAACCAGGAAAGTTGCCCAGTCAACCAGAACAAGCAAAAGATGTTAGAACTCTTCGAAGTGGTAAGGTAGTCAATACCAGTTTACCTGAAATCTCTAAACTACCTTGTAGTTCATGTAACAAAGAAGGCGATATTCTAATCTCGCAAAAAGGAGAAACAAGTGTTAAACTTAACAAGCTTTCTGAAAAACTCATTGGGGGGTCATCTGACACTCCCAAAATTCAAAAGACAACAGAACCACACCAGATGCAAGTACCTTTTCCCCACCGTTTGAAAGAATCCAAACAAGATAAGCAATTCAATGATCTTTTTAATATGCTCTCTAAAGTAAATATCAATTTACCATTATTAGAAGTGATCATGAATGTGCCCTCATATGCCAAGTTTTTCAAAGAGTTGAACACTAAGAAAAGGAGGTATGAACTGAATGAACGAGTAGTAGTATCAGAAATTTCTAGTTGTACTTGACCTGACAAACTACCCCCTAAGTTGAAAGACCCTGGAAGTTTTATTATAAACATAACTATGGGGGATAGGAAGGTTGCTAAAGCAATGCTTGATTTAGGTGCTAGTATAAATTTGATGCCCTACTCTATATTCTCACAGCTCAATCTAGGGGATTTAAAACCCACAACTATGTCCCTGCAACTTGCAGATAGATCTCTTAAATATCCAGAGGGAATAGTTGAGGATGTTTTGGTACAGGTAGACAAACTGATAATACCTGTTGACTTTGTGGTTCTGGATATGCAAGAAAATCCGGCATTGGACAGAGAGCATACAATATTGCTTGGTAGACCATTTATGGCAACTACTAAAACTATTATTGATGTCCAAGATGGAAATTTGACAATGACAGTCTTAGGAGAGACTGTTCATTTCAAAGTTTTTGATTCTTCACCTTTCCCTTCTATTTCTGCCATCGATGAAATATTCGAAGTTGATCCTTTGGATAATCTTGTCCAAAACACCTTTTTCCAAACCAGGAATAGAAGACAAGCTTGAAACCGTTCTTACACTTGAAAAGGTTGAAGAAGATTTAGATGAAGAAATTAAGGGGTACCTTGAACAACTAGACAATAATGAAGTGATGACAAAATCTAGTACACTTTTAAATCTACCCAGTCCTTCATCTGTTAAAGAGGCCAATCCACATGAACTTGAACTCAAAGACTTACCCGAGCACTTAAAATATGTGTTTTTGGGAGAAGGAGAAACATATCCAAGGATAATTTCTTCAACCTTGACCAAATCACAAGAAAAAGAACTCATCAAAGTTGCTTAAACAGTTTAAGAAATCTATAGGTTGGAGTATAGGGGATATAAGAGGCATTAGTCCAACAATGTGTATGCACAAGATCAACTTGGAGGATGGTGCTAAACACATGCGAGAGGCCCAAAGAAGACTAAACCCAAACATGCAAGAGGTAGTTAAAAAGGAAATCCTTAAATTATTAGAAGAAGGGATTATCTATCCTATTGCGGATAGTAAGTGGGTTAGTCCAAAGGTACGTGGTACCAAAGAAATGCGGGATAACAGTTGTTAAAAATGATAAAAGTGAATTAGTGCCCACTAGAATAATCCTTTGGATGGAGAATGTGTATAGATTTTAGGAAACTAAATTTATATACGAAAAAGGATCACTTTCCTCTTCCATTCATTGATCAAATGTTGGAAAGATTAGTGGGCACGAATTTTAATGTTTTTGGATGGACTTGTCTGGATATTATCAAGTACCCATAGCAGGAAGATCGAGAAAAGACCACATTTACATGTCCTTTTGGGACATTTGCTTTTCGCAGAATGCCATTTGGGTTATGCAATGCCCCCGCCACTTTCCGGAGATGCATGATATCTATTTTCTCGGACATGGTGGAGAAATTCATTGAAATTTTCATGGACGATTTCTCTGTCTTTGGGAACTCATTTGATGATTGCTTACATAAATTGACTTTGGTTTTAGAAAGATGCATTGAATGCAATCTAACCCTTAGTTGGGAGAAAAGTCATTTTATGGTTCAACAAGGGATAGTTTTAGGACATATAATTTCAAACAAGGGTATTGAAGTTGATAAGGCAAAAGTTGAATTGATATCCAAACTACCTCCCTACATCCGTAAAGGGGATAAGAAGCTTCTTGGGTCATTCAGGATTTTCGAGACGATTTATTAAAGATTTCTCTAAAATAAGTCGTCCTTTATGTAGCTTACTATCCAAAGATGCTGAATTTGACTTCAACAATGACTGCCTTAATTGCTTTAATACCTTGAAAGAGAAGCTAACATCTACCCCTCGTTATAATGGCACCAAACTGGTCTTTACCTTTTGAGATAATGTGTGACGCTTCGATTATGCAATAGGAGCGATCTGGGACAAAGAGTGGATAAGCGTTTACATGTCATCTACTATGCTAGCAAAACACTCAATGATGCCCAAATGAACTACACCACCATCGAAAAGGAATTCTTGGCTATAGTATTCTCTTTAGACAAATTTCGGTCTTATTTAGTAGGATCTAAAGTGATTGTACATTACGATCATCTTTGCTTTAAGATACCTATTAAGTAAACCAAATGCCAAGCCAAGATTAATCCGATTGGGTCTTACTCTTACAAGAATTTGACCTAGAAATCAAGGATAAGAAAGGCAGTGAAAACTTAGTAGCTGACCATTTGTCTAGGTTGATTTCTGACTTCAATTCTCTTAAAGATGAGAGTAATGACGATATAGTTGAAACCTTTCCTAATGAACAGTTATTTTTCATAGGTCCGAACCCGTGGTATCGATATTGTAAACTATCTTGCCATTGGTGTTTTGCGACCTAACACTTCATATCAGGACAAGAAAAGGTTTTTAAAACTATTAAGGACTATTTACGGGATGATCCTTATTTATACAAGATTGGTCAAGATCAAGTCATCCTGAGATGTGTACGAGAAGAAGAACATAAGAGCATTCGACTTTTTGTCATGAACTTCATTGTGGGGTCATTTTGGAGGTGAAAAGACAGCTCGTAAGATATTACGATCTGGATTCTTTTGGCCCACTCTTTTTAAAGATGCTCATATGTTTTGTGCACAATGTGATAGATGTCAAAGAACAGGAAACATAAGCAAAAGAGATGAAATGCCTTTGACATCTAATTTAGTTGTTGAACTCTTTGATGTATGGGGATTGACTTCATGGGTCCTTTTCCCCCATCTAATGGTTTTCAATACATTTTGGTTCTTTGTGGATTATGTGTCCAAGTGGGTAGAAGCTATCCCCACCAAAACCAATGATGCTAATGTTGTTGTGAAATTCTTGAAAGATTTCATATTCGGTAGGTTCGAACGCCTAGAGCTATAATAAGTGATGGAGGTAGCCATTTTTGTAACAAACTCTTTGATGGAGTACTAAACAAGTACAACATCACACATAAAGTAACTACTCCATATCATCCTCAAACTTAGGTTTAGTGGAAGTGAAGCGATAGGCAAATTAAGGGAATCTTGGAACGCACCGTGCGTCCGTCAAGGAAGGATTGGGCATTTAAGCTAAATGATGCCTTATGGGCATACCGCACCGCTTACAAAACACCTATTGGGATGAGCCACTTACCGGTTAATCTTTGGGAAAGCGTGCCACCTTCCATTGAACTTGAACACAAAGCTTATTGGGCAATTAAAGAGTTAAACATGGATTTAGATAAAGCGGTGAAAAACGATTACTCGGCTTCATGAGTTGGAAGAAATTAGGAATGAAGCCTATGAGAATGCCAAATTATACAAGGAGCGTACTAAGCGCTATCATGACAAGAGGCTAGTTCCTAAGACTCTTCACCTTGGAATGAAAGTTCTTTTATTTACCTCTCGTTTGTGATTGTTTCCAGGAAAAGTGAGATCAAGATGGGATGGTCCATTCAAAATAGTACAAGTATTTGAACATGGGGTAGTGGATCTAGTCGACTCCTAGACACAAAAACGTTCAAAGTCAATGGCCATCGTGTCAAGCCTTATTTAGAAGAACCAAACAACATTCTTTGAAATGGATTGCATTTGGTGAGTAACCATTAGCACCAAAAGATACGTCTTGCTAAGACGTTAAACTAAGCTTATTTGGATGGGAGGCAACCCATCATTTTAGGTAAAAAAAAAACAAAAAAAAAATAAATAAAAAAACAAAAAAAAACAAAAAAATAAAAAAAAACAAAAAAATAAATAAAATAAATAAAAAAATAAATAAAAAAATAAAAAATTTTTATTTGTTATTTGTTTTATTTACTTAATTTTATTGTTTATTTCATTTTAATTACATGTGAATAATTTTTAAATTGTTAAAACTAAAAATATTTGTTGAGATGTTAGAAGTTTACAGCGATCTGTCTGTATACACTTTAATGATGAATATGATGGATGCACCTGCATTTTCCATTACTACTTGCACATTCTCAGGAAATAGGTAATCTTTCTTCTCTTCTCTCTTTATCTTTAATTTACAGTTGTTACATTGAGGACAATGTAAGTTCTAGGTTGGGGGTGGTGAAAAGTTACCATACTTAATTAAAAAAAATAATAAAAAAAAAAACTTTTCTCACAAAAATTTATCATTTCTTTAAATCAAATTTAAGTAAATAGTTAAGTCTTTTGTATTGTTAGATTAATTTTTGAAAACATATCATGAAATATTTTGTAATTATTTTTGATAATTAGTTAGTTTTTGTCATAATTAGTATTTCTTGATAAGATGTAGAAATTATATCAAACCCAAAATCGGTGTTTATGAGTTTTTTTTAGTGGAGACTACCTTTGTGAGATATAATTTGAGCCTAATTTCCTTTATTCAGAGTGAAATATATATTTTTTCTACTCCAAACACATTTCTTATTTCTTCAAATTTTTAGATGATCTCTATAGGTATTAGCATTGAATGTATGAATTTTTTTCATCTTAATAGAGTATCATATATTTTTTATTATTATTTTTGCTTAGATTAAATGATTTGAGTAGAAATTGATAGTATATGCTTATATCTCATTTATGCATGACTACTACAAAAACAAAAAGACATATCTGGGGTTACCTAAACCAAGATCAAACAGAAAAGCCACAAAATTAACCACTCACCAAAATCCAAAGAAATGTACAATCTGTACATGGGTTGACTCTCTAAAAAATACACATATTGAAAAATATCTACAGAAAAAAAGAGAGAGATAAAAATAGTATCATCTACATACTATAACCCGCATTGCCTACAAAGTTGTGAGTAAAGGCTAATTACAAAAGAAAGATATAAGAAGTAATTCCCTAAAAAGTCATTGCAATTTCTTCATTTGTAAAAGGCATATATCTTGAAATTCTTTCTTAATGAGTTTGATTTATGCATGAAAATAATTTTTATATATGATATCTTTATAATTTATACATTTGATTCCTTTCATGAGATCAATGTTAAAATAACACTTTGAGCCTTTATTCTTTATACATATGCGAACATATTAGTTCATTTCTATACATCAACTCTTTCGTATATAAATTAGTATGAGTATTTGAACCCATAGGATTCAGTGTTTCGAGAGTATTGACTTGTGAGGAATAGAGTCGAAGCGAATTACGATTCATGACTTGAAATTGGGTGAAATTAAATTGATACATTTTTGATATGAAATATGAAAATGATTTTCGACTAATTATTATAATAAATCATGATTGTTTAAAGAGATTAAAATAACTTATGCTTGAGATTTTAATTATGATCTTAAAGGAGATTAAAAAGTATGAGACATTTTTGTGAGATGTTGATAATTTGTGATTTTGTTGTAAATTTAATTTTTAAGTTGTTTGTTTTTATTGTTTCTTTTGTTTTTACATTTAGTACAATGTTTGTGGGTATCATTCTTGAAAACCCTCACGAGACTCAAACTTCGTCCACTAGGGCAACCTAGGGGTTTAAAGGCATGTTGCATAGGCTAAATGCAACCGTGTCAATCCACGGAAGTGATTTAGGATAGTTTAATTTTTAGTTTTTATCGCTTCTCTTGCTAAGGGACTAGCGAAGAATTTGGTTGAGGTTGTGATGAGTGCTCAAAAGCACTAAAATAACCATGATTTTATGCACATTAATTGATTAAAAATATATATATTTATATGTTTTATCATATATTTATATAAATTTGTCTTTTTCGAATCACGGGTATTTTTATTGTTTTTCAGAATTTTGGCCTAAAAACGCAATGTAAAGACTCAAAGAAGAATACTTGAAGCAATACATCACAAATAAATTAATAAATAAGTGGAAAAAGGTCAACAAACATGGAAAAATTGGACAAAATGGGTCGAAAAGGTCAAAAATGTCAAAAGACGGAAAATCGCGTGCGCCGGCCAGCGCCCGAGCCGCGCGGCCCGCGGCGTTGATACCGCTTCCGCGCTGGCATTGTTCACGCGCATGCGCTGGCCGGCAATGGCAGCCCGGCCAGCGCGCGCCCAACGCGTTTTTGACCCATTTTTCACGTGCACGGCCCCTATGACGTCATGCCGACGTCATTGATGACCTCAAAGCATGTCCACTACACGTTTTTATTTTTTAATATTTTTTTAACATTTTTTTACTCATTTTTTCTCTCCATCCTCACCTATAAATACCCCCCTTCCATTCACTTCAAAACACACCTCAAAACCACACTTCTCTCTTCTTTCTTTCTCTCATTTCTTAGTTTTTAAGTTTTTCTTAGTTTCTTTCTTAGTTTCTAAGCTTTTCTTAGTTTTTCTCTTAGTTTTTAGTTCAATTCTCTTAGGTTTAGAGTTCTTCTCTTTTTGAGAGGAACTTGTAATGTTTTTGTAATAATTTAGATTTTTGATTCAATAAATGGAAGTGCAAATTCCGCTTGGAGGTTTTCTAGCAACGGGAATAGCGTCGAAGTTCTGTAAGGATTTTATTTTCTTTACAGTTATTTTTATGCTTTATTCTTACATGTTATATTTAATTTATCTGTGATTAAATTTAACTGTGCTAGCTGTTCATAATCATGATATAATAATAATGTTGTTATGCTTGCGAAATATTAAATAGGTGAAAATTTCTAAAATGAATTGATTTTATTTTTATTCAAGATTTTATATTAAGGATGTTAGAGAGAAATATATTATTTTTCATTACAAACTTAAATCTAAAAATTAGATTTTAAGGTTTAGTTATCCGGTCTGATTTAGAGTAGTGCTCTTTTATTTGTTGGTACAATCGCCCGGTAGTTAGAGTGAAGCTCTATTTCTAAATTTTTTTATAAGAATTATTATGTGAAAATGTATTGACAACATGTTTTCGGTAGTGGTTTTAAAACTTGAAAGTTAGTACTCGGATAACTAAATTCTTGGGTTTAATTTGGACACCTTGAATAAAGTTTAAACTGTCTAACCCCACCAAAGGTGGCATTTAAATGGTTCATTTTCAATCTCTTAGAAAAAGGAATTAATTTAATTAACCAAATTAGTTATCAACCCCACCCATAGGTGTTAATTGATTTGTTTAGTTAACAAAGAATATCTAACCCCACCAAAGGTGGTATTCATACAAAAAAGAGAGAATCAATAAAATATCAATTTATATCTTTAATAACCTAGATAATATGAGCAAGCATAATTAATTTAGTTATTATATCCATAAATACTCCACTAATATAAATGATAAAATTTGCATGAATATTTATTGAATCTGTATTTATATTTATTTTTAGGTAAATATTTATTGAATTTGTATCTATGTTTATTTTTTATTATATTTAATTAATCTGTATATATGTTTATTTTATGTTATTAGATTAGGAACACAAAAACCAAACTATCGTGACAGGATGTTTAGGATTTAATTTCGTTTTTAAAAGTTTGAATAATAAATTAAGGACCACATACATTCCTTCCTTAGATCGACCTTGGGAGTATACTTATCATTTTCTACGGAATGATTCGTGCACTTGCGAGAGTTTTACAAATATTAAAACCAAAGTATTTGCGAGAATCGGCGATGCCGGTTTTCGCTCATCAAGTATTTATTTTTTTTTATTTATTTTTTTATGAAATTTGAAATTTGATTAAAAAATTTTTATTTGAAAAAAAAAATCACAATTATTTACAACACAAAAATATTTTTAAAATTTTGATAAATAAATTAAAAACGCTATTCCTTCCCCGGCAACGGCGCCAAAAACTTGATGAGCGAAAACCGGCATCGCCGATTCTCGCAAATACTTTGGTTTTAATATTTGTAAAACTCTCGCAAGTGCACGAATCATTTCGTAGAAAATGATAAGTATACTCCCAAGGTCGATCTAAGGAAGGAATGTATGTGGTCCTTAATTTATTATTCAAACTTTTAAAAACGAAATTAAATCCTAAACATCCTGTCACGATAGTTTGGTTTTTGTGTTCCTAATCTAATAACATAAAATAAACATATATACAGATTAATTAAATATAATAAAAAATAAACATAGATACAAATTCAATAAATATTTACCTAAAAATAAATATAAATACAGATTCAATAAATATTCATGCAAATTTTATCATTTATATTAGTGGAGTATTTATGGATATAATAACTAAATTAATTATGCTTGCTCATATTATCTAGGTTATTAAAGATATAAATTGATATTTTATTGATTCTCTCTTTTTTGTATGAATACCACCTTTGGTGGGGTTAGATATTCTTTGTTAACTAAACAAATCAATTAACACCTATGGGTGGGGTTGATAACTAATTTGGTTAATTAAAAACTTATCTCCGTTGAAAGTTTTGAGTCATATTTTAAAAATGTTTTGTTGTTGTTGAAAATGTGAACAAGATCGACTTTCTTTTCCTCTTCTCTTATTATCTTTTGAAGAATACAGATTGATTGAACATATATATTAAGAACCCTAGGTCGGCACCGATATCTCCTTTATAGCTCTATTCAATAAAACAAGAAATAAGTAAAATGAAAATGGTGCGTCAAAAATTTTAAACCCTCAGAAAGTGATGTGAACGATGGAATTTGTGTACAAAAATGATTTTTGAAGGGAGGACCTGATCATATTGTGTAATTTTATACGAGCTTCGATTTTATATATTATAATATTCTTTTCAATAATCGAGTAAAAAGTTATCTCCGTTGAAAGTTTTAACTCATATTTTACAAATGTTTTTTTGTTGTTGAAAATGTGAACACGATCTCCTTTCTTTTCCTCTTCTCTTATTTTTTTTGTTGAAGAATACAGATTGATTGAACATATATATTAAGAACCCTAGGTCGGCACCAATATCTCCTTTATAGTTGTATTCAATAAAACAAGAAGTAAGTAAAATGAAAATGGTGCGTCAAAACTTTTAAAATCTCAAAAAGTAATATAAACAATGGAATTACGTACAAAAATTATTTTTGAAGGGAGTAACTCATCATATTGTGTAATATGATACGAGCATCGATTTGATATATTATAATATTCTTTTCGATACCCGAGTAAAAAGTTATCTCCGTTGAAAGTTTTGAGTCATATTTTAAAAATGTTTTGTTGTTGTTGAAAATGTGAACAAGATCGACTTTCTTTTCCTCTTCTCTTATTATCTTTTGAAGAATACAGATTGATTGAACATATATATTAAGAACCCTAGGTCAGCACCAATATCTTCTTTTATATCTCTATTCAATAAAACAAGAAGTAAGTAGAATGAAACTGGGGTGTCAAAACTTTTAAACCCTTGGAAACAGATGTAAACGATGGAATTAGCATACAAAAATTATTTTTGAAGGGAGTAACTCATCATATTGTGTAATTTGATACGAGCTTCGATTTGATATATTATAATATTCTTTTCGATACCCGAGTAAAAAGTTATCTCCGTTGAAAGTTTTGAGTCATATTTTAAAAATGTTTTGTTGTTGTTGAAAATGTGAACAAGATCGACTTTCTTTTCCTCTTCTCTTATTATCTTTTGAAGAATACAGATTGATTGAACATATATATTAAGATCCCTAGGTCGGCACCAATATCCCCTTTATAGCTCTATTCAATAAAACAAGAAGTAAGTAAAATGAAAATGGTGGGTCAAAAGTTTTAAACCTTCGGAAAGTGATGTAAACGATGGAATTTGTGTACAAAAATGATTTTTGAAGGGAGGACCTTATCATATTGTGTAATTTTATATGAGATTCGATTTGATATATTATAATATTCTTTTCGATACCCGAGTAAAAAGTTATCTCCGTTGAAAGTTTTAAGTCATATTTTACAAATGTTTTGTTGTTGTTGAAAATGTGAACAAGATCTCCTTTCTTTTCCACTTCTCTTATTTTTTTTTGAAGAATACAGATTGATTGAACATATATATTAAGAACCCTAGGTCGGCACCAATATCTCCTTTATAGTTGTATTCAATAAAACAAGAAGTAAGTAAAATGAAAATGGTGCGTCAAAACTTTTAAACCCACAGAAAGTGATGTAAACGATGGAATTTGTGTACAAAAATGATTTTTGAAGGGAGGACCATATGATATTGTCTAATTTAATAAGATCTTCGATTTGATATATTATAATATTCTTTTCGATACCCGAGTAAAAAGTTATCTCCGTTGAAAGTTTTAAGTCATATTTTACAAATGTTTTGTTGTTGTTGAAAATGTGAACAAGATCTCCTTTCTTTTCCACTTCTCTTATTTTTTTTTTGAAGAATACAGATTGATTGAACATATATATTAAGAACCCTAGGTCGGCACCAATATCTCCTTTATAGTTGTATTCAATAAAACAAGAAGTAAGTAAAATGAAAATGGTGCGTCAAAACTTTTAAAATCTCAGAAAGTAATATAAACGATGGAATTAGCGTACAAAAATTATTTTTGAAGGGAGTAACTCATCATATTGTGTAATTTGATACGAGCATCGATTTGATATATTATAATATTCTTTTCGATACCCGAGTAAAAAGTTATCTCCGTTGAAAGTTTTGAGTCATATTTTAAAAATGTTTTGTTGTTGTTGAAAATGTGAACAAGATCGACTTTCTTTTCCTCTTCTCTTATTATCTTTTGAAGAATACAGATTGATTGAACATATATATTAAGAACCCTAGGTCGGCACCAATATCTCCTTTATAGCTCTATTCAATAAAACAAGAAGTAAGTAAAATGAAAATGGTGCGTCAAAACCTTTAATTCCTCGGTAAGTGATGTAAACGATGGAATTTGCGTAGAAAAATGATTTTTGAAGGGAGGACCTTACCATCGTATGTAATTTTATACGAGCTTCATTTTGATATATTATAATATTCTTTTCGATACTCGAGTAAAAAGTTATCTCCGTTGAAAGTTTTAACTCATATTTTACAAATGTTTTGTTGTTGTTGAAAATGTGAACAAGATCTCCTTTCTTTTCCTCTTCTCTTATTTTTTTTTGAAGAATACAGATTGATTGAACATATATATTAAGAACCCTAGGTCGGCACCAATATCTCCTTTATAGTTGTATTCAATAAAACAAGAAGTAAGTAAAATGAAAATGGTGCGTCAAAACTTTTAAAATCTCAGAAAGTAATATAAACGATGGAATTAGCGTACAAAAATTATTTTTGAAGGGAGTAACTCATCATATTGTGTAATTTGATACGAGCATCGATTTGATATATTATAATATTCTTTTCGATACCCGAGTAAAAAGTTATCTCCGTTGAAAGTTTTAAGTCATATTTTACAAATGTTTTGTTGTTGTTGAAAATGTGAACAAGATCTCCTTTCTTTTCCTCTTCTCTTATTTTTTTTGAAGAATACAGATTGATTGAACATATATATTAAGAACCCTAGGTCGGCACCAATATCTCCTTTATAGCTCTATTCAATAAAACAAGAAGTAAGTAAAATGAAAATGGTGCGTCAAAAATTTTAAACCCTCGAAAAGTGATGTAAACGATGGAATTTGTGTACAAAAATGAATTTTGAAGGGAGTACCATATCATATTGTGTAATTTTATACGAGCTTCATTTTGATATATTATAATATTCTTTTCGATACAAGAGTAAAAATTTATCTCCGTTGAAAGTTTTAACTCATATTTTACAAATGTTTTGTTGTTGTTGAAAATGTGAACAAGATCTCCTTTCTTTTCCACTTCTCTTATTTTTTTTTGAAGAATATAGATTGATTGAACATATATATTAAGAACCCTAGGTCGGCACCAATATCTCCTTTATAGTTGTATTCAATAAAACAAGAAGTAAGTAAAATGAAAA